>JBAMBL010000329.1:0-726657 GCA_037043405.1 Drosophila subquinaria | reverse complement strand
ACATAAGTCTGTTAACCTGCTGTTAAACCAAATGATTCGCTAACGTTTAACAGGCTGTTCTGCCTATCGATAACAATTAAATTAAATTCAAATTCAAAACGAATTTCGTTTACAACGGCCAAATTAAAGCGATTTAATGAATTCTCATTCCCAACTTCATAAAATAAAAACAATTGTCGACTAAGCTATAAACATAATTTATATTTCCATTAATTTCTTTTCGTATTTTATTATATGACAAACTTATACATTTACTTTTGAATTTTAACTAAAATTTAACTACCACAGATAGGTTGCAATTATATATAAAATGTATATATATATATATATATATATATATTGATACATACATAAAAACATACATAGTTATTTAGATTTATATATTGTGTGTGTGTTTACTTCTTACACATATTACTTGTATATAGTATTATGGTCGAATATATGTTATTTGTATATATATTAACTGTAAGATTACAATATTATGCAAGTCCATCGATAGACAGTAGATAGACAATTTCTACAATATATAGAAATGCGATACGTTTTCGACTATAACGTTGAGATTTACATAAAGACATCGCATGATTATTTTCTTACTCGTATATATAAGTAAGTATTTTATGTATGTAGACAGGCTGAGCGCTTTGTTTTTAATGTTTAATTGAGGTTTTCTGGCTCTGTGAATGAGTCCAAAAAATTTCCAACTTAACTAAATACATAACTCTTGCACTAGGCTAAACAACTAGACAAAATGATAACTAATTAACAATTAAGGTAAACATTTATTGGAAATCTTGCAATGTGAATTTCTTTTTGCATCGGAGTAGTTTTGTTTGTTTTCTTGTTGTTTTAATGATTTTTTTTTTAGACTGTCGTATCGGGAGCCGGAGCTATGGGCTGCTTCGACTCGGACACATCCAGGCGTGTGGCAGGTGCCGCATCCGTGGCACCTTCCTGTTGATCCGGCGCAATGTCAATGCGATGCGCCTTGCGCCACACAACCAAATCCATCAGAAACGCCAGAAACATAATGCCAGCCGTAATGCCTATGAAGTGGAAAATTTAAGTGTTACAAAAATAAAGATATGATAGACGAAACTTACCCAAAAAGTATCGCCTAAAGGTGTCCGCATCGTAGAGCGAACAGGCGCCGTGTTTGCCACAAACCGACTTCCAAATGAGGCAGGCCGAGTCCACGACAGCGCCGTAAATGATTGGACAAGGAACATTACCAAACAGCCCAATGGCCGATTGTATGACGCCCATGGCCATGGCTTTATCTGATCAACAGAATGAGAATTTAGTTCGTGAAAAGATTATAGATTTTGATGATCGTTTACCTTTAGGATGTGTGCAGCGCATGACGAGCAGCATGCTGCCCACCTCGGAGGTGGAATGCATAAATACGCAAATGGCAAAAATCAATATAAAGTAGATAAAGTTCTTGCAGTTATTATCACAGTAACCATTGACCGCCTCAGCAACTGCAATAACAAAATAATTATTTAATTTATTTAAGTATTTAAGTATTAAAATTAATTGATATTTTTTATATATCGCTATAAAAATAAAAAATTAAACAAATACTTTTTAAAATTTTATTTAAATTTTAGACTTACCATCTGGAATGCAAGCACAGTCGGAGTAGAGTGTGCGATTGTCGCTGGCACGCAACGTGGAGCTGCTGCATCCGGCATGGCAGGCCGAGATGTACATTTTGCCATCGGTGCCACAAATGGGAGCAAAGTTCTCCTTATCACAGGTACAGTTGAGTACGGCGCTGCAGGCGGGCTCGATCGTTGTAGGACTAGACATGAGAGATAGTTAGTGATTATAAAGATAAATTGAACTTTAAGTCGAAATGCTAAAATCGTCAAAACAAAAATCGATTCGTAATATATCGTCAAAAAAATTTCGAGTTAAAGTACTTGAAAATACTTGAAATAAATAGAGTCGCGAGTCATATAAACTTTCAGTTAAAATATTTAAAATTAACTGGATTGGGCTGATTGCAAATAGATGACACATCCCATTATTGAAATATAGAAAAGTCAAAAGGTTAATATCGGGAAAAAGAACGAGTTGTCGATATATCTTCAAAAACAAAATTATCGAGTCAAATTACGCGAGAATCGAGTTGTCAATTTCTCGATGCATGTTTACATCACTAGAGATAGGAGACATTAAATACACCTGATACTCCCTAATTCCATCTATCCACTGCTAACTCACCTGATGGCATTGCCAGTTTTGTAGCCCGCAAAGTCGTTGGTGCTGCAGCCAATGAACATGAGTACGATCATTCCGGCGGAGTAGACGAGTGCGGTGAATGCGATCCAGGCGGCGACTCCCTTGGCCGTTGGCTTGCGCTTCAATATGAAAAGACCTGAGATTACAATGCCAATGCCCATGACGAGGATGCCACAGAAGGCGGCAATCATATTCGCATCATACGTGGCCAGACGGAACTGTGTCTCCAGATACTTGGGCAGAAACGTGTATAAGCCGGCAATGGGCAACAGATGAAAGACACAGGACGCTGTGCGGAACATGAGGATATCGTTGCTCAGCTGACGACGCACAGTCTTGGGAAAGTCTAAAGGGGAATCAACATTATTATAGAACTATTAATTGTGATTGCTCCCACTGCTCACCCTTCAGCTTGGGCTTCTCCTCCTGCTCCGGCGGCGTGGTGGTCTGCGCCTGCTGCTGCTTGCCGCGCAGCTGCTTGGGGAACGAGAACATGGCAATGGAGGCCAGCAGCATGAGGCTGCCAATGGCCACTGGGCCCAGCCACCAGGCGCCAATCCAACGCGGATCGCTGGCATCAAAGCCGGGATTCGAAAAGTTCACATACCAGCGTGTACAGAAGCTGCCCACAATGAATCCCGAGGCGGGTCCCAGAATCCGCATGCCAATGGTAACGGCCATGTACATGGGCGACTGTTTGCTGCCCACATTGTCATCGATGTACGGGATGCCCAAGGTGGCCACCGCAGTCTGGCCAATGCCCGAGCTGAGCAGGCTGCCAAAGAAGATGCACAGCACAATGACCGTGATCTTGGTGTGCGATGCCTGCTCCAGTTGACGCTCCTCGGTGCACTCGCTGCCCGCCACTGTGCCATTCCCGCCCAGCACACAGAGATTCGGATCTGGGGCACTGCTCCACAGGGAGGAGGAGGAGGAGGAGGAGGAGAGTGGCGCTTGTGGCTTGAGAAACACACTGGACTGCATCAACTGATCGCCAAAGATGAAGTGGGGCAGGGCACAGGCAAAGGCCGCAATGGAGAAGAGCACCATGCCGCAGGCGATCCAACGTGGTCGATGGCCACGGCCCGCGAAATAGGTGAGCAGCATGGCCGTGCTGATCTGGCCCATCTCGCTGGCACTGAGCAGGAAGCCCGTTGTCTTCGACTTGATCTGGAAGAGCTTCTCGATGGTGGTGATCACAGACACAAAGTACGTCATGTACATGCCCTGGAGTATGTAGGCCAGCAGGAACACCACCATGAATACGTGCGTCGAGGCGAATCGCCGGGCCCAGCGCGGACGACAGCCAAACAGGCCACAATTGGAGCCATCATCGCCACCGCCATTTAGATCCGAATCGAAGTCGGATTCCTCAGATTCACTGCCTCGGGCACCGGGTGGCAGCTTGTAGCCACCTGTGAGTGGTGCCTGCTCATGGGCATATTTCTCGCGCAGATTGTGACCATTATGGCCATTGTGGCCATTGCTATTGTTATTGCTGAGCAGACCGTTCTTCAGGTTGTTAATGTCCTCCGATGCCTTCCACTCGTTGTTGTTGCTCGGCGCCGTCTCGTACAGCACCGTTGTGGGCGTGGGGGGCGTGACCGTGACCACATCGCCATTTAAACTATTGTGCTGGGCCAGGAGCGGCGTAAATGCCTGTGTCGAGTCACGTCGTCCGCCTCCATTCTGATGATAAGCATGTCCATTTCCATTCCCATTTCCATTTCCATTTCCATTGCTGTGTTGCTGTTGTTGCTGTGTGGGCGTACCATGTTTGTGGGCGTGGCCATTGCTTGGCTTCTGTTGGCCATTCATGGCAACTGTTGCCACTGCTGCTGCCGCTGGCGGCGCCTCAACATCGCCAATGCTTTTCATCATGCTACCCACGTTGCACGTTGCGTATACGTAATGTGTGCCGCTTTAGCTGTGATGCTTTTTCCTAGTCCTTGGCTGCTATTCGATTGCAATTTGCTGATTGTGCAGCGACTATTGAAGCTTCTTCTTTAAGTTTTTAAGTTGCTTAAGTTGTCTTGGAAATTTGTTGTTCCATTTTCCTTTGGGGGGCTGCTACATTGGAGACGAGTTCGCTTTCAATTTGATTAAAGTTTGAATTGTGTGTATGTGTGTGTATTTGTTGTGCTTGGCCAGCAACGAGGTAGTTTTGGTTGTTGTTCTTGTTGTTGAGGTTGTTGTTGTCAGTTACTTCTTTGTTACAATATGGCAGTGTTAACTGAAAAGTAGAGAACAAAATGACAAAGTATATTAATTAAAAGTTAGATTTTTAAATAGAGTCAAGTCTTTTACATAATTTAATAAAATATATTAAGTGCTTTTTATTAGAGAAGAAATATTTTACAAGATGATAAGCCAATAGCTTATTGAGGGTATTTCTTTATGAGAATGAGAATTTATAAAACTTCATTACACGATTTTTTAAAGTTAATGTCTTAATAATAGAATAATTGATAGAAAGTAACACACAAAATTACCTCATTTTATCACTTAATAAATCTAATTAAAAGTTAGCATAACACCAGCGCCTTTTGGGTAGGCAACAAAATATTTCATTTCACAAATTCACAAAAACCAAATTTATTTTATTACAATTGTAAATAAAATCCTGTTGTACTTTAATTTGGCTTAATTAATTCTAACAATAATTTATGTTTAATTATAACTATAGAAAATTTACAACCCACATTTAAAAATCAACGAAAATATAATCAGAATCATAAACTGCGCGCGTTGTCTATGAGCAGAAAAATCAAACTGAGCGCACAAATTGAAACGCAGACTGCAAAAAGCGCAACACAAAAACTGTAGCACAAAAAACCAATTAAAAAGCGTACCAAGTAAATACTGAAAGGCAGCAGCAGCAGCAGTGACAGAGACAGAGATACAGCTTATCAGTTCATGCACACACACACACACTGACATATGCACATGCTGAGCGTCAACAAAACGCAGCTAGCGATACTTTGTATATACTCATACTCATATACTCATATATATATTCCAGAGCACGAGTTTCAAAAAAAAGTATAAAAAATCGTTGCAAGCATTTTTTTGGCAATCTTTTTTTTTTTTAGCCAAATTGATAACAGTTCAAGGTTAATTGATTAGAAATTTGTGGTCAACCGTGTTGAATGAGTTCTATTAATAAATAATAAATAAATATTTTAATAGAGGGCGCTTAGGATTAGAGTATGTTTATTGTTAATCTTACAATTTGAAAAAAGTGGTAATGAGTTGATGATAGATAAATTGTTATAGCAATTAATGACATATTATCATACTTGGAAAAGCGTATTCATGCCAATGAATGAGTTTTTTGGTACACTATAATTTATACTTCTGGGATAATTTATATTTCTAAATACGACATTGAAAATTAAGATATTTAAATAACTAAGTTTCCTTATCCATAAGCTATTTTATTTTTAAACTAACAAAGCAATATGTTAATATCTTGAATTGCAATGATCTCATTATTTATCGCATTGTAAAAACTGCACATATTTCTCATCTGGGTTAAAGCAAATATGAAAACAGTTTGTCTAAATCCCCGACTTGGCGTATCTGTAAATGTTTTTGTTGTTGCCTTTCTAAATTTCAATGTCAGCCTAGATATTCGCATGTTTATACTCATTATACAAATGTATATACATACTTGTACACTATATATATTTGTAGATATTTCACTCAACTTTTTATTGCGCCACTTCTATGAGTTTTGCGGCATAGAATATGTAGTATACACAAATACCACGAAATACTCTTACTTACTATGTATATATAATGTACTCATGCAGATATTTGTATTTACTTATATAAAGCTATGACACAATAAAAGAATTTCGCTTTTCGTTTGCTATTCCCCTATCTCTTTTCCTCTCTCTCACTGTCTCTCTCACTCTTACTCTTACTCTCTGTGCTCAATTGCAGACGCAGTCGCTGCAGTCGCAAAATCTTATCAGAAGCCGCGCAACCTCGCTGATAATGAAAGTGAAATTACTTCTTTGGCCTGTGAAAGAGTCAAACAACAAACTCAAATACTTTAGCCTGAAGAAATGCACTAATAAATGTGCGCTATGTACTTTGTTTCATAGCGCCAAGGCCTTGAATTTATTTTGAATACCCTCTTAAATCACTAATGGGTTGTATTGAATGGCATGTTCTAATATTAACTCTGTACAATTTCAGATATTTAAACCATCTGTAGGGTAGCATGTAGTTTATAACTTGATTCTTATGTTAACTCTGTAAAAATTCAGATATTTAAGGCATCTGTAGGGTAGCATTTAGTTCATAACTTGATTGTATAACTTGTTTTGTTCTTATATTTATTGCGTATTTTTCGCAAATTGTTTTCATTTGAAGCATTTTGCTATGGAATGTGCAAATTTCTAATGTTTCTAATTAGACGTGCGCTTGATTATTTCAAAATTATTTTACTGCTTAATTGGAAATTCCACGTGTAAATAAATTGCAACATTGCAAAAATTGATCGGTGAGTTCAACAAGTTCAAAAAGTATGACGTCAGAAATATACATAAGTTATTTTTATTAACTTATTAAATTTATTTATTTATTTATTTAGTTTAATATTAAACATTTTTAAAAATGATAATAAAATAGTTAAATAATTTTATTTTAAAAATTTTATAAATTTAAAAAAACTAAGAAAAGGGAAAAATTGACAGAATATAATTTTTTTTTTGTTTGCTAATAAACATTGAAATTTTCTTCTTCAGGATTTTGGATGGTTGCAGCCTTGATAAGTAGTAAAGTGGACATATTTGATCAGAGCTTTAAGCTGTAGATAACTGTATAAGGTTTGTTGATTGCAAAACATGTCCAAGATTGTTGTTGTCTTTGTGGCAACAAAAGAGTGCAGAAGATGCTGCAGTTGTGGCAGTTGCAAATGCTTATGCAAAGTAGATTTGAGTTTGGCTCAAATGCCTCTTTGGCCTGGTGCACTTGGCCAAGGGCTGACTGGTTGGCTTAGAAGGAGGAGGAGGCTGCCCAGTTACCAGTTCTCTACAGTACGAAAAGAGCTCTACGAGAATGCTGCTAAGTACCTGACCACAGAGAGGACAGAGAGCACGGAGGACGGAGGACAGGGGACAGAGGACAGGTAAAGAGGTAAAGCACATTGAACCCACCCTGGTCACTGAACGGGAAGCTTAGACAGTTCTTATAGTATGTGGTATATGGTGTGTGTGTGGTGTGTGTATCTATAACTATTCATATTGTTATTCATTTGGTTTAATAGATTGTTAATTGCTGTTCAATTTGTTGCTTACATAAAGAGCCCAAGTGTCAGATTGTTGAACCATTTTGCTGATTTATCAGTGTCAATCATAATAAATGCAATTAAAGCCGCTTACGTAACGACGTAAATAACAAAACTTACGAAATGTACGCAGATCAGATGGTTTCCATTTCAATTGAGCTGAGTTTCCCTCCCCCCAGAGAGTTATGGTCATAAAATATGGACAACCAAAATATAAAAAAAAGTCAAAGAGTTATCAACGCCTAGAATCGATTTGATGCAGGCGACAGGAGCAACATGCGGGCAGAGATAATGAGAAAGAGAGAGAGAGAGATGTAGAGAGATAGAGAGCGAGAGAGGGAGAGTGAGAGAGACAACTTAGTGAGTGACTCTCTCAATGCGTGTCGTTTTTCCGGTTTTTCGGCCAGTTGTGTTGCCACATCTTCCGTCTTCCGTCTTGGCCAAGTCGACAATTGTGGCAACGTAACTGCTGCAGTTGTTGTTGCTGTTGCTGCTGCTGCTGCTGCTGCTGTTGGTTGACTAAGTTATTACGCGATCTTGTTTGGCTCAGGTGTGTGTATGTGTGTGTGTCTATGTATGTGTGAATGTGCATTTGAATTGCGCAAGCGCAACTATTGCAAATTGCATACCAAACAGCTCAGTTGCTGTGGTTGCTCTTGTTGTTGCTGTTGTTGCTGTTGCATGCCAACATGCAACAAACCAGACACACAGGCAACGGGCCCAACCAGCAACATGGCCAACATGTTGACTAGACGTTGACAGCAGCAACAGCAACAAGTGCAAAAGCCGCAGAAGAAAGCCAGTAACAACAACAACAACAGCAACAACAATAAAACAAATGCTTAGAAGGCAGCATTGAAAGTAAATTGCAGGCTAGTAGAAGATCATCATGATGACAATGATGATGATTATAATGGATGAGCTAGTTGAAGTCAAATGAATGGCCATTATCATGTTGCGTATCTTCATAATGAGCATGACAAATGAAAAAGCTGCTTGGCCACATTTCACTTTTAGCATAGAAATAATTTAGAACTTGTCTGCAACTGTTTGCTTTATGTTTGCTGGCTGACGAGTACGAGCCAGGAGTTAGCCAAGTTAGCCAAGTTAGCCAAGAGTTAGCCAAGTTACAACAAGATGCTTAGACAATTTAATCACACGAGTTCTAAGGAAATTTCTAGAATTTTTTAATCAGTTATTTCTAATATTAACATAAATAGTAAGAATACCTTTTTTTGATTTAAATAAAACTTTGAAAGTAATTAATTAAATTTTAAGAATTTTTCACTCAGTTTAAATATAGTCAAAGTATAAGAAAAGATTTATGTATATAATAAACAAAAGATTTATCAATGATTAAATGAACAGATATAATTATAATGACTAAGATAGTATAAATAGAATATTAATTCAAATTTAATTATTTATATTCCTACACATTTACCAACATTTTTTATTTGCAAGTAGTTTAGCTTCGACTGAATGAAAGCACTTGATTATATTAAGCTTATCTGTGATATTATTGGACCATAGACCTGAATACAGTGAGTACAGAGTATATTTCCTGTCACACTTAAGCTGCATATTGAATCACTCGATTGCTGACTGATAAACAAAGCTCAAAGCTGTTCGCTAGACATCGAGAGTCGAGTTGAATTGAGTTTTGCTTCTAAGCGCGTCACATTCACATCGAAGTCAGCAGTTTGGTTTATTTTATTTTATACCCCCTTGACTTTGACCTTCACACTGAAAACCGAAATTAAAACCAAGCCAAACACAACAGAAAAAACTGATCGTTTTTTTTTTATCTTTCATTTTTTATAAACAAAATTTTAGACAGACGCAGAGAATAACAAAAAAATTAAAACAAAAAAAAGTTGCACAAATTTGTTTACCACATTTACATATACATAAAATGTATATTTATATATGTAGATATATTTTATTGTTTAGCTGTATTAATATGTATATCAACCTAATTGAAGCCCCGTTTGAAAGCTGAAAGTGTCAAAATTATCTGAGCTCTGTTTGTTTTTTATACACTTATTATTATTTTTTTTTCTTTTCAGCGTGATTCATTGCAAATTTTTTGTTTGTTTTTTTATGATGTTTTTTCTGTAATTCCTATTAAGGCAAACGATAAAACATTTTACATGTACCAGATGCCAAATCTTGTGGATTATAAAAATTATATTCGAGTTTCGAACAGTTTCAGAAATGTACGAATACGATTCAGTTGACGATTACCAGACTTATATGTACATTTGGCTTTTAAAGTGGAACACGCATGTTTATATGGTCTGTGCAGTGTATTTACATATGTATACATGATTCATGGCACCATGACAAAAGGTGCGGCAACAAGAACTCAACAAAAAGCAAAAAATATAAGGAAAAAAATATACGAAACAACAAAATAAACATGCATGAAAATAATTATTTAATCGCCTCGAGTATTAAATACACTCAAAAAATCATAAAAAAGTTATTTTCATTAATTATATAATTTTAAAAATTATTAAAATTATTTTTTATATTTAAATTACAAATAATGTTCTTTCAGGAATATTTAATAAATTAAATGTGACTAACAAAATGCCAAAATTGGTATGCTTTCTGTGAGAGTAAACAAAGCCAACTGATATCCATAAGATACAGACGATGTTGAACCGTTTTTGCACATGGCTTTAGTGTATATATTTTATTTATTTTGTGCGCCGCAGTTGCTTTTCTTTATGCGCACTTTCAACAAAAAAAAAGACACAAAAAAAATAAAAAATAAAAATAACAACGAGAGAGAAAAAACAAACTTCCTTTTTGACGGCGCTTGTTAAAAATGCCAAAAAGGTAAGAAATGAAGCAAAAGAACAGCAGCCAAGTAAACGAATCGAAAGCCAAAAAATATACAAAAAAATATATATATACGAAAAATTAACAACCTCAAAAATGGCAGCGAAGTGTGCATAAATTTTTGAAATGTCCACAACAAGCGAAGCGACAGCCAAAAAAAAAAACACAAAATAAACCAAAAAAATAATGAAAAAATAAAGAAAAATAAGAAAAAGAAACGAACCTAATGAAATGCAATCAAAAATGCATTTTAAGAGGACTGCATTAAGTCGGGAGCTGTGAACGTTGCTGCGACGGCGACTGCGACTGTGGCAACGACATCGGCTACTTGTACCTGATACCTGCTGGCCAATACCTTTTCGGCCTGGCCAGAACAGAACAGAACCAGCCGTTCCAATTCGGTTCCCAGTATCTGTCCTGAAGATCAGAACATGGCGCTGATGTGCGCAAAAAAAAAGAAGATGTTCAAATTTATTTAAGCATATTGCCAGCGAAATGAAATACCAAAAAATAAGTAACGAAAATACAAAATAAATTCAAGCGATTGCTTTTTGCTTTCCCGACACAATTTACATTTGTCATTTCTGTTTACAGTGGGGTAAGTCGATTAAAATACTTCAATATCTTTAAGAAAAATTTAACTAAAATTTTAACAAATAATATTCATGAAATACAGTTGAACTTTCATAGCTCGAACTTCTATAACTCGAATTTCTCTTTAACTCGAGCTAAGTAACTCTATAAGTCGAATAACTTCATAGCTCGAACCTTCTTTTTTTGGATAATGTTGATTCGACGTAGGGAAGTTCGACTATATTCTTGTAAGTTTTAAAACAAAATACATTAATAGAAAATATATTTATCAATTTAAATGAATGTAGATTAAAAATATCTTCAAAGTATTTCTACTTTTATATTTCTACACTTAATATAAAAAAACAACAAATTTGATTTTTCTTAAATATGTTTTTAATTTTAATTTTATCCCTAAGCATTTTTTAAGCAATGTTGAACCACTGTGCTGCGTAAAAGGAGTCATCGTTGTGATCGTCAACGCCTGAGATCGTTGCGTCTGCCATTTATAAGAAATATTCTTAATTTAAACAGAACCTTACGTCTGATTGATTGAGCTGCTGATTTAAGCGGCTTTCTTTGTGCTTGCATGTATGTGTGTGTGTGAGTGTGTGTAGATCCTGGACCAGGTGATTGGGCAAGTAAGAAAATGTGCCAAGAAGGTGCGTTGAGGTGTTAACTTGCCTTAAATGTTCAGCCGACAGTACCGTTATAACGCTAATTGAAGTCTTATAAATTGTTTGGTCAACTCGAGTTTCTTTTCTTCTTATTTTTTGGGCAATTTAGCAAAAATACGCGTATATTGTAGTTTATAAGCAATTAACGTCTAATTATATGGATGAGTATATACACTTGAATATCTTAGTCATGTTCATTTGCATAGTATTCAGTTGATAGAGAATCATTGAACAATGAAATGTATTCGTTGGCAAGAACTTCACTCAAAGTGTCAAGTGGTTTGGGCCATAGAATTGGCCAAGCTATTGAGTATGCTTGTATCTAGGCCTGGTTCTAGTCAAAAATTCTATTCTCTCTCCTTCTCTATTACTTATTCTTCATTATTTGTTTATGAATGTACTTAGCAGTTTTTGCGCCGCATTTTTTGGCTGTCGCAACCACAAAATTCCCCACACCCTCTCTCAGCCCCTTGCCCCTTCCTAACACGTTAACAATATATTTCAATTGTTTAAAATTCTGTGCATAATTTTTGGTGTGCGTGAGTATGATAATTTTTTTTTATTGTTGTCTTTTAAGTTTTGTTTCGGGACTTTTGTTGTTGTAAATTTTGTGGTTGTTGTGGCTCTTTTGTGAATTTCCACTAAGCGCCAAGTGGCTTTTTTTGGCGTTACATTTTAAATTAAGTGTTTACTTAAGGCTGGGCTCAGTATATTAATGCGTATATATATTTGTTTACTGGTTTTTGTATTCTTTGTTGACTTGGAAACTCATTTACTTACTTATTGTTTATTTTAGTTGAAGTTGGCATCTGTAGCTTCAAAGCGGAGACTGTAAATAAATAATGAAATAGATAAATTAGAGAAATTTGTCAAATCTGTATTCATAAATTTGTAAAGCTTATCAGTAGATTTTTTAGGTTTTTTACAGGGTATACAACTGAGAAATCTATTAAAAAGTTTTTAGTTCTTCAAGATACAATCTAAAATCAGTCATATAAATTGTATTTTAATTAATTTTAAATTGCGTCAGCAACTGCTTAAAACACACAATTAATTGCTCAATTATAATTAATTTTGAATAATTTTGAGGGTGCCATTTGCATTTATTAAGTACATATTTAGATGTGTTTGTGTGTGCGTGTTTTATAGCTGGTTATCTTAATTAACTAGTTGTCCCGCAGAGCATCGCAATTGCTTGTTGTAATTTACATGGAAAATTCTTGTCATAAAAAGCCAGCAATAATAATACTAAAAAAACAACAACAAAAACAACTTAAAGAAGCAAACAAGCATTACAGACTGCACGTTTAGTTGGCCCATAACAATTACAGCAAAGGCGATTAACAACTCTAAAGCAACGACAACAAGAATCAGAGCAACTGCAACAACATCAACAACGACAACAACAACTAGAGCCACAGCAACAACTGAAGCTGATCAGCAAAAACAAGTTCGTCGCTGCATTGCGTGTGAAAACAATTTATGAACGAGCATTTAAACAATATTTTTTTATTGCAACAAAAATAATATGCAATAAAAAACGCATTACAAGGGGGCAAAGTGTACAATGAATGCAAATGTTGTCTACACAGCAACAACAGCAACAACAACAGCAGCGACAGCAACTAAAATCGATGTGAACGGGCAGCGACAATGGCTGCACGCCAGCAACAACTACAAATACGACACCAACAACAACAACAGCAATCGACTGTATAAAAATAAAAGATAAATGAGCGCAACTGTCTGTCGGTCTGTTTCGGTCTCTCTGCCATATGTGTGTGGTGTGTGTGTGTGTGTGTGTGTGTAACAAAAGCAACAGCTCAAGAAGCATTGCATTGAGATAGGTCAGTCACACACAAAAACACAGATACACAACGCCATAAACTCACACACACACACATATGTAAACACACACACGCATATAAATGCAACGCTGCATTCGCTGCCAAAGCTCAATATGCAGTTACAGCTGCAGCGCTGCTGCAGCGACGCCAACGATAACGTCAACGCTAACGTCACGCCAACGGCGACGGCGACGTCAACTGCTCTAATTACTCTGCACGTAAATCGTTGCTTGGGGTGGGGTGGCAATCGGCCTCCCCAACAATAACAACAACAGCAACATTCGACCCATTCCAGTGTTGCCAAGCGTTGCATCAACAATAATAACACAACAACAACAGCAACAACAACAACAACAACAACTAGCATTAAAACAAGTTTTCGAGTTAATCTCAGTCTCAGTTTCAGTTTCAGCCGCAGACTCTGTTGCTGCTTCTGTTGCTGCTACGGCGGCTGCTGCCTCTGCTGCGTCTGTTATTGTTGTTGCTGTGCCATGTAAAAACTTACACAATCGCCGCAGCGCACGCACGCATACATATGCAAAAGCATCTGTGCAGAGCTTCCCGCTCAACGATTCACTTTTCTTTGTGCAATTTCAATAATTTTGTGCCAACATGAGAGTAAGAGCAAGAGCAAGAGAGAGGAATACAAACAGATAGAGAGCCAAGAGAGCGTGAGCATAACAAATGAAAAAAAGCTCTATTGCAGTCGCTGAGAGCAGCGCAGTCGTTAACTTGCACTTTCTGCTGCACTTTTGGGTTTTACATATCAAAGCGTAAATAGTAGTAGATTTGCCTTTTTTTTTGGCAGTAAACTTGGAGTTTGAATGGTAGTAAAAGAAGTTCGCTTATACATATGTTAGTAATAACTAACGAAATCCATTTACTTTTTAGGTATACCACTAAAAGCTTAACTTTGTATGTATACATTTAGTAGTAGCTGACTGGGTTTGACCTACGACAACTCAATAAACAGTGCACCATAAAGTTAACAGCGCAATCAAACGACAAACGCCCTACAAAATTTCAACCCCTACAGATACAGAGAGCTTTTGCTCTCTCACTGACTTCAGTTGCTAGAAGAAGGGGGTGGCGAATTTCGTATAACAATGTAGACAACACAAAGAATGTTGCGCAATTGCCAAAAAAAAAAAAAAAAAAATACCAGACAAATGGCTAGACATAAAGTTGCCAAGGGGTGCGGGGTTGGCGGGGTATTAAGCTCATGGATAGATGCGTCATACAATGCAGTCAATTAATGTTAATGATCATTAAGTCGCATTGCCATTTGCTTTTATTGTGACATAATTAGTGAAAGTGAAATTGATCAGCAAAAGTGCAGCAGCAGCAGCAGCAATAACAGCATTTTGTATTTTTAGTCGCTCAGCCGCTGCGCTGCCGCTGACGCTGTCAATAGACTAAAAAGCAGCGCAGCGCAGCGTGACGCCAACGTTGACGTCGACGCTTTGGGAGAGTGCGCGCAGCGGCGTTAAATGTGAAATGAAAATGAAATTAAAATTCAAAATGAGAATGAAAATGAAAATGAAAATATTGCAAAACTTTAACACGCACATGGACAAGCGATGAATATATGTAACTGTATATGTGAGTGTGTGTGTGTGAAAAGTGCATTGACTTGACGAGCCTACCTTGACGTTGAGTGTGTATTGGTCTGTATGTGTGTGTGTGTGTGGCATGCGACCAACCCACATTGCCTTTTGCCAATTTGCATTGTTTTTGTTCTTGCGTTATTGTAAAATGCAAATTACGGTAATGCTTAATACGATTTGTAATGTTTAGCAATTTGTGTGGGTGGGCGCAAGTGTGTGTGTGTGTGCGGGTGAGCGTGTTTGTGTGAGTATTGTGTGGTGGGCAACTTCAAATTAGATGGCTTATACTTTAGACTTGCAGTGATAGCTAATTGCTAATTTTCAACATATTATTTAGCTGTTTTTAATTTTTTTCATTTATACAAAATTTTTTTATTTACTTTTTAAATATTTTATTTTCTAAAGTGTTTGTTTTTTAGCGACCTTTCTAATTTGTAGAAGTTAGTTTTTGCAAACTTGAGGTCTAGTAATGTCAATATGACAGGTACGACAAACAACAAAACAACACAAAGCACTTGCAAAATGCAAGGAGCATGGCTCGGTATACAGCTGTTTCAAGAGATGCCAATCTCTATCATCAGTACCGTTGTGCTGAGTTGACCAGCGATCCAAGCTTAATGTCACTTTTGAGAAGCCAGAACCAGTTGTGAAGAGATTTGCTTAGAATTCACAACTGGTTCTGGCTTCTCAAAAGTGACATTAAGCTTGGATCGCTGGTCAACTCAGCACAACGGTACTGATGATAGAGATTGGCATCTCTTGAAACAGCTGTATACCGAGCCATGCTCCTTGCATTTTGCAAGTGCTTTGTGTTGTTTTGTTGTTTGTCGTACCTGTCATATTGACATTACTAGACCTCAAGTTTGCAAAAACTAACTTCTATTTTATTTTCTATTCGTCTATTCTAGACAGCAAATATTAAATTAATAAATACTAAGAAAATATAATTTTAAAATAAAAAATATATAACAAATGAAATGATAGTCATAAATTTGAATTACACTTATTACTTTTAAAATTATATTTTTTTAGTATATTTTAAATTATTATAGGCCGACTGATTATAGTTCATAAAGCTGTTAATAAATAAATGAAAAGTTAGATATTTATTCATACATATTTAAGTAGTTGCTATTTAATTGCAAAGTCGCGCCCCGTTTATAAATCACTTTAAATAACGTAGGCGGTTTGGCATCGTTTTCACATGTCGTATGCGCAATATGCGCGTTGCCCATATCACGTATACGGCGCGTTGTGCGCTGTACGCAGTACACTGTACACTGTACGCAACTGCAGTGCGCCTCGCCGTCTGGCACAATTAACCGGGCGGCAAGCAAGTTCATAAATAATAGTAAATAATGCATATAATCAAAAGTAAAACGCTTTCAGTGCTTTCAGTTTACTGCACTTTGGTGCTGCACGCGCAAAACATTTCGCCTCGCTTGATTTGCCTCATTGTGTTACTAATTTGCGGGCGCATTCATAGTAAAATTTGTGCAACAATGTAGCAGGCACTCTACTATGTAGTACTCGTGTGTATAAAAATTGTTGCAAATTGTCAAGCAAGACAAGAATGAAGAATGCAAGTGGCGAAACTAGTTTAGTAGGAATTTTATGTGTCCAGTGCGAGTTACGAGTTACGTGGCATTCAATTGAATAAGTGCCTCAAGATGGGGCAGAAAATGTGTGTTAAATTGATTGACTGAACGTCATTCAGTTATTTACGAGCCAGCCCCCAAATGCCATAAATTAATGCACAAACATAAAACAAGTCTACTTAAAAATGCATTTCGTATAATTTTCACAAAAATCAAACAAGACAAGAGAAGAGTTTGAAAGGGAAGGGATTGTGGGAAGGGGAGGGATGGAAACGCAGACAGAGTCGCTGCCTGAATGGCCTGGCCTGGCTATGGAAAGCGAAAACTGGGTCAACCTGATGCAGCTGCCTACGCAGCGAGCGGACGTCGAGAGCTGCATCTCTGTGTTGTTGCTGTTGTTGTTGTTGTTGTCTATCCGGCCGCAGATGCTACAAATATGTAACTCAAGAGATATGCAAGCCAAACTGTATCTGTATCTCAGCCAAATAAAAGCCAAAAAATAAATATCAAAAGTAAGTTGTCTGTAGATGTGAGTGTAGCGACTGCCAGATACCCTTTACATACGCTTCAACTCTCTTTTGTTTTTATGAATCTTTAATGTAGACAAATTGCATTTGCTTTTTTTATACCTCTTTGTAACGCATTTAATTTTATAGGGTATATAGCAAGATCAGTGCGAAAAAGTCATAAAAAAATATTATAAATCATTTGCTGGCGCGTTGGAAAAGTAAAAACAGCAGCAACACGACGCCAAAAATGTATGTATCTCTTGAATTTCACCCACGCCGCCGTCAATTCAACAACAACAGCAACAACAACAGTAACAACAACATGGGTCAAGTTGCAACTTGTTTTTGGCTGGTTTTTCGTGTGCAATGCATTCACCATTGCGTTTTGGTAATCGCATTCACCTTCTTATCAGCAGCAACAGCAACAAGCATTGCAGACACGCGACAACAACAGCAACAACTGCAGCAACAGCAGCTACAACATTGTTTGCAAATGCGCACAGTGATTGCAATAAATACAAGGACAGTAGCTTGTGTCTAATGCCTTTTAGTTACCTTGTTGCAGTGATCATTGCATTTGCCCCACTGTGCAGGCCTACAATGTCTACAAGTCGTGATTCCGATTCCGCCTGCACACACACGTTCACTTTCAAAATCAGTGAAATGTAACCGACAAATACAAAAAAGACGAAGAAGAAGTGAATTGATGTTGCATTGTTGTTGTTGTTGCTGTTGTTGTTCTCACTGTTGTTGCTTCAGTTATTCACATTATTCATTTGGCTTACAAATAGAGGTTAATTTATTGTGACTTGATCAAAATGAGTCGCACATAAAGTACAAAGAGAAATGCCACATGAATTTGGAAAGGAAAAAGGCACTAAATTATCATAATATACTCATGATCATACGACTTGATTATTTTGCGACAAGCAGATACAAATGCAAGGACTAAATCAGTGATTTTTATGCAAATGAAGCTAGCAGCTTATTTAATAGAATAGATCAGAATCCAGTTCACGTAATGATTAAGCTGCCCAATGTGTGGCAATCTTTGTTTGTTTTTTATTTTAACGACCTACATTCGACACTGAAAAACTTCTTGCAGCTGCAACAGGCAATAAAAATCAATCTGTTAAGTTACTTTATCGACTTTGGCCCTACCACAATGCAAACGAGCGCAAGTCTCAATGTCAAGTTGGTGCCATGTTATTGAACCAATAACACAGAGCCTCCATTCATATGTGAAGATACAATTGTAAGTCAGATGCAACAGCAGCAGATAAAACTTCAAGTGCGGAGAAAACTGAATGAGCATCCGCAACAACAGCAACAACAGCAACAACAACAAGAGCAACAAGAGCAGCGGCCTTCATTGTTGATCTGACATTGAAGTGGTCATACATGAGATACTCGTGAGTAACTGCATTTGTATAGATACAAATGTATCTATACTTAGTTCAGTTATCCAGTAAATAATTCACATATTTTACAAATTAAAAATTATATTTTGTCTTGATTTTTTAAATATATATATTTATTTTAGTCGTTGGATACAATAGAAATAACAATAAAAAAAACTTTTTTGATTTTTGCTTCTTTCATTCTTGTTATCACGAGTTTAAAATAGAAATAAAAATATATATTATATTTTTAAAATAAGAAAACAAAGATATGATTCTTTTAATTTGATCAAAATAATTATTAGACAAACTGTATGTGAGTTTAATGCGTTGACATAATTCACCAAAGTGTATGCAAATTCTGCACAACGTTTTTCTTGCCAATTAACGTCAAATGCCAAATAAGTCAGCGGCTTGTGCTTTTGTGGCTAGTTGCAAGTTGTACATAAGTTGCCAGTGGCATGTGGCAAGTGGCAATCGATGACGCGCCTGCACTTGCATTCCACGCAAGTTTCTGACCATAAAGAGAGCGAAGTGCAGTTGCAATTGCAATTGCAGTTGCTGTTGTTGCTGCTGTTGTTGCTGCTGTTGTTGCTGCTGTTGCTGCGTGTCTGTGGCACTTCATGTTGCAACAAACGGCCAACAACTGCACTTGACTTACTTGCTATGTGTGTCTCTCTCTCTCTCTCTCTCTCTATCTGTCACTCTTGCAGTGTATATGTATCTGTATCTGGTAACTGCCATCTGCGCAATGCATTTCACTTTCATTATGATGCAGTCGCTTTTTGCCACTAAAAATGGCAACGAGCGTTGGCAATGCCAAATGTGTGGTTTTTCCAAGCCGAAAATGAAAACCAGTTAACGGCATACGGATTTTCCCATTTGCTCATACCCACTCCCCTCTCCCTCTCTCCCCGCTCTCTCTGTCTTTCTCTCGCTCGCTCGCTCACTCGCTCGCTCGCTTGGTCTGTGTCTGATTGGCATCAGCTGACAGCTGCCTGGCTGGCTGCTCACCTGGCTGGCTGCTCACCTGGCCGCCGTGTGTAGGAGGCGCCTCTTTTGTCTTTTCATTGTGTTTCGTTAGTTGTTTTTACTTTCTTCTAATAGATCGTTAGCTTTGCTTTGAACTTGCAGTCAGCTAGTTTGTTTTGTTTTTATTTCAGTTGTTGCTGTTGTTGTTGTAGCTGTTGCAATTGATTGCTTATTGTTAAATGAAAATGGAAAGTCATTTTCTATGCAGCTGACGCTGCCTCTTTTTCATGGGCTTTTCCATTCAAAGCCCCCCCCTTCCCCCTTGCCCTGTATGCGTACACACCTTTTGTTGTTGTTGTTGTTGTTGCTTTAGACTCGCTTTCCCAAAATAATGAACGGAATTTGTGACTTACTAAGTGCAATTATGGGCGTGGTCAAGCATTTAATTCATTTGCGTAGCTAGAAAAATTCTTGAATGAACTTTTGATTACTTGATATTCATTTTTTCTTTTTTGTTGTTGTTGTTGTTGTACTTTTATTGATTTGCCAGCTGAGCAAACGGAAAGCGAAAGTAATTACATTTAGTCATGCAATCAAATAGCAGACGTTCCACCCCTTCCCCTCCACTTCCACCCTCACACACTTAAGCACACAGAATGCTATAATACAGAAGACTTCCCATTGAGACTTCTCTGTGCACTGTGAACGCAACGAAACAGGCGATAAAAGCGAAATGCATAAAATGCAACCCCAAACTGCTGGCTGCCTCTCAATGATGGACTTTCTCACAGTGCACTAAGCCCCTTGCCCTTCGTTCCCCCCTCTCTCTTTCCCCTTCCCTTCCCCTCTCTGTAAACGCCCGCACGCAACAGAATCAATTTTTATTGGTTACACAACGGCGACAGCGCCAGTTGAAGAGTGAAGAGTGCATTGAACCCAACGACGACTCATGACTTTTAGTACTTTTTCGTACGCTTAGTACATACATACATGAACAACAGTTGCTCTTGAGGCATATGCACTTTCTAATACACTACGTAACAAAAAATTTAAATGAAACACAGCATGTCCAGTAACTGTGTAAAAATATATGTATGTATGAAAATTTTTTTTTTTTTTTAAATTTAGTTGATTCCAACAAATCCTGTTTTACTTAATGAAAAATAACAAACTAGATCTGCAGTTAAGCTCAATTACTGATTTTAAAGTTTTCATTACGAAATGTCAGTGAAATATTTCGACTCTACTTTTATGTTTGTTGTATTTTCCCCTTTTTTGGGGTTGTTGTCTTGTTTTTGTTGCTGCTGGCAACTACCTTAAGTAAATAGTCACACACTTAACAGACACTCATTAAGATGTGCACATTTGTATGTATTTAACCACATATGTAAATAAATTGAAATTGGTTTATATGCTCAATCGGTTCTTGTGAACATTTTATTAGAATTTTAAAATATTTAAAAAATTATTTCGGATCTGATCGAAGTTAAAATTTTACGGGGCTTGATCATTTTGGTCCTGGATGGATAACTGGCGTCCGATCACCACCAATCAATGTAATAATCAGAATGCACGCCATTGCGACCGCAGCTACAATCTTTTTAGATGACATCTTCAGAATAGATGAAAGTACTACTTTGATTTGCAAAATTCAACTGAGTTCGACTTGACTCAGAACTCGGCTTTTATAGGTTTCGTTAAAGCAGAAACTCAATTCTTCGTATCTCTCTAATTAGATGGAATGACCTACAGATTGAACTTTTTAAAAGGTGTGTTTTTTTAAATATTATGATAGTCTAATCAGCAATTCAAGGACAAATTAAATGAACTTAATTTTGTTTTCAAAATACCATCTTTAATTAATTAAATATTTGTACATAGTATAAATATATTTTACTGTATTGTCAAATCATTAATGATCGCACTATCGAAAGAATTTCTGAGAATTATATATTGCAGTTGATATACGGCTAAATTATTTGTATAAATTGAAATGGTTTGAGAATCTTTTAATGCGTAAATACTTGTATTATTTCAATATTTTTATTGATCAATTGCTATCAAACTTTCAGTTCATTCCCTTCAATTACAATCCATTCTTTCTTTTTTTCGAGTCCCAAATGTTATTGTCATAATCCGACCTCTTGACCTGATTCGCTCAATGGAATCAATTCATTATCGTTTATAAACACTTTTTTCAGCTAAGAATGGGAAAGTCTATCGTCTATCGAATGGGGAGAGAATTGTCATAACTTTTCTTTTCTAATGCGACGACGGCCTACGCAACAATTCTTGAGATAACAACACACGCACCGGCAAATCGAAAAAAAACAACATCAAAAAAGAACGAAAATTAAACAGGAATAAAACAAAACCTAATAAAACTAAGAATCATAAAAAAACGTATTTAGTTCAACCGAGTTCATTGACACAGAAAAAGAAATCAAAATATTGAGAACGTTTTTATTTTACTTATAGGCGCCTACAATCTCTATGCGTATTCGTATCTTATGCCCGCTCCCCTTTTTTTCTTCGCCCCTCCTATCTTCTATACATGCACACGCACAATTCATATACCCTGTAAGTACTGAAAATGGGTATTATCATGTTGCATTCAATGGATTATAACATATAACTTTCTAGTTCTAGTTCAAGTTCTTCAATCAGTGTGTGACTTTTGGTTTGTGTGTGCAGACCCAGTTACAGGATATCTCCAAGTCGAGCAGTCACAACAAGAGTCTTTTACTTGTCTTTATACAATTTGGTGTGTAGTTTTGTTGTTTTCTTTCAGTAGATTTGAGTTAGTTCGACTTATCAATTTTGATAGGGACAACGTCATCGTAGAGCTAAAGATACGACTATACGAATACACGTTTACTAAGTGAGTACATTGAGTGTGTTGCTCAGAATGTATAAATTTTGATACGAGTAGCTCGACAATTGCCAATCGGCTTGCCATGAACTTGAATTTTGATTTTGTGAAAGTAAATTGAATGTGAAACGAAATTCTTCCTCTACTTATTGGCTGAACGAGAACTGATTTCTAATCAGCTCTAATTTATTTCATTTTAGGGCTTTTTTTTCAAGTGCTGTAATTAGATGTGTGCGTAGAGCTCGAATTTTGGCTTCTTCATCGATTTGAACGCGAAAGTCTTGAGTGTGTGTTTGGCTTTTGTGTGTCCATAGATCATTTGCGGGTGAAAGTTTTTTTTCGACTCGCTCGAAAATTGTAAAGACAGAGAGAGAGAGATACATACGAGTGTGTGCGTGTGTGTGTGAGTGTGTGTAGGTTTCATTTACTTTTATTATTCGAGCTCTCTGGAGCAGCTTATCTATTGAATATCAAGTTATGCATTTGAATTTTTCGTTTTGTCACCTGCGGCTATTTATCTTCTCGCTGCGTGCGCTTTGTTTTATGGGCCCACAGGGCGTATACTTATGTATAACCACAGTAGTATATATATTTCCATATACCTATTTATAAACCGAGACAATAACTGTGGTGCGCTTTAAGAGCAACACAACAGTGCCTCGAGGTATTTTGGTTATTTTTCTTAAGGTGAAATAGAAAACACACACGACACGTGTTGCCAACTTGCCGAGTCATAATTGAATTTTTATAAGCCTGCTTTAACTCGCGAAAGAGGGGAACAGGGAAGTGTGGAGAGGGAAATAGCTGAGCAACCATTTCTATAGCCCAAGTTCAATATAAACACTTCACGCACACACACACACAAACATCTGCACATTCATTGACGCGCAATGAATGAAAGGTAGCATATTAGATACACAGTATCTAGATACATTTGTATCTGTATCCGTTTATATAGCCATCGATGTCGTAGCAGAATGCGTGGCGTACGCACGCTTTCGAAATAAATTATATACGCTACGTAGCTTAAGTATCTGTGTGTGTGAATGAGTGTGTGTGTGTTTGCTCTTAAGATTTATTTGCCAAAAAATATGACGACAAAAAGATTAATAAAATGGCATTTTGCGCTTAAAAAGTCGCGAATAAAGCAACTGCCACGCCTCTTTCTCTGCCTCGATTCTTAATCTCTTTCTCATTCTCACTCTCTTTCCCTCTGTCTCAGTGTTTCGATGTATTTCTCTTCTTTTCGCCTGTCTTTATTATTTGCTTTTCAAGTTCGTCAAACAAGAAATTGAAAAAATCAAATAAATTGTAAACGAAAAGTAAATACTCTACTCAAAATGTAAAAATCGACAATAAATTATCGATATATCGATAACATAGATAACACATCCTAGTGAGGTGTCAATTTTGCATGATTATCGATTCAATTAACTCGATTTATGTTCAAAAAGATTATCCAGCTTAATTAATCGATAAATCGATTTGTCAATTTTTCTGTGAATTTTCGATATGTTATACTGCCCAATATTTAATTTGTAGGGTATTGAAAAGCGCAAAGCTGTTTAAATACATATAAATTAAGAAAAGACGGGAAAAAGAAAGAAAAAACGCACGCACAAATAACATTTATATATATATATTTGTTAGCACTAGGGTTTTGAATAATGTATAGAGCGTAGAATGGGAATGGGAAGAATGAGACCGCTCGAAGCTTCAAGTTTTTGACATTCGCCAGAGCCGAGGTGGAGAAGAGAGACGATTAAAAATATGGATTGACGAAGAGAAGCGACGAAAGAAGAGAAAATTATGTTGGAGGCTGTGTGCTATATTGAAATGCCGGCTGCTCGAGTTGTTGTTGTTGTTTTAGTTGTTGTTGATGTTGATGTTGTTGTTTGTGTTATGGTTGCGTTTAAGTCAAGTTCAAGGACTGTCAATTAAATTGAAATCACTTGCTAAAGAGACGCGACGCAGCACGAGCAAAACAAGCCGCAAGTTGTGGCGAGTTGGGGCTGTGTGTGTTGCAGGGGCATGGCGGGTGTGGCAGGCTCCTCTTGTGGCTTATTTTGAAATCACTTAAGTATAGCACGCAATACACACACTACTTTCGAGTGTGTGTGTGTGTAAGTTTGTGTGTAGTTGTAGTTGATTTTTGCACGCAGCCTCGTTTACATTTTATGTGCTTCTTCTATCTTCTTGCGGCGGATGCTGCGTAGTTACAGGTTCGCAATTGTTTTGATGATACAACAACAGCAACAACAACAAGTACAAGTACAAATACAACAAGAAGCACAACAGCAGCGATTCTACAGCTCTTTCGAATGGCTAAACTCGAGTCAAGTGTCAAGACAGACAGTCCAAGTTTTCGAATGTTTATTAAGAACTTCTTTAGCTAAAGCTAAAATAATAATTTATTTTTTTATTTATTTATTAATTTATAGAGATAATTTCGATAGCAGCTTGATTTTTAAAAAAATTTCAACTTTTAAATACAGAAAACTCTTATAAAATAAGAAAAATATAAATAAAAAACCAGAATGCACAACAAAATTTATAGAGTTTAATTTTTGACCAATTAAAATACTTTAATAAGTTTATATCAAATAATAATAGTTATAGATACTAAGCTAATAATTAAGATTTCTTAAAATATCTTAGAGTGAAAGCAAATATAAAATTAACAAAATTATATAATATCCTTCAAACCGTTTTACAATTTCCAAACGTTAAAAAATGTAAATTTCTGTAAATATTTGAATCTAAAATTCCTTTTTTGGCATTCACAAGCTTAAAAAGTATTTCCATTTCTTTGTATTCCATTCTTTTTCAGTCAAGAGCTTGAATCCCTAATATTAATAATAATTTTCCATTTTAGTTTGTTAATTCTATTCACACCCAAACTCTAAGCGCTATCAAAATCATACAAAGCGTTTAAAAATCAATTGAAACCGTGTTTTTAGGCCAACTTTCAGTTTTCAAATGGAAACGAGGTTTTCGCATCTAATATATACGGCTTAACGATTTACAGATACGATAAAATTTGGTCATAGCCAGCGGCTTTGATACGCTTTAAATAAATGCATAATTAATGCCGCATTTTATTATTATCGTTGTTGTTGTTGTTATTGTTATTGTTGTTATACAGAAATTAACATAATAACACGATGCCATGCACAATGTAGTTTGTTTGATTTTATTTCTCTCTTTTTTAGCTACATAGACGACCAGATGCTATTGGCAACAGTTTGAGATACAAAAAAAAAACAACGAATGCTTCACGTGCTCGAGCCGAGTGTTAACTTGGCTTAGATGCGAGTTATTAGCGCATTTTTAAAATAGCGAGCAGTTTTTTTTACACATTTTTGTAAATGCTATGACTAAAATGTGAAAATTGCTTTTAGCCAACTGAAATGATATAAATAATGTATCTCATAGATATGTGTATATGTATCTGCATGTTTGGCACATGTCAATCTATCAACGGCAGACAAAGCAAGGAAGCGCCGAGCGGAAACTCGCGCCGTTTGTCACGCACAAATATAGCGACAGACAGGGACAGGGCTAGCGAGTGAAAGAGACAGAGACACTTGTGCGAGTGAGGGAGAGAGCAGCGGCTAATATTTTGCCAATAAAGCCATTTCACGGTGTTTTCAAACTCAATTTTAAACTGTTGTTGTTGTTGTTGTCGTTTTGATTATTTTTGTTTCTTTTAGAAGTTTTGTATGCCAAGAATTTAAATTAGTAGTAAATCTGGTTTTCTGGTGATTTCGGGTTCTGTTTCTGCCGCTCGATTCTTGTTTTGTGATTCTTCAGCCTGACTCTTTTCTGCGACGTTATTACAGGTGGAATTCTCCTGTTATTGTTACTTTTATTGTTGTTGTTTTTTTATTTCTTTCTTCACTTTTACACAAAAAACTAGAAATAAAAAACAAATTAAAATTCCAGTTTGCATGAAAACGAAATGCTGAGACATTGATAGTTCCAGACTGGAAGGCACAGAGCTTACTGGAATATTTAATTAGTTAACTAAGAGCAGTTGATCAACAGTAATTTATTTCTTAATTTCTTATGAATTTATAGAACGCATTTAAATAAAATTATGTGTCATGTATAGTTACAAATGGGAATTAAATTAAATTAAATTAAATTATTTAATTTAATTAAATCAATTTAAAATCGAAACATAAATGTTTAATAACAAATTCAACAAAATTAAATTTTGTTGTCAATTTTTAAAGAAAATTATATCTCGTATCTTTTTATATGCAAATCAGTTGCATCTTCATATAAATTTATGATAATGTCCTCAATGTGGGTCATATTTGCACTGCGACTCTGGCCAGAACCAACTTGTTTAATCTGGCTTTCTTTTATTAACCCTTTTTCCTTTGTTGGGCAAATTACTTAAAAGTGAAACTCAAAATTTAACTTCAAAAAAACCAAAAAACTGCTGCAAGCTCTAGATAAACATGGCCTAAACAATTTCTGAATATTTCAGAGAGTTGCAAATATAAACATTTACACACACACACACACACACACACATTAATTAAACGTATGTTTATTGATTCTGCTTGCCATTTTTAAATGCTGTACTTAAGCATTTATTTATGCATTTTGTTGTTTTTTTTGGGAGGCTTTCATTTCGCTTTTGTCTTGTGGCCTTAAATGCATTTGCAGGCGATATATGCATGTATCTTTTAATGCGTCTGCTGCTGTATCTGTATCTTTATCTGTGCGTATTTACATGTTTTTGTTGTTCCTGTTGCTGTTGTTGTTTTTGTTTCTTAGCTGCCTTCGCCGGCATGTAATTACACAAAAATGAGGCAACAAGAAGAAGCACAAAGAAAAAATAAAACAGAAAAAAACGAAAACGGAATGTATTCCATGTTCTGTTGCTGCTGCTGCTGCTGCTTTGGTTTGCTTTTCGGATTTTGTATATTTTTTTTGGTGTTTCGTTTTCTTATCATTATTTTGTGCTGTGCGCTTTCAGCTGTCCAAAAGGGACAGTCGCGCATTTAAGAAATTTCTTAACTCATTACGATTTCACTCAATACGGCGTATAATTTGTTTTTAGGCCGTCGCCGTCAGCGATATATACACATAAAAATTACATGTTTCACTTTCTCTGGCGCCTGACAGATATTCCCCCACACCCGCCTCAAAAAAGAAGAAACCCAATGAAACGAAGATCTTTAAGATACATGCATGCTTGGGGTTCTACATGAAATATGTATCGAAATATTTGAGATACGATGAGAGCAGTTCATTAGATAGCTAAAAACATCGCATTGTTTATTTAATTAAAAACTGTATTATGAAAATATAGCATCACAATCACTTCCTAAATCAAAGTATCTAAAAGATACCTTTCTTATAATAAACGAATTAATAACTATTACAATAATACCAGATATTTGGTTAAGTATATTTTTTTAAAGTTTTTTTTAATAATTTTAGAATAGTTTTAGAATAGAATTATATTTCAATTCTAATTCTCATCGCCAATTATTAAACCAGTTTTAGATAACAATAAATTTGCCATATGGCTCTGCTAATTCGATTACATACAATTATAGCTATATACA
The DNA here is from genome assembly GCA_037043405.1 of Drosophila subquinaria. Lineage (NCBI taxonomy): Eukaryota > Metazoa > Arthropoda > Insecta > Diptera > Drosophilidae > Drosophila > Drosophila subquinaria. The sequence continues at coordinate 698,615 of JBAMBL010000329.1, read as the reverse complement.
TATATGTACGATATATATATACATGTTGTTAATTTGTACAATGTTCCAGCTGTACTTACATTTATCGCCTGTTGTACTTTCAGCCCGTATGCCTTGACTTTTTCATTCAGAACTTTTTTGCGCTACGCAATTTATGCGTGTAATTTAGCTGCCTCTCTTCTATCTCTTTCTTTCTTTATTTCTCTGTCTCGCTCTGCCCACAATATTGTACGCTCTGTTGATGTTGTTGTCGTTGTTGTTTTTTAATTCACACAATTTAATTTTTGTTGATTATTATTTATTAAATAATTGCACACATAATTGAGGGGAAAATTAAATGCTGTCAGCAATGGGAAAAACACAAAAATTGTGGAAAACTTTTCTTGTTTCACTTGAAATACACCAAATAAAATTGCATTCTTTTATTTTTTTAAATTTTCAAAACAAATTCTTAATGAATTCTCAAATATTTATGTATTTCGTTGTTGTTGTTGTTGCTGCTGCTTTTTTTGTTGATGTGTGGGGAATCTCTCAGATCTGTGCTGCTGCCGAAGTATATTTTTTGTATTTGGTTTAAAAATAGAACAATTCGCTTTAAAATATTGTGTGTGTGTTTTCGTTTGGATGTTTTTTGTGGCGCGTCAGTGTTGCACTTGTATCTTTCAGATACATTAATATTATAATCAAAAGTATCTGTTTAATCTATTGAGTAGAATTTGGGTCGCCGCAAGCAAACAAATAATAATAATTGCAATTACTTTTTTATTAGCTTTAAAATGCTGTTCGTTTTTGATTATTTCGAAATTAAATACAATTTTTGTGTGTGTTGGATATAAATGGAATAAAACGAGACGCGTTCGCAGCGCAGCGCGTGCAGTTACAACGACGACGTCTGAGCGGCAAAAACTCGAGAATAAGCAAAGTGCGGCTCAATTTATACGACAAACAGACAACAAGAAGATACACACGAATGCGGCGCTGCCGCGCTGCTCTTGCTCTTGGTACTGGTATTGGTATTGGTGTTGGTGTATCTTTAAGATACACACGATCGTCAGCCAACAACAGATAACAGCGGCGTCGCCGCCAACAGCAACAGTGACGCGCACGCAATTAGAACGCTGCCAAAACGACGCGACGCGACGCTGCTGCCGCTGGCAGCGCCTAAAAAAACAAGAGAGCGCACCGCCAGCGGCGAACCGAGCTGAGCTGAGCAGAGCAGAGCAGCGCAGCGAGAGTGAATTTTTATTTGGCATTTAACGTTTGCTCTCTTCGCTGCCTGAGGGGGTGGCGACGTCGCAGTCGCAGTCGCTGTTGCTGCTGCTGTCACTGTTATCGCAGGCGTAGGCACTGTGCGTCGGCGTCTTTGTCAGTGTGTGTGTGTGTGTGCATGTACGTGTGCATTTGCCAGTGTCTGTGTGTGTTTGTGTTTTGAATTTATTACAAAATAGTAGTAGATGAGGGCCAAAGTGTAGTAGCTTTTAGTAGTCACATGCGTCTGTTTCAATAGCTTGTTTTATTTGCATATATTAAATATGCACGACCTACATTGTTGTTTTTCGACGAGCGGGGCGCACAAACAAAAACGAAAATAAGTATAAAGATACAGATACAACGCACAAAATATACAAAACAGCACAGAGCGTTGAGCAGAGAGCGGAGAGCGGTAAACAGCGATGAGCAGGCGAAGCCGCACAGTGCGCATATAAATAAAAACACAGCAAGTGTACATATTACCGCTGCTGCTGCCGCCGCTGCTGCTGGTCCCCCACACACACACACCCATATAGGCGCCCGCACACACACACACTCAAGCAAAACGTAGGGGAGACACACTCGCACTCACACATAGACAGACCACATCACATACACATGCACAGAGTGTCAGTTCAAGCCGACCAAAACAACAACTCGCTGGCGTCGCCGTCCGCACGCGGTCAAAGGCAATTCCAAACTGAAATACTCGAAAAACTTTTTCACTTGGCCCCAACAGCTGCTGCTGCCGCTGTCGACGCACGAGTCAGCTGCGACAGCGACGGCGGCGGCGGCGTCATCGTTGTTGGAGCTGTTTTGACGCTCTTTGCATTTGACTTGTTGTTGTCAAAAGCTTAACAGCCGCCACGCTGCTGTTATCGCGCTGTTAAAGCTCTCGCCGCTGTTAAAATTGTGGGCGAGGAAGCCTCCCCAGGGAGTTCTTTAACTACGAGTAGTACGCGTATTTCTTGTATACTTTGCTATTATCTACGTCGCTTTTGACAGCTGTTCTGCTTCGCAAGCTTATTAATTATCCTAATTGGGTTACTTTGCTATTCAAAATTGAAAGCTTGCCTGGAACAGCTTTTGTATGCGGTTCTGATGTCATTTTCAGGCGAAATACTCGAACGTGGCCAAAACAGATCATTAAGATGTTATGTTTAAATCCGTTCCAAGCCCGGTAGCCTGATGAGCTTTTGATGATGATACCGCACCGAATACAGAGCTTTGACTGATGAAGACCTGCAACAAAGTTGAAAGACTCAAATTAGGCTAAATTCTCAAAGGCATTAGCTTAAATTTGACTACAGGACGGGGTAAAAAATAAAAAATGAATAAGAAATATATTTTTCAAATTTATTGAAGCTGAAAAGCTTGAAATAAATTAAGAAATGTTCTACATTTTGAGTTTTCCCATTCAGACTATTCAATAAATAAATTGAATAGATTTTTCGCAAGTGAAAACTCATATATCAATTAAACATTGAGCGCAAGGCCGATCGCCATGCATATGAGTGTATTTGAATGCATTAATGAATGATCAAAGTGAATTGAATATACTCACAGACAAGAGTTATTTGTATAGTGTGTCTAGCATTAATTTATCTATCGATTTCGACTGCAACTAGTTAATTACGTGACATGTCAGAGACGTAAACAAGTTAAACACGATTGCAATTGCAATTGCTTATAAACACATTCACCTCGAAGTGTGCATTGAACTTTTGTAACAATTATTATAAAATAAAGAATTAAAGAATATATGTAAGTATGTATAAACAGAAAACAGAAACATTACTGATAGCTGGCGATCAAAGTAATTGATGAGCCCGTACTAAAAACGAGTGTACATATATTGGAATTCGATCGAAATGCAGCATAAAAAATAATATACCTTAAGAGGCATGCCCGCCTCCGCCCACCTCCCATCTTTCACTTTATCTCTGTCTCTTTCTGGCAGCAACTGTATCTGTAAGTTTCATATCTGGAGTTGTATCTGTATCTGTATCTGTTGTGTGTGTTTGTGTAACTGTTTCAGCTTGTAAACAAACGTCGAGCAAATACTGAAAAGAATTTCCAAAAATTTGTTGTATTGACAACATCGCTGGGCTTATCTGACACTTTTGTTTGATGTGTACACGTTAACATATTTATGAAAAAATAAGAAGGAAGGAAAGAAACTACGACAAATAATGAAATACTCACATCCAATTCCAAATTGATCACAAATATTCACGTAGGCAATGCGAGCGCAATGTTGCATGCCACTTCCAGCTTGCAACTCGACTTCAATTCCAATTTCAGGCACAAACTATGATTGTATCTGAAACATTGTCCAGAGGAAGAGTGAAAGGGAGAGGCGGTAGTTAGAGAGAGGAGGAGACATAAATAGCTCTCGGGCAACCAGAAGCTGCACAGTCTTTTTATCAGCGAGCCGACAATGTGTGTCAATTTTGATAAGCAGCTTGAATTGAAGTAAGTACACACACATACATATATTACTTTATACATACCATAAGCACACGCATCTATATAGGAATAATCATTCCCATAATATTGCTGTATCAACTGATTGCCTCTGCCATGACTAATTAGGCAAGCAAAAGTCAATTTCTCAGCATAAAAACTCGCCGACAACTTTGTAAAAGGATTGCCAAAAAGTTTGTTGCACATATTTTGCGAATTTACAGGGTATAAATGATGGGGTACTTTAACTTTGATGTGTAGCTGGCCAGCTTAAAAAAGAGTAACTGTTGAAAACAGGAAAATTTTAAAAATTATTTTTGAATAATTATTTAATGTAGTTTTTTGAGACCTTAAAATTAATAAAAATAATTGTCGATAACGCTCTGATTTTTTGCACATTTGAAATATAAATAGAAACTTTTTACAACTAAAAGAACTTATCCCAAAAGCTGAAGTATTGTTACTTTTATTTTTATTAGTATTTCATTATATTTTTTATACAACTTTAAAATAAATAAACTTTATTTAAGATATAGGAATAATACTTTTACTTTATGCAAATTTATAAATTATATATCTCAGTTTTCAACCCAATCCATTAAAACATGTTACTTAATTTTTTTAAAAACATTTTAAGGATATGCAGACGTCAACATTTCACAGATAAGCTCCGAAAATATAATTTTTCGTTTGTTGTTTTCTTTGTTTTGGGTTTTTTAAAGAAATTTCGATTCTTTGCGCGTGTGAATCATGAGCATTAAGCATAAAACCGACATTTAGCTGATTGATCTTAATAAGAATTCCTTAGTCGAGTTGGGTTCGCATTTGGATGAGGGGTTGGAGAACGGGGAGGGGGGCTGAGACTGCAGTTCGCTAACGGATCCAGCGAGCGGGTCAATAACATTTTGGGGGCCCCCTTATTCATTGAGGGCGTTGCTTGGGCTGCGCCTGCGCAACATAACAAACTTTGTGTTTGTTTCTTTGCTTTTCTCTTGTATGCATTTCCTTGTGCTTGTGTTTTAATAACTCTCTGGGGTCCGTCCACGGACAGGACAGGGACAGGGACAGGACAGGGCGCAGCCTTTTGTTGCCTGTCGGAAATTGAAGTTTGCAGTTTCTTGAATTATGTTTTTCTTTAACTTTGCAAACTCTTTTTTTTGTATGCGAAGTGAACAAATACGAAAATTGAATTTGCTTTTTAGAATGGAATTTGCAATTGTCTCGATTCAGAACGGATGTATGTCTGTTGCCCAATTGTTGAATGAAAACAACAAAAACAAAAAACAAGAAATGTCGCCAAAAGTGCAAAATTTGCAAACCTAATTCCCCTCGATGCGGATAATGCTCCATTTGATTTCAGGCTTGAGGACTGAGACATGCCATAGACTGTTGCATATTTCATATATTTAAAATTTAAAATTGATCAAGTCAATTCCATGTCAATCGATCAACTTACTTTGATCGATATCGACTCTCGGTCTCTGTGAATGTTGTGTATTTCAAAAACCGCTTTTAATTAATAACTTTTTTTCTTTTAATATATATTTTTTAGAATTTCAACAGAGTATGGCAAACCTGTCTAAGCATTCAATGAAATCCAATCAACTTTGTCTGCCAGCCAAATTGACTTTCAAAATGCATTGGTTTCGTTTTCAATTTTGAATGGATGAGAGGGTGGAGAAGGATGCGGGAGGAGGCGGGTCAGTCAAGTGGTTCAAAAATTGGCGACATTTTGTTGCGCAATTTCGGGTGTCTAGCAATCGAGTTTAAATCAAATGCAATCGAATAACACAAATCAAAAGTCTCTGCAATTGAACTTAAGTGCAAATTAAAGTGAAATTGATGACAACCTGAAAATCTTTGAAGTTATGTGCAGCTTCTATTTCCAGACAGACGGCTACTGCTTAGTAGAGCACTTGACCAGACTCAATGCATCCCCATCCCCCCTCGAGTCACCCTCTATCTGCCACTCTTCATCTCTTTCAGTTTGCCTTGTTCCTGCTGCCCTTTATAACGCTTCTCTGTTTGTTTTTGCTCTTTTATTTTTTTTTTGCTCTTCTGTGTGCGCAAACAAAAGGCGTCTAGATTACGTCTACGTCGTCGACAGAGCCCAAACAAGACCCAGACTGGAACTGAGACCGAGAAAGAGACCTAAACCTAAACCCAAAACCCAAACATAGCCCCCACTCGTCCCTCGTCCTCCGTCTGCGTAGGGTTCGCCTTGTCTGCTTTTTGTCTGCTGCTGCAGCGACAGCTTCTCCTTTTGTTGTTCTTTTTATATATTTACTTTTTTTTTAGATGTTAGTCAAGTTATTCGGGGCAAGCGGCTTTTTCGGGTTTATTGTTTGAATTTCGCATTTGATATCATTTTTTTTTTTCGACACACTGTCTCGTCTGCCTTGAGAGCTCGAATGTATCTAGATAAGTGCCTAAAATTACGGATATCTTGACCTAAACATATCTACGCGTATCTCAACTTCAACAGACTTTATACAAGTTCTCTTGTTTGCTTTTGAAATGATTTTCGGCAATTTTATCTAGATATTTAGCTTGAACTTGCCACACAAATTGCCACAAAAATTGCCAAAAAAAAAAGTAGCCAGACACACACACACACACACAAACATGCACACATTTTGTATACTCACAAATCATGTCTGGATTTTTATTGTGCGACTGACCTTGAATTTATGCAAATTGCGCAAGTGGGAACAACTTTGTCAAATTGAGAAATCAACAACAACAACAACAACATCCAGAATGGCGAATCAAATCTGCAAAGACCTTGACATTGAGAGCAGCAAAAGGGCTCGACTTTTATGATGATGATGATGATGATATGTGATATCATCGCTGTTAGAAAGATTTAAAGACGATGAAGTTTTCGGAAACTTTGAAGCATATTAAAAAGCTCTACTTTGATTCACAGATACGGCACACGCATGCAAAAGCTTTTAAAGCTCCAAGCTCAGCTAATAAGAGTGCATAAGAGTGTGCTTTAAGCACACTAATACATGTGCAACCATTACACATACATGCAAAGTATTTAAAGAATTTGTAGCTGCTTCTTTACCACATCAAATGAATTACAACTTACGCATAACTTACAAACTACAAAACCCAACGAAAACAATACAAAGAAGCCAAAAAATTAATGAGCAACTGGGTTCGGTCCCTGAGATGTGGTACCCAGTGTATCGATAACCCTTATCAAGTGCGCGGCATCTCGAGGCGAAAAATACAAATTATGCTTACAAACAAAAAATACGAAGCAACAAAGTATGCACAATATGTATGTGTGTGTGTATAAGTTTGCATTGGTTATGTTTGGAAATGAACATTTCGCCCTCTGGGCCACCGTCAGAGTGGTGGGCGTGGCGCATTTATATCCAAAACGCCCCCACAAAAAATCATTCTGCGATGCAAATTTCGCGATATTGAAAACCCCGATCAAATTGCAGTAATTTCCTTCCCCAAAAAATAACAAAAAAAAATACAATAATAATAAGTAATGTGCATGAAATTGAGCATTTTATTAATTTACATTTACCGCAAATTTGGAAGCCGTCTTTATAAATGGCTTTTTAGCTGACAGTCGTTTAACTTTATTAAGTTACCAACACAATTGGCCAAATGATTCTCTTCACACATGCTGCATAATTGTGGGCTTGGGATTCTGTATCAGTTCAAATGCTAAGTATATTATGTTCAAATTCCAGTTTTTCTAATTACAAAAGAGCGCGTAGTTTTGATGCAGAATCAAATTTGCGCTCAAAAACTGTAAATCTGACATTCCGCAAGGAAATTGGTTAAGTTTTGATAAAGTTATGACAGTTAAAAATTTTCGAAAAAGTCTCAAGGGCTTAAGGCCCTATTCTCTTTCAGCAAAAAATTTTTTTCGACTTTTTTTTTTTGCGTTTATTTATAGCTTGGGTAGTTGTGAATATGCCCCTAAAAGGATTTTTAGAAATTCGAAATACTTAAGGAGATATGGCCATTTTTATCCAGCAATGTTAATGTTAATGCATGTGAAGTCAAAACTTTAAACGCGTTTATCTCGAAACCACGTTTTTCGAACTGGCGGCCATGATATCTCCAGTTCAACTGAACCGATTTGGATGAAACAAAGTTTAATCGACGTAGAATTGTCACCATTCTGGCCCGCAGTAAAATAAATTTAAATTTTGCGATTTTTTTTACTATTTTTTTTTTACACTAAACTACAAAAAAATGGGTCCAAATTCGATTTTCAATTTCAAGTGGCCGCCATTTTGTCAAAAAAAATCGCAAAATTATTTTACTTCGGGCCAGAATTACATCTATGCTGATCATAACCCCGTTTTTTTTTTCATTTCCGACGCTCCGGAGACCCGGAATCGTGGCCGCCGTGACGACACCTTTTTTTTGCACCACCAACTTTGAAGTCTCATTACTTTTTGAACAGCCCTCGTATCGAGGCATTACTAATTCAATAAAAAAAACAAAATTCAAATATCTTTTTGCGTTTTCAAATGAGAATTTTTTCAAAAAAGGTCCAAAAACAGCAAGCTGAAGGAGAATAGGGCCTTAAGATGAATAAGTAGACAAATTTTGAAAGTAAATTAGTTCTTTTTATATTAATAAAGTTTTTAAAAAAATGTCAACAAGAAGTTTAAAAATAGGTGATCTTTTCATCTTGAAGCTTAAATTAAAAAAGAAAACATTTATTTAATAATTATAATTATATAATATATATAATTATAATAAGTTTAATTCATTTTAAATCTTACTCCATATTTAATTTTAATTTAAAATTAGCTTCATTGGTAATAAACTTCATTTTTTTCCCCTTGCATAACTAAAATTTTCTAAAGCTTTTCCTTTAGTTTCAAATATTCTATATTCAATTCAGTCATTCAATGATATTAAATTTATCAAGTTTACTCAAGTATTTTTTTCGTGTAAGACAAAATTCACAAGAAGTGCATTCAAAATTTTGTAATCTGAGGCTAGTTCAATTTAATTACTGTAATAAGAATAATTATGACCAAGGTTGCGCGCTTGGAGCACGAGATACAATTGCTGAGGCATGAGTTGGCCATCCTCCGCTTCGATCGGGATGAGCTGTTCCGGAAACATGGCACCCACTTGAAACACTGTACCGGTGGTGAGTGCTGCAAGAAATTTCGCCTCGAAAGTGAGATCGGGGATAGGTCTCAGAATCAGGATCTATACATTGCCTATCTGGAGGATCAAATCAAGCAGACGCGCCTTAAATACCAAAAACAAATGGGCGATGTCAAGGCCAGTGCTAGCCAATTGGAGAACAAGCTTCAGAAAGTGCGCCAAGAGATGAACTGCATCACGGCCCGGGTTCAACAAGTGGATCAGCTGCAGAAAAATGTTCAATTGCTGAAGTACAAGCTGCAACGACGGGACGCGTTAATAGCTCGCTATAATGAGCAATATGGTGACGTTGTAGGGCGAATCAAGGGTTTGGATCATCAGTCAATTCAAGAGGATATTGCGCTCTGTCAGATCGAAGCAGATGCTGTTTCATCTGATGTTGGCTGCGGCAAGGACAGAAAGGATTTGAAATTTGTTAAGGAGAAGAAACCTGAGCCCAAATTCAATTTTGTCTGTCTACACGCAGCACTCAAAAAGAAAGTTACGAAAAAATCAAGAGATAATTCAAAATGATGTGCAATTCATGATGTTTCCTTGGCAAATTTGTTGAACTTTTTTTTTAATATTGTTATGAATATTTTAAATTTTACAATTGACAACCATTAAATATTATCAAAAAAATTACATATCATTCGATCGGATTGTATCATTCATTAACGGAACTTCGGTCAGCATTTCGAATCGTTTTTCAATTCCTAGAATTTGCGCAGACAAGTTCATTGACAATTTTGAACAACTCGTTCAGCGATTATGTAAATTCATTATTACATTGGGTTATTGGACTGCAATTCTTGGGAATACTATTTTGTGGGGGAAAAAAACAGTTGATAATATTTTGTAGAATTTTTATTAGGATTATGATCATTGGCGTATATTTTTATGTTAAAAACAAATGGAAATTATATCATCTGGTTTTCTGTGTTCCAGAGTTTCTGGCCAACAAGTGGTAAAATTGTCACGTTCTGGTCTTTGGCAGCAATCGTTGAGTTTGCCTTGTACAATGCATTCGTATCCTAATGCAGAAATTTGTGCAAAAAAGCACGTAGCATATTTTCCATAAATACGCCAAGAGTCTTCTTGAAATGGCGTAGGTCACGCCTGTGGCACGTCTAACGTCTATTGAATTCAAATGGGCGAATGCGAATGCGACAGCAGCACCAGGAAGTGCGTGCAGCAATCGATCGTTGGTCAATTGAAGTTATTTGTGATTTGTGGCAAGCAATAGACCAAATGCCAATTGAAATTGATTAAGCGTCGTTGCATATGCCACCCTGTGAATATTATGAAAATACACAAGAATTGGGCCAAAAGTTCAAGAGATACATCATCGATAATACAACCAAATAAGCTGCATCATTGATTTACTATCTTATCTCTTTGGATGGGTAATGAATCACTGCAATTCTATGATGAAATACTGGATGTACATATTTTTATATAGTGTACTGTGAACCAGTTCAATCAGCCTTCGAATACAATTAGTATGCATTATGTTTGCTCTATATGTACACAGGTACATACATACATACATATGTACATACATACATAGACATATGACAACCATGACGACCCTGAATTGCTTTGTTACACGAACATTTTGTGGCTGGCCGAAAAAAATGTGACGTCATTGGCAAGGTGCTCCACACTAAGAATAAGAACAATGAACAGAAATTATACATGTTTGCTTTGAAGGTTTATTATTAATGCTTAACTAAATTGCGTACATTACATTATTACATAAATTAACCACTAAAAGCGCCAGCATTTGTCCTTTTATGTTCCTGAGAAGCTGCGAAAATTATTTTTCAGCAGCAACACCACAAAGAAAATGCCAACAGCAATTGTAAATAACTGCACGTTGATCACTTTGGAGTCGACTAGGGCCTGCAGCATGTTGTAGATGCTTTCGCTGCGTACCTCACCACCGCAGCAGTCCATATAACTATTATTAAGTGCGCTGATTATATTATATATAAAAAAAACTAATTCCTATCTTCACGTATATAAAAATCACGTCTTTTTGTTTTTGTGGGGGCAGGCGAACAGCTGTCAAGTGTGCCAGTGTTGGCAAGTCAAGAAATCTGAAGTGTTGGTCAATGCTGTAGAGCGCAGAAACTGCAGTCTGGCATCTCCTGCGGCCTTCTTGCTCTTTTTTCAAGGCGCGCTGTTTAAATAAATTTAAGCAGTTGGCTATTTTGTGAAAAAGAATCTTTTATGAGTTGCACTATTTTAACTCTCAATTAAATAAGGTTAAAAATATAATGAATACTGCAGCAAACTACTTAACTATTTTTAGCTTAGCGATGATACGGAGTCCTGGTTTTGTGACTGTTATAAAAAGTGTTATATTAACAAATGAAAATGCAATGCGAGCATTTCCCAACAAAAGCTTTGTTTACACAGCATTCTATAAATGCAGCTTATGAATACCCGAAGGTTGATTATAAAATATTTGTTATATTGGGAATTTGCCTAGTGTTCTATAAATAGAGTGAAAATTTAGATTTATCATTTTCACGAATTCATGAAATGCACCGTATAAACGTATTACCAGAGCACTAACAATATTCCATAAACTCCATGCAATACTAGAGATCACACAACTCAATTGAACTGTGGGTTTTCTTTTATTATTTAGATTAACATCACTATATTTGCTAATGTGCGCCGACTAAAATACAGTCCGTTTACTGGTCATTGGCGTAATCAGCGGGGTTCTTGCGGGCCAAAGCTGTGTGTTTACGTTCGGTCAGATCGTAAATCAAGTATCCTAGAATGAAGGCTGCAAGACGTGTGAACATTAGAAAATGCAACTGAATAACAAATAACATTTCTACTTACGTGGAGTCACTCGGAAGATGTTGGAGCGGATGCGGCGCACAATGTTGGGAAGGCCGTTCTTGATGGCACCTGCGAAGGCGCGCTGCTCGAAGGGGGACAGCTTGTAGGTCACAATGCCGTGGACCTTGGCGAGGTTGCCGAAGTGGGCACCGTTGAGGATCGGTGTTAGACGCATGTTTCAAGCTATAGAGGTAGACGGAACAAGCATTATAAACCACATAAGAAGCTCACGATTATTTGTATGAAAACACATATAGTTATTATAAACATTTTGCACTTAGCCTCAAAGAGGTTATGTAATTATGCACTGGGAGCGTTTGCAACTGTGCCTCCTAGTTGGCTGCACCTTGGCCAGCCAATAATTTTGCATATTTATAGAGCACAGCACTTGGCAGAATTTTGGCATTTCCTATGTTCAATATTTACCTTGATAAATCAAAAATCTGTGCCTTAATTTAGAAAACCTCAAATGACGTCCGTCCGTCTCTCTTGCTGTTTGACAGTGCTGACAGATGTTGTTGCTCTGTGTTAGAGTTGTGTCGTTTCGTTCCAAAAAAGGTTAAATGAACGGGTCATTAAGATGAACGAATGAACTTATTCAGTCAATCATGAACTAAATAGTTCTTTTCGCAGCTGTTCAGTAATTTCTTAAAAAAATTTTTAAATTTCTTAGAGAAATGCAATTAGAAAAATAGAATAGAAACCATCTCGTTCATAGCTCATGACTAACTAAATATCTGAACTAAATGACTGATTTAGTTCACGACTGAAAAATTAACGATTCAACTTATTCAGCAAATTGAACTTAAAATCCCAACTCTACTCTGTGTTATTAATGTTATGTTATCCTATAACAGTGGTTGGCTCTGTTAAAACATTTGAGAACAATCTTTTAGCCAAACAAGCAACGCGTTAAATTAAAAAAAATGTATATGTATAGCTACTCACCTTAGTGCGTACAAATATAATTATTTATGGAAATTTATAATTTATTGACGCAAGAAACATATGTTTAGTTTAAAGAACTAAACGAACAATAAGGAATCGTTTGAGTTCGATTAAAAGAACTGAACAGCTTGAACTGTATGACCACAGTCTTGGATGTAGTTCATTCGAGCTTATTGTGAACGTTTCACTACACCTCCAAAAAAAAACACCAACTGTTTGTAAAATTCATTATTAATTTATTAAACTCTCATATATAACGACAGAAATGGCCGCTAAAGTTGCAAGCAGTACAAACAAAGTGTTCCAGAATGTAGGTGCAAGTGTGACAATTGCGGCAGGCCAAAGTAACCTCACTTTGCCACCGCCTGCTTTGCTGGACATGCTGGACATGAGCGTTGACTAATTTCTACTCTGCTTCCCTTCCCTTTCCGTTCACAGCACGATGATGTGCACATCTCATTCGAAGATCAGCAGCGCATTAATCGCTTTGCCAAGCACAATGCCCGCATGGATGATCTGAAGATGGAGCTGGAGATGAAGAAGAATGATCTCAAGTGTGTAGAAGAAGCTTTGGAGGAAATTGAGCTCTTTGACGAGGAAGAAGACATTCCCTTCCTGATTGGCGAGGTGTTTCTCTCACACAAGCTGGGCAAAACACAGGAACTGCTCGCCGAGACGAAGGATCAGACGCTTAAGGAGATTGCCAGCATTGAGGCCAAGGCAAAGATCATCAAAGCCGAAATGGACGAACTGAAGGCACATCTGTATCAACGTTTTGGAAGCAACATTTCCCTCGAAAGCGACGATTAAGTCGTCGACCGGTTCGACAAGTGAAACCGTTTCATTTAAATAGAGTACATTTAATTTAAAACTCGATCCACACTATATTTTCGTTTTACTATAGCCATATAAAATAATATATAATCAGTCCGATTATCAGCAATGTGACCACCATGCCGCCCAAAAAGATGCGCCGATCCTCAACCAATCTTCGCTCAATCAACTTCATCGTGTGATTCGACAGTCCCAGAGTACTGCCAATGGCCTGGATGCGCTTATGGGCACCGCCCAGTGTCATTCGCTGTGATATGAGACTTTCGAGTATGCCACTACCAGAGGCAATCATGTCGTCAACTCCCCGATGAGCGTTACCCATCTGCGTGTGATGCTGCAGCTCGTAATCCAGTTGAAGGCACGTCTCTGCCGGCGCGTTGCTATTTGCGGCAAAGCGATGATTTAGCAATTGCTCCCGTTCGCTTATCTCCTGCTGACGACGCTGGCGACGATCACGCGCATGTTGAAGGGATGTCTGCAAGTGTCTTAAGTCGTACTTAAGCTGATCTATTCGCAGCTTGGAGCTCTGCCGCTGCGAAGGTGGCACTTTGAATAACAACACATCAAGTCGGTCACAGTTGCTGTAAAATCGTATGATATTGTTGTAACAACTGCTGTGGGTGGGGTGAGGAGGGGGCGATGACTCACGAATTTGCCTGAGTTATTTTCACTTGTATCGCATTCTCCACGTCGAGCGCTTCTTGTGGCCCAATCTGTCCCAGGCGCTGAAAGCACTGCTCAATTTCCTTGACTGTGTTGTTGGTTTGGTGGTACAGGGTTTCCATTGTCGGCGCAAATCTAGTGGACACTCATATAAGCATGAACTCTCATATAAGCATGTAACAATTAAACCAATTAACTGCAAAAACACGAATTATTAATTCGTTTTAAAAAGCTGACGCGTTGCAAAATGCAGGTTCATCGAATCGTTCAGTTTAAGTTCGATTGAACTAAATCTACCAAAGTGAACGAGCGTTTCGTTCACAAGCTCATATCTGAGTCAGCCAGCACTGTGGTGTAGTGATGTAAAAAAACATCGATGCATCGAGATACTATAGCTACCAGAAGGCTTACATATGTCTTTTCAAAGTTCTCATCAAAAATACCTCTTGTAGTTTGTGTTTATACTTTTAAGATAAAAACTGATTAAAACTTTAAAACTGCTATGAAAGCACACGTTTTTAAGAGAAAATGAGCTTTATTAATCTAGGAAATTCTAGTTTTCTTCTAAAAATGGTATGGTTTTCAAACATTAGACATACATCGATGCATCGATGTTTTGTCCCGATGTATCAACCAACATCGATGTTAAATTTTGAAAACATCGATGAGCATCGACATCGATGTTTCCACTCAAATTTACATCACTACTGTGGTGGTTTAATTATTTGTTTTATATATTTTAGTCAAATGGTTTAATTTCTATATACTCTTAAATTATAAACATAAACATTTTAAGGGATTAAATTTAAGTTGTATTTAAATCTGCGCGCCTGAGAATTTTTACGCCCGTCGCTCCGATATATCGATATTCGGAACTGTGTCACCTGCCGACAAAAGTACGGCAGCGCTGTCACCATAAAATGTACTAAATAATACCAAGTGTGTGCTAGAAGAATGTACTAAAATAAGCCAAACACACACACTCTAGGATAAACCACAATGGCGCATACATCTAGTACCGGCGTTGGTAAGAATTTATTTTGTAAAATTAACAATTTAGCAATGAATTTGATTGAAAAGCACGTGCCCGCGAGCATGGGCAAAGTGTTGGCCAATTTGGGCCATCAAATTGTGCGAATGTGCGGCATAAAACGTGTGCGCAAATCTGCTTTTTTTATTGAACGATGACGGGCCGCAGCGCTGCCACTGCCCCGATGTTCGGTGTGAAAATGGAAAAGAAAGCAAATGGCAAAAAAGAAACGGCCGATAAAACGCGAGCATATTAATTCATATTGGAAAACAACCAGCTAGCCATGGAGTTTTGTTCGTCTACTGCAATTGCAATGTCTATGCAGCAATTTTGCTTCGTGACTTGACAATTTCAAAGGCGCCCGCACCCCCCACACACACACACATACATACACCCCTTGCCATGGACTGTGTCCCTTTTCACTTGTGTGTTTTTTCTTCATTCGCACAGCCACTTGGTTTTATGCTCATTGCCTTTGCTGCTTCTCAAACTGCTTCTTTAATTTCTAATTAAATTAGTTGGCCACTGTTTTTGCCAATTCATGTTCGCACATCTTCAGTTGCAGCAGCAAAAATGCGTTGGCTCAAAATTGATGTCTCGTGAGTGTTTTTACGTGTGTGTGTGTGTGTGTGTGTCTGTGTGTGCATTAAGGGGGGTGGTGGGGGGATTGGACCACTAGAACTAACCAGGCAACCAATGAACTAACCAAACCAACACCACACCCTTCGTCCAGTGCTCATATAATTTTTATTTTGCCACTTGGAACGTACGAAAATGCGTGCAAAGTCATAAGAACGAAGGAAAAACATCGTAAGACGCACGGCCAATAATAACAACAACCATAGGATGGCGAAGTGGGAGAGGAGGAAGAACAAACGTCGTCTACTACAACAAACACATGACCCCGCGCCAAACACGCTTTATGTCTTAATTATAGCCCTCTTTTACCAGTATTTTAAGTCTTGTTAAATGGAAATTTATAGCTGCCTTCTTTTCATTTCATTTCAGTGGTGCCACGAAATTTCCGCTTACTGGAGGAGCTGGATCAAGGCCAGAAGGGTGTGGGCGATGGCACCATTTCGTGGGGTCTGGAAAACGATGATGATATGACGCTTACCTATTGGATTGGCATGATCATTGGTCCCCCTAGAGTAAGTAGCCCTTACCCCACTCCCACTTCAACGTCATCCGACGTTCTCCCAAACTACGTCATTTAAATAAGGCCCGTGTCGAATGTACCTTATCAGTTGGATTATAGATATTTTATCTATTCGATTGCGTAAATTCAAAACCGAGTGCAAATTATGCAGAATTTGGGATTAAGTTTAATGTAGGACTTGAACTGGTGTTTGTTTATTTTGTTTTTAGTCAGTAAACAAATTTGATGAACAGTGCCAAAAGTTCGAAAGTCTCTATTGGACTGACTAAACGAAACGAAAAGAATCTTTCTTTGTTTCGTAATCTGTACAAATAAACAAGACATGTTTGGCAGATGTTTGTAATCCGATCACAAACAGCCGAAGCATAAACAAAAGTTAGTAAGCCTTATTAACTACAATTATCTTAAAATCAAAGTTGTTGAAATAAAGTAGGGATGGTTTTTTTTTAATTAAAGTATATTTTATTTTACCAGATTCATATGACATCACAATTTTAACTAGAAGTGTTGATAACAAATTAAAAGATAAGCTGCGTTTTTAGAAGAATAAGAAATGGATTTAATCACAAATTGTTACGGTTCAGCACTGAATGAAATAGTTTTGTTATATTCAAATATGTGTGGTTTAAAGTTGAACAGGGCTGAATTCTGTGCTGTGGTGGAATGTGGCGCACTCTCTTCGTGTGGCATGAATCATATGCACTCACCACGGTTAGCTGCAATGCCAGCGCCTTGCTGAGTCACCCAGATGAAGCAACTAAACGTTGAGTGTGAGTGCTGGCCCGGCAATTATTGGTAGTTTCAAGTTGGCTGCAGTTGCAGCTGGGGAAGAGGGGCACAATAGATACAGATACAAACCGGGCACTTATGCGTATATTTGTATAATCGACATCTAATTTAAATTCCAATTTAATTTTGTAATTCACATGAAACGGATTTGTTTTATTTTCTAGACACCATTCGAGAATCGAATGTACTCACTCAAGATTGAGTGTAATGAACGCTATCCGGATGAGCCACCAACGCTCAGATTTCTAACAAAAGTGAATATTAATTGCATTAATCAGAACAATGGCGTGGTGAGTATTATGCTGATCATAATCATCGCAGGCTATCAATAATTAATAATCTATATTTATTATTGACAGGTTGATCATAGATCAGTGCCCATGTTGGCCAGATGGAGTCGCGAATATACCATTAAAACGATGCTTCAGGAAATCCGTCGGATTATGACCATGAAAGAGAACTTGAAATTGGCACAACCGCCAGAAGGTAGCTGTTTTTAGTTGGCAACAACAACAACAACTTAAAAAAAAAAAACAACAACAACATTAGCAGCAGCAGCAACAACACTACACACACAACTGCAATAATAAAACCATCAACAACAATTATTACAACAACAGCAACACCTGCACTCTGTACAGAGTGCAAGAGAGAGCTTTGTAAACAAAGAGAGAGAGAGAGAGAGCGTGCCCCTCAACGGTAAGTCGCCTCAATCTTCGAGAGAGTTGTGTGTAGTAGTGTCTAAGTGGTAGAGGTAGTTGATGAAGGAGCAGAGATAATTGAAGGCATTGAAGAAGGAGCTGCTTTGTTGTTGTTCTTGTTGAATGTGTGTGTGTGCGCGTTGGCAGCAGCAAACTTCAACTAAAGATAAATATACTATAAGTGTAACAACAACTGCAACAACAAACAACAACTGAAAGAAGATGAAGAAGAGCCACAGCAACGTCACTAAAAATAATGAAATGGTCGTCGTCCCTTCCGTCATCGAGCGTCGTACGAATGTCAGTCATCATGTTTGGTTATCACTTTCTTAGCTAAGAAATAAAACAAAACAAAACAACTAAACAAATATGAAAACAACAAAAACAACATGCAAAAAGTTACATTTATAATTTTACTCACGCAGATTATGAAAAGGCAAAGAGATCCGTAAACTAAAAAATATTCAGCGAGCCGTAGAAGAACCGCAATTATTGTTTTGCATAACTAAAAAAACTTTATTAATTATATATATACAAATTTAAGAAAAAATTTTGTAGTAAAACAAAAGAAAACGAAACAAAAAAAAAACACACAAAACTGAATCGAGGCAATTGTAACAATTTAATTATATTTTCCTTCTTCTATTGGGACGTGAGACACGATTTAAAAACTTTAACAATTTGCGGTAAATATAAATATAAACAATTATACAAAACTCTCTCACACACACACACACACTAAACTGATGAAGAAGTCGAACGGGCAGAACGATGAAAAAATGATTAAAATAATATTTTAATTTAAGCTTCTAAATAAAACAATTAATAATCCAATAAAAAGAAAAGCCAAATCGCGTAATGAGTGCACATGAGTCGTAATCGGTTTGAATTGTATTCGATATATACTGTAATATGATTCAAAAATTAAAATATTTGAACCCATGTCGACTGATTCACCATTGAATTATGTTCTTAATTAATTTATGATTTTAATACATAATTAAATAATTATTTTTCAGGGCAATGCTAACTCGTTAGAGAAATTATGACTTCTATAATCTTAGAACTGATCTCTGCTGATCGACCCGTTTAATCAATAAGATAATGAAATGAATGCATCTAAGACTTCCCATTATTAATTTTCAGTTCTAAAATGTAAAGAAAACATATATTTCGGGCATTATTTAAATACATTATTTGATTTATCGATTTATACACGACAAATGTAACTATCTCCATTATTAATGTTTCTATAATCTTGGAACTGATCTCTCCTGATCGATCGACCC
Organism: Drosophila subquinaria; assembly: GCA_037043405.1. NCBI lineage: Eukaryota > Metazoa > Arthropoda > Insecta > Diptera > Drosophilidae > Drosophila > Drosophila subquinaria. The sequence goes on along the minus strand of JBAMBL010000329.1, from coordinate 679,499 downwards.
GTTTAACAAATAGGATAATGATTTGAATTCATCTAAGACTTTCCATTTTTAATTTTCACTTTTAAAATGTAAAGAAACATATATTTCGGGCTTTTGTTTTCAATTGTTTATTTAAATACATAATTTGAATTATAGATTTATACACGACAAATGTAACAATCTCCATTATTCATTTCTCTAGGCTCTTTGCTTGATCTAGTTGGTATTACTCCCCGGTTTGCTGCTGTTTTTCGTCCATTGAATCTCCGTGCATTGATTTGGTTTAATTATATGAATACACGTTTGGTTTTCTCCATTCTGTAGCTGTTGATATTTAATTTGTAATTGAATTTGTGTGTGTGTATTTTATGCTTAAAATTGATTTATTTTTTATTAGTCGGATGAAGCCGCGATAACACTGCCATTCGTCTCGTCAAATCAAATTCAAACATATCTACTTCTTAGGGGGCACAAAGACGATCTTTCGCGACTTGAGGGACGACCACTTGTGTCGCTTAATGTAATACGAGATGGCAGTCAGGAAGCCGAGAATGCCAATTACTTTGATCAACATCTGCTTGCGATCGTCATGTTCCGGCTCGGATGTCCACTTGAGGAACGTGGCCACATCCTTGGCCAATTGACTCTGTGTTGGCGGTGTGCCATCCTCATACTCAATGACCTGATCAAAAGAGAATCATTTTAATATTGTATTCCTGTTTCGGTTATTGGATGCTTACCTCGTTGTACAAGACCTGGGCCATGGAAATGGCACCGCCAGGGAAGTACGGATTGAAGTATTGTCCCTCACGCAGAACCACACCAGCTGGCGGATCATGGTAGCCGGTCAGCAGCGAAAAGATGTAATCCTCACCGCCCTTACGCGCCGACACAATGTAGCTCAAATCTGGTGGATAGGCACCATTGTTGGCAGCACGGGCCGCCTCCTCATTGGGATACGGCGATGGGAAGTAGTCCGAGAGCTTGCCGGGACGGTTGTAGAAGTTACCGGTATCATCGGGACCGTCTCTTACCTAAGAACAGAAATAAGAATTAAAGAGAAAGTTCAAGAGATCTGCTGCACTGGGAGATCTTACCGTGATCTGCTCGGCCTCGGCCTTGGCTTCAGCTTCGGTATGGCTGACGCCAATCAGATTACGATAGGCAATGTATTGCATCGAGTGGCAGGCGGAGCACACCTGCTTGTAAACCTCATAGCCACGACGCACGCTGCAAAAATTGGAATTTAAATAGAAACTCGATTGATCGCTCAGTTGTATGATTTGATCTTACCTCTGGTGATCCAGCGAGGAGAACATACCCTTGTGGTTCCAGGGCTGGGCAGGTGAATGCACCTCAGTGCCGGAGGCCTCCACGGACTGCTCCAGGGCAAACAGCAAGGCACCAACGCCGCCGGTAATAGCGCCCACAGCGCCGATCAGCTGTTCACGACACGCACACAAACAACGTCACAGGCGTCGAGCGACGGGAGAAAAGTAAACGCGTTTTGAGGTTAGGTTCGCTTGGCTATTATGAAATGCTTGGTCTTCGTTTTGATGACTAGTACTTACCTTTTTGTTGTTATTTGCCCAGCTTGATGCCGTGGACAGGTTCTTGGCCTGCAATAAAAGGAGAATTCATTAGTGTTAGCAGCCCTGCAAAAATTGCACGTACGATTTTTGCACGGAGTTACATAATTGTGGGTCGGGGTGTAATCTACAGTTGCACTTGGACTTGTTGTCCCAATTATTCAACACACATTATGCGCACTTTTTGAATCTTCCATGGAGTTTCACCTCAACATGGACATTATTGGCCAAATTAGAATTTAAATGATTGTATACGGTTGGAGTTCTGTCTTGTTTTATGAGACTCTGAAAATTTTTCACGTATGATGTGTTGAGGGCGGCGGTTTGTTACCTGTTGCAGATTCAGTGCTGGCGTAGATTTCAGCAATCTCAAGCCATTGAATCTTCGCAATGTCGCTGCCATGCTGGCCGGAGTTAGATTTTCTGCGTCTTGTCGTGTAAGGAAACTTAAAGGGGCAGCGCGAATCTATCTATTCCACTGGCTCTGGGGTCGTTCGTTCTCGCTGGCAGATGTTTACTCGCTGTTCATGGTAGTCGTCATACTTAACGATACTTGCTCCTCGGTGAACAGTTTCTGCTCCTCACATACGCCCACGCACTTAACATAAATTGCTCCACTGAGAACAGCAATGAATCCACACTTAACATATTAATGGGATTCTGGAAACTTTTTTAGATTTGGTTTAGATTATTTTTAACGGTCGTTCCCGTCTAAGAACGTCTAAAACTCTTTCCGGAATACCATTATTATATATTAAGAAGCCAGATTTGATGGCAAAGAGCGCATCACGGTTCACCACTACAGTTTCTATCGATATCTGTCCTAATACACTCCGATATATTTCATTTTTAGCACATCGATAATATAAACAACTGTTTAACCGTCTCTAAATCTACATAGACAAAACAGCAAAAAATTACGAAAATGGATGAAGTTTGTCGCTTTTGCACATTAAGCTGTACCACACTGAAGAATATATTTGCCGAACGAGAGCGGACGGATAACGAACCACTCCTGATTGCAATACTGGAAGGGTGTACCAACTGTGAAATCAGTGAATGCGACTCATTGCCTCAAAACATTTGTGGGCCCTGCATATCGGCTGCAAAGAATGCATTTAAATTCAAGGTCAGATGCGAGCAAAGCGAAAAGTATTTTAAGGATCTATTGAGCGTATGTGAGCAGAAGCCCGACATCGATGAACCAACCATAGGCGAATCGTTCCTCACAGAATGTACTTCAGGCGAGATCCGCATAAAAACAGAGCCGGATGACAATGTGGATGACGATAACTTTAAAGTATGCTCAACAACAAAAGAAACAAGTGATCCCTACAAATGTAAGCACTGCTCAATGGCGTTTAAAACCAAACTCTCGTTCAACAGGCATATGGAGGTTCATTCTGGCGAACGTTCCTACAAATGTGAGCACTGTCCTAAAGCGTTTAGAACTAAATACCTTCTAAAATATCACGGAATTACTCATTCTGAAGTTCGCTCCTATAAATGTGAGCACTGCCCTAAAGATTTTAAAACCCGATACGCTTTGGACAGACACAAAGCGGCTCACTCAGTTGCACGAAGATACAAATGTAAGCAGTGCACAATGTCGTTTAAAACGTTATCACATTTAAGCGAGCACAAAATTACTCACTCTGACGATCGTCCCTACAAATGTAAGCACTGCTCAATGGCGTTTAAAACCAAACTCTCGTTCAACAGGCATATGGAGGGTCATTCTGGCGAACGTTCCTACAAATGTGAGCACTGTCCTAAAGCGTTTAAAAATAAATACGATTTAAAACAACACGGAATTACTCATTCTGTAGCTCGCTCCTATAAATGTGAGCACTGCCCTAAAGCTTTTAAAACCCGATACGTTTTGGACAAACACAAAATGGCTCACTCTGATGCACGAAGATACAAATGTAAGCAGTGCACAATGTCGTTTATAACGTTATCACATTTAAACGTGCACCAAATCACTCATTCTGACGATCGTCCCTACAAATGTGAGCTCTGTACAAAGGCGTTTAAAAGGGGTAGATCTTTAAATGAGCATATGAGGATACATTCTGATGATTTAAAGGAAGAAGTGAAGGCATTCAAAACCCAACAAATTTTAAATGTACACAAAGTCGATCGTTCTGACGATCGTCCCTACAAATGTAAGCACTGCTCAAAGGCGTTTAAAACCGTAAAAACTTTAAACGAACACAAAATCATTCATTTTGACGATCGCCCCTTCAAATGTGAGCACTGCTTAAAGACGTTTAAAAGAAATAACATTTTAAAACAGCATTTAAAGACTCATTCCGACGATCGCCCCTTTAAATGCGAGAGCTGCCCAAAGGCATTCAAAAGCCAACATAATTTAAATGTACACAAAGTCGTTCATTCTGACGATCGTCCCTACAAATGTGAGCAGTGCTCAAAGGCATTCAAAATGTTAAGAGCTTTAGACAGTCACAAAATTACTCATTCTGACGATCGTCTCTACAAATGTGAGCAATGTTCAAAGGCGTTCAAAAGGGGTTATGAATTAAATGTGCATATGAAAACGCATTCCGACGATCTCCCAATTTAAAAATAAAACAAAACATTAAGTGTACTTAATACTGATAAATAGTGAGCTTTTTATAGTTTAGTAAGTCCAGCTTAAAATTTGTGCTTTGTAGTTAAAAAGAAAAACGAAATAAAACAAAGTCTTTAATGAGCTCGCTGGCCACTGTTTTCGATTTTAGATTTATTAATATTAATGGGATTCCGGGAACAGTTTTAGATTTGGTTTAGATTATTTTTAACCAAATCTAAAACAATTCACGGATCGACCGTTTTTTAACCCTGATTAGTTTTAGATTTCGTCAGGCTGGTAAGCATCCTAAGCATTTGTCGTTCACTTAGAAAAGTTGCTTAAAATCATCAAAGGCAGATATTAGTGGGATTCCGGTAAACGTTTTTGATTTGCTTTTGATTTGCTTTTGATTTGATTTTGATTTTTCAGTCAGCTGTTCACAGCTGCTCCATACAACATTTTTAGTGTGCCCAGAGCAAATCAGGGAAATGTGGTCTTACTAATTGATTTCGAAAAATCAGCTCTGAGACTGATTATTTTTGCATTTTGATTTGCTTTCAACTCAAAACTGTGCCAGCTGTGTGGCATATGGTGTTTGTTTACATTTTACTGTTATATCAATATGGAGAACGTTAGTCTAATGCATTTAAAGTATTTATAATTAAATAAATATAAAATGTTTGTTTAAATCTGCGAGTATTCAATAAAAACATAATCGAAAAGCAAACTGTCGTTTAAAACGCGTATAAATTTCCTTTTCTGGCTTTCTTTCGGCATTTTGTATACATTTTAGTTGTCAATTAGCTGTTCGCCCAGGCTGTCAGCTGTTCACGAAATCAAAAAATAATCAGTGTGCAAAAAGGGTCGTTCCGTCAAATGATTTCGATTTGGTTAAAAATAATCAAAAGCAAATCAAAAACGTTTACCGGAATCCCACTATTATCGCCCAGCCGATAATCAAAGAGGCGATGTTGGTTTCCAATGTAAATGACGAGGATTTTATTCTGAAGAAAATTCAGTTTAGTATAGTCACTGCGGACGGCAGTCCGCGCTAGTGACGAAAGCAGCACGAAGGGTGCGAATCTTAAGAATTAAACTTATATCTTACCGCAGGGACTGCTTCCCGTCCCGCGTTTTAACAAAAGGCACTCAAAATTCCATTACAATTTGCTTAAACACAGAAAAACAATGACCAGCGCAGCTGGCCATTTCAATCTCAAATTTTTTAATGCTTACAACAACTATCGATACAAATTCTATCTTATAACATATCGACTGTAATGTGTCCCGCGACAGCATTAAATAAATATTTATTTATTTATAAAATCTTTAAATGCATAAGACTAACGTTCTTCACATTGGTACGACAGCAGAATGTAAACAAGCACCAAATGATAATGAATTTGAAACCAAATCGAAATTACAACGAAATCTGACTCATATTTTCGGCTGAGCGTACTATGCGTTAACATTAGTTTAATAGAATGTACTCCTCCCTTAACATTATTTTACTGCAAACTTTACAGATTTCGCCCCCGCGGCTAACAGAATTTCCTTCACAGCTTCACAACACTGTCGAAAATTTGCAATAATTATTGATATCATAGCAACGGGTGCATAAACAAATGCAAATTTAAGGCCCTTATCATTGATTTTCATTGAGTGCACTCCGCGAAATAGTTGCTATTTGTTGTAAACCAGCGATAGAAACTGGAAAAATGCCGCAGGAGCAGCAGCCGTCGCAGCAGCTCGATGACGAAATCGAAAATGTTCGTGTTGTTGTGCGCTCCAGGCCCTTGGACAAGAATGAGCTGGCCACAGGAGCCCTAAGCGCCATTCAGGTGGATAAAATCAATCGTGCCATTACCGTGTCGAAACCAAATGCCACCGCTAACGAACCGCCCAAAACGTATTATTTTGACAATGTCTTTGACGGAGGCTCCAATCAGCTGGATTTGTATGTGGACACCGCTCGGCCCATTGTGGACAAGGTGCTGGAGGGCTATAATGGCACCATATTGGCCTATGGTCAGACGGGCACCGGCAAGACATACACCATGTCCGGTAATCCGGATTCGCCGCAGACAAAGGGCATTATTCCGAATGCCTTTGCCCACATCTTTGGACACATTGCCAAGGCGCGGGAGAATCAGAAGTTTTTGGTGCGCGTCAGCTACATGGAGATCTACAACGAGGAGGTGCGTGATCTGCTCGGCAAGGATGTAAGCAAGAGTCTCGAGGTCAAGGAACGTCCGGATATTGGTGTCTTTGTCAAGGATCTCAGTGGCTATGTCGTCCACAATGCGGATGATCTGGAGAATATCATGCGATTGGGCAATAAGAATCGTGCTGTTGGCGCCACCAAAATGAATCAGGAATCCTCCCGCTCGCATGCCATCTTCTCCATCACCGTGGAGAGCAGCGAACTGGGCGAGGGGGGAGTGCAGCATGTGCGCATGGGGAAGCTCCAGCTGGTGGATTTGGCCGGCTCGGAGCGTCAGTCCAAGACACAGGCGAGCGGACAGCGACTGAAGGAGGCCACCAAGATCAATCTGTCGCTGTCGGTGCTGGGCAATGTGATTAGCGCCCTGGTGGATGGCAAGAGCACACACATTCCCTATCGCAACTCCAAGCTGACACGCCTGCTGCAGGACTCACTGGGCGGCAACTCCAAGACGGTCATGTGCGCCACCATTAGTCCGGCGGATTGCAACTGCATGGAAACGATTTCGACTCTGCGATATGCGAGTCGCGCCAAGAACATTCAGAATCGCATGCACATCAATGAGGAGCCAAAGGATGCACTGCTGCGGCATTTCCAGGAGGAGATTGCACGCCTACGCAAGCAGCTGGAGGAGGGCAGCTTTGAGGAGGAACTGCAGCCAAGCGGCGAGGGAGAGGAGGAGGAGGAAGACACATGTGACGATGAGCTCGAGACACCAACAGAAATTGAGCACGAATCTGCGACACCAGCCGCAATCAGTCCCAACGGCAAGAAGCCGAGGAAGAAGCGCGAGAAAACGGATGAGGAGAAGGAGGAGCTGGCCATGCGCAAGAATGAGCATCTGCGGGAGATTGAGCACGCCAAGACGGAACAGGAGACGCTGCGCAACAAGCTCGTCTCGCTGGAGGGCAAGATTCTCGTGGGCGGTGAGAATTTGCTGGAGAAAGCGCATACGCAGGAGAAGCTGCTCGAACAGTCAATTGCGGAGCTGGAGGAACGTGAGAAATCCGAGGAGGCATTGCGACAAACGCTGCAGCAAAAGGCCACCGAACGCATCGACATCGAGGAGCGTTACTCGACGCTGCAGGATGCCAGCACGGGCATCACCAAGAAGATCCATCGGGTCATGCAAATGCTGATGGGCGTTAAGTCGGAGCTGGCCGATCAGCAGCAGGAGCATCAGCGGGAAAAGGAGGGCATCTACGAGAACATACGCAGTCTGTCCCGAGAGCTGGCGCTCTGCGAACTGGTGCTCAACTCCTACGTGCCCAAGGAGTACCAGTCGATGATCAATCAGTATACGCACTGGAACGAGGACATTGGCGAGTGGCAGCTCAAGTGCGTCGCCTACACGGGCAACAACATGCGCAAGCACATCGAAAACAAGACCGGCGGCAAGGAGCCCGACTTTGTGGATCTATCGCATGTCTATCTCAGCTATAACACGGACAATGTCTCCAATCCTATGCGCACCAAGTCGGCGCGTCCGCGTACCTCGGGCGTACCGCGACCCACAACAGCGAGGCGATATTGAAGCAGTCAATCTCTAGTCCCAGAGTCAGCACCAGCAACAGTATCTGCATCTGCAACAGCATCTGTATCTGTCCAGTTCCTGGCCTTTGGACTGCGTGCACAATTTTGGTTTCTTTTGTTTTTACTTTTGCTTTTCTATCTCTTGAAATACTTTTGCTCAGCGACTTTTACTTTTTGACTTAATTTGTTGTTAATTTATTTCATAGGTGTCTGCAATAGTTTATGAGTAATACTTTTAGGTTGAACAATGGTGCAATATGTTTAATTTAATTTTTAATACTAATTTATTGTATCTCACTAAGCATAACAATTTTAAAAATAGATCCAAGCTGCTTTAGGTATATTATTATGTGCTTTTCGCTTTTAATATCAACGTAATTAATACTCAAGGTATCCTAGCAAAAAAAAAAAATGTGTTTCATTTTTGGGATGATGAGTCGGAAAATTACGTCAAGAAAGTAGGCTTGAAAATTTTTACATTTCAAGTTTGCAACAAAACTGAACTTTAGCTGCGAGCCTGCCAGGTGGTTCCATAGTGTAGCGGTTATCACGTCTGCTTTACACGCAGAAGGTCTCCGGTTCGATCCCGGATGGAACCATGGTGATTTATAACTTTTTCTTAAATATTTTTTTATTAAAAATTTATAATTTTGCGCTGAGTAAATTTTTACACCAACTAATTAACCAAATATCAATTAAAAAAGTAAACATTTTGTAGAAGTTTTCATCCAGGACGCTATTTATTTTCTAAATAATAGCTAAGGACCGTGTCGCTTCACAATTGGTGCAATCATAAATTGAAAATTAATTGAAAAGGTCTGTATTTCATAAAAAAATTGTAAACTAAGAAATAGCAAAAAACAATCCACTTGGTTCCATCCGGGATCGAACCGGAGACCTTCTGCGTGTAAAGCAGACGTGATAACCGCTACACTATGGAACCAGTTGAGCAGCGCCTGTCTAAGAACTAATACAAGCTGCGTAAGAGAAATTCTTATAGAATTTGAGAATTTTTTAACAATTTCAGTAAAGTTCAAAATGTGCTGCTGTGAATTTTATAATTTAAAGCGGAAGCTGTTAACAAAATGAATATTTATTTTGTCATAATATTATTCTGTTTTATTTTCAGACAAAGGGAAAGATAACAAGAGCGAAATCAGAAAGGGATGATAAATTCCAAAGGTTATTCAACAACTATCAACAATTCATATGATTCACAGCTTAATTTTCGATCTACAAAAACAGTTGCTACTTTTGGCATGGCTCATAACGGATGTGTAAATTTCGCAATGCAGTTAACTGGTCATAATTTCTACCTGGAGTCAAGTAGATAAGCTGCACTACTGCCGGCTTTTAGCGTTTTCTCTAATCTCTTTTATCGCAACACGTTTTGTTTGTTCGCTTTCAGTGATTGGGGGATTTTTGGCCTTGCTTGTCGCTTTATCAAGGGGCGTTTTACAAATTGACTTGGAATTTTCACTCAATTGCAGGTTCTCTCCCGCCTATCAAGTGTGTTATCAGTCCGCATGTTGACGTCATAAATAACAGTAAAATTTGCATGTACATATTTATATATAATATATATGAATGTACATAACTTGAGCACATGGCGCAATTGATTTGAAACTGTGAAGCTGGGAGAGCAAGCCGGCATTGTTGCCATGACAAAGATCGGCCAATGGATCACCGCTTGTAGCGGTACAGGGAGTGACATTTCATTTGAGTCTAAAATATTACTCAGCGGAAAGAGAGACAAAGAGAGCAAGCATATTACACTTCGCAACATAATTCAGGTAAGAATAGATATGTACAAAAATATGTGTTGAAAATAAGCAGATGATTATTACTGAAATTATTCGTATATTCTACTAGATTATTAAAGTTTTTTCATAATTTTTGTATGACATTGTTAATAATTTTGCTTAAAATATGAAAATGAATACAAGAAAATCAATCCGAACTTAGATTTAAGCAACGGACTTACTCTTATTAAATAATATTTAATTATTATTATATTTAAATTATATAAAGGATCCACACTTATGTATAAGATAGTTTTTTAAAAAATTGTCTTAATACTACAATTTAAGCTACGAAATTAAGTTTTCAATAAATACTTTTTAAATTTGACCATTAAATAAGATCTTTTAAAGTGTTCTTATTTAATAATTGTGTTTTCTTGGTAATCTTAAACGGAATCTTTTCAATTGATAATCAACCGTGTTGCGCAGTGTAATTGAGTCAGAAAACTCTACTCTCAGCGCTGGACTGAGACTGGTGGTTGGGAGTGCAACATTTCAGTTGGATTTCGTTTGGGATCTGGTTGGTTTTATGTTGGACGACGAGTTGCGTGCTCAGTTGAAAATCGTTGACGCTGATCGTAAAACGTCTCCGTCTCACCGTCGCATGTACAGAAAAAGCGAAATCGTAATCGAAACAAATTGTGTGTGTTTTTCGTTCGTAAAATTGTCGTTGTTGTCTTTCAATTTCACATCAATGTGCAATTGCCGTAACTAAAAATATATACGTATTGAAAGCAAAGCGTAACAGACAGTGTAAATGAAATAAAAATTACAAATTAAATTATATAAAATAGAAGAAAAGAACGCCACGTTCTCGTGTTCTACAAATATATACGCGTACACATGCACAAAGAGCTCGCAACATACTTATAATTAGTTAGTTGCCTTCTGATATTCCGACGAATCGCCATAGCAACAACAGTTCGGTAGCAAAAAGTTTTCAGATCGTACGCACATTTTTGTGTTTTTTAAATATATAAATAAATAATATTACTGAAAGCGGCTGAAAAGCTAAAGAGACAACTCAAATCTCCCAGTGTGGTTCCAATGTAGCCCTTCACGGATAATTAACACGAGCCCGTTGTGTGACTATAAAGCCGTTTCGTGTTAACCAAGCTAAAAAGTGCCTTAAATTAGCAAAGTACAACTAATTAGCGTAACAAGTATATTGCGATCGGTGAAAACAAAAAAACCATACAAATTTCACTTGACTTTACGTGAGTCACCCCAACAACACAAATTTTCCGGTGAGTATTTCACGTTATCTAGATACGATAGGAGCCTATATAATATATAAACTGATCTATAAGAAAATGTGCTAAGGGGGCCTGTCAACAATAATTGGAAAATAGAAGAAAACCACGACGAAAACCGTGTTAAATGAAAACACTTTGTATTATCTGTTGTCTTGCTCGCGAAAGAGAGGCAAAATCAGGTCAACATATTGAAAAAAACACATATTTGTTTTTATATATATTTTTTAATTATTGCAAGAGCCGTCGGCAAATGCGCACATTATTTATGAAGAGGGATCAGTGTGAGATTATTGAGGACAACAACAAATGACTGGACAGTTCTTTAGGGGTTGTTCCCAACAGCAGAGCTCGAGGGTTCAGACCTGTTGCTACAAATGCCAGATAATTCCGTTGAGTACAGTCAGCGTCGGGAAATCCCAGTGTAATAATAGATTTTTGGCAATCACAATAAATATTGGTAAGCTGATAAGATTCAAGGTGTAATTCATCACTTGGAATTTCGATGCCGGAAATCTGATAGTCGATCGATAGACAGACCTTCAGGCGTTTATTTGGCTTATGGATACTTGAATTACGTACGAGGCACACACAACAACAAGTCGGGACAAGTGAATGGGGTCACATGAGGCTGGTGGCGCGTTGACATGTGTCACGAACAGATCTTGTATCTGTCTCCTCGATGTTTCCGGGCCTTATCTTTGGCAAATATGCGACGAAGGCGGCCATGTGATGTGACTTCGTTAAGAGAGTTCATCCAAAAATAAATGAAGTATTTACGCAGACAGACACTTATACCTACACACATGCTGTTGTTGTTGTTTTCTGCGAATATTGTCTTTATCTACAGTTAACTGATAAGATTTTGCAGCGCCAACAATGAATGTGGATGCCACAAAACCCGATTAAAATAGATGACATTTAGTTTAAATTCAGAGTTGGAGCTGTTCACATTATAGATAAAAGAGAACTCAAGTGGAACATCATGAATTGCTCAAAGTTTGGGTATAAACTATTTAATAAAATGAGTTAAAAAACAAATTATTTGTATACTTTAAAGTGCATAGTCCCCACATTCAGCAAAAGTAAAAGCTAATGACCTAGAAAGCCAGCAATAAATCGTTTCAAATTACATTCGTTGTTCTCTCGCTCGTCGCCTGGCAACAGACCGAAGAGGAGTCGAGAATGTTGTACATAGATCTCAAGACTCTGAGCTGTTGTTTCGGCTGTGACCAAGGCAAACAAATAAAAAACAACTATAAAAGTACGACTATGCCAACAAGAATAAGCTGAAACCTCAGACCTTCTCCTATCACATGCTGACGGGGGCAGGTCTCTTCCAAGAAGTTGCCAGGCGGCTTGCGAGGCAGACAGGAAGGCAGGCAGACAGTCAGACAGAGGGGCAATGCGATCTTCCAAAGCAACGGCAGCAGCTATTGTATCTCACAGATACGCAGACAAATGAGGTCAAAATCCTTGAGGTTCTTGTCCTTCTGCAAGGCAAAAAAAAGAGAGAAAGAAGAGGAAGGCAAATGTGGGAAAGAGGCAAACTTTAGAGAACTTAATAATCTTAGTTTCTTTGTTATATGATCATTAAGGCTTTGATATTGAGCGACAATTGCCAATCAATTAAATCGAGTCTGGTCTGGGATCTCAATGACTTTGTTGCACTCATTTCATTTAGAGTTATGTAAATGCGAGGCTGTTCATCAATTCCCACTGTTTAATTACTTGGCTTTTAATTGAAGACAGCAGCAGGAAATTCCATGTCAATTAAGGAACAACATGATTGACCCTACAAAAGTTGGACAATAAATTTATTGTGCCCTGAAGAAAGTTGCAATTTATAATAGATTAAGTATATTTATTCTCATGAGAAAAATAGCTGATACATATTTCTCCCTAACTGCGCACTAATGTGAATGCCAATTTCCATTTCAATTGTATTTGAGCGGGAGTGACGTATAAGTTTTAACTATGCGGAAAAGCGTTCAAAAGTCGAACGTACTCAAAGTCAATTGACAGCAAATTTACATGGAAATGACGCTAAATGTGCATAATGTGAAAATAAAATCAAATAAATAAAATGCAATTCATTTACAGCTAAAAATAAAATAGAACTGGAATTTTAACGAGGTAGAAAGTCTTAAAAACTAGGTTGTACAACAAATTTCAGCATTATTATATAAAGTACGACTGGGTTATGACCCTGAAACACTTTTAAGTCGGTCAACAGAATTGAAGTATTTAAATAAGATTATACTGCACAAACATGAAGATACGTAAGAATTTAAATAAATGTTAATCTGACTGAATACCAAAATTCTCCACTACTGAATACCAAAATTCTCCACTAAACTTATACTCTTTATGCCTAGCTTACAGGGTATGTCACTTGAAGCTGCTGGCTTAAGAAATTGCGTGCTTGACAGTTGGCAGTTGGTCACGTGTGGTTTTTAGCCTCGACTTTGATAAATGCTTAGGTTGTCATAAAATTGATTGGACTGTCAATCTTAAGTTCTTAAGTTCACACACCATCCACGTGGATCGTTGGATCGAACTGCAGCTCTTGACATGCGAGGGCCAAATAGTCGGCCAAGTTCAATAGAACTCTTGATCTGGCCATGCTCTGAAAAATTCATTCGCTTTTCAACAACGCAAATTTTAGTTGTTGTTGTTGCTGTCTTTTTTGCGTTGTCGAATTTTCCGCTCGTTCGTTCGTTTTTGCCGATTCGGACGTTGGCAGTTTTGGTGGAAACGTCAAGGCGATCGGACGAGATCGTTGAGTGGCGCGAGAGATAAAATTTTGTTTAATTTTACAAAAAGAACTTTGCGGTAAAAGCAGAATTTTTATCTCTTAGATACTCGTACTTACGTATTTTGGTGCGGATTTTTCCGGTTACTCGGTTAATCCATTTACTAAAATAGCACAATAAATATTTTTGGACTTACATAAAATATACATTTAAAAATAATTTGAAACATTTTTGAAAAACAAACCAGTGTCATAAATACATTTTCTTGGACAACAGCTGAGTGTATCTTGGAGATACTTTTCATAGATGTCGACAGACAATTGAAAGAGGTAAATGAACTGAATATAAGTTTGATAAACTGATCACGAAATGCTTTACATAAATCGCATGAGAGGATATAGTTCAGTCTATCTATGTAAATAAATATGTGTTTATATAGATGGATATGCAAATAAAAGAGACATCAATTGGCATTGACATTTGCATTTAAAACAAGAGAATTGAAAATAGGGAAAACCAAGCAGCTGATCAGATAATAGGTAAATACGTTAAAGGCAAAACAAATTAAATAAATATATATTCGAAACTTAACTTTGCTTTGTTATTGTATTTTAAATAGAATTACAATTTGCAAATCATTGCAGTTTTAAGCGGAACGTGCATCGTAATATAGTGTGAATTTGTTAGCTGTGGAAAATTGTTAACAATGGAACTGTTGAATTTAAATAATGAGTTTTCTCTCTATTGCATAAGCTTTACTATTAATCAGATCTAATCTATAAGTATGTACTCTAGACTTGTCAGATCTGTTACATCGATAATCCTTAGTGTAAAACTGATGAAAGCCTGATTAATATTTCATTAACAATTCACATCAGCTGATATTAAGTTTTGTATAGAATGTATCTTTATATGCGTCTGTTCAGTTGTTAATTGCGTGTTTAATAGTATAAATATTCTGACATCTCGCTAAGGTGTTAAACACGCGACAATTCGTTCCCAGAATGTGATTCAGCTTGATGTAATCTCTGTGAAACAATTGATTATGCGAAAATATACAAAATATATGAGAAGATTAACATTGTAATAACAAGTGTTATAAATCTACATAAGATAGAAAAGAAAGAATTTGTCATGCTTGTAGACAGAGATGAAAACCGCAACCATAACCGAAATCGTTAACCGGTATTAACCGATTGAAAGTAATAACCGTAACTGAGACCGTAACCAAAAAAAAACAACTATTTTTTTTATACCAAAAATGAAAATTTCAAATAATTCAAACCGAAATAACCGTTTAGTAACCGATTTATGCTTAATTTCGGTTAGGTCAAAGCATAGAACTGAAATTTTTTGTTAATTTATAATCATAGTTTTTTAAAACTAAATTTTATTGTAAAACGATCTTAATTTAGGAAATTTTTAAATACCCAATTTCATATTTACATATCTTTAACATTTTTTATATTTTTTTGTGAACCGAAATCATACAGGTATTTCGAAACCGCAACATTCAAAACGCTGGTAATCGTTACCTCCCCGATATACAACAATTTTGCATAGCCGAAAGCCTAATTGAGAACATAACCGAATCCGTAACTGATACCGATATTCGTTTCGGTTTGATACCCTGCCTTATATTAATAAGTTGATATATATTAAAAATCTACTTAATAGAGAGAAGGTAGAAGCTGGTAATGCATTTAGGGTATCCTATAGTCAAGCATTCTCTTCATAAATAATTGCACTGCCTTCGATTACAAACGATTTGCGATTGTCGTTTTCTTCCCGTATTTTAGTAGTTTTCAAGTCGTTGCAGAAGAAATATAACTCTAAAACGATTATTTTATTATCGCCTGATCATATAATTAAATTTAGCTAAGTGAACGACATGTTCAAGTTGATCGTGCTTACCTTGTCTCTGCTGCTGACGCTGCAGCTTTGCAATGGGCTTGAGTTTCATGATTGCGGCTCAAAGACGGGAAAATTCACCCAAGTGACCATCGAGGGCTGTGATACCACAAAGTCCGAGTGCGTGCTCAAAAGGAATACGAATGTTTCAATATCCATAGATATTGCTCTGGCTGAAGTCGCTTCAGCAGTGAAGGCTGTCGCTCACGGCAAAGTTCTGGGCATTGAGGTGTCCATTCCCCTGTCGAATCCCGATGCGTGCGTTAACAGCGGCTTAAAGTGCCCGTTGGAAAAGAATGAGACCTATCGATACACCGTTACATTGCCCGTACTAGAGAGTTATCCGAAAGTCTCGGTTCTGGTCAAATGGGAGCTACAGGATCAGAATAATGTTGATATCGTGTGCGTCGAGGCACCCGCTGAAATACAATAAAATACAGAAAACTGAAATTTAAAAAAAAAATTAATAAAAAAAACGGAAGCCACGTGCGGATATTTAAGAACTTTCTTCAGAAGTGCATTACATCTGATTTTGGTCTAAGCAATCATCATTGTTACAATTGTAAAATTCATGATGATATTGTTTTATAAGTAGCTTTTGTATTTGCATAAGATAACATGTAATTCGTATCCTGCAATAAATGCCGTATTTTATTACAAAATTGTCGCATTTGCTTAGCATTCGTTTACTAAGTTAACTTGGCTTATCAGCCAAGCCAAGTTGATGACGCGTGGCATCAGCCAAGTTAGCAATTTTTGTAAATTTGTTGCCACTTTGGATCGTATAGCTGTAGCTACCAGCTCGTAATTGATTAAAAAAACAAATACTTACGAGTCTTACATGATTGCACATTAAATTTGCATATTTTTATATATTTTATTTTATTTGTTATATCTCTTTCTTTTCGCCAAGTATGCGGTTTCCATTCAGCATAAATTGAGGTTCCCACGTCAGCGACAGTTCGAGTTTTTATTTTCTTGTTGCCAAGTGAATAACCAACCGTTGGCGTATTGAATTATTTATAAGCCCCTATCTAAGTTTATGATATCTGGGAACTGTACATACTTATGCCTACCTATCACTTGTTTATCGCCCAGAGGCGCCAAGTTGGAGCACGTGGATCTGAGAGATACTCCCCCTTCATTGACCACATGTGGTGTTATGCGTTTCGGTTTTTTGGAACACATTTGAAATCGGCTAGCTAATTTAATACCCTGCAAATTCAGAAATACGAGGGATTTTAAATTTAATTGCACATTTTGAATTAAATATATTGCTGTTCAGTCTGTCTATTACAGAGCATCTTCTAGTCAATCACTGCCGTACATTTTAAATATTTATTACTGAGCTTTAACAATATTTCTAGAACATGTTCATACATTTTTATTGATGTTGGGAAAATTTTGTACTCATTTTAATACCTATTTAATTTATTGGCTGTTTAACAAAGAATTCACAAAGTGTTGAAGGAATCGCTTAGATAATTTATTGAACTGCGCTAAAAAATATTTCAAATAGAAATATAAATTATAAATTGATTAACTATTTATTTGTTTATCTCTTGAGTTCCCAGTAACAGCATATGATATCATATATTAAAAAAACAAAAAAACTGCAGCTGCTTCGGGAATGCTTAGACTGAATATTCCATAAGCCAGAAAGTGCAATCTTATCAATATATGGTATGATATTAGGCTGGAAACAGTCGACATATTGGGAACAGGCTTTTTAACTATCGTCTAATATAAATATTTGAACGGAGCTTAGTTGATTGATTAGTCGACAAACGTGGAAAATTTATAGCCCGGGTATATTAATATATCAAAATAGTTAATATCTGGTTGGGGTTCTTAAAATTTAATTGCTGCACAGTACCGTGCACATTGAACTCTATATAAATCAGCGAGGTACGCTGTCAACATCTAAGCAAAAAAAAACATCTCTGTTTGCACTTTATCAACAAAGTTGATGATAACGTTAATAATGTTAATTAAGTACAGTTGGCAGCAAAAAGACGTCAAATACTGTGGGATTATGGGAATTAGAAGCTTTAGTGTCTATTTAAGGCAGTTTACTTTACCGTTAGTTATTGACGTCATTCAGTTTGCACATCTTGGCTAAAATTAACGTTTGTTTGTCAGCTGATTGGCAGTAACTGATTGACAGCTTCTTTTTTTTATTTGGCCTTGATCTTCCCACAATCATTCATTTACAATATGCCTTAAGAATATCAACAAAGTAACAACCTTCAAGGGAGGGAAGGGCGATAAAGGGAGGGTAAAGACTTCTTCTTTTCACTTACATTTCGATGTTTATTTACAAAAGCAAAAAGCAAATTAAATAAATTTCCCTTTGGTTCATTGCAAGTCAGAGAATATTTATTATGAACTACTATATAGTCTCATCAACCAGTTTACGTACCAATTGAACTGTTTACAAATATCTGTTTTTGATATAGTGGAAATAGTTATAAATGCAAATTGCTCATTGAATGCTGTTTATCTTAATGAATTCTGATGAAAAATGCTGACGATCGGGCATATTTATAAAACTTAAAGCAACTAAGTTTAGTCGGAATGATTTGGTTGATGATTTACTTGTGGGTTGATTTACTAGAAACGGTGAGAAATTCTAAATAAAATGTGATACAAATTTCATTTGGCGGCATATTGCGCCATATCCTAATATATAGTACTGCCTTATCTACAAAATGTTGCGCTTTAACTCAATATAATTAAAAAGTTCTCGATTTTTTGACTGTTTATTATTTAGTTTAGAGTTCGACAGTTGTTCTGTGAGTCTCTGCAGGAAAAATCCCAGAAAAGAGTTTTTTACGGTCTATGTTTATTTTGTTTCTTTCATTTAAAATTTGCAAATTATTTAGCTAACAAATCACTGACTTTTGCCCTTTGACTTCTTTGGCATTCTTCTTTAGAATTCATCAGAATATTCTAGTTACTTGTAGATTTGTTTTGTACGCACATCACAAGATATCAACAGAGTCTCTGCTGTTCCAATTAATGTGTCGCAGTCATCACTTGACAAGACGTCAGCCAATTGGGACCTACATCCAATCAATTGGCCTACTCACATTTCAAATTCATACGCGTGTGCAGTAACGACTTAACAAATACTTTAAGTAAACAAAGTCTGGGACTGGGTTCGATTGTTGATTCGGGTCTGGATGATCACTTGCTGTTATTGTGGCTGTCTCGGGCTTAAAAATGCCGACAAATCACGAGACGCGTGCAATTGTGATAATAAACAAAACGTCAGCCAATTGGGACCTCCAAAGTCTGGGTCTGGACTTGATGATTCTATATACAAATGTCGCAAAATATTACTCAGAATACGAAAATGCGGAAGAAAAAATTTGGAAGCCAAAATTAGGCATAGAGTTATTAGGAATCCTTAATAACGAGTCCGAAATTAGGAATACAGTTATTAGGAATCCATAATTAGGCAGACACAATTGGGAAAGCAAAAATTAGGAAGACAAAAATTGAAAAAACAAAAATTAATAAAAGTCAAAATAAAAAATATTTTATTAAAATCTTAATTTTTTTCCATATTTTTTTCCTAATTTGTGTACTCCGAATATTTTTTTAGCTGAACTTCCTAATTTTATTGCCTAAAAGCATGCAATAAAATATATTTTAAATCTTATTTAAATGAGGACTGTATGTATATATTTATGTCCTAAAGTCGGGAGTTTGAATTCCAAAAATTTATTTTTTTTCTCCTTTTTTTAAAATTTCTTAAAAAAATTTCTGAATTCGTATGAGGTACCGGGTTTGATTGTTAACTCTGGTCTGGATGATCACTTGCTGTAATTTTGGCTCGGGCTTAAAAATGCCGACAAGTCACGAGACGCGTGCAATTGTGATAATAAACAAAATGCGTTGACCGAGACAATTTGGACTTTGAAATGTAGACGGCACGACGCGTCGCTTTATAGAATTTATTAACACCAGACTAAATAAAGAATTTCCTTTTTACTATTATTGCAGTTCTTCAAATGGGTTGACTTGTGACATTTAAGCTTCCTGGACCCGGGAAACAAAAGGTAAGTTAATATACAAAAAATGCATCAAAATCTTCCTTTTAATATAAGCAGTTATGATATCATTTGTATTTACAAATCAGAAATAAAGAAAGAAAGCGAGTGAAAAGCGTATTGTTTTCCTTTCATACACTAGATTTCATTGTATTTCTGTGTTGACTGATTGATCAGCTTTCAAATTTTGCAAAGGTACCTAAATGTATCTCACAGATACTTTTCAACAATCAACAAAATCAAGTGAATTAAATCGTTGGCATGATGTTTGCTTAATATTACGCTATTCCACGTGTCAAGATTTCCGATACAAAACATTCTCCCACCTACCACCGACCACCTCCCACCAGTCAACGGGGCGTATGCGCATTATTTGGCATTTGTTTATCTTGATCCGCTTTGTAGTACAAGTTGAATTTCCAATTGAAAATTCTAATTACAAGCGATTCGGATTGCGAAAATAGGCACCGTTACATATTAAAATGTTGAGGAATGTTAATGCCTAGCCTTGATATTAAAGATATTCAAAGTAGGGCATATGTTTTTTTTATATATATTTTGTGGGATTAATTCTAAAAGAAATTATATGCCCTATAAAACTTAACTTGCGTTTACTTAACACACCTTGTGGCATAGATACTCATATAGTACCGGTTAAACATGGAACAGCTGTGTCTTCCCTCTCACTCACTCCCTATCTATCTATCCCTATCCCTCTGGCTGCAGATGTTGCCATAAAAATTCGCTACTCAAGATCCACTTGGCGGGCTATAAAAATAATTTATTAGTTTTACAAATACCTAAAATTTGTTTACCTTTTGTGAAAATGCGAAAAGGAAATGTGCCAAGTGCGTAAGAAATTAAATCAAGTGTAGATACATGTACTTATAGAACGATTATAGATATAGATACATATATGATTTTTATACAGTTTTTTTTTTACGAGTTTCTTAGCTCGTGATATTAGCAGCATCTTTAGAAGAAAATAAAGACAATTTACAAATGAAATAAAATCGATAATTGTTTATTTTTATTAGACAATGAATTCGCTTTTCATAAATATTTAGACAAATCGTAAAACAATAATGGGCGTTTTATTTCCTTTTTTCATTTAAATGGACGTCATGGAACTGACTTGTATACTTAAATCTATATCTACGTATTTGAATATACAAGATCTATGCATTTCTAATTTATATGTATTTATTAATCTTATTCTCTTGCTATTTTCAGGGATATAATTGTATTGAACCTATGTAAATTAAACCCGTTTGCAAAAGACACCCAGCTCAGCTGCTACTGGACCTAGCAGCTCATCACTAGCACCACCCAAAACCACAATAGCAACCACTTAACAATTCGACAGAAATAGAAATTATCTAAGAAAAATTGCATTTGAATTCAATTGAGAACCGCTTGGAAAACTGCCCAAGAGCAGAGACACCTCCACCCATGAACCAAGCGGCCGATTCGCCTGACAGCGCGGCCACCGTGATCCACCTCATCATCATCATCAGCAGCAGCAGCGGAAGGAGCAGCAACAAGATCATCCAGCATCCTGGCCTAATTGACATCAAACTGGGACACTCCTACGCCGCCAGAGCCGATCTCAATTATAGCGAGTGAAGCGTAACCATCAAAAGACAGATCCTTCGAAAGATCCCTGGAGAAAAAGCAAAAGAAAAGAGGATAACTTGATTGTTTTGTGTCCAAGTTGGAAAGCAGCTTCACGACGGACGGAACAATGTTGAAAGTCGTTGGCGCATCATGGCAAAAAACGCGGATAGGGACGTATATATTGATCGGAGCCGGTTTACTGGTGATCGGTGCGTTCTTTATCGGCTACATGGATCGTCCGGAGTACGATGGCACCTATTGTGCCACCGCATTTTGGACCAAGAAGGTGGGCTTTCAGATTGAGAATTGGAAACAGCAAAACGATTTGGTTAACATTCCCAAGGGCGTGGCCAGAATATGCTACAAGGATTCTGTCTATGAGAATGGGTAAGTTACTTGTTTTTAGATATTCTTATGTTTATTTAAATAATTTGGAATGTTTCCATCTTTGCAGTTGGGCACAAATTGAGGTGGAAACGCAGCGCAGCTATCCAGACTACATTCAGGCCTATGCTGCTGGCATTTTGGAGGGCTCCCTCACCTGGAAGAACATCTACAACCAGTGGGCCAAGTGAGTACATTTCCAATAAAATTCTAACTTATTTTCACTTGCTAAAAACAACAAAAATATAAACTTGAAATTTAGGATAAAATTAAGAAAAAATATATAAAATGGATGTTATCAAAAACTAAGAAATTCAAAGAGGAAACATATTTAGAGTAATTGGGAAAAATGTAGTTAAAAAATATTCTTAATTTTTCCGACTTCAGTTGACTTTATTTTTAAATTCATTTTGTAAAACTTTTCAAATATTTTAGATATCATGTACTTAGTAGACATTAAATAAAAAAATTAAAAAAAGGCAAAATAAGTACCAAATTTAATTCATATTATTTTAGAGAAATGAAAATTTCTGAAGAATTTCGAAATCTTTGTTTAATAAAAAATTCCATTAATTAGAATTCAAGTATTTTATTTTTAATTTTTTCCTTTGCAATTCTTATTTTATGTATTTTATTTTAAAAAGAAATTTTTCGTTATTATGGTTTCCTTATTAAAAGATTCCTAATTCTGAATTTTTTTAATTATTTTTCTAATTTTGCTATTTTAAGTATTCTTAGTCAACATTCTTATAAAGGCATGCTTTATTTATTCCAGCACCATTTCATCCTCCTGCGAGAGGGACGAGAGTTCGCAGAAGTTCTGCGAGTGGCTGCGCGGGCTCCTGACCAGGAATTATGAGCACCTGAAGGAGCAGGCGGCGGCCAATGCCGAGCACGATCATTATTGGCACCAGCTGCATTTGGTGCTCAGTCAGCTGGAGGGCATGGAGTGGGGCTACATACGAGGGGCGACGCGTGCTCGCTCGGATCTGGAGGAGGAGATTCCACTGTCGGATTTTCTGTTGATGAATGCAGCAGCTGATATCCAGGATCTGAAGATCTACTATGAGAACTATGTGCTGCCCAATGGCACTGCCGATGCGGGCAACAAGAACTTCCATCTGCCCAGCGCCTCGATGCTGACGAGGATCATGCGACAGGAGTCGGAGTCGCCGCAGTCACCACAGTCACTGCAGCTGCTCTTTGGTCACAGCACCGCCGGCAGCTATTCGTCCATGTTGCGCATCCAGAAACGCTACAAGTTCCACTATCACTTCTCGCCGGATCCGCGGAGCAACACGGTGCCCGGAGTGGACATCACCTTCACGGGCTATCCGGGAATACTCGGCTCAACGGATGACTTCTACGTGGTCAAGGGCAGGCAGGTGCAGTCCATTGTGGGCGGCGTCTGCATGAAGAACGAGAATCTGGCCCTGTGGCGGGATGTGAATGTGGAGAAGATGGTGCCACTTGTGGCCCGTGTCATGGCCGCCAATCGGATTGCCCAGAACCGACGGACCTGGGCGCGTGCCATGTCCCGTCACCCGATGACAGGTGCCAAGCAATGGATCAGCGTCGATCTGCACAAGCTGGGTGCCCAGGATAATCTCTACAACACTCTGGATGCCGATGAGAAACACGACGATGCTCCAGTGGCCGTGAATGAGAAGGACAACGCCGCCATCAGCCAACGTCACGATCAGCTGAAAAACATGGTCTGGATTGTGGAACAGCTCCCAGGACTCATGCAGAGCAAGGATGTCACCGAGAATTTCCTCGTGGCCGGCAACTCCACCTGGCTGGCTAATGGCTTGCCCTATTTCGATAAGATCCTGAATGCCAGCGGCATCTCCCGCGACAACTACAGCGAGGATCAGAGTCAGCATCTGACACCCGTCGATGAGGCGGAACTCACCAATCTGGAGGCGGTGGACAAGTATCTGCGCAAGCACGGCTTTCGGGGCGATCTGCTGGGCGAGGAGTCCATTGCCTATGGCAACATTGACCTCAAGCTCTTCTCCTACAACGCTCGCCTGGGCATGAGCGACTATCACGCCTTTGCCGGACCAATCTTTCTCCGATTGCAGCATGCCCAGTCCCAGTCCAGAACCCTCGAGCAGAGCGACGTCCAGGCAGATGAGCCTGATCTGGCGGATCAGGCGGCGCCAGCTGCCATTGGTGATGAACGGCTCAGTGTGACCATCGATGATGCAGCTGCGCTGGCCGAGATGGAGCTGATCACGGAGCGACGTTCGGTGAGGAATGATATGCGAGCCATTGCCATGAGGAAGGTGGGCAGCGGTCCCTTCAAGTGGTCCGACATGAACAGCGTCGACGATGGCGGCAACCACGAGGGTCATCCCGATGAGTGGAACTTTGACAAGGTGTCGCCCAAGTGGGCGTGGTAATCAATTCAATCAAATCACAATAGTCTCATCAATATTCCAATCGAATTTCGAAACTCGACAACAAAACTGCGAAGCAATAATTGTCCTAGATTCGTAATATTTGTAGATTCGTCATCTGTGTGTTCCTAGCCAATAGATACAAAATTGTCGTTCGTAGAAAGATATAATAATTGTGTTGCGTCCATAGTCATAGTAAATTTTAGTTGTGCCCGTGTCTATTTTAATGTCAATTATTGTCTTCCAGTCTATAATATTTTAAATTGTAACATCATAGCCTCAAATTTTAGTAATAATAATTTAAATAAATGAAAACACAAGCCAAATTAAATTGTAACTGACATTTTTATTATCGATAATTAGTGATATCATTTCCGATAATTGGTGTGCAATCGAAGTTATCGTTAGTGTTGATTAATGGCTTTGATTTAAAAATTCACGCTAGGTGGTGCCACTGTGCGAAAAATTCTTGAGTGGTTTTCTCAAAAGAGAGCGCCACGATCAGGGCGCGAGTTTTAAATAAAGAAATAACTTAATTTAATTAGCAAATATGTACCTTGGAAATACCATAATAATAATTTTAAATCATATAAAAGTCAAGGAGAATGTTGCGAAAGTTCTAAAAAGAATTCAAGAAAAAATTTCTTCAATGTTCTATATAGACGCCACCAACAATTAACCAATTAATTAATCAACTTTAAATAAAAAATAATAAATTAAGCAAAAATATATTACAAATTCATGTAATACTTGATATTAATTGAAAACATTTTTGATTTTAATATGAAACATTAAGCATAAAACAAATAGCATGAAACATACAGATAGCATGATACATATTTGATTTTAATATGAAACATAGTTGATTTTATTATGACGCATAGTTGATTTTAATATAAAACATATGAAATTTTAAATTCTTGTTTCAAAATTAGCAAACAAAAAAAATCAATTTTCAAAATTAAGTTTTTTTTTGTGGCTATCATTAAGGTTGCCACCAGGTTGGGAGCCAGGGCTGCCACATCGATGCATCGCTTATCTTCGACATCAACAAAAACATCGGAAAACATCGATAAATATCACTGAAGAAACATCGATGCATCGATGTTTTTACATTAGTGTTGGGTAAACAATGCTCAATTGGTGAACATGTTTACTTGTTCTATTTTTTTTAGAAGAAACTTTTGTTCTTGTTCTTTTTTTTTAGAAACAAATTTACAATACTTGCATTTAGTTTGCTAGCTTCCGACATCTACAACATGGCTCTATAATTCGCTACACTTTCTGATTTGCAACATTCTGAATTTTTAAAATGTGTATTGAGCTTTGGTGATAATCCAAGATTTGTGTATTTTCAAAGATAGAATTTACACAAAAAACCCTAAGAGCAATAATGAGCAAAACAGAACAACTAAACAAGACTAAGCAACTGAGCAAAAAGAACAAGTGAGCAATAAAGAACAATTTGTAAGGAACATGTTCACTTGCTCACTTTAGGGAGCAACTCTTTTTTGTTCACTCACTCATGAGCAACCCAACACTACTTTACATCACTAGTCGTTCTTCGGTAGGTTGGTTCGTTCGGTTTTTAGTTCAATTTGCTGACCTTCATTTTTCAGTCGTGAACTAAATCAGTCATTTAGTTCAGTTTGGTCAGTGTTGCCATTTGGATAGCCACCTTGTTCTGGCAGCACTGCCAACATTTAACATTTCAGTATTAAATTTAACATTTCAGTATTAAATTTAACATAAATGTTAAATGTATGTTAATATGAACCGATAAATTTTCGGTCCCATGTCATTTCTCTAGAATTTTAAAAAATCAATTTAAAATATTTGAAAAACGAAATTCGAAAAAGCAACAAAATCCAAAATTAGCTAAAATAATAAACTTTATTCTGAAATTGGTTTGGTGCAATTTGGCCCACGCGTTGCGAAGTTAGGAAAAACGTTCTGAAAAAAATCTTAAAATATTGAGAAAATTCCAACAAAAATTCTGGAAAAATTTTCAAAATTCTAGCTTGAAAATTAATCACGTCCCACTTTTAGATCGCTAGCTCATTCAATTGAGCTGACTTTTTGAAGCCCAAAAATAACCGGCGAGCAGAAAAAGTTAGCAAGTTGAAGTGGTGTAGTAGTTAGAGTAGAGCAGAAAGCGTTTTGCCTTGAGAGCAAGCGAGCGCGCTATATGTAAAAACTGCTGCGGCGTTTTGTTTTTCTTCGGTTGTCATTTTCAAGGCCGCCATTTGTGCTGTTTGTTTTGTTTTGAACGAGAGGAGAGAAATGAGAAAAATCTGAAACAAGCTCCGCCTGCATCGAAAGAGAAGGACGAAAACTTTAAAGAAACAAGAAGAAACGAGCGTAAGGGAAACGAAAACAAAGAGGAGAGAACAAGAACGAAAAGGAATTTCTGCCAGTCGTGGAACAAATCTCGTTGACCAATTTGTACCGTTTTCCAAAACAAACGTGTTTTTATTGCTTAAAATAACATACAAAATTTGCTTAAAAATTGTGAAATTGGTCTTGAAACAAATCTCGTAAGTGCTGAAATAATTTCAACACAAAAACACGAATGTCGTGGAGATCTGGTACGCGGAGAGGCAAAAGAAGAAAAGGTCATTCTGATCAATAAACGGATGTGGGAATAGTACAACTGTTTTTTTTTAGTGGAACGTGAAATGTGTTTTAAGTTTTTATTTTAAATAGACGACAAATGCCAACCGGATTATCTCTTATTGTGATTTGATTATGAATATGGTTGACAGAAAATCAGAAAACAGTCTCGACAGCGGAACAAAATTGTATTTCTCTAAGAAATTTACTATTTTTAAAGAAATTAAACGATTTAGTTCATGAAAGACTGAATAAGTTCATTAGTTCATTTTAATGACCCGTTCATTTTAACTTTTTCAGAACGAAACGACACAACTCTGGTAGGTTGGTTCGGTTCGTTTCGTCCGTCCACTTATAATTTATAAATAAAATAAATATTGTTGAGAGAAGGCAATTAAAGTGGAAATCGTTCTGTTGCCGCGCATCTGCTTAACCATTAAACCAGCTTGTGCAAATATAAATTAAGACAAATATAATAGCAGTGGTCATCGTCCAATTGCGTGCCTCACTGTTACGGCAAAAGGAAAGCGCAAATGAAAAAATATATACACACAGGCAGAGGCAGCAACGGAGCATCGGCAGCAAGGCACCTTCTAAGGCGGCGCATGCTCATCAAAGGCTCTGTTGTGGCATCTTAGACGCGAAAGTCCCGCGAAATTAGTTGAAATACTTAAGAAATTGGTGTGCGTGCGGTGAAATGACAAATTAATTATAAAAAGTGCAGACAGCAGGCAAAATATTGAAGAAGCAGCTGTGGGGAGGGGGGCAACAAATCGACCAGCTAAGAAATCAACAGTGCTGTGAAAAAATGAGCGGCACAACTAGCGCTAAGCAACACTGGCTGCATATAGCTGTCCTACTCATACGCATGCGGGTGGCCGTGTTTGTTTGTGGGCTAGTTTAGCCATCTGTTTTGATTTTCTCTTCTTAAAATTAAGCGCGCGAAAGGGGTGCGCGTGTACTTTCTTTCTCTCGCTTTATAAATGTGTGGGTGCGCTGTGTTTGTGTGCGTGTGTGTATCGCAATTTGCCCCTCGCGCGCTTTTGATAATTGATAAGCCCTGCTTGAGTATCTAAATTAATTCGACAATAACAACACACACACACACATGTTGCACATGCTTTTTTTTTTGCCGCCATTGCGATACATGTACTTGTGTTGTTGGATTCGTTGTGTGTGAGTTGCTAATGTATTTAACTAATTTGTACACGCTTCGCTTGTCTCTTTGCTCTTTCGCCAACACAGAATAAGAGACTACCAAGCAACAGTAAGGAACGACTAGAAAAATAAAAACATTAGCGTCGCCACAAGGAATTGTTTGTTTCATCATCTTGCAGAAAGCCAAGTTTCTAATACGCAAGCATACATAAATGGTTTCTACTTTCATTGGCCTATTGGGTAAGTTGGCTGACCCAAGATTCCTAATATCTTTATATAAATATGCTTCTTTGTATTCTACAGACATACAATCATGGTGGGAGATACCGTGTATTTCGCATTTCTGTTCATTGTTTAGTTCCGCCTTCGATTTACCGGACATTGACATAGAGGTGCCTCTTGAAAAGCAGATCAATCTTATAATATCATACTAACGTGTATTTCATTTGCAGGATCTCGAATCGGCGCTGCTATCCGATGGTACCAGCGAGGAGGATCAAGTTGCCTTAGTGCCCGAATTAATTGTACGCCTGCTGACGGGCTGCGATGCGCTACAGTCGGTAGCCAATGAGATTACACACAGCAACTATCAGATGTTTTTGCGCCGTTTCCTGCGTCAACAGTGTCGCCTGCATCAGACTGAGAATCATTTTGATACGGACATAGACTTCCAATCGCTGCCGGTGCGCAAGCGTCTACAAATTCTGCACGATCTGTGCCATTTTCGTTTGGACTCTGTCGATGTACAGGTCATACTCAGTAATCTAGAGGCGGACAGTTTGCGCGTTGAGCCACTCGGCTACGACGCTAAAAATTCTGGCTATTGGTATTTCTACGGTACGCGACTCTATCGCGAAGATAAGGCGGCCACGGGAACTGCATCCGGTTCGGGAAAGGCAGCCGCTGCGTCGCTAAATTGTGGCGCCGGCTCTGGTGGTAACACAGCCATTGGCAGCAACGGCACCATTTGGCAGGTTATTTGCTTCACCGAGGAGGATTGGCAGAACTTGGCGGCCAAGTTTAAGACCTCAACGAATGGTAAAGAGCGTGAACTCTTCCAGATACTTGATGAAAACTTTCTGCCCAAGTTACCGCAGCTATTTCGCGAGCGTGAACGTCTGAGACGCAGAAAGTAAGTTACTCAAAACTTAACTCAATGATAAATCAAAACAGAGAGAATATAATTTAGTAATATTTTATATAAATATAACTATATTGCAGATTATTGCAAGTGCGAAATTCCAGTCGCATACGGAATCTAGCCGAGTTGAAGGCACGCCAGGAGGAAGAGCGCCTTAAGCGGGAGCGTGAACGTGAAAGGGATCTACGTCGTGAGCGTCAATACTCGGCCCACTTGGCACCGCCAACGGTTCAACAACAACGTTCACGCAGACGGTTAGCACGTCCAGTATTATAAGCAAAAAGAAAAGAAAAGAGACAACGCAACAAGTGGAGACCATTTCACAATCATATTACATTGCGAATCACAGACAGTCGCAACAGACAGACAACAAATAATTAAACAATCAACAGCAACAGCAACAGTTACAAATACATATACACTGACAAAACAGCAACAGCAGCAACAATTAAATCACACACGCATAAAAGCATTGTTTATGTTATTTGCAAATTAATTTTGAATTTGTTTTCGATTTTATTTAATTTCTTAAACAAAAATTTGCTTGCAATTTGTGTTGAAAAATTGTCATTAAATCGATTCAAATTAAATCAAATCACATCATCATCGACGCTTAACAGGCAACGAGAGAGAGACTGAGATACCGAAAGGAAATAACCAAAAAGAGGACCAAAAGGAGAGAATCAGCACTTAATTTGAGTTTTGCCCATAATTTAATTTTGTGTGCGACAAATTGGTTGGATTTCGTTTTCAAAAAACACTATGAACAATTATGTAAGCATGCTTTATATGATATTCCTATATTTGATATATATATTCTTGATATATATGGCTATTTTATTATGATTTCCAATTATCATTTATTATTTACATTTATACAGCTTTATAATCACCATTAACTATTCATCTATCCACTCAGCTTCATCAGCAACGAAACAATTACACACAGACCTCAAAATAATCATGGTTAAGACTGTAGAAATCGATTAATAGCTAACATGATTAGATTAATGACAATATTCCATTTTTCATTGGTCTTTAAAGATCCACATTTTAATGTAATATTACATATAATCATTGCATTCGCATTTCTAAATAATTAATCAATGAAATCTTTTAATTTCTGTAATAAAAAGTATTGTACAGCTAATGCCAAGATTTAACGTGTTACTTTTAGCGATTTCTATACATATTGGAGATTGTTTATTGTAATTATTTTCTTTACTGTGATTGTCATACTCATTGTTCTTTTTTCTTCTTCCTTATGTCGCCTGCAGCTCCCAATCCACATCAACGGCTAGCGGTATTTCAACTTACGCAAGCTCTCTAAGACGTACAACAACAACTAATTCGAGCGAATTTCTGTGCCACAGGGAAACCTTTTGTCTCTCGCCAGAAGACGATGACCAAAACGACGACGAGGAGCAGAGTCAAGACCAACAACAGCAGCAGCAACAGCAACACCAACAACAACAAGAAGACCAAGAGCAAGAGCAACAACAGGAATTAGCGCAGCATCAGGAAGAACAAGAGCAGCAAGAACAACAATTAATTGCTGCGTCAGAAGCAACAACATCTGATAAATTTCGTTCGCCGGAACCGCCTAGAGAAAAATCACAAACGCCAGCGAAATTCAAGAGCAAGAGTCATCATCATCATCACCACCACCACCATCATCATCATCATCATAAGAAGAAAAAGTCCGGGAAGAAGCAAAAGAAACGTTCACGCGAGCATCGAGATCGGGATAAAGATCATCATCATTACCATCATCATCGACGGCGAAATAAGCATGCGTCTGAGGCAGACGAGGATTACGAGGACGCCAACAATAACACCGATAACAACAACGACCAAAGCAACAACAGCAGCAGTGCAGGAGCAGGACCAACCACCGGTGTACGCAGCCACAAGCGACGTCACAGTCGTCACCAATTGCCAGCGAATCCCGAGACGCCAGAGCCACTTCACCACGCCACCTCGCTCAGTCCTGAGGATAAGGAGAACTTTTGCCGTCAGCTGCAGTTGCTGGATGCGAACTCGGCGGCAATTGCGGTTGCCACAAGCATTGCGGATCTGAGTCTGCCCTCGCCCGTGGCGCATGACAGCGAAGAGCAACTGCAGCAGCCAGAGCAATCAGCAGCCGCCCAACCAGTTGCTGCCAAGCGCGAGGAGCAGATGGCGCCAGCGGCCAATGTTAAGCTGCCCGGCAGGCAAACCAACAATTCACTCAGCTCCCTAACGGGCAACATATTTATACCGACAGGCGGTGCTGCGGCCACCACAAACCATCAGCAACCGAATAACACGACCACTTCGTCAGATACAACCGCACGCTCTAAGAAACAAAAGGCCACAGCAGTTAGTTCAAGCTCGTCTGGTAAAACGGAACGCAGTGCCACCAAAGCGGAGGTGGTGAAAACCAAAAAATCAACAGCAACAACAACAGCAGCATCAGCAACAGCAGCAGCAACAGCAGCCACAACAACAACAACACCATCCTCAGCCGCCTCCACGTCATCCACATCCAGCAAGGCGGAACGACACAGTGGCGCATACTCAGACAAAAGCGCCGATGAGTAAGTGAACTCCTCTTCCCTACCAAACTTCCTCTCCAGCCAACCAATCAGAGCCAAACATTGCACAGTACACAATCTATATATAAAGATCATGCGATCCACGACTGCTTGTTGTAGAGAGGATCAATATTTGTTGTTATTCAGTTCAAACTTGTGCAAAATTTAAAGAATTGTTTATAGATTATTTTGAACTTATTTTTTAAAGTTGTATTCTAAAGCAGCGATGGGCACGAAATCTGATTTCGAGAGCACAACAATAACAACTACAACAGTAGGCTGAAATATAGTTGGGAGCAGTCGCTGCTCCCGGAGCCACTGCGTGCCCACCGCTGTTCTAAAGATGCTATCAGAGAGTCACTGTATTATTCAATTAGATTTGTTGTTTATTTATGTTTCTACTGGTTATTGTGTACTGTCTTAAGATTGTTGATTTTATATTCAAATATATGATATATGATTTTTATAGAATATATTGCATGTTGTATTTGGTAAACTGTTTCATTAACTTTCGCACTCGCACTATACTCATCATATTCATTAAATTGTACATAATATATCAATTGATTAACAATTTTTACCCATTTGTTATTGTAAACTTTTGTACCTACCACTCAACTAAACAACCAAAACAACCAACCAAAAACCAACAACATTTTGACTGTTTCATCATAACTAAAATTAAAAACAAACAAAAAACGAACAACAACAAAAATGTAGCCATGTAAATAGTACCAACCGTAGCACCACCAACAATAAAAGCAGCTTTAACAACAACAACAACAACCACCATAAGCACGCGCCGCACCACAATCACAACAACAACAATAATAATAATAATCACAACCACTCTACGACGGATGCAACAGCAACAATAACAGAAAATACAACAACGTCGCACGGAGTTCATACACCATCACACCATAACAATAACAAAAACAGCAACAACAATCACAATCACACACACACGCACACCAACTACAATCAGCACACTATTCATAGTCATATTAACAGTAACAAACATAATAAAAACATAACACACAACACTTTCTTCTCCTCCACCTCAACAACAACCACAAACATAAACACCACATGCAACACAAACAACAACAACACAAGCACAAACATAACAATACCCATAACAAATCTAATCACCAAACAAAACAACAATTCAACGTACAACTCCTCAAATCATGCGAATATTCTTAGCTTTACCGAAACGGAGGAAGTTCTACAAATCGGAATGCATAAGGTGCTCGTCTATGTCAAGAATCATCGGGATGCATGGCCCTTCATGGATCCCGTTGAGGAGGATATTGCGCCGCGTTATTACTCCATTATACGAAGGTCAGTTTGCATATATTTCAATTAATTATAAATCACACTAATTGATAATATTTTCTTTATGTATTTAGACCCATGGATCTGCTTAAAATGGAGGACAAACTGGACAGTGGAGAGTATCACAAGTTTAGTGAATTTCGCAATGATTTTCGTTTAATTGTAAACAATTGTAGATTGTACAATGGGCACAATAATGGTAAAAACTTGTTAAATATTTCTATTTATATTTGTTTATAACTTGTGCAATTTTCACAGAGTACACGGAGATGGTTAACAATTTGCAGGATGCCTTTGATAAGGCGACCAAGAAATATTTCGATAATCTCTCTGATGATGAAGATGATGATCCGAATTTAAGTTATCCCGCCGCTGATTCCAAGATGAATGTATTTCGGGAGAAGTATTTTAAGAAGAAGGTGAAAGAGGAGGAGAAGGAATCCTCGGTGAACTCGGCTTCCAGCAAGCGTCTGCAGGACAGCAGCAGCACCGAGGAGGATCACAGCGAAACGGAGGAGCCAGCGGAGGCCACGGCACCTGCGCAGAAACGCAAACGCAAGGAGAAGGATAAACGGCGTAAAAAGAAGACAAAGAGCAAAGCAGATCGGAGTGGGCACAATGAAGATGTGGACACGGATGAGGAGGATTTGGAGGCAGAGCCGCCACCAACACCACCACCACCACCAGCACCGCCACAAACAGTTAAGAAAAGCAAAACCAATAAAGTACTTAAGGAAAAAGGCAAAGACAAGGATAAGGATAAAGATAAAGAGAGGGAAAAGGAGAAGGACAAGGACAAGGAGCTGACGTCTTCTAGCAAACGCGGACGCAAAGCGAAAAGCAGTAAATCCTCTCAGCCATCGGGCAACAGTTCATCAAAGTCCAGCAAATCACAAAAGACCAAAAAAGCAGGGAAAAAGTCGGAGTCGGAGCTAAGCGAGCCACCAAGCGATGTCGAGTCCAGTGATGATGAGGAACTGGCGCTGGCCAAAGTCAAGTCGCTGGTGAAGCCCACGGCACGCACGATAGCGGCGCAAAAGAAGAAGATGGTGCCAGCGGAGTCGAAAGTGAAGACGCCAACGCCTGTGAAGCGACAGCCAAAGAGCAAGAAAGGTGGACGCAGTCGAGCCAAAGGAGATCGAGAATTGGACGAATTGGATGATGATAGTTCCATGTCGGATATGAATGTGAAGAAGCAGCTGCCGCCAACAGCTGCTGTGGCACTGGCAGAATCTGCTGCGGATCTGGAGGAGGATGATGACAATGACAATGACAATGACAATGAAGATGATGTCGATGACGACGACGATGTGTCGAGATCCCGGAGTATGTCGCCGTTCAAAGTCGATCTGCACAAGAAATACTCAAAGAGTGCACTCAACGATGATCTCTCCGAGCTGCTGACGACGGTCAAGAAGGTCACCAGTGCGGAGACCACAAAGCTAAGCGCTCGACACGAGGGCGAACAGCTGGGTGACAAGTCAGATCAGGATTCCGAGACGGATTTCATGTCGTTGGCCAGTGGTAGCAGCTCCGATGAGCGTCGACGTCGTCGCAGTCCATCGCCGCAGGTTGCGAAACGTGGCAAGAAAACGGAATCGCCCTCAACCAAAAAGGAGAAGGAAAAGAAGCGTAGCCAAGACAAAGATAAAGATAAGGATAAGGACAAAGAGAAAGATAAAGATAAAGACAAAGACAAGGACAAGGATAAAGACAAGGATAAGGAAAAGTCCCGCAGTGCCAAGCACAAAAAGAACTCGACGGAATCAGCAGCAGCTCTGGCCGCAGCTGCCGAACAGGCGGAACTCGAGATGCTGCTGCCCTTTATGGACAAATACGATGTCATCAAGTACCGACGCAGTCGAGCAGCGCTAAGCGGTTCCAGTGCATCCAATTCGCTGGCACCCTCGGAGGACTCCAAGTCGAACAGTGCCAAGAGCACGTCCACGTCCAAAAAGAAACGTGAACATCTGCCAGAGCCGCTAGCGGAGCATAAACGGGGTCGTAAAAGCAAGGAACAGAAGCACGCCCCGAAGGAGCCCAGTCGAGAAGTGGAGAAGCCAGTCAAGGCCGAGAAGAGCGACAAGCTGGAGGAGAAGCCCAAGAAAGTTGTTGAGACGCCAAAAAACGTGGAGAAGCCGCCACGAGAGCTGACGCCGCCGCCACCGCCAGTTGTCCAGAAGCCAGAGGATGTCGTTAAACCCGAGGCAGCAGGCAAGGATGTGGCTAACAAGTCTGGAGGCACAGCTGCTGCCACAAACAGCAGCAGTGTCAAGGCCAAAGAGTCAACGGTTAAATCCAATAACAAAAAGCGACCTGACAAACAAATGCCGCCACCGCCTAAGCCGGCCGAGAAATCGAGCGAGAAGGGCGCCGGCAACAGGAAGCTGACGGGGAAGAAGGCGGCAGCGGCTGCCCAGAAAGCTGGCCAGGCTGCGGCCAGCAACAGTGCGAATCTGGAGGCACTGGATGTGGAGACGGAGCAGACGTTGAAGGATATCAATCGTTGGCTGGAGCACACGCCCCGTTTCTCCGAGTTCAGCTCGGCCAGCAATTCGCCCTCTCGCTACAATCTGTTGGATGACTTTGATTCGGGCATTGCCAAACTGGATGCGGCGGACTTCAGGCGGCCCGTGGCACTGGCCGCACCCAAGGCGGAGCTGGTGCCCACCAAGCTGGCGGAGGCGCTGAACGAGCTGGTCGGCGATGCGGCGGCGCCCAAGCCTGTGGTGAAGACCGAAGCGGATGCGCTGCCCACGGCCAGCAGCGTGAGCAGCAGCTGTGGAACTCCGCCGCATTCCATGCACTCCGGCAACTCCATTGGCAG
Source organism: Drosophila subquinaria (assembly GCA_037043405.1). Taxonomy (NCBI): domain Eukaryota; kingdom Metazoa; phylum Arthropoda; class Insecta; order Diptera; family Drosophilidae; genus Drosophila; species Drosophila subquinaria. The sequence continues at coordinate 643,757 of JBAMBL010000329.1, read as the reverse complement.
TACATCGGCCACCGCGGCCAGCTCCACTTCCGCCTGCTCCAACTCCAACAACTCAACGGTGCTGTCTGCGCAGCAGACGCCAACGGTGCCTCCCCTGGTCAGTCCACCAGTTCCAGCTGTGCCAGCTGTGCAGCCCGTGAAGCCCAAGGAACCAAGCAGCACGCAACTCCTGCTGAATCCTCCGCCGCCGCCTCACATCAAGCAGCAGATGGCCAAGGAGGCGAAGCGGAAATCCATGAAGGAGAAACTTTCGGTTAATGCCCAGGCACAGCAGGCCAAGGCCAAGGCGAATGTAATGCGGACCATTGAGCGACTGCAGCCGGGCAAGGCCAAGGGAAATCTCATACAGAACGTGAGCAAGACGGAGGAGACGGAAGCCTCGGTCAGCCCGGTGGCCAACAAGAGCAAGGAGCCCAAAAATGCGCTCACCACGGAGACCTGTGAAGGTGCTCCCAAGCTCAGTTTGGGCACGGTCATCAAAACGCAGGATTTTGCTCTGGGCAAGAATATGGAGGAGTTGGCCGGCAAAAAGCAGCTGCCGGAGACGGATATGCCGCCCAAGGAGAACAGTTGCTCCGAGGAATCGACGACGGCACTGACATCATCCCCCAAGGAGCCAGCGAAACCCTTTGAGGCGTTATTGGAACTCAGCAAAGTCAGCAGCGAGCTGTCCGCGAAGGCGGCATCCGAGGCGAAGGAGAAACCCAATTTGAGTGCCTGGCTGAAAGCCTTTGGCGGTCCCAAGGTCAATAAAAAGTCCAGTGAGGAGGATAAACAGCAATCGCAGCTGACGCTGGCCCAGGATGACGCTCGGGTGGCACCGCCAGCTCATTCCCCGGCTGCTGGGGAGAACAACTTCTCGCTGCCCGTGGTAATGCGTCCCAGGAAGCCGAGCACGGGCAGCACCAACTCGGAGCGCAGCTCCTTCAGCCAAGATCCCGACTCGCCGCGCATTGCCATTGATGAGAGATATGGTTCCTATGCAGGTGCTTCCTATACCTCGCCCATTGGTGCCTCGCCCATTGGGGCGTCGCCCATCATGGTGTCGCCCAAGCCGCACGATGACATGGGCAAGCCGGCGTCGCCTTATACCCTGAATGGCACGATCAAGGTGGGCTTCTATCAGGACACCACAACAAAGAGCAGTCCGGACAAGAGCTGCAGTCCGCGCGAGATGAACTCGCCGTATCCACAATACTCGCAACATATTTACTCATCGGCATCCTCGCCGAACGTCTCCACGCCCGAGCTGAGCGGCACATCGCCCTACGGTGGTGGCAATAGCTATAATCCATCGGGCTCCGAGGCATCCAAGACGCCAGCTTACTCCTCCACCTCGCCACTGCCCATTTACGATCAGTACAAGCAGCCGCGTTCGCAGGAATCCGACTACAACTCCTCGATGAGTCCCAGCACACCAAATCCACATTCGCCTTACCAACAGCCTCAAAGTTCGCCCTACACGACCCCGCACTCCTCACAGCTATCGCCCTACCACGCCCAGTCGCCATACCATCAGCCCACGCACCCGCAGCAGCAGCAACCATCGCACAGTCCCACCAACAACCAACAACCACAGGCACTGAGTCCGATGCCCAGCAGCGTGGACTCACCCGCCTCTTCGGCGGCGACACAACCACCCACACCACTGGCCCAATCTCCCGCAGAGCAACAGCACTCGCCTTATCAGCAACCTGTGCTGTCGCCGTACCAACAACAGCAGCACCAGCAACAGGCGTCTCCAGTGCTGCCAGCGCCCGGTGACAGCCACTCAACCACCGGCAGCATCTGTCGCCTTAGCGGGTAAGTTTCGTTTGAGCAGTTCCTTTAAATCAGGGACCGCAATAAGAGTTATGAGAAACTGGACAAACGTTTATTTTCAATTTATATTTAAAAATTATAGAATAAAAGTTAATTTTAAATTTTATTATTAAATTTATTTATTAAAAATAAAAGTAATTTAAAAGTAATTTTTAAATTTTTAAAATAAAAAACTTTTATTTTCAATTTTTATAATACAAATTGAAAAATAACTTATATTTTCAATCGCTAAAATGAAAATTGAAAAATAATTTTATTTCAGCGATTGGAAATATTAGTTATTTTTCAATTTGTGTTATAAAAATTGGAAATAAAAGTAATATCTTTAAAAATTTATAAAAATACCTGCAAAAATATTTTAAAAAAATTTGCTTGCAGTTATTCTTAGAATTCTTTCAAAATTTTTTTTGTATCAAAATATTTTTTGGAAAAAATCGAGGATAAAAGTTGAAAAAGTAGACGTTCACAAAAAAAAAAAAATTTGTATTTTCAATTTTTATAATAAAAATCGAAAAAAAACTTTTATTTAAATAATAATTGAAAACAAATTTTTATTATCAATTGCTAAAATAAAAATTGAAAATAAGAGTTAAACTATAATTTTTTAAACAAAAATTGAAACTAAATTACTATTTTATAATTTTTTTATTTAGATCGAAAAATTAGAGTTTTATTTTAAATTTTTTTTTGATAAAAATCAACAAATAACTTTTATGTTATAATTTATATTTAAAAATGATAATCGTTACGGTCCCTGCTTTTAATGAAACACTAACTCACTAAACATTTATTCCTCTTTCAGCAGCAATGAGCAGCTACCAGCAGCAACAGCAGCAGCAACGCTCTCTGTATAATCCAGCAACACTGATTAATCCGCTGCCGAGTGCCAGTGCTGCACCACCCGTGGTGCCAACAGCAGCGACTGTTGCTAAAGCCAGCAACAATGATTGGAATTTGGCGCACAGCCTATTGCCACCTAACCTGGGCACCAATCAGGTAACGCAGCAACAACAGCAACAGCAGCAGCAGCAACACCAGAGTCAACAGCAGCAGCAGGTGCTGGCACTTCAACATCAGCAACATCAGCAACAACAACAGCAGCAGCAGCAGCAGCAACAGTTGCATGGAATTAAGCCCAAGTATCCCACTTATGCACAATATCAGTCGACAAATGCAGCAGCGAATGCAGCAGCTGCCGCTGATATAGTAGATGCACAGCAGCAACAACAGCAGCAGCATCAGCAACAACAGCAACAGCAACAGAAAATTGTGCCGCCCAGCTATGGCAGCGATATGGCAACATTTATGCAACTGCAGATGCAACAACCGGCAAAAACAGAGACGCTTATAAATCCATTAAAGCGAACTAGCGAGGAAATAAGCATGGATTACAGCGATGTTGCCAGCAGCAACAAGATGGCAAAGCTGGAGGAGAATCGTGCGCAGCAGCAACAATTGCATGCGATACCACCGCAGCAACAACAACAGCAGCAACCACAGCAACAGCCGCAACAACAACAACAGCAGCAACAAGTTGCAGCACAGCAGCAACAAGTAGCAGCACAGCAGCAACAAGCGGCAGCACAGCAGCAACAAGTAGCAGCACAGCAGCAGCAAGCTGCAGCACAGCAGCAACAAATTGCAGTTGCAGTACAGCAGCAGCAACAACAGCCACAGCAACAGCAGCAACAGCCGCAACAGCAACAGCAGCCACAAGCACAATCGCAATCGCTGTTAAACAAGCAACAGCAAATGTTCAACAGCTTTTTGGGCTCAATGGCATTTGGCAAGCAGCTGGGCACAATAGCTCCGGATAAGGCATTTGAGATGTACAATCGTGCAGCTGCCATGGGTTTTCCCAAAGAGTTTGCCAAAGATAATACTGCCTGCAACACGCAACAGCAGCAGCAACAAGCAGCGGTCAACAAACAACAGAGCAGTCAACAACAACAGCAACCACAAGCACAGCCGCATCTCACGCAGCTGCAGCCGCCGCAGATTCTAAGCTATCAACAGCAACAACAACAGCAGCAGCAGCAGCAACAACAACTGCAGCAGCAGCAAAAATTACCATTGCAACAGCAACAAGTTTCGCATAAGCCACCGCTTAGCTATGGCAACAACAGCAACAACTTGCCCGCACAACAACAACAACAGGAGCAACAACATCAACAACATGCACAGCAGCAGCAGCAACAGCCACATAATGCTTACCAACAGCAAGCACAGCTTAATCACAACTATGCGCCAGCAGCACAACAGCAACAACAACAACCCACTGCTGTCAAACCAGTGGCAACACAGTCCGCTGTGGCGGGCAACAGTGACAACAGCAACATGTTGCATCTGGCGGCAAGTGCACATCAACATCATCTCAGTCAGACGCATCATTTGGCCGCCTACAACAAGCCGACACCGCCACCACCGCCGCAGACGTACAAAATCCGTTGATGCACCCACTGACCGAGTCCATGTTGGGCTATCCGGTTAACTACTTTGACAAGAACATGCCGCCAGCGGCGCATATGTACAGTGCAGCCTCGAGTGCGGCATCTGCTTACGGCAATCCTGCGCAGCAGCTGCCGGGCAACTATGTACCTGGCAGCAACAGTGTCGCCCAGCAGCAACAGCAGCAGCCGACACATCAACAACAACAACCCCCTGTGGCAGTTGCGCCGCCTGAAGTGAAGGCGCCTGCCAAACGCGGACGTAAGAAGAAGGCAACAACAAATGCAGCGGAGACAACCGCTAAGCAGCAACAACAACAACAACAGCAACAAGTTGCAGCACAGCAGCAACAACAGCAGCAGCAGCAACAGCAGCAACAGCAGCAGCAGCAACAACAGCAGCAGCAGCAACAACAGAGCCAACAACAAGCGATGTCACAGTACAACATGCCACAGATGCCAACGTCAGCAGCAGCGGCACACGCTCAGGTGTTGCACCAAGGCTTTCAGCTGTATGCGGGCCTCAAGTCTGGCGGCGTTGCATCGCCAGCCGCTGGCACAGCAGCAACAGCAGCATCGGTTGCTGCTGCTGCGTCAACAACTCAAACAGCTGCGGATGCGGCAGCCATCTCGTTGAAGACCTCGACTGGTGGCATGGTGCCTGGCAGCGCCTTTAACTTTGCGCCCACGCCCAGTGCCCTGGGCCTTTATGGCGATCAGACCAGCAGCTATTTGGATCAGTTTCGTGAGGCATCCAACCCGTACTATATGCCACCAGCACCGGCGCACAGTGGAGCAACGGCAAATCCGGCTGGCAATGCGGCGGACAAGAGTCAAAATCCACTGAATGCGGCAGCTGGATCGTATCCGTTTCTGGCTGCAGCGCATCCATCGACACGTGCGGCCGCATATCCATTTGCAGCCTCACAATTGGATCCCAATTCGCAGCTGTATCAACAGTATCTGCGTCGCGATGACTTCCACGCCCGCATGATCTTCAATCAGAGTCTGTTGGGTAGTCCAGCTGCAGCTGCCGCTGCGGCCGGCTATGGCCAGCCTCCTCCGCCGCCTACTGCGTACAGACCCTCAGCGCTGGGCATGACCAAGCCGTATGATATCAACAGGCAATCATGGTTTTAGCAGTACGCCAGCGCCGCCAACGTGGATCTGCAGGGAGACGACTTGAATGCATCGTCTACAGCGACGACGGCGGCGACGGCAGCAGTTGGACCAGCGGCAGCAGCAACAGCAGCAGCGGGAGCGGGAGCAACAACAACACAGCGTTAAAAGCAACTTGGTTAAGGATATCTGGAAGCCTTTTTTATTATATATAATATAATATAATTTGATCTGATATTAGATATGTTAGATATGCTGACTCGAATTGTAGTTTAATAGCTTCAAAACGACTGTTTTGATTATGTGTGTGTGTGTCCCTGAACATAATATCGCACACATTTAACAAAATTGGTAGCACTTTAAATTGTTTAAAATTTTAAATGAATGAAGAGATCATTAACTGTTATTTTCTAGCAAAGTACAGCAAATAATAAAGAGCTCATCTTTATTTGTTTTATCAGATAGACAGTTCAAACAGGAAATAATACAAAGAGGACTAACTTTAAGGTGTACAGTTTTTTGTCAAATGTGTGCGATATCGTAATCCTTGTTGTCTTTCATGCTTCACTTCTATTGTGCAATGTTTCCAATCCCATTTTAAGTGCGCCCAGGACCAACACATGACACGCCGTTCGCTAGTTACGTGGTAGTTCTTTTTAGACAGTCTTTAATTTTAAGTTTCTTGTTAGATTGTAATAAGTTTAGTTTGAGCTGATTGAGAAACAGAAAACAGAACAGATTCTAAGAATTGTTTCAAAAGCTTCCGACTATATTGTAGGCCTTTAGTTTTCAGAATTTAACTAAGCGTTGTAAACTAGCTATTATTAATTATATTATACTATATTATATTATACTATATTATATTATACTATATTATATTATATTATTACTATTATGTACTACTATTATTAGTTTTTATACGATTGTGCAGCGGGTAATTTGTTAAAATATTTATTAATATATTCAAAAAATGATAAAAACAAACATAAAGAAAACAATACAAAAAATTGTAAACAGTTTTTAGTTCGTAGAAAGCCAAACAAGTTGTAAAAACTTTTGTTAATTATGCTAGGTACGGTCTAAACTTAAATCTAAAGTAAAAGAAAGAGAGAAATAAATATCTACACTCACATTCATGTACACTCACACACCCATACACACACGTATATACTCATAGCTCGCATGTGCAACATTCCGCCATGATTTCAGAATCCTCTCCGGAATCATTTTCGCTGTACATACAAACAAAGAGTTGAAACTGTTGAAACAAAACAAAAACACATCTCAAATTGTAGCTTTAAATGCTGTAAAGGAAAAAGAAAAACTAACAATTCAAAGTAATTTCAATGCAAGAGCAAATGCAAATTTATGAAAGGTAAATGAAAAAAGTGTCTTAGTCGCTATTAACATAAAGAAACAAGCAAAAACGCATATAAAAAGTAACAAAAACAAAAACAAAAGAACCCTTAATTATGCAGAATAAATATATATATATATATATTATTATATAGAAACATAAAATATAAAGAAGAGAGCGGAAAACAAAACACAATAAATATAAATTTATTAATTAAGTTGTTAACGCTTATGTTTTGCAAAGGTAAATTTTAAATTTTATAAGGATAAATAGTTTATAAACAATTTAAAAACAAATCGGTACCTAGAGCATAAAGAGCAGCAACAAACACAAACATATTTAATGATCCACAACAAGCTAAATATTATATTAATAACAATGATATGTTTAATCAATATGCGCGTATATGTATATATATCATATATATATATGGGCGTGTGCATAGGCGATATGTATATGTATGTTTTGTGGATATACTACACATATACAAGTATATAAGTATGTACTATATTAGATGCTACACAGTAAATACAAACAAAAACAAAAATATAAATGAATGCATGCATACATATATGTAGCTAAGTATACATACATGGAAACAAAGTAAATTACAATAAAGAATTATATTGCATATTGTAGAAATTCGTTGATTTAATTGCGACTACTAACTACTGAGTATTGAGTGCTTAACTCCCGACTCCCACCCTCCCCTTCCACCGCAAACATCGCTGGATTATTATGCAATTTAAGCGCACGCGTTCATTTGCATACAATTGGAGTGCGGTACAAGTTCTACCTTGATCATGTTGGAGGCATACCCTTCGCCAAAGCCCGTGAGCAGGGTGACGAGACGACTTGAAACTCGTGCCAGCTCTGTTTCCAGTCAGTCGTTTGGTCTTCTAGAGGGAACACGATTTACGCTTGAAGCATGGCATTTTAGTGTTGAAAGCAATTGATCACTTTTAATTATCATTGGTATACATACTAATCAAGTTGCGATTCGCGATCGCTATTAACGAAAGACTTAGGCAACGAACCTGCATTTCACATCTAGAACATGGAAAGTATTTCAACATTTCTGAACTGAGTGAGAGGTTACAAGAGTTAAGGCCCATTAAATGTAAAGTGTGTAAACAATTACAGCTACAATTACGTACACACGACGGTTCAATCCAACAGCCAGTTAAATGATCAAATAGTTTGCTTAAATATTAATAAATAAATAAATAAACAAGTTCATAGTTGGGTTAATCTGGCGTTACTTTTGGTTTGATGTATTTTCCCTACTTTATACTAAAGGGAATATTTTTGAAATTTCAAATTCAAAGTTAAACCCAAACTTGACAGGGATAATTTCCCTCTCCTAACTAAAATATAATATATTGTATAATAAGTTTGCGGAAGTAAATCAGATCGACTGAATCATTTACACTCTATTTTTTTCTAGTCTGAAAGTTTACTTTCAAGATGACGAATTCCGAAAGTGTTCTAAGATTAATTACAGATCACAAGCAATTTAAATAAAGCTGATCGGCTGAAGCATTTACACTCCATTCCATCAATTTTGCTTTAAAAATGACGAGTGCCAAAAGATTTTCAAAATTAATTGTGGAGCAGAAACAAACGTAACTAATTATAATATACTTAAAAATGCTGATTCCTTACAAATAAAAATTACTTAATAACTGTGGAAATATAATTTTAATTAATTATAATTAGAGAGTTTTGTCTAATTTGTTTATACACCGTATGCTAAGTGTTAAATCCTTTTACAACAAGCTGACAAAAGAAAACAAGTAGAATATGGATTAATAATTATAATTTATCATTAGCACAGCTGGATAATTCATACGTTTATAGTGGAAACTTTTAACGCATTATACGCTTATTTTTAGCACCTTTATGGCCTGTGAATCATGGGTAATCCACTTCCATTGACGCATTACAAGAAGGGAACCATTGATTAATGATCTACTTGTAGTCACCGCAAATAGTTGTATATCAAAAGTTTTGTTCTTTTCATTCTTATTTGATATACATATGTAGGTATTGGGTTACCTGTACTTTATCCGGTTGAATTCTTTCCCCTTATACTTTATACTTCTGAAGCTTTCACATGTTGTGCATGTTTATTAGTTTATTCACCGCAATTTGTTTAATCACAATACACAGTCAAAGTTCTGTCAAGTTCGCATCCACTTCTTAACTTGTTTTTTTGTGAAACGGGGATATTTGCATTTTAGGCTTAAAACAGTTCAGAATAAATTCCATGGAAAAACTATTCTTAGAAAGTAAGTTCTCAACTATTCTCAATAGTATGTGCTTGACTTTCAAGTTTGCTAACATGTGTCAAAATATATATTTAAATGAGATGTACATTAATGTGGTCGTAATTTATATTAATTTTGATTAACTTTAATACCGGCAATTACGTAACATATTCTGTACATGCAAGCGAAAATGTTTCACAGCAATAATTCGATTTGAATGGGAATTTAAAAAATGCTAATTGCTGCTAACAGAAATTAAAAAAAAAAAAGTTAGGCTGAGGGTACGACAGAGCGGAGCAAAGCTGATCACAGAGGTGGGCGCAGGGAGGCGGGAGGCGGGTGGAGCTGGGAGGGTGGGATCGCACGACAGTCACGCATCAATTTTCACGTGCCGTGCTTAAACCGCGGAGCATTCTAAAATTCTAAAATAGCCTTCCGCTTAGATTTATGTGTTGCAATATTGCACAATTAACGAGCTCAACAAATCGTACAATAATACATAATAATCAGCCAAGAAATCGTAAGCCAACTACAATCTATATACTATATATGCCAATATACTTACAAATAAATATATATTGTAGTATATTGTAAATTATATTGTGCGTCGTCGTTACGTTGCTGACCAAAAAGGTCATACAATTTATAAAGTTGTTGCTGTTGTTGCTTTTGTTGCTGTTGCAATTGCCATGCAACATGGTATTGTTTTCAATTACAAGTACTTACAATGCTTACTAGCTTTGATTGTTAACTTTAAAGATAGAACTTGAACCACATAATATCTATATATCTTTAAATATTTTTAGGTTCCTCTTGAATTTTAATATTCCTTTCTTCCGTTAAAATCAAAATAAGTTCGCAGAACTTTTTGGAAAATCATGTTTTAGAGTCTTTATTAGATTTTCAAAATATTTTATAATTATTAAAAAAATGAAATGGATGTCGATTTATCATATTTCCACTTAAGATGCCAGTTTTTATAGAGCATCTCCCAGTTGTAATTATGATTTAATGATTGCTTAATTATTGTATTACATTTGTCAAGAGGCACGTTTGAGTTTTATTATTATTGTTTTGTGTGTAGTTAGTTACGGCATAAATCAAGATCTGACTTGGCAGTGAGTTCAGCTTGTGAGTTGCTTGGGGTGGCTTTGATGTTGTTGTTGTTGTTTTTGTTTTGATTGAACGTTGTTTCTGTTGTGGTTGTTGTTGTTGTTGCTGCTGTTGCTGCTGGGGCACTCTTTGGAGTCATTTGATCAGAACGGCATGCTTTTACTTTCTAAATTTAAATTACCGGTATTACATACTCATATGCATGTTTGTGTGTGTTTACAAGAATTTATTTAGTCACATCGCATTCAGATTGTGTTGTAGACTTCCGTTTGTGATTCAGATACCATGTTACCGCATATATGTACGCGTGTATCAACCAATTAATGCAGATAAATTAAATTAAACATGCTTAAAAATAGCTCTCCTTCTCTTTTGCAGCTGCGTCGCCCTTAGGCAGACTCAGGGCTTTGAACTCTGATTAAAATTTAAATTTATTTGCTGCGGCGACCTTAGTGGTTCGCAATGTGGTTACCGTGTAGCGGGTGTGGTTTGAACTTGGCCAGGGACCAGCTTTATTGATTGAGTGAATATTTAATGTGAATTTGAATTTGAATTTGAATTTGTCGATTGTTGCACAATAGCGAAACATGAATGCTCGCCTCCAAATGCTCAGTCATCTGCCACACGACATAACATACAATACTATTATACATATATTATAATAGTTAGTACACGTACTAGTACTATGCATTAATTTATAACATGCGCCAAGCATCTTTGGCATTTGATTAATGAAGTTCCGCTTGGAGCTCGATTGTATCATTAGAGTTGACAGTTTGTCACGTAGACCAGTTACTTAATTTACATTGGTATTACAATAAATTGTTAAATAATTTTTATTGCCAGCGTTTCCGACAGCGAAGCATCAGAAACGAAAGACTTAAGCGGCAAACTTGATTTCCTGCAAAGCCCGAAAGTTAAAAAACAAAACACCTCAAGTTCAATGAAATTTACGTATCAGCTGTGAACTTTAACAGTCTGTGTATTTTATGCATTGAGAATGCAATATCTCTCAATTGAAAAAGATAACAAAAATGTGTGTAATTAGCCGTTAGTCTAATTCTAATTCTAATTCTAGTCTAGTTAGTACGTGAGCGATGTGTATGTTTACACCTGGCCAGCGGATTGCCGAGTATTGTATCCGAGTATCGAATGAAACTGTTAGTTAATTTTATGAGCAGCTGTGCCATAAAATTGTAATTTATTTTAATTTGCACAGTTTTATTAGTATTGGTAGCTAATGCCACCGCCAGCGGCCCATAATAAAAATGTTTATAAATTATAAGTATATTGTTTATACTTAGTATATACTTAGTTAGTTTAACTGTTTAGCGGTTTGTTTAGCTTTGGTCTTAGAAAGTGCAAATGTTTGACCTTCATTCGCGCATTCACATAGCACCACCAAAGCAATTGGTGGGCGGTGGAGGAGCAGGTGGTTTGACCCCCCTCCCCACTCCTTATCCAACTCAGTGCGGTGTAATTAAAGTGTTTGGTCACGCAAATATTTCATAGACTACAATAATCGTATCAAAAAATATAAATATAAGTATTTTTCGGCTTCGACTTCGACTTTGACTTCGACTTCGACTTCGGTGTTTAGTTTCGGCTTTGGCTTTAAAGCAAATGCGCAAATCGCCATTGGCTCGCCTTGACAACAGCTAAGTAAGACAACAAGAAGTTGACAGTTGAACAATTTACATAATATTATGTACAGAGAGGCTTATCAAATATAATCACACACTGGGCGTTAAGTGGAGTGTGCTAAATACGCTATAACTTTAAGAGTATGCAAAAAAAATACAAATAAAAAAATTTAGAATAAGAAGAAACCTGTTTGTCCGCTTCACAAGCTTTAAGCAGAAAGACCCAAAAAAATGATATTCTTATATACAAGCAACTATATTTTCAAGTAGAATCTGTAAATGTATACAATATTTAATTGTATTGTGCTAAAATACAGAACGTTTCCTAGGAAATACATTTTTGGTACAGTCTTATGCAAATCATAATGAAAATACCCAAGATGATCTTTATTATTGTTTCTGTTATTATTATTTTTTGTTCCTATTTCTGTATCAGCTCGTTCAACCGCAGCATTTCCGATTCAGTTTTGTCAGCAAATTAGCACTTCGAATACGAAAATGAACACGAATACGAATACGATGATGCTCGTATCTTCCAGGCAGCAGCATTTAGAACGTTTAACTCTCAAAAAATCCCCATGTAAGTGGGAAAATTTTTTTAATTTTGAAAGTATCTCGATCGTTGGCCATGAGTCAGTTAGTTGCAGCTTGTGTCTTTTGGCCAGTTTGCCAGATATACTCTGACGTATGCAAATTTGGGGAAGACCACGCCAAGATTTGTGGATAGTGTGTGCGTGTGTGTATGGGTGTGTGTGTGTGTGTGGCAGCAAGAGACCATCAATTAAAACATTTGCGAACTAAAAACACGGGGAATTTGCTGCGTATTCTGCTTAAAGAAATATCAAAATAAACGTTGTGAATTAAATTGCCATAAAAGTCAACTGACTCAATCTGTCAGATGCAGGTGAAAACACTTGTGAAATGTAAATGCCAGTGGTTGTTTAACTGACTGCTGACTAGTGACTGAGTGGGTTACAGGGCGGTGGTTGGTGCTGGTCAAGCCACAACCTGTGTGTGAGCTGTCAATTTCAGATTGCTATTGATTTTTTGCCACAAGGACAAATTCACGAAATCCTTTGTGGTATTGGGCTAAGCTAATCGGGTCATGTGGAAAAAGCATTTCAAGTGGCCGAAGAGGGCACGTCAAAAACACAAAATGAACTTGCTCTGGATGTGAATGTGAATCCATTTAATAGGCATAAATATGAATGCTTAAATTGTGTATGCCGATACGATAATAATAAAAATGTTTATAGCAAGTGCATTTCAAAATTACAAATATTTATCGGATTTAATTTTAACTTTCTTTGTGTAGTTGGCTGGTTGGTAAACTGGTTTAGTTGGACGCTTTGTTTAAGCCCTAAAAGTCAAGACACAGAAATTTCCGTTGCAGTCGATAAAATTATATTAATAAAATTATTCGGATCAATATTTTGGGGGCTCGTTTCTTTGGACATTGGCGATTGGTGATTAAGAGGCTTTAAATGTACACGAATGTTGACACGCCTCGAAAATGTTTGCGGCGGCTTAAGTAAGGCAAAGTCATAAAAATCCCGGTCTAAAAATATTACAAGTGTTCAAGTCACCTGAAGACAGCCACAAATTTGTGCGAATCCTGAATAAAAGTGTTGTTATATTAACTAAAGCAAAAATGTAACTTGTTATTACAGAATTGTCTAGAAGGCAAATTTAATTTGTGTGTTATTGTCTACGCTTTTCAGATATCTGGCAATTAGTTTCTATAAAAAACATGCCAAATGCTGAGCTCATCTTAATGAAATGTAGTAAATAAATAAATATCGCATCTAAATGTTTCTTAGTAATTTATTTTAAATGGAATAAATATTCCCTTTCATTATTGGATTTGTGAGAGGAATACCTAATCCAACAGTTAGCATATCTGATTTATATTAATGCTTTTCTGTCTGTCTACTTGCTTATTTGGAGTCCCCCATACAATTAACAGCCGACAACAACTTTTCACAATATAAGTTGGTAAATAATTCAGATGACAAATAACTGGGTCTCTTTGGATCTGGCACTGATAGTAAAGTAAAGTAAGTAAATCCCCTGCAGTTGCGTCCAAATATTTGGATTACGCTTTGCTGTGATGACGGTTGACTTTTTTGGCTCTCGTGATTTGGCACACGTGACGCAAAACCCAAATAGAAATCACAATCAAAACACGAATGAGCGCAAAATAAAAATAACGAAAAAAAATACAGTAAAATCAAAACAAAATGTTTGGCGAGCGTGTGACTATTTTGCATAATCGAACAATAAATTAACAACTAAACGCGAGACAAAATCAAGTTAAAAACGGCGTCATCTTAGGCTCTGAATCAGCCCCAAACCGAGCACGATAATCTCCACTTAGAGAACTGCGTGGAACAAGAGGAGGACGAGGAATGGGGACGACTCAGTTGTTGCATGGAATTGATTTGTCAGAGCAGTCGATATAATTCCCCTGCCACCAGGCAGTCTGACAGCCGGACAGCTGGACAGCCGGACAGCTGGACAGCTCAACAAGTGGCTATTTGGGAAAGCAAAACTTCGATATTATACAATAATTAGCAACAAAAATGATTGCCGTTTGTAATTAATGCACATAATTGTGATTCAGATCGATTAGAAATAAAGTCTAATGGGAAAAAATTATAAAAATGTTTTAAAATGGATTCTTAATTGTATTATTAATTACAGCTTATTAAATTATGAATAATATTTGATTCAGAGAACAAAAAAAAAAAAACCATAACGAAAACAAAACAAGACAGCCCTCCCAATCAGCTGACTTGAATAAAAACTAAGCTTAAGATTATTCTAGGAAGTTGGCAGAGCAAGGGCAAACTTGTGGGAACTGGCCAAGGTAGACAGACCTACAAAAAGTTGCATTTATTAAGGATCCCTCAACAAAGTATAGAACATAAATAAAAACAAGAAATATAAAAGATATCATTCAATCTATAAGTTATTTGAGTTAATCAAAAAAAGTTACAAAAAAGATTTCAGAATCACTTATCTACACCTTTCTATCAATATACTTGAATACTTTCTCAATGCCAATCTTGAATGAAACGGAACTGCTTTCATTATGCTTAAGACCTGCCAATTATGATTGATTGGAAAAAAACTGTACCTTTTTCTTAGCATTGCCAAATAAAAAATGTGGACTACGTGACTATGGCAAAACACACAGATACTCTTGTATATTTTATTGTACCTTTTATTAGAACAAAAGTTTAAAGGTAGTGTTCAGCTTTTGCCGCCATGTCCGAAATAGTTAATTATAGAACCTAATTTGTTTGAACACTTTTTTATAACTTGATGATTGATCATTAGATATCCAAAAAACCCAAATAAAAGGCAAAAATGAAAAAAAAAAAAAAATAGTAAATTTGTCTTATGTAACAAAAGTCAAAAATTGCAAAGCGGAGCTAAAATTGATGCCAACCTTCAATTCTCAAAGGAATAATTCGAAAAAGTTTTGTGGCAAACAATTAAAAATGATATTATGGGCATAGAAAGATACATAGATATGTACACGGATAGATAGATAGATAGATAGATTGACGAGTCCAAGAAATAGGTAAATATATATAGAAAGAGAGAGAGGGGGCAATTTTTTTTGTTTAAACTTCACTTGTTTGGATTTGATCATGAAACTTCAATAAAACAATAACAAAACAAACAAACTGGTTGATCAGGTTGCATGCAGGCCCTGGTAATATAGCGATAGCGATAGCTATAGCCAGGGCCAGGGTTGGGGTTGGGACTAGAGCTGGGGCGTTTTAGAAGCTGCGGCCAGTCAGCCGTTAAAGGGTCATGGCCAAGGACAAGGAAATCCCAGTGAATGGCTCTCTGCCTACGATACATAAATGAATCACGATCGACTTCTACTCCGTTTCTATCTCCGCCTTCATCTGTGTCTCCGCCTCCATCTGCGTCTCCGTCTCCGTCTCCGGCTCTATATCCGTTTCTATCTCCGTCTTGACTTTGTGTCTCAGCTACTACTTTTGTTACTTTTAAAACCTTGAGAATAGTTATGCTCTTGCATTGTTTTTGTCTTCCATTTAATAACTTTAGAATGAGCTAAACAAAACGCCGTGCACAATTAAATTTGTATATTAAATAAAAATTAAATAAAAACCAAACAACTGCTTTTAAATGTTAAATGCGTTAATTATGCGGTCGCAATAACAACAATTGTAGAAAAATGTCGGAAGAAAAGTTGGCCAAAAAGCCGTGAGGGCATATGTTCTACTAACACGTAGTCAGTTGGCTCTTAGCTCTAAGCCAAATGAAATATGGTTAGCAAAATATGACCAAATAAAACTAAATATCAGTTCACTGCACATGCATTACATACAATTACTATGTTTATTAATAAATGAATACCAGATTTTAAGAATATTAAGTTGACAAAAGAATATAAAATTATCAATGGTTCTTAAACGAACGGAAATGTATTAAACTAAATTTATTTTTGTTTTATTTCGATGTAATTTCTTAAGCTTGTTAATTTCCAATTACAGCTAAATTGCACAACGTGTTTGATTATCCATTTAGTAGATAGTTGAAATGTTTAACAATTAGCTTATGCAAGCAGAAAACATCTGGGCATTAATTGTTTAAGCATTAAACAAAATAAAAAAAAACTGTTACTGATATGTTAAATACCCGTGTCCCACTCGACTCAGAATCTGTTATTAACGCAATATTAAAATTCTTTAGTATTGTTAATCACAGCTTGTGTCATCGATTGAGTTTAATAACTTCATATGCTAGTATAGGGTATAACACTTAGATAGTAGCTCATTAGTTTATGGCTCGTTAGCGGCGGCATTTAATCGCTGTCTTTAAATTAAACTACAGATTTCATTGACACGCCTACACTGATCAAAATAAGAGTTTTTAAAAATCGAAAAAAAATACAGCTTTAATGAAACGCCATTAAATTGAGTAGCACTTTTTCCATATCTTATCTTTTAATTAAATATCAATTATTTAAGACAAATATTGCTGATTTTAGACACTGTTGTTTTTTTTTATCAGTGTAGTTGCAGTGGCTTTGGCTGTTGATGTTTGTTTGGCTTTGGCCTGCTGCAAGGATGACCACATTTGCAACTGCAACAACAATAACAATCACAACAAAACAACAACAACAACAGTAGCAGCAAAAACAACAAGTGCACGTCTCTGCTACGAATGTAGATCAATGGCAAAAGCGAGCGACTAACTCTGAATTTGGTTAAATGTGCTACACTAACTAAACTCAACTAAAGCTAAATGTCATTCAAATGATCGAAGACCAGCTACCAATTAGGCGTCAGCCTCGCAGCCACAACTAAATGCGATAGTAATACACATTACATATACTTAAATAAAATATGTATAATTGTGCGTGTTATCAGCTTACAGGAATTAGTTAGACATACTTAAAGTCAGCTGCCAATAGTCGCATTCGTATGCAAATGTTCTGCCAATTTGCCAGATGTTTGTTTTGACGACATTTAATTAAGTCTACTATAATAGAGCCGGCAATTCAGTAAATCTCCAAGCCATTCCATTCTACTCGTTAATGTGATATATTAACGCATGCAAATTAGTTAAATGCGTTTTCATAATTGTTCAATTAACTGCTGTAGGTTGACACCTTCAACTGAAGTCATAACAACCATAAAAACAACAACAACAACGACAACAACAATAACAACAGCAACAGTTCCTTGATTTACTTTCTACTTTTCTATATTTATTCCCTTGGTAAGTTCTAGATAATATCAACAGTTAGTCAAGTTGTTGTTTTGCAAAAATAAATTGTTTTTTCAAAAAATTATACATTTCTTGTTTATTAAATATATTTTTTGATTTATATAAGTTGTCTATGATTATTAGAACAAGAACAAAAAAGAAGTATGGAAATCCTTTGGCTTTAACTAAAAATGTGTGAAAAAACTTATTTGAGTTAGGTTATTCCCTTTGCACACGCGGCGAATGCGCAATATTGACTAGGTTATAATCTGTCTGACTTCTGACATTTCCCTTCAGCTACTTATCCAAGTTCTAGTTTATAAATAGTGTATGTACATATATTTATACCGTTGTCCACTGCATCGTATGTGATGCATATAATTGTATGTATATTAGACAATGCCCTGCCACACGCGGCGTATGCGCAATGTTGGCTTTTATGACTTGTTTAGGCATTTTTAATGACGCGCTGAGACAGCGACAATTCCAAATATTTATTGTTGTTATATGTATATTTCGCTCCGTCGTTTATTATGTAGCTGACGCGCACGCGCGCTTTGGTTAACCCCAAACATCCAACAACAATAACGAATAGTAGCAACAACAACAATGACAACAACAACAACAATGGTAGCAATGCCAAGCGCGTCGTTCTAGCTGCCGCACTTGAACTTGGTCGACTCAGCCCGATGTCGACCCACTGCCAGTTGTGGGCTTTTGGTGAGAGGAAACCCCACGATAGTAGTCCGAACAACTCTATACTGCTAATATAACATTGGTCCCTTATTTGGTCAAAGTCAATATTTTTAAACGCATACGGGCTGAGTTCTGTTCTTTAGGTCCTAAAGCACTCAGAAATAAATTTTTACCTCAATTGGAGTATGCTAACCCGTGCCGACTTGGATCGGAAAATTTAAAGATTATATGGGACAAAAAAAAAATTTTTATTTTTTTTTTAATTTTTTATTTTTTTATTTTGTTTATTAGGTCCTAAAGAACTCAAAACCAAGTTTTCACCTTAATCGGAGTACGATAACCCATTCAAATTTGCATCGAAACATGAAAAAACAGTATTTTAACACTGATTATACATTTTTCGATGATTTTTCATGTTTTGATGCAAATTTGAATGGGTTATCGTACTCCGATTAAGGTGAAAACTTGGTTTTGAGTTCTTTAGGACCTAATAAACAAAATAAAAAAATAAAAAATTAAAAAAAAAAAAAATTTTTTTTTTGTCCCATATAATCTTTAAATTTTCCGATCCAAGTCGGCACGGGTTATCATACTCCGATTGAGGTAAAAATTTATTTCTGAGTGCTTTAGGACCTAATGAACAGAACTAGCCCGTATGCGTTTAAAAATATTGACTTTGACCAAATAAGGGACACCCTAATATACATACATCTACATCATACGTATACGTATACGTATATCTCCAGCTCCAGCTGGGCTTTTAAAATTTCAGCTACGTCACAGACGCGTCATGCAAAAACCTGTCGCTGTTGATGTTGTCGTTGTCGGTGTCGCTGTCGTTGTTGTCGTTGTCATCGGTCTCGGTCTCGGTCGTCGTCGACGTCGTCGTCGTTCGGCAGCTCAACATTTTGGTATTTAAGTGCTGGCAACTGAACCTGGAGCATGCATTGATTCGCTAACATTCGCTCTAAAGACTTGCCAGCCTTCTGTGGTCAAGTAGTTTGCTGCTCTGATTTGTTGTAATAAAATTTTAGCTGAAAGGATTAATCAAAGTTTACCGAGTATCAGTTTCGCGTTAAAGGATTTAAAAAAAAATAAAACAATTCATTAAAAATCGACGTTAAACGTGCCGTGAACGAGAGTTTTTTGAATTCAGCTAAATTCTAGACGCAATCAGTTCAGTTCAGGAACGAAATCGCCCAGGCAATTAAGCAGTGAAAGTGCTAAACATTTCGAGTGCTTATTGCAAATCAACAAATAATTAAAAAATACAATAAATAAAAAATAGTATACAAAGTGTTTGACAAATACTTTGCATAAATTTTTGAAATTCTTTTTGAAAACAAAACAAAACCAACACAAAACTCAAGCAAAATGATGGCCGTAGCAGCTGCCCAAAAGAATCGCGAGATGTTCGCTATCAAGAAGTCCTACAGTATTGAGGTGAGTTTCCAAATATTCAAAGAAAACACACAGAAAATAATAACAAATATCGAAATGATGGTCTACGTGACTGTTGAAAGGTTTTCAAAGTCCAAAGCTTAATTTGAGTTGTAAAAGTTACAATTCACAAATAATTTCCCAATGTTTTTTTTGCAACTGTCTGTCTGTCTATCTGTCTGTCTGTCCTGCTGACAATACAGATGCAAGAACAACAGCAACAACATGTTGTCAACACACAGTCAAGTGACAAGTTATTATTTAACAAATAAATCACTGTGAGACTTGAGAGAGATGCTTATGTGTACAGTAGAGGGAGAGTGAAAGTGGCCAACACCTCATTTGCCCTGCACTTACACAGACGCGTCTCATTGTTGATCTGCCGCTGTTTATGTTGATGTTTATGTTGCTGCTGCTGCTGCTGTTGTTGTTGCTGTTGTTGTTGTCGTATATGAAATCAATAAAGATGATTCAATGAGCCGTCAGCTCTTTCATCAGCAACAGCAGAGTGAAACTGTATAAACTTCCCAAAAAAAAAACAAAAACAAAAACAGAAAATAAAAACTGCAACTGCGTCAGACATTGATCTTTCTGTTGCAGATAGAATAGCCTTCATTGAATGCAGCTAAGCTGACAATGCCCTACAGTTTAGACTTTGAATGAGCCAAGTTTGATCAAAGGCAAATACAAAGAGCTTTCTCTTGCCACTTTCATTACATAAGCGCCGATTGCGCAACAGTTCTCCCACCCAAAAAGGGGGCAAGGGGGCAAGAGTTGCAGGCAACAACTAATGGCTAATTTCCGGCGCATATCCTGCCGCTTTGCACTTGACCAATGTCACTCAAACTCAGGCCAATTCAATTTAAACTTTATTTTAAATATATATTATATGTTTTTTTAATTTTCAGAATGGTTATCCATCCCGTCGCCGCAGTTTGGTGGACGATGCACGCTTCGAGAGCCTGGTTGTCAAGCAGACCAAACAAACGGTGCTCGAGGAGGCACGCAACAAGGCCAACGGTAAGTCGAACTTTAGTTTAAACTCAACTCAAACGGTAGCTAGAGTTTTAGTATTTATTTGGTTATTATTTTGCTTTGATTTTAATTTGATTTTTATTGTTTTCTTAATTTTTTGTAAAGATGCCTCGCTTGAGGAGTGCATTCAGCAGGCCAAGGGCGAGCATGTGCCCGCCGAGCAAAATGTCGAGCTGCAGGACGAGCAGCCCAACTTGGAGATGGCTGTCGAAGATGAATATGTTGCAGGTGCTTATCATTTTTTATAAACATTTCTTATTTTTTTATTTTATTTATTATTATTTTACTTATGATTTTCCTTTATTTTTATTTTCATTTCAATATGTTTAGTTGAGGATATTGAAACTGAAACAGCAATTGAAATCAATGCTGAGCAGTCAACTGGTGATGATGAAAGGCCCACTAAGAACGGTAAGTGGGCGTGGCAGAACACACACAAACACACACGCATACATTCATAGAGTGTGACTTGAACTTAAGTGCTTAATATGATAAAGTGCCAGCACTCAGCGTTTTATACGTGAGCATGGGACTCTGATTGTTGCTGTATATGTGTGACACACACACACACATATACCCACACATACA
Organism: Drosophila subquinaria; assembly: GCA_037043405.1. NCBI lineage: Eukaryota > Metazoa > Arthropoda > Insecta > Diptera > Drosophilidae > Drosophila > Drosophila subquinaria. The sequence continues at coordinate 622,474 of JBAMBL010000329.1, read as the reverse complement.
CACACAATAGAGTCAACAGTTGAGAGTCAAGAGCTGAGAGTCAACAGGGTAAATGGCGCATTTCCCTTTTTTCATTCATTTTTTACGCTCGACTTAAGTCTTTGTCGGTTGCATGGCAACCCTAAGACAGAGGGGGAGGGGGGGAGGGGGGTAGCTGCCACACGTAGCTCACTTATCGCTTACGTGACCGTTAAGCCGCTTGCAAGGATGATTATGATTGGCATTCTCCCACCTTTATATGTAATTGCAGATTACGGCCTCACCGAGGACGAGATTGTCCTGGCCAATGCCGTATCCGAGTCCCCGGAGGCGGAGGCAACCGTTCAGTGCGCCGCTTTGGTGGTGCGCCTCAAGGAGGGCATCTCCTCGCTGGGCCGCATACTCAAGGCCATCGAGACGTTCCACGGCGCCGTTCAGCACGTGGAGTCGCGCCAATCGCGCATCGAAGGCGTCGATCACGATGTGCTCATCAAGGTGGACATGACCCGCGGCAATCTGCTGCAGCTGATCCGTTCGCTGCGCCAGTCCGGCTCCTTCAGCAGCATGAATCTGCTCACCGAGAACAACATCAGTGTGAAGGCTCCGTGGTTCCCCAAGCACGCATCCGAGCTGGACAACTGCAACCATCTGATGACCAAGTACGAGCCCGATTTGGACATGAACCATCCCGGATTCGCCGACAAGGTCTATCGCCAGCGTCGTAAGGAGATTGCCGAGATCGCGTTCGCCTTCAAGTATGGAGATCCAATCCCACACATCAACTACACCGAGGTCGAGGTCAAGACCTGGCGCTCCGTCTTCCGCACCGTCCAGGATCTGGCTCCCAAGCACGCCTGTGCCGAGTACCGTGTCGCCTTCCAGAAGCTGCAGGATGAGCAAATCTTCGTCGACCACCGTCTGCCCCAGCTGCAGGAGATGTCCGATTTCTTGCGCAAGAACACGGGCTTCTCTCTGCGTCCCGCTGCTGGTCTCCTGACCGCTCGCGACTTCCTCGCCTCACTGGCATTCCGCATCTTCCAGAGCACACAGTATGTGCGTCACGTCAACTCGCCGTATCACACTCCCGAGCCGTAAGTATCCAACATCCATCCCACAATTTCCCTGTTCTTGGTTACATCAAAAGACAAAGCTTTTTGTGTGCCACTCTAATTGCATTTGCTGCCTTTTTGCTTCCGCTTCCACAACCACTTTCACTTCCTCCGCCTCTGCCTTCCGCTTGGCAACTTTTATTGTGTGGCAAATTGGTTTAACAATGTGCCAGGCACTTTGGCTGCTCCTGCCTGGCTCGTCCTCCATTACAATATTTAGCACCTAATTGTTTTATGCCAACACATTTTCAACATGAATTTCCTACTCTTTTTTCTCCATCTAATTACAGCGATACCATCCATGAGCTCTTGGGTCACATGCCTTTGTTGGCCGATCCCAGCTTCGCCCAGTTCTCCCAGGAGATTGGCCTGGCCTCGTTGGGCGCCTCCGATGAAGAAATCGAAAAGCTCTCCACGGTAAGCATCATCAGTCTTTAATTGCATTGCATTATTATCACTTTTAATGGCTTCCGTTGGCCTTCGATGCAACCGCAAATGAGTTGACACCTTTTACAGTTGACAGGTGTTGTTCAGTTATTTATGGAGTATTTTGTTTGTTTTCTTTTGTTGAACAGGTCTACTGGTTCACTGTTGAGTTCGGTCTCTGCAAGGAACACGGCCAGGTCAAGGCCTACGGAGCTGGTCTGTTGAGCGCCTACGGCGAATTGTTGCACGCCATCAGCGACAAGTGCGAGCATCGGGCCTTCGAGCCGGCTGTCACTGCCGTGCAGCCGTACCAGGATCAGGAGTATCAGCCCATCTACTATGTGGCCGAGAGCTTCGAGGATGCCAAGGACAAGTTCCGTCGCTGGGTGAGCACCATGTCGCGTCCATTCGAGGTGCGCTTCAATCCGCACACCGAACGCGTCGAGATCCTCGACTCGGTGGACAAACTGGAGACGCTCGTTTCCCAGATGAACACCGAAATCCTGCATCTTACCAATGCCATCCAAAAGCTGCGGCGTCCGTTCTAAGTCGAATCTAAACTAAACTAAAGAGCGCGAACATTCTCCCCTCCCCTCCACACACATTCCTCACACACAGGTGCAACGGTCTCATTTTATACAAATTAATTTTAAATTGACATACCCCACATATGCATATATTGAAGCACCGCAATTTTGATTTATTTTAAATTCTTTTTTCTTTTATTATTTTATTTTTCTGTTTTTCCTATTCCTATTCACATTTATTGTTCCATCCCTCACATTGTGCATTGCATATTTATTATTTCAACTAAATATTATTGGACCAAAAAATCTTTAGACATTTAAGTGATGATGTGAAATTAAGCAAAAGGACCTCAAGGTTCATCATATACTCACACACACACACACACACTCACATTCAAACTCACACACACTCACAAACAACCGCTGTATACTCAGCCACGAATTTGTTTTTGTATTATTTTTGTTTAATAATTAATAATTACATAAAATACATAGAAGTGAACGCGATAAAGTATTCAATCGGTAACTGAACAGTTGGCCTAAAAATATATATATATATACATATAAAATATTCGTAAACATACTTAATGCAATAACTATGAGTGTACAATTTATCCTTATAGAGTGAATTTTTGCAACAATTGAACTAGATTTTTCTTACATTGTACAATAACTGGAAACGACAATATTACAATTGTGTACTATTATTATTATCTATTATTATTATTTGATTACTATTATGTATTGTATTGTAGGTATGTAGAGTTTATTATTATTTCTACTTAAGTTTTGTGTATTAATAAAGTTTAAAATACAATTGAAAAATAACTTTTTATGCTTTTTCATTTACAATTATAATTTTCCTCTTCAAGCTTATTAATTTCTAAAACCTCTGAAGTCTGAATCTGTTTAGGGAACATTTGTGAGATGACAACATGGAGTATTATTCATAATTTACAAGAGATTGACGCATTAGGGAACAAAACGAAAACATTGAAAAGAGACTCGGAAATATAAAAGTAATCAAAATATTTTAACTAGTAGATACCCTTTACCAAGATCTACACTAACAAGGAAAATATAAAATTATCTTTCAACTATACATTTATCTGATTACAGCATATACAATGTTAAGTTAGGGTTTGAAAAACTTAGCAAATACTTAAAAAATTAAAAAATATAACAATAAAAAAAACATATTTACTACTACACATGTTATTATAACACATCGTTTTAAATGCTTAAACTAAATCTTTGAGCAACAAATACTTAAATACTATTTAAATTTTATTACTGTTTCTTGTTGGAAAACTCGTAATGTATTGGAAAATTAACAAATGTTAACATGGAACAATTTTAAATATTAATCGGAATATTAAATAAATATTTATTATGTATAAAATTTTAAAGGCAGCGGTTGGTCCCCAAGCTTCTTATCAAGAGGGCTGCAAAAAAAATTAAATAACAATTTAAAATTCAAATATAGATGCTTAAATATATATTTAGCAATATACATCTATGTCATATATCTATTTACATATATACATCAATAAAAACTTCTGCTTCAATAAAGTTGAATTAATTTCATTTATATTGCCTCATTTATCAACTCCGTTTGGATTCAGGTCATATAAACTCAAGTTGAACTTAGAACTTCAAGCTCAGCTTTATTCAAATTAGTAGATATTTCTGTTGTTATTGTTTTATGAAGTGCCAGCTGATTGTATACATGACCTACCTCAGCATGTGTAATAAATGGCAAATACACACACACAGACACACAACAATTTACACACACCTGAGCAGATTTATCACATGGCAATTACAATCAGCACAAGCTTTATGATAATTGACTGTGAGAATAAATAGAAATCGAATGTGCTAATTGCTGGCAGCCAGCAGAAATATCTGATCAGATGTGGGCGATCAGATAGACGAGTGCTAACCGGGCTCAGCTAATACTACTCAATAACTTTCAACTTTGAATAACATAAAACAATAGGACTAGGAGATACGCTGGTGGAAGATATAAATAAAACAGTAACAAGTGATTGATTAGCATATACCCTGCAGAAAAGTAAAATATTCAATTTAATACAACTTTGTATCACTATTTATCCTAAACTTTAATTTCCATAAATTGTGTATACCCCATATACCCTATCTTTTGGATAAACAATAGCACATTTACGAGAATAAATCTTTTGTTTTTAGCAATTATTAAGTGTGGTTTTTTACCAGGTTCTAATTATAGCTACAAAAAAATGACATTTGATAAATATATAAACTTATTTAGAATTGTCGATGGGGTTGAGATTAGTATTAATTGGGCTCTAAGGCTGACAGAACTTAATTGCGGGTTCTGGCTTGAGAAATGGATTTTCACAGATATTGTCTGATCGAATTGGGTCAAGTATTATAAGGTCAAAGCTATTCATTGTTGTAGTTAATGTAATTATGTGTTAATATTAGCACTTGCTTAGGGCAAATGGAGTACGTGCCGTAAGTCAGCTTGGTCGATTGGTTAATCGGTCTATCGGTCTGTTGGCCAGTCTTTAGAATTATATGTAGTAAGTAGGCACAAGTTGTTGGTCTTTTGTCAAAGTCAATGATTATTTGGGTTAGGGTTGCAGGAAATGCTCTGGGACACACTGACAACGGGCAAGTTTTTTGAACCGTCCATTGTAATTGCCGGAAGTCGAATGCACTTTGCGATTATATAAAAAAAAAAAAAAAAAGAATTAACAATAAACAACAAAGTTTTCATTAATTGTTTATAATAAAGTTAAAGTTAAAACACAGCTGTAAACGACGGTGGCTTGTTAAACACGTTTCATTTACAAATACATATGCATATATCCATATACAAAGTACAAGATACAAGATACAAGATACGAAATACAATTACAAATTTCAATTTCAATTTCAAATTTCAAATTTGGCTAATTAAAGGCGCATAAAAAGCCAAGGTTGGCCTGGCGTCGGCTTTGACAGTAGCCAATAGTAGAACTAACTAGAACATAGCATTTGGTATTTAGCTAATTGAATATCAAAGTCAATGACTTACACCTTGCCTCAGCCAATTTACTTGGCATTGTGGCCGCCATTTCGGGCCAATTATTCGCTTTTAGTTTTTCTTTTTTTTTTTTTTGTGTAGTTTTATTTTTTTCTTTATGCTTAAGTTATTTAATCTTGGGTTTGGAACTTTTCAAACAAATGCTGGCAGGTGTGATATATCAGTAGATATATATAGAGAGTGAGATATATTTTTTTTCTATATATATATATGTATATTGTATTTCTGGGCGTTGCTTTGGCTGTTGGTGGCCAAACCGTTAGACAAGTCTTTAGATACTGTGCACACCTGTTGCAAAATCTCATTTAAATGATCAACAATTATAATTGGCATAGCTCTTAGATTAATTAGAGCGCAAACTGGTTCGCAGCCAACGGGGGTGTTAGTTCTATGATCGGCCAGAAGGGAGAATGTTTTATCAAAGCAATTTACATGTCAAACAACTAACTGCTATTGGGAAGAACCAAAAAGAAAAAAAGAAAACAGAGTAAAATAGAACCTATAAAACTATCAGTCAGAGATATGATCAGTTAGTTCCTCTGTCTGTTAACAGCTTTGGCTTTCTAATAATCCAACGACAAGGAAGTTTATAAATAGAATTGCCGGTTTACAGGGTATTTTGTATAAATTTGCATGTATCCCTATATAAATTGTATTTCTTTGATAGAGATCATGTCTGTTTACAGGATATAAATACCTTTGTCTGTAGAGCTATGTATAGAGTTATGTATATATTTAAAATATTTCCTTATCAACCAGATATCTTTTTCTACGTTTATTCACCCTCCGAAGAACTACAGATACAGTTTAAACACGCCTGCCTACAGGGTATGTGCTAGTCATTTTCTATGTCAGTTAGATAACTCATAAGCATATTTGCCTATAACTAAATCAAGACCTTCATTTGCTCCCCAAACTGACCTTGAATCTCTCGGATCTCTGATCAGATGCTTTCAGGTGCATGCAAAGTGACTTCCAGAACATTATTATGCCGATTGTTGGTCCATAATTAAAAGTTATTACAGCACCAATTGACCGACCATACGATCGGTTAATTGTATGATAAATATAAAGGCATCAAATCAACAACAACAACACCAACACCAGCTGCTGCTTAAGTTGCACAGCTGCCAAGTTAAGTCTCTAGCTGCTAATCAGTTCAACAAATTGAGCCACAAACGACACCTGGCCCAGACCCAGACACAGTTACAGAAGCTGGTAAATAGAAGGGCCAGGCTGCCAGTTGCCAACCAACTTTCAATCATAAATTAACATTAGAATTTTAAATGTGCGACTAACTAATTAAAAATAGTTGTGAGATTTCATGCCCCAAGCTGTTGCCGTGTCGACAACAACCACAACAACAACCACAACAGTTGCAATTGTTGAACAATTACAAGAAAATATATAAAATTGTGCATTTCATTTCTCTTCGACGGTTGCCAAGTAGAATTCCAATTACACTCCCTTCCTTCCCGCCCTCACAGGTGTCAACAGGTGAGCCCACAAAGTCGGCCAGCTGTTGGTGCTTTAATGAGGCCAATTACACAATCTTTGGCCAGCCAGACAGATAGTCGGACAGTGGGACTGTGGGACAGTGGGTGGTGCGCGTGGTGGTACGGCCTACCATTGATTTCGCTCATCATTTAGGCATATACGATACATTAATGCATACATACATATGTGGATCTCTCTCTGTCTGTCTGTCTGTCTGGCCAAGTCAATATTTTGATTTTAGTTAAACAAACACACACACACACTGACACTCAAATTGGACACAGTCATAGCTATAGAAAGAGAGATGATGAAATGTCCACAAAAGATCTCAGAGCTCTACCGGATGTTGTCAGAAAGTTTGTGTTAAGTTTAAATTGAAGTTAAGCATATAGAACGGCAACACATTTGTGTTTTATTTTTAATTTTTAAGTAGAGGCTGTTGACTTTGGCTAATTAAAAGCGCACGTGTTCGAAAGTTTGCTCAAAAGGGTTGCCATGTTTTGTTATGTAGCCCTAGAGGTCGTTCAAGGTCACTAGACAGCAGTCAGTAAATCGATCTTGTCAATATCTAATCTAATTGAAATTGACCTAAGCATCCTTTAAGAGCAATTGTTAATTGCACTAGTTAGTAGTAATTGTTAAATTGTTGTTGAATTAAGTAATTTGTCAAATTAAGTAATTTATTTACATACATTATATATCGAGCAAACTGGGAAAACTTAATATATGTTGTCTAAAACTTGTTACTAAGATATTGTTTATTCGATACGTCATTTTAGTTTCATTGCTGCATTTTTCTCATCTAACTAATTAGCTTTTTATACCGCCGCATAAAAGTATGTTATACTTTTGTGTTAAGAAATTAATTATTATTATTAACAATATTCTAACAGCTGTGGAATAATTTTTGAACAGAAACGTGTTTGCTTACAAAGCGCCATCTATCTTTCATCTTGATAAAAAGCTTGACAACAAAAGCTTTGTAAATTTACTCAAAAGTTGGCTGCTATGAAACTGCTATACGATGTGCGCGAAAATTTGAACTGAAAAATTTTAAATTTTCAAAAATCAATTAAAATAAAATGAGAAACAATTAAAAAAAAACAACAAAATGGCACACGCAAAACAAAGAAAAATTATACTTACTAAAGTGAATGCCAAAAGAATGTGTCCACATCAGAGAACTGCAACGGGTAAGAAGTGCACGCTCATACTCGAATATTGATGTGAACCCGTTGTGATTTGTTCGTCTTTGCTTGTGATCTGTTTGGATAGAAACACTCGCTCATACTCGTTGAGTCAAACTGATCGGAAAACGAGTATAGAATCAATCGCTCATTCGATCATGATGCGAGTAACTCGTTTTTAAATGTGCGGGACGGAGCGGGCAATGTGAGCGGGGAATGTGTCGATCGACCCAAATGTGCGAGCAGAAAATATAAAGGTCTACACTGAAACAAATTATTGAGCCGCATAATAATTATATGAGAAAAAACCAATTCTTTAAAATAATAAGGTCTTCAAACCTACTTTTTTTTTCGCTATGTGTACAAAAGGTCGCGGCTCGCCGGCAGCGCGAGTTTTATGACGGCCATAAAAAAGGGTCAAAAATGCCTCGACGCGAGTCGTGTGTGCGACGTCACAGCGAAACCCACCCCCGAATTTCATACATTGCAATGTAAGCGTGAGCGCTGTCTGAGCGCTGGGCTACCCGCTCTGATACTCGTTTTGACACTCGTTTTGGGTCGTTTTGATCGTTTTGATCGTTTTTGATCGTTCTGATCGTTTAAGATCGTTTGAGTCGCGGACGCTTGTATGAATCGAAAGCGGCAGTCTGTCTTTAAGTTGTTTCTTTGTACAAAGCTTATTTTAATTAAATCCAAAATAAATAGTGTGACACGAAATTAATGTTATGAAATATTTATTAATTTATTTTAGTATTTAAATATTTTTATAAAATTAATTAGTTAAGATTAAATTTATATATTTTATTTAATTAATTAAAATAGGAACAAAAGTTTCTGTCGTGTCACACTATTTATTTTGGATTTAATTAAAACGAGTATCAGCGAGTAACAAGTCGTACAGCCTACTCGATTTTTAGAACGGCGACTAGTGATTTGATTTGATTTGATTTTTGGCAACGGCGACCAATTCAACTCGAATCTACCCGTTGCAGTTCTCTGGTCCACATGTATAGATTACATTTTTATAGGTTATAATAATACCCTGTAATATTTTCAGACTATTTCCAATAAAATATTAGTGCTATCGTTATTTGGTATGCTTTAAAAAATGGTTTATTTAAACAAAATAAAAGTTTGTGTGTATGTATGAGATTTCAGTCTTTTGGCAAGTTGCTGTCGCTCTTCCCTCTGCTGTACGGTCTGGTGCCGCCGAGCATGCGTTCGAGGAGACTCTGCTTGGACTTGCGCTTGCAGGCGAGCACCTCCTTGCACAGCTCGTTGAACACCTCGGCCACCTGATCCACGTGATCCGCCGCGGACACCTCACTGAACTTGCACTCAAAGTCTTTGGCCAGAATTTCGCCTTCGTCGCGACTCACTTGACGCAGATGCACCATATCCACTTTGTTGGCGCACAGTTGAACGGGTGTGTCCGACTGCAAGTCGGACTTGGCACGGCGTATATAGTTGAAGCTGCGTCGATCAGTTATGGAGTAGACAAGTAGCAGGCCATCGGCCCATTGGATCAGCTCGGCGGCATTGGGAAATTCATCATCAGCCTGTCGAAAGAGGTAATAAATATTAATTTATTGGGTTTTAAATGTTATTTATGAAATATTGCAGTGATTTAATTTGAGAAATAAGAATGGTTGGTTGGTTTTTAATTTTAAAATTAAATTTAACTCATTTGTATTAATTCTGATTTAAAACAATATTTAGCAGAAATTTTAGTGAATATAATTACAGTTACATTTTTATTTTATAATATTAAGAAAACTCTTTCTTAAGATTCAAAAGATATTTGTAGTCAGCTTTTATTTGTTCAATTTTTATTTTGTTATAAAAAATTAAAAAACAAAGTTGTGTTACATTTTTTTCCATTATAACGGATTGGTTTCTGATTTCCATCTATATTGAAATTTTTTATTACGAGTATTAAATAGGATTTCAAATTGAAATTTATAAAAAATTCAAAAAACTATTTACATTCTTTAACTTTTGTTTGTGTAATTTATTTTGCACTTACCTTGGGACATGTGTCCAGTATTTCGAATAGCACCGGTTCCCCATCGACCATGGCCTCGTGCTTGTAGCGATTCTCAGTCTGGTGATCGTATTCGCCGATGTAACGCTTCGTTAGGAAACGCACAATTAAGGCTGCAATTAAATTAAATAATAGATCATTTGCGTAACATGAATTTAATTTCCTGAATCTATTCGCCCGTTTTCAGGTGTAAATCGAGGAAACGCCCTCGGGGCAAGGGCAACAACCCCCGGAACAACTCGTATACTCGGACTCGGACTTGGACTCTTGTAAACTCGTAGTGGGTCAGCACTTGAGTTGTAAACTCCTACGACACATCACAAATGCGGCCTCCTGAGGCAGGTGAAACTTTGTACTCAACTACAAAAGCGCCTTTTGCGGGGTTAATAAACTCAGCTAACAGCAACAACAACAACAACAACACATTTAGGCCATTGCGTGTTTCTAGCAAACAAAACAACTGTGCAGGCCTTTGAGAGGGGAGGAAGGAGGAGGAGGACTTCCTTGGGGGGCATGACTCGAGCTTCTGGTCATTTGCATGGCAAGTGCTGTCAAGTCTGAACTGGCCGAAAGGATAATGTTTTATATGGTCTGTCGACTGCCGACTGCCGGGTGGTTTCTCTTGGCCAACTTGTTATTTTGTTGTTTTCGTTTTTATTGACATTTTTCCATTTTCCCATTGCGATCATTTATTTTTCTAGCAGCCGCACATTTCACTTGTGTTTAATTTATGTTATCTGCAATGTATTTAAATTATTTTTTTTATAAATTTTACGAGGTCAGCATTGAAATTTTTGTTAAATTGACGAAGAAGACTGGCGACGCTGGCTTCTCTCTGGGCAATAATCGTGCTCACGTCCGCATCCGCATCCGCGTCTGCTTCCATTTTCATTTCCACGACGCGGATTTCGCCTGGTGGGCGTTTTAATTGCCCCACACGCATTTCAAACCACCCCGACTCGGATCTTATGTGGCATTAAATAATTGTGCCATATCGCCGACACAGCGGTTGACTGATCTACCATTTATTTACATATATCAAGAAATATCTTAGAGATTTTCGTACGATTATGAATGCCCCATTTGATTTGTGAGTCTTGCAAGTTGTGCAGACATTTCTTGCAAAAGTATTTAACTCAAAGAATTTTTTACTATCTTGTGCAAATAGATTATACGAATTATACTTAATAAAAAGACAGTCAAACCTGCCTAAAAGGAACTGAAAGTGATAGAAAATTCACCTAACAGCTCATGTGTATTAAACAAATAGAAGTGAACGAATCCGAAATTGTTGTTATACTATGTGTATATAAATATTAAAGATAAATTTAAATAATATTATTCAGCATAAATTTAGTTTTCTAGGAATTGCAATAAAAAATAAAAGTGGGTACGAATAAATATTACATGCATACAGAAAGTTTAGATGGCATGCAAAAGTGAGTTTAAGTATTTTAGATAAGTTTTGTAGTGCGCAGATTAAGAAATGAGAATGACATTAAAGTAGTGTGAAATGCAAATATCTGAGCCATAATCTCGGTCAGCTGATATCATGCGACAACACAAAGAGGAGCGTGAAGATTGCTAAGCAACTTTATTCAAATTAAAAGTCATTGCAAATGTTGGGAAGCAGTTAAAGGTGCTCTTTTCATTGAAATTATCATAATGTTCGTCTTTCTTCTCTACGGCTCTTAAATCTATGCAAAGATCATGACATTTGTCAGTCGTCACCTCGAGCTATTTTTCCACATAAGCTTATTTATTGTTGGAGCATATCTTCGAGTCATATTTCCTAGGGGATTTTTGTGCAGGTATTGCGACATAATTAAGCATCGACTAAAGTCATTTGGTCCTACAAAATGTTACAAATTAAAGTTTTTGGGGGCCGAGGGTCGTCGAACGTGATGGCTGACAGGGAACATCAATTTGCGCGCTAAGTATAAAATATGCAACATCGTGATCCCCCCAAAAATATTTATAACGGGAGAGTGTGTGTGTATGTGTGTGGATGTGTTTCATAAATTAGTGTATAGCCTGGGTTGCATGCTTGTCAAATCAGACGGTGAGAGACGATTACAATGCCAAAGAGCGAGCTACTCAAAGGCGAATAGACAACAGATACAGATACAGATACATTTAGTGCTGCTGATCGACATAGATATACATATGTACATATGTTTGTGTACACTTAGCGGCATGTGAGCTGCAAAGAGATGTGTGCATGTATATGTATGTTGCCACTTTATAAACAAAACAAACAACATTCTAAATATATACGAATCGGCGATTGCTCAACTAATTTGCTGTTGCTCGGCGCTCTAGTCGCTTGTATTGTATTGAATCTTTTCGTACTTATTGTTTGTAAAGGCCCTTCGTCTGAAACAATTACTTACCGCTCTTTCCAACACTGGGCGAGCCGATAACGGCGATTTTCAACTCCGTCAATGTTGACTTTTTACGCCGTATGCCGCGCGTCGTCATCTTGCGGTTTTGCAATGGCCCAGTTTACGGTGTTAATCGCTGGGAAATGCTCTATATCTATGTATCTATATCTATCTATCTATATGTATAGCAATGGCTACGTTTGTATTATGTATCTGGTTCTGTTTCGGCCACGGCAATACTACCTATATATCCGTTTGTTGTTTTTGTCTATTTCACGTTGAATTATGCGCCATTTGGCTTGATCACAACAAACGGCAACAGGAACGCTTACAATTACAGTTGAGAGTCTAGAATTTCTCTCTCTCTTATTCGACAGATACTCGTACTTTCATTTATTTTGCTAATGACTTTCCGATACTTTTCTTTTGAAAATATATATATTTTTGAGATACGTTTTTCTGCCTTGTTGATTAATGTGTTTTTTTTTATGTATTTATATTTTGTATATTATGGATACGTGTAGCTGAAACGCACGGTGCACTTTTCCATGTGGTCATGAGAACGAAATTCTTGTACGATTATTTATTTATTTATTTTAACAAACAGTATTTTCCTTATTTCAGCTGATCTCGTTGTCTGTCTGCTAAATTGTCTTTTTGCCACTAACCGGCCGCATCTGCTAGCGATTTGTACGACTTACGAATTTGTACTAAAGCCAAAAATCTGTGCTACGCCGGAACCGAACCGAACGGTAACGAACGGAATGGATTCCCCCCATCCGACCACCGATCGTGTCCCGCCAGTGCTGCGTCTTCTGCTTTTCGCGAACGCGCGGAGCGAGCGAGAGTCCGAGCGCTATCCAAAAATAGCTGCCAGATAGAGAACGAGCCGAAGCAAGCATCCACCCAACCACTCAGCCACCCAGCCACCCAAGCAACCACACAGCCAATTATTGTCCAAGTCTAGCACATGCCCAACAAAAGGGTTAACGTTTTGCCCTCGTCTCGAGCCAAAGGCTAATCGAGTAGATCCAAAATAGCTGCAGTCGTTCCCGCTGATTGATGCATGTGACTGCTGAACATTAAGGCCAAAAGTTGGCTCATTTCGAAGTCATCTCTTAACTTATTGTGAATCAGCCATAGATCGCAGCTAAAAGTCAATCTACATTAAATTTTATGGGTGGTTCCCCGGATTTCCAAAAGCAGCTGCGGCAATGCAACTGTTTCCGAGAGGAAATAGTAATAGGTATACATTGAAATTGTCTGTCATATAAAAAATAAAACTTATTGAATTGACTAAGAGAATAAAATTGTTAGTTGAATATAGAACATATATGTCAAATAAATAATAATCTCTATAAAGCTTTATTTAATTAAGTCAACCCAAACAATATTCAAATGTATTTAAATTAAACGAAACGGGGTCAACTCCACTGATTCGAATGCAAACAGCGACACTCGCCCCTAAAATAAACACTATTAAAGAACCTTTTAAAGGTCTTTTAGTTACGCGTTTTACTTAATTAGGGAAATTGCGTTGAGGCATATCAATCATATTCCATAAATGTCTGTTTGCTTGTGCATTCGTAAGAGTACACACAAAATACACCCTCAACAACATGCAAGCTGCACATGAGTCTATGTTTATTTCCAATTCCAAAACTCAGGGCCTCTGCGGGGGTGTGTCTGCGACTCTTTTGGCTAAGGGTTGAAATTTTAGCCAGACAAACGGTCAACACATTTCGTATGCCGGAAAATCTTTGCACTTGCTGTGGAAACCGTAACAATTCGTATGATAACTGTTTCCAATGCCAGCTGATTTCCTTCCAATGTGCGACTTAAATGTGGGACTTAAATAAATAAATTTATTTAATTGAATAATAGATACAACTTTTAAATTTTTTACTGATTTTTACTCATTTAATTGAACATGAAGGCATTCTTGACATTTTAAATGAACTAATTTATTGTACCAATAACATAAGATATATCTAATTATATGCCACACCCCTAAACGCGCTACATCTTTGATATCTCATGTAATTTCTACTGCCGCCTAAAAGCATGCAACAGAATTCTGATCAACTTGCGCATTGCCAACTGCTTATACGACTCTTATACTGTTGAAATGAGCAGTTGGCAACACAAGTCGCATTGGCGCCCAGCAATGCGAGTAGTGGCAAATCAGAGCGTAGAACGAAACGGAACAGCTGGTGGCTCTGCTGCTCTGTTGCTCTGGTGGTTGTGTGGTGGCTTGTGTGGTGGTGGTGCTGCTGCTGCTGCCAGTGACATTAGCTTGCTTCTGCTTGGCTGCTCGAGCGCTTCGTTTAGTTTTCACTCGAACGGCGAAGCGTTGGGAGCGCACGCGGCACGTTAAACGGTACGAAAGTCGCCCACGATACGACGGAGGCAACGATTTGGCTTCTCATTGTTGGCAGCTGCCGCCAAAAAACATTTTAAATAAAAAACGAAAAAACCAAAAAAAAAAAAAAACGATTTTGAAACCGCCGCGCGACGCGAGCTTTAGGGTGTGTTGTTGTTGTTGTTATTTATTACTGTTGTTGTTGTTATTTTTGTTAGTTTCTGGTTTAATTTGTGTTTTGGCTAGTATTGTTTCTTTTTTGGTTTTTCGAAATTTATTTTTGTAGTTTTACATATAGAAAACAAGACTGAACGCTGCGCGTTTGACTTTGCGGTGTTTGCTGTTGTTGTTGTTGTTGTTGTTGTTGTTGTAGTTGTTGCTACATCATCTTCTTCTTCAGTGTTGAATTTAAATATATATCTTTGTGTTGAAAAACAAAATAAAAAAAAAATAAAAATAATATAAATACGCATTTGTTGCGACAATTTGAATACAGTGCGTGAAATATTTTAGCGTGTGTCCATAAATAAAATTAAAATTTGGATAATATAAATAGAAATAATTTGCTTACTACCATCGGCTACTTGAATTATAATTAGCATAGTAATCGATTAAACAGTGTGTGCAAAAAGAATGCGTATACAGTGACAGTTGACTTAATTTTAGACATGTGACTCACTAGATTTTATTTAAATTTGAACTGAGATGTCGCGCAAAAACTGATTTTCAAAATGAAATATAAACTACTTAATATAGAATAATATAAATAGTTAGTTCAGTGTAAAATAGCAATTACAAACTGTAACTGAAATTTGCATATGCTACGTTAAGTACTTGAGTGACAAGTGTATCTTCCATATAAGCATGATGTCTCTAACTCTTGTAGTGTCTGAGATCAACACTCGTTTATAAAAATATACAGACTCAATCGAGCCCACTCAAAAATTGTGATGTCATTTCTTGGCTGTCTTTGCGGTCATTTCGAATGAAATTAAAAGCGAAATAAAAATGTGACTTGCCGAAAAGCACAGCGAAAACTTTAGCCAAAAAGGCAAGTCAAAGAAAAGACGACATCACCGACTTATCGACATTGACTTGGAACTCGTTTCACCTAGGGATAGGGACAGACACAGGGACGGAGACGGGGGCAGGAACTCAACGACCTCATTCGCATGTTGCATTCGGTTGAAGGATATTCAAGACAAAAATGAAGCAAAACTAGAACACAAATGAGAAAGAACGTGAAAATGAAATCATCACGTCAACAAACCAATAAAAAGGATACACAATAGAATGCTCGACCAGCAGATACCCTTTACTTTGTTCTATAATATGTTGAATAAATCGGCTCTTTCTAATATTTAACAAAACAATTTAATATTTGTCAAAATTTTAAATTCACAAATATATAAAAATTAAAATATTTGAATTCATTTTATGAGCAATCTGCCGTCATAGGCTTACAAGTTTCTGAAGACATTAACGTAAATAATGAATAAAACAACCCAAGGTCGTTTTAAATATTCAATACTTACACCTGCATTCATTTATAGCCCTTTGACCCATTTAACAAAGGAAAGGGTATAAAATCAATGGATATATGTATGTACATATGATTCTATCTACATTTCCATCTGCATACATACAGTAGAGAGTTAAGTGTTGTTGTCACTTTTCGCACTGGAAATGCACTTTTCGCGGCGACTGTCTGGCGACATTTTCAAGAGACAAATCACTTAATGCATCGCTCCCTTGCCCCGCATCCTGTTGTACCCCCTCTCCCACTGCATGGCAGCCTGTGCTCAAATGCATTGTCCTCTCTTTTAACTTTTTCCACACCATTCGCCCGAGTAATTTAATTAGCCAAGCGCACAAAAACGCAACAGAATTGACGCAAGGATAACGCAGCAGGAGGAAACCATAGGGGGGAGGGAGGTAGGCGCCGCAGGGAGGGTTGAATGGAGGGAGGTGGGAATAGAGAAACCTTGGTTACTAATTGCAGACATTCGCCTGGGAATCATTAAACGATGCGTGGGACCAGCACCCGCAAACTGCCAACTAATGGCACCCTGAAGCAACCCGGGCAAGGCCAACAATTTACTACAAATATACCCTGTAATTCCAAAAAGAGAGCAGGTGCATGTAAGGAGAAGTCCATATAACTAAAAAAATAAAATAAAGTATACTGTGAATACACATTAATAGCTCAGTTGATATTCTCATCGATCTCCGATACTTTCAGAGTTACAGTTCACAATGGGTATGCAGGTGCTTGCATACCCTAAACTATCAAAGTTTACATCAAATTTTGGAAATCAATAAAAGCAAATTACAAACATTTTTGTAAAAATAGCCTTACTAATTACACAAACATGTATATTATACATATGTATATTGCGTGTGAGAGAATTCAAATATTTTCAACTTGACTGTAGGGTCTCTTTTAGTCGCATACTTTGTATTCAAAGAGTTATAATTTGATTTTTATAGTGCTTTTATTTTCTGCCGATGACGTCGACTTCGTTGTCGCCTGACATCGCATTTGGCGTCACAACATTGTTGCATTTAGTGCTTCCTTCAACTTCTACCTCTTCTACATATACATATATACATTTGAACGTGTATGACATAGTTTTCGACTCCAAGTAAGGCGACCCTCTGACTGCCCTTTTATAGTTCTTTTTAATGCAGAACTTAAAAAAAAAAATGTAGGTCTGTTGAGTTTGCCCCAGCAGTAAAACTTTTACAGCACTTTGACAGGTCAAAATGGGTTAGTTGAAGTTATTTTAATATGAAGATAAGGTTAAATAATAATAATATTAATCATAGAGTCCATATTTTGCATACATTTCTCTTTAAAAGGGACATTAATTCTGATTAATAGTGCAATTCCAATCAGTCTTTCGATTCCCTAAATTTTCCTGTAACGAATTGAGCAATTTTTCTAGCTTAACCCAAAAAAGGTGATAACAAATGCCGCTACAGAAACAAATGTGGAACAGCTTGAGAACCACCCCTTTTTTGTTGAGTCTCTGCTCCCCGAGCAATAAGAGAAGATTGGCATTAAAATGCTCGTTTGCCAGGCGTGCCATCAATATATAAAAAATCTAGACAGTCCACCGGAGAAATGCTAAGAAATATTTTGCTACTAGAAAATAGAAACCACCCTGAAGGCAGTGCGTGTCGCAAACCACCCTTAGATTCAGCAAACCACCCTAATCTAAGAATCTAACGAAAAAACTTAAAGACACCTTTGACATGTTAGAAAAAGGTTTCTGCAGGAATTTTATGCCCTAACATGGGATGTCATTAATTTGAGATCTAGTTTGATTTGATTACATTAAATAATACAAATAAGTTGCATTAATCACAGGAAATCTGCACTGTCAAAAAAATAATTTAGCAAACATTTGGAAGGGTATTTTATCGTCGTATTATATTTGTTTTGTTTGTTGTTTGAACTTGAATTCGCCAGCCGAGTTTGAAGCTTGAAAAGGTAGCGGACAGATCTGCTGGCAGAAAACCAGACTAACAACTTTTGGAGCTTAAACCGGCAACCGACACAAGACATTCTAATGGCAAACAATGGAGGAGACCTACACATACACACACGTACACACACGTACACACACACACGCACACACACATACACACAGACAGGCAAATCGATAGGGCTGCAAGAGCTAGAGGGTAGGGATTTGAAGCGCAGACATGTTATAAACAAGAAGTAAAAAATAAAAAATGAAAAATGTGAAAAGATAAAAATGAAATTTAAATCACAAAAAGCGAAGCGTTGGAGTGTATCCGCAACATATGACATCATTCAGCTCATTCGGCTCATTTGGGTCGTTTATACACACACAATAACGTCAACGGGGCAACCTCTGTGGCTAACATTAGACATTAAAATCATGTCAGATATTCACTCGATTCACAACAGATTCAGATATGCTTGTGGTTATTATTATTATTATGAACTCGTCTGTCTTCACATCTGTTTGCGATTCAAAAAATGTGCTGCAAATGTTTCCATACAAAAGACGACGGCCAATTAAACAGCAGCCGGTCCCAAAAAAAAACAAATTGAGTAAATAAATAAAGAATGGAGAAATAAGAAAGATATAAACATAATGATAATGAGTGAAGCAAATGGCATAGATTTTACTTAGGGTCTTACCTTTTGCATGTTGTTAATGGAGCTCATTTCGCGTGTTGTGATTATAAAGAAAACTAGCTATACAATTTCTTTGTAATTCGAAAGATAACATCTCAAATCCTCAATGTCATCAGTGTGTTTAAACATTATTTTGCATGGGTGTCGTTTATTATTGTTGTAGTATTTGTGTCACAGCCGCATGTTAAAGAATTTGATGACTCAGATGCTGTGGCTGCAGCAGAAAAATAAGTACAACTACTACAGATACAGATACAGACAGCTACAGATACACAAACATCTGCAGATACTTTGTTAACCATTTGTTTATTTTTTGCTCTCTTGCTCGAAAATTAGGGCAAACTTTTCTGGATTCTGTTTTGATGTGTGGAGGGTCTCCCGGCATTACATTGTCGGTTTTGTTGGTCAATTCAATGTCAAACAGTCAGACAAGACAGAGACATTAATTTAATGCTCGCATGCTTAATTTAATCCAACTAAAGTCAAGGCGCCGACCAGACTCAATGCCAATGCCATGTCTTTAATCCGAGAGATTCGAACTGAAGTCGAAAGACTGCAGACTTTTGAATTATTGAGAACATCGCCAAGTTGTAGCTGCAGTCGAGTCAACGATTTCCTGTTTATTTGCTGTGAGTGACAGTCAACGTCAAAGCTAACTTTGTAGCTACAAATGTATCTGTGTATCTTTGTATCTCCGACTGACTCCTTTTGTGTTCTTGTGATGCACTTCAAGTTTAAGTTTAACAGCGCTCTTGGGGGCCGGTTAGACAAGCACATAAGAATTGCATTTGTCGCATGTCTTATGGTTGTTGTCGTTGTTGTTGTTGTTGCAGTTGTTGTGCTTGTAATCAAGTTTTTTAGGAAATGATTGCAATGCGTGACTTGCCTCATCGACAAAATCATTGACTTTGGCCCATTGGTCGTGCCACTGCCATTTTGGCTCTCTCTCTTTAATGGCTAACAGCCGAGTTTTTTTCTTGGGCCCATGCGATTTCTATTATTGGCCCAACTTCCCCACGAGCTACTTTTATGGTGTCGATTCACAATTTTTGGTGCTCAATTTCATGCTATTTTTGGCCGTAGGCAATTAATAAAATATGTAATTAATGCGCAATTGAACAATTACAATTCAATTAGCTGCGATAACATTGCGAGAGAGAATGTCGATATCGCTTGAAGCTTCTGTTGATATCTATCAAGTTGCATTTGGGCACTTTCGACATGCCACAAGGCTGTTGCGAATGCATTCCACACGGTTATATGCAAATTGCCAAGTGATTGAATTAATATGTACAAAAGCCACAGTGATATCATAACTATGACTGCATAGCTGAAAATACTAAATGAATACAATGTTAGGAGTTGTATAAAATTTAAAGAAAAAATAAACTATTAAGAACTTATATTACTAGAAGATGGGCTCAACTATTATTACTTTGTATACTACATCGAAAATAAGGTACTCAAAAAGTTATATCTAAAAATGAACTCTCAGAAGATGATCCTAATAATTCATTGATTATTTTAAAATGCACATTCCGTTAAATATAAGTAGTAAATATTCTTTTCCATTATATTTAAAATTGTGAAAGAGTTAAAATATTTTGACATATGTAGATCTAAAAATAATGAAACTCTGCTGAAAATTGGGCTACTCGAGATCAACTTTCGCTCATTAAGTCGTCTGTGTTTTTGTTGTAAATATAGATCCCTCCCAAAAAAACAAAAAACAAAACCTTACGTCACATGCGTCGCCGGCTGAGGCTGTCCAAAAATGATGTCATCGACGCATTGATCCACATACTATAACATAACATAGCTAACTAGCTGCGTCATCTATGGGGTCATGCCACCAACAAATTGAGGCTGAAATAAATTTCGGACAGTTTAATGGAGCTTGCCACTGATGTAAATTAAAAATATATACACCATATAATACATACAAACATGTTGTATGTTGTTGTTTTCATGTTGCTGCTGTTGCTGCTGATGCCTGACCGCAGCCTAGATAAACAAATAGGCAAATAGGCAAATTGAATGGCAATGCAACAAGTGGCATGCTGATCACTGACCAAACAATGCTTCCCGCAAATGCAAACAAATAGTTTTAATACCGTTTGTTTACGCATTTTTAAAGCTGATTTCAACACTGAATGACCTAAAAATCTATATATATAAAATTCTTTGTCCTGACTGACTGACTGACTGACTCACTGACTGACTGAGAATCAACGTGTAGCCCAAACGGTAAAAGATAGAAAGCTGAAATTTTCACACAACATAGGTGAGATAATTTCATCGTGCAATAAGACGGCGTTTTGCGAAATTCGACCTGTAAGTGGGTCAAAATCAAGGTCAAAGGTCACAGAATTGCTTAGTATGAAAAACTTTTTTGTTTCTTAAGATATCTCAACCAAACTCACAGATTGTATGTTTGGGACTGTTTCTTACATTCTGATCAAATTAAATCAAAGTCGGATTACAATATCATATAGCTGCCATAGGAACAATCGGATGCAAAATAGTCTTTAGTATGAAAAACTTTTATGTTTCTTAAGATATCTCAACCAAACTCACAGATTGTATGTTTGGGACTGTTTCTTACATTCTGATCAAATTAAATCAAAGTCGGATTACAATATCATATAGCTGCCATAGGAACAATCGGATGCAAAATAGTCTTTAGTATGAAAAACTTTTATGTTTCTTAAGATATCTCAACCAAACTCACAGATTGTATGATTGGGACTGTCCTTTACATTCTAGCCAAATTTGGTCAAAGTCGGGTAACTATATCATATAGCTGCCATAGGATCAATCGGATGCAAATTAACCTTTAGAATCAAAAACTCTGATGTTGTATGAGATATTCTTAGAAAACTCACACATTAACTCTTCTTGCTAAATTTTGAATTTTCCTCAAATTTCGCTTTTTCCCGCCAAATTTAGCTTTTTCCCGCCAAATCTGGATTTTTCCCGCCAAATCACTAAATCTGACTTTTAGCCAAAGGAAGAAGAAACATTGAAACCGCGGACAGCCGGAAGTTTAATATTTCCGTTTTTTTTACATAAAATGCTATATTATATAAATTTGTTAAAGCGGACTACTAAGGACCTTCTTTTCAATTTTGCGAGCAAAGCGTGCAGGGGACGGACCCCCTTATATTGTGTTAATTTGTTAAACCGGACAACTAAAGAGGTTCTATTACATTTTTGCGAGCGAAGCGAGCTGCGGGTTGGCGAGCGAAGCGAGCAGTTTAAGTTAGTTAAGCTGGACAACAAAAGACCTTCTTTTCAATTTTGCGAGCGAAGCGAGCGGGGGTTGGCGAGCGAAGCGAGCAGGGGGCGGAGCCCCCTAGTATTATATAAAATTAAGAACAGAATCGTTAAATATGCAAACAAAACATGTTTGTACCAAGAGATACTCAGTCGACAAATCTTTTAAAAATATTTTAAATACTCTGAATATAATAATATTGTGATTAGCTAAAGATCAATCAAAAGAAGAGTTTTTAAGTTAGTAAATAATTTATTTAAAATTAGGGTAATTAAAAATTTGTGTAAAAGATCATAATTAAGCTGATTAAGAATGTCTTAAAAGCAGGGATTAAAACCGAAACGAATATCGGTTTCAGTTACGGTTTCGGCTATGTTCGCATTTAGGTTTTTGGTTATCGGTTACTCATAAACTTTAAATAAAGGTTTCGTAACGGTGAACCGGTTTTTGTATGTTTCGGTTTTGAAATTCCGGTATTCGGTTCCGAAATTCGGTTCACAAAAAATAATTTTCTTCCAACAATATAATTATATTAATAATATAAAAATAACAATTAAAAAGGCATTACTTTCTTAATCTTCCATTCACACATTTATTTCACATATTCTTCAGTTTGATGTACTTTAGTTAAATTTTAACTATTTTAATATTTAATTTAACAAATTTATTTTATTTGCGCTTATTCAGTGCTATCAAAATTCCATCATGAATATCACAAAAAAAAATTTTAATTAAACATAAGAAAATTAAAATCAAAATTAAAATTAAAAAATAGAATTAAAAATGAAAAATATTTTTTTTTATGTATGAAAACCGAAATTAACCCTTTTAAATGAAACGGTTACTTAACGGTTATTTCGATTTGCAATGTTCCGGTGTAAAGGTTTCGGTCAAATAAAAAATTTGTTTTTCGGTAACGGTTTCAGTTACAGTTTTAAATTTCAATCGGTTTTTAGCGGTTAAAGGTTCCGGTTTCGGTAAAGGTTTTAATCCCTGCTTAAAAGTAATTTTTCTTATACCCGTTGCACCTGCCTACAGGGTATCTAAAAAACATAAATATTATAAGTTGACAAATCTATTTCTATTCTCGACTGTGACAATTTAGTAAGAATTTTAGCTGTGCTGAATATGTCTACACTTAGATGAATTTTTCCACCGTCCGACAGACAAGAAACAATAAAAGCAGCACGCCGCAATATTTTTAATTTCTCCCATTTTCCCACCCATTATTTTCCATGCACTTGCCATGGTTGTTGTTGTTTGACCCAATTTATGGTCATTCCTAATTAATTAGCCGGCAACAAACACGAAACACGAACCACGAACCACGAATCGCAACCCCAACCAAGAACTGCAGTTTGTATTATAAAATACATTTAAGTGTAGGTGATTCGGTGTGGGGGAAATGCCGGACTGGGATTGCGTGTGCCCTGTCAGGGTCTAGTTTTTTTGATATACACAAAAATAACATAAAGTATGCCGCATGTTACTGAAAGCACTTCCATCACAGCACAAAATAGAACGAAGAAGTACACTGGGAACTCCCAGGGGCGTGTTTCGAAATGATTAAAATTCAAGAAACTGCCCAAATACTTGTTTCTAATTTGCCGCAAAGTGTGTGTGGATAGCATTCCTATATACTCATAGTACATTCCTTCGGAATATACAAATTTAAATACAAGTCGCTGGCGTTGATTGAAAGCAACTAAGTATCTAAAGGTTGTCGTCGCATTTGAATAGCAATTGAATCATAAACATAAAACTCACTCGTAACTCATTTGTTTATAGTCTCTCTTGGCATTGTAAAGTCATGCTTAGGGATGAGTGTATTGCTATATCGGTGTGCTGAGGTGTAATAAGTTATTGCACAATGCAGAAATCATTCATAAAACTCAACGGAAACGGGCTTCATAAACTGGCCAAGTTTTGGCTGGGATCATTAGCTGCACGGCGGGCAACTCACACACCTCAGGAAGCCTCATTCAATTAATAACTCATAGTTGTTGCGATATATTAGAGATGGGACTATTGGAAAAATCAAATGATTAATTGAAATAAATTTATAATTGAAATATAGCTGAAAAGCTGATATTTAAAATAATTAAATTAAATTAAATTAAATAAATATATTTACATTTTCTATTTACTTTCCCTTCGTGACACGATAGTCAATTCAACTCACGACTCCATCTCTACGTTAAGTATAACTGTTACGGCATTCGATCGATCGTTTGATTTTGTGGGCAGCTGTTGAATGCATAAAAATATGCTATTAAAATACGTAGTTCAAAATAATACTACGTGCTGAATGTGTAAATAAACAGTGAACGAAATCGCGGTCGCTGCCTTCAGCCCCGAATCCCAATTAAGCGTACAACTTTATGGGGCGTGCCAAGAAAAATGGCAAATGAAAGAAATAAACAGTCAATGATTGTGACACGTAATTCACTAGAATCCAAAAGAATCGAGAGTCGCAGATGAATCGATATTATTTTGCGTAATCCAAAATTATATTTCGCATTTCGCCAGCTGTTTATCCAGTCGTAAAGATCTCTCCTTGAGGAAACGCGGCGCCCATTTAAATGTCAAAGATTGCCGCCAAAATGTCAGACGGGTAAACAAAGCGAATCAGAGAATGAAATAGAATTTGTTTTTCGTTTTTTGTTGAATTAGTTTGTGTACTTAACATGAAATTAGCATTTTGTTGTTTTAGTCTACGCTTCAGCGAATTTGCAAATAAATGAGGATGATCTAATTAAAACTGATGGAATAGGAAGTACCCTTTAGTAAGTTATTCATAATTTCAGTGTTTTGTTAAGCGAATGTTCTGAAAATATCTGAATTTATAGATGATAAATTAGATCATATTGTGTACTATAAATCAAAGCTCTGCTTTAAAATATACTTCAGTTTTTGTAATTTAGTAAATGACATGAACTGTTCATTTATTAACATATTAAAGTGAATACTGGTTGGCATTGTTTTTTCTGTGCTGACTTTTTCATTGATTTCCGTTGACATGTTACGCATAATTAAACGTTGACTTTTCATGCGCCGCGCTGTCTGGTGGCAAGCCCCAAAAAAGCAATTGACCCACATAGTATACGACGTTGGCGCAGCCCAGACAAACAACAACAACAACAGCAGCAACAACAACAAACATTGCAACTGCAATTACTGTCGAAGTTGCCTCTGCCCACAGAGGTGTGAAAAGACGTTTGGCAACGAGCTGAAGTTGTTTGCTTGTAATATTGCCAATAAACTCTGTTTGAACAGAGGCTGATTTTAGTCTTATCAATTGATCAAATTTGTATATTAATTGCATGTTTGTTTTTAAGATAGAAGTTTATCCCTGAAGCAGTATTTTTTCCAGTGTATCAAAGTGTTTTATGGGTGTGTACAGCTTAGCTCAGATTTGACAGCGTGTTCGTGAGCTATGCGTCATCAATTCATTGTTTATAGCCAAGTTTTAATTATACTCTGTGTTCAAAAAAAAAGTATATGAACTTGAAATTCAAGTCTTGAATACAACAGTACTAGGTTCTACTCAAGCTATATTAACAAAATTTACTTAACAGAGTATCTGACAGTCGAGCACGGCTATCATTTAAATACTTATTTTATTAGCTTTTTATTATAATGTTTAATATTGAAAGGCTGAGTTAAAGCCGGCTGCAATTGTTTGATTGTCAAGGTTCTCCGGCATTCTTATCAGCCAATTGTAAACATGATCAACATGCTCACCACTGTTTACAATTTGTTCAGTCTTTAAGACTTCTACACACACTTAAAAGTCCATCTATTTGATGAGGTGTAAAGCGACTTAAAGATTACCCTTGGAATAACTGATTGAAAGATGTTGGCATTCTGTTGTGTAAAATCTTTTGAAATGTTACAGATGTCTTTTGTAGCCCATTATCTGCCTCAGCCTCGGGCTATATTATCTGCCCCAATTGGGGAAAGAGAGAGGGAGAGAGAGAGAGAGAGAGAGTGATGGGCGTATTTAGAGTCAGACTCGGAGTCTTCCCACTGTCAGTTCTTTTAGGTCTACTGATTCGCTGTGGTGATGTAATTACTGACTGACTGGCAGCTCCAGCAACCGGTTTGAGTACTGTCTGACCGCCTGTCTGTTAAACACAATGAATATGGGTACGAATACGAATACGAATACGAGTACTCGTCTATGTAAATCCACAAATCTTGTTCATGTTCTGCGCAGCAGCTTGGAAAAGTGCCACAGCTAATGACGCCTCTTGCTTTCCATTTCCCTGGTGGCTGCTTTTTATTGTCAAACTTCTTCACAATGAATCAAGATCTTCACTTAAGATGAGTGCAAATTGCATCCACAGACAGAACGTCGTGGGTGCAGTCCATCAACCTTATCCCCAGTGCAACTCACAAGCCCATCAACCTCTTCATTCCATCCTCAGTTGCATTTAGTTATTATTTTGTATGTTACTTCTCGGCTTATCGCGATTGTCTATACTCTATAGTTGCGACTGATTCTTATCTCATCAATAACTTAGTATTTAACGTTAACATTGAAAACTGTTGACAGCGAATATAAATTTATGCCTAGGACAGCAACAAATTCCATCTATTTTTTATTAGACTACGTAATAGATGCTGATTTTCTTTATTCCAGTTGTCTTGATACCCTGTAAAATAAGTATTTTGTTAATTAATAACTGATAAGTTAGAGTACAGAGTATTTATAAGTTGAGCAGCATTTTTCCTTTTACTTTTGTCATATATTATGTACAATTAAACTGATATTTTATTTCAGTTCAGCGGTGCAAATGGCCTATTGCCCATTGACACTTGTTTATTTTGACACCCCATTGGCATTGCTTTTAGTGTGTTGATATATGTACATAAGTATTTATGTATGTGAATAGACAAGTGTCTATATGTATTTATGTACTGCCTCAATTTGAGCTATTTCTCGCCTTGCTATTGAGATCTTATTCGAACTAGAAAGAATTTCATTTGGTTTTACTGTTGACATCGCTTGATTAGCATTGATAGGCATATCGAATTGATGACTTGATACAAGTATAGTACATAACATTATATGTGTACAAATATTCAATTGGTTAATGGCATAACAATGAGCCATAGAAAGAACATCCAATATTTTTTTAATTTCCTCACAATGATGAATTACATGTATGTTGCTTTTCAGCTTGACATTCTTAACTTTTTCAAATATTATGATTATTTTGCTACAATATTATTCATAAAAAAATATCAAAAATATATATAGATGTAGGTTAACGTTTATAGGTAGTATTTACTTATTTATTAACATTAATAGTTATAGTTATACTGATACATATGTGTATAATTTACACTCTTCGTGTTACACAATGAAAGTTAACCCGTTTTTACTAATTGTGTTTTAATTTGTTTACATACCCTGTAGAGGTCATGAGAGCGGCATGCTCTACTAAAGATAATCACATTAAAAAAATATTCAAAACGATTAAAACTCAGAAGTTTTATAAGAAGCGAATGGAAGTTACGGTTTGTACTTTTATCTATAACTGTTAAAAGGGTATAACAGAGTCGATTTCACCCTCATTTTCACCCTGCATTGTTTGGCCTGCTGCGGTTGCATTTGTTAGGCGACATTAACAGATTGTTTACCCACAACACAACACAACACAACACAACACGCATCAAGGTGGTGCTGTCTATTGTGGCACCTGTTGTTGCATGCGCCACTCGATGTTATCGCCTGGGAACTCGTCCGTGTCTATAGAGCCATTAGGCTGGCCTTTATGCTTGTTTTGTAGCAATTAACTTGATGATTTGTGCAACAAACTGAACACAATTATAAGCTCTAATATTTATTTATTTTTTTAATATTTTCAGGCTCCTCAAAACGAATAGAAGAATATTTTTAAACTGTAGATTTATAGTTAACCCGTCAAAATGGGTTTCAAAAGCGGCAACAGTCCGCGCATCAACAAAACGTTGATATCGCTGAAACTTGTGGTGTTCCTGGTGATCAGCGGTAAGTGGCAACCACTTTGAGGGTGGCTCAAAACTCAGTTGTAAACGGAATTCTCTAATTTAATTGCAGGTCTCACGGCGTTGCACATTTTGCATGCCACAAAGCCTCTCCTATTGGGCCTCAATTTCTCCGAGTATCGCACGATCAGCATTGTTGCCCCATTTGTGTCCATTTTGGGCCCGTTGATCGCTGGTCCCTGGGCTGATCGCTTGGCTGCCAGGAATCCAAATGGATTCGGACGCACGCTGCGATTTCTGACTGCCACCTTCTTGGTGCTCGCTGCTCTGATTTACGCTGTGCTGTTTGCTGTGCCGGATGTGGTACGGGAAACGGCACAGAAGCCACAAGTCAGCTTCGGCTGCGACGGCAATGGGGCCTACATATTCCAGAAGCTGTGTGTGAACGACACCTGCAAGGCGTGGGACAGCAAGGAGGGCAGCGTCAAGCTGACGCGCTGCACCTACAGCTGCCTGAATCCGAACTTCCACGAGAACATGTATCAATTCTGGCTGGGAGACACAGCCACCTCAGCGCCATCCACCGATCAGAGCTCCGATTTCGGCGACTACGAGGAGGATGCGCCCAGTGCGACCACGGAAAAACTACAGGCCCCAAGTCACCTCGAAGTGGCCGAGCTGCCGGCGGACAGTGCGGGAGTCGAGGTGGACAGCACCGAGGTGGATCGCAGCAAGCGGCAGGCGAAGGGCCAGGCCAAGAAGGTGTATGTGGAGCCACCGCATCTGTGTGTCACGGAGCGCAACGAGCGGGGCGAGGATCTGGTGAAGAACTGCCATGTCTACACCCAGGATACACCCAACATTGTGATGCATGCTGTCATGGGTGCGGCACTGAACGAACCCGTTACCAACGAGACTGCCGGCTGGTGTCAGTATCCCGTGGGTAAGTAATGGGTGTAGAGTGATTTGCTATAGGAATATTAGCTGTAGATACTAAGATCGAGTATAGGGGAAATAATATGGAACACTAAGCTAGGAAAAGATCTGGGCCAACATGTTATTAGCATAATAAAATATGGAAAAAATAAGATGGGAAATCTAGAAATTGAAAATTTCTGAAAGAAAAAATCACTCTTCCTTTAAGATGCATTTATTTTAAATAAAATAATCTACTCATACATTGAAAGGACAAAAATCAAATCATTCAAAATATTTATTATTATTTAATATTATTTTGCACTTTTACTTTAAAGGGTTTAAAATTTTGGCTAGAACTAGAAGTAAAACGAGTTGTGTTCCGATCTTAGTTTTGAAAAAGCTTTGCATCAGTTACCATGTAGAGTATCTCCTAGTCGTATCTCAAATACTTATCTAATCATGTCATTTCTCCACAGAGGGCATCAAGTGCAACATACCCGCCCAGCAAGTGAAGTATATGCGAGATCTGAAGAAGGACAGCAGCTGCAGGCCCATCATCGAGTGCCTCATTGTCGATCCCTACAGTGGCAAGGATTCCGTGCTCGCCGATAGTGAGTGTGTCACGGTAAGCTATCCACATCCACTTAGGGGAAAACTCTCTCTAATATTATCAATCTCTCAATAGACTACTGGCAATGTGGAGGACACTCTCGTGGGTTACACGATCATCCGCCTGCTCGGAGACATCTTCGCCATGGCATCCCTGACCTTGCTCAATACGGCGATTGTGATCGCGGTGCGTGAGACGTCGGAGGGACGCGGAGAGGTGTGCCGCCAGTATGTGTGCGGAGCCATTGGCTATGTGATACTCTTCTCGCCGCTGGATCTGCTCTTCATGCAGAATCAGCCCAATCACGACGCCGCTCTGGCTGCTCTGATCATCTTCATCGTCTGCTTCGTGCTGGGTGCTGCGGTGCTCGTCCTGGCCTCGCAAATGCCGCTCAGTCCACCCGAGTGGTGGTGGCACACCAAGACGGGCATGCTGGTGGTGCCCATGTCGGCCATACGTCGGTATAGTCCTGAGATTGTCCTGCTCACTCTGGTGTCCATTCTGTTCGGCACCTTCTGGAGCAGCATTCACAGCTTCCTCTACTGGACATTCACGGATGCGTATGCCATCTGCTATGCGGGCATCATTCTCATCCTGGCCCTGTTCTTCAACGTGGACAAGTTCATTGAGTACTGCGGACACTCGAACATCTTCATTGCCGGCTTTGCCATTTTCGTCATTCGTTTTACGGCGCTGAGTGACAAGGGCACCAATTGGCTAACCATCATCATGGAGACCATCGAGCCAGCTGTGATCGGAGTCATCTGGATTACCATCATTCTCTATATGCGTCATGCCATGCCACGCAAACTGACCGCCACCGGACAGGCCATCGCTGTCCTGGCCTTCTTTGGATTGGGTATGTAATCTCTCATAATTGTTGAATGTTTCCTCAACTGATTCCGTAACTTCTCCATTCGCAGGCAAGGGAATTGGCGCCTTGATTGGCCTGGCGCGTGAGGAGAAGCATCCCGGTCTGGAGTATTGGAAGTGCTGCTACCAATGGCTGGCCGTGATTGCCTGCATCATAGCGCTCGTCTACTTCACTATATACAATCTCATTATCTCCCCCCGCTGCACCGCCAAGCCACAGCACTCGGAGGAGTTGATATCGGGCTCTGCCTCGCAGAACTTTGGCAACACTGGAACCACCAATGGCAATGGCAATGGGGCTGGCAGCAATGGCGCTGGCGTTCCAGCCGGAGCTGGAGCCTCACTTAATGGCAATACGAATGGCAGCTACTCCCCTCTCAGGGTCTACCACAATGAGCGGGGGAAGAAGGGACAGTTTAGATATTAAAAAAAGATAAATACTTTGCTTTGCACGGATAAATATAAAGATTTTAAGGATTTTTAAATGTGAGGCAATGCACATTTATTTACCCAATTTCGGGGCTATTTTTGCTAAGTGTATACACTAAGAACAACTGGAATGCAAAAGTATGAACAACTTTTTAAACATATGTAGAATCTCTTTTATTTGTTATTTAATGCAAACTAAGCGTGTTCGTAATATTAATTTAATGTCTACAAAATAATTAGTTAGGAAGCTGCGACGCCAACATTAAATATAAAAGTAAACTCAATAACTAGCATGCAACTTCCCCCCCGCCAGACACACTCTCCGCTCCCACCACCAAGTCGCTCTTGTTTTATGAGGTTTCATAATGAAGGCATCAAAAATTAAAAACTTAATAAACATTTGCGTGATTTTACCAAGCATACGGAAGCATATACTCGTACATACATATATGAATAAATGTAATATTACAACACAAAATGTAATTATACCAAAATAAAATTAATGATAATTTTATGTTTTCAAATTAAGCGAAACAACAACTGTCGGATGCTCATTAGATTTTTTTGTCTGCAATTATTTAAATTGCATTTTGGGCGTGGGTAAAATTGAATTTAATAAGTCAAAATCAGAGAATAGAAAATATGACAATAATTATTTTCATTATTTAAATCTTCTTTTAAATATAATCTATTTATAATTTTGGAGATGTATTTAACAAGTAAACAATGTTGATGCTTCTCGAAAATCAGCTGTGGCGCCATCTACCGAGAGCTTTGAGCGCATTGAACACCTTAAGCAAAGACACTGCCACAGACAAGGCTTTTTGGTGCTTTCACGTAACTTATCCGAGACACACTTGAACATCTTTTGAAAGCTTTCTCATGAAAAGCTTGCAATATAATTTTATGCTTGCACCATTTTCTTTAAAGACAAGTTTATTAGTTGCCTTACAGTTTATGAATTGCATTCGCCTGTTGGGGCGTATGTGTTGAAGGGGAAGACAAGTACACACACACACACACACACGCACACATAACCCGTGACGGACATATCGACGGACATCAGTTCACACGATTGTCACTTGACCCTTTTATATTCGCCTGCTAATAGCTGATAAATAAGTATACTATAGCTGTGAGTAGTCGACTGGGAAATGCCCTGTTAATTTAATTGGACTTATGTATGTTTCCTCTGATAATATTATATATTATTATATATTATTATATTAAATAACTGTTGTCTATTTATACTACACCCTTTTAAGATACTTATAGACTTTATAAATATTTGTGTTTCCTTTAAATTCAAAAGAATAAAGTTGCGTTTGCTATTTAACCGCTTCGACTTTGTGGTTACAGGGTATATAGAGAGAGCGGAGGGCATGATGTGGTGGCCGTCTAAGGCCAACGTTAAATGAAAGTAAACAAACACACTTAAATGGCTATTTACGAAAGAAGTGCGGAATTTATGATGCACCGTTACACAGAGAAGGAGCACTTGCTTTGGGATTTTGTGCTGGGTCGGGTTGACTTTTGGGTTGCTTTGGGGAATACTTCTTGGAGTTGGAGTCTGACGTCTGGGCATTGACATTATACACTTCCACACGCAACTCTAAGTACTCTCTCAATGTATGAGTGAGAATACATGTGTGTGTTTGCATGTGTGTGTGTGTGTGTGTGTTTGTTTGTGTGCTGAAGTGACAGTAAGCCACTTAAGAACGCGCGCATTTCATTAGTTTCCTTTATTGATATTTTCACAGCAACACAATTATGAGTAACACTTGAGTGCGCATGTGTGTGTGTGTGTCTGTGTGAAGGAGCTAGTGTGTTAAGGTTTATCCATTCGCTGGATACTTATTGTCTGACTTTGATGATTCAATAAAAATATGCTTTGTTCCCTGTTGTTGCATTTAAGGACTATTTTCATAGCATGCTCTTTATTGATAGACAGGCGACAGTCAACACTGATTTAGTAACTGTTTCGAGCTGTTCTTTGCTTGAATAGTAATCATAATAAATAATAAGAATAATGCCAGAGACAGGGCCATAAATATTAGTCTATGATCTATTAAAATTAAAGCTTTTCGGGAAGGGATTTTAGACTTTAAACAAAGTACTTGAATTGTTTATGAAAAATTTAATTAGTAAGCTTTATAAACTAATGGTTTTAATTTACAAAAGTGAAAAATTCAATTTTCGACTACTTTGAAAAACTTTCCCATATGTCTCTCATAGTCTGAAAGATATTTCTTTAACAACTCACCTGCAGATTAAGCATATTTATACATAATTTATAATGTCGAGAATGTTTCTATCAACACTTTAGGAGGTAAATTTATAATCAGCTCAGCGAGTTTATAAAATGTAAGAAAGTTTATCATCGCATTTAAATGCATTGCTGCGTACCACAAGTCGTATGCGTAATAAACTGAAGCGTCAGCATTTACATGGGATTTTTGTTAAGGGCTTTTTTGGGGTTGCCAGTCAAAGTCTTGGCAATTAGGCAAGAGTTGGAAAAACAAAGGACTTGTCTCTGTGTGTGTGTGTGTGTGTGTGTGTGAAAAGAAGATGCTGCAGCTACCCTCCGAGTAGACACTGAAATTATTGTCACTTGCCACCTAGAACAAAAACAGCAACAACAACAAAGAGAAATGGAAGCAGTAGAAGGAAATAAAGTGCAGGAGGAGAAGTAGAAGAGGAGCAGTCGAAGCATTTTGCTGCAGTTTGGAAGCGCTTTTGGTCCTATGAAAAATAGCTGTCATTTGCACAGCATAAAAATAGGGATGTGCAGGCGTTGGAGACGTTGGCGACACCAACACATACATACATACACACATACACACCGAGTACACTAACCATAAGTTAACCAAGATCCCACACAGTCACACAGCCACATGGTCCCATATGCAGGCGACAGCAGCTGTAAACGGCAGCTGGAGACGGTTTGGCTCCAGGTCCTGGGTACAGCTCCGACTCCAACAACGACTACGACTCCGACTCCGGATCCGGCTTTGGCTCCGGGTGTTTTGGTACTCGAGGTTCGAGGTTGCGTCGGCAGCAGAGCACTTGTGAAAAATAACTTTGCACATCGTTGGATTTGGTGTGCAATTTTCTCGCTGTTGTTGTTGTTGTTGCCGCCTGTTGCCCGCTTCCTTTTTTTTTCCATTTTTTTTTTTTATTTTTGCCACAGCGCTTACTTTTAATTTTGTTTGTAAAGAAAACTCATTTTCATCATTTTGAAGTTGGGACTGTGCTTGTCTTTTGTAAAGCGCTGCCGTTGCCGCTTCCACTGCACGCAAGAAGAAGAAGAACAAAAACAAAAAAAAAAAATGAAAAAGAAATGGAAAAGGGAAAAATACAAACTGCCGCTTCATGTAATTATTTTGATCATTTGCATGGCTGCCAGAGAGCGACATGCAAATACGACTACTAACGACTTTGTTTGCCATCGCCACATGCGCCTTTAAGAATTCAACACATGCTTTAAATATGGCATCTTCCATCATCTCTATCATCATCATCAGCATTATTATTATCATCACCTTTATCATCACCCTTTCTAATTGTCGGTGCGTTTGTGCAACTTGCAGAAATTCATAAGCTTCTCTCCATCTTTGGCATCTGCATTTTTGTGGACGTGTGAAAATTGTTTTGCCAACAGAATCGCAATATGAAACAAATAAAAGTGCTTAACTAGGTAGTAGTCGACGAGTTATTACCCTCCATTTACATCAGACACATGCTCTTTTAAGTACAATTCATTGTATTCACTTTAGAACTGAATTTTGCAGTGTGTACAACTGTGTTTAAAAATGAATCATTTAAGGATACTAAAAGATTGTTTCCTTAATTTTTAATATGTAATATGCATTATTGATGAGGTGCATTTTATTGAACTTCTATAAAAGTTCAATAATTAAAAGCATCTTCCAATTTTCATTAATTTTGTATAGGTTGCAACAACCCATTTTCCCCATTTACCACTACTGAGTATACTTTGTGTCCCCGCTTCTCTCTCGAAAGCCTCAACATTTATAGTTGTCGCATATTGTGTTAAGATTTTATAGCGTGCGAGTCTGCACGAAAGCACAATTTAATTCTTCTGAAATAGTTTGTTACATCGTTTCAGGCATAAACATCTCTGATTTGTGCCGTGCGCGTGGCAGACATAAAAGACTTGTGAGTCTTAGGAAAAAATATTAAATGTAAATAAATAAATTTTATTAAAGCATTTAGTTACAATTCCAAGCATCGAATGGTTTAATTTAAAAAGTATATTCATACCACATGAAAGTATTTGGAAAATATAG
The DNA here is from genome assembly GCA_037043405.1 of Drosophila subquinaria. Lineage (NCBI taxonomy): Eukaryota > Metazoa > Arthropoda > Insecta > Diptera > Drosophilidae > Drosophila > Drosophila subquinaria. The sequence continues at coordinate 587,316 of JBAMBL010000329.1, read as the reverse complement.
ATTCCAGGTTCGAAAACGCTTTCAATTTCCGCAATGTGATAGTCTCTGATGACTTACTTGATGTTCATATCAAATATCTATAGAAATTTCTATGTTTCACTAGATCCTAAAATTTGTATGTTCATCCTGGAACAAAGCCCTTGCTGACAGTTTCGTTGTAATTAATTTGATTTCGGGTATGTACTTGTGTACATAAACATCGTTGGCTGCTGAGCAACCTGTCTTGCACTACTTTTTGCTATCATTTACTATGTAGGGTCGAGGCTTTTTCATTAAAATCAACAGCCTGCTAGGCAGGTGCGAAGGCATCCAGTCCTGGACAGGATACGCGCCCTCGGCAGGCCTTTGTTTTAAGGCGTAAAACTTTGCTAATTACTGAGCAAATTTTCACAACGTGCATGCTGAACTTTTTGTGTCTTTTATTTTGCTTTTTGTTTTCTGTTTTTAGGCGTTGTTTGTTTGTTTTAGTTGAAAATGTGTGAGCAAAAAAACGTATAAAGATTTTTAGCTGAAATAATCCCCGTGTCTGGGTTGTGTGCGAGTTCAATTTATGGTGCTGATTTTTAAATTGTCAGAGAAGCGCAGCAGGAGCTGAAAACCATATGACAAGGCGGCTCTTAATTGGCCGTCAGCTTATGCAATTAATGAGGTAGCGCATCCTTTTGTGCCGTGTCCTTGTTATGACGATATACGCGCCGAATGGCGCCTTCGAATGTCTGTTCCCAATTACCACGTCAGGTAAGTCATGGCATTGATTGACGCATATTATGTATACATAATTTATTTAAAAAGACAATACGAACGAGCCTCCCAACTGCGTTAATCCCGCCGAAAGTATTTCAGACTTTATTCATTTTTTCATCAATTAATTTTTTAAAAAATATTGAAGACAGCATAATCGGATTGGTAAAGAAATGGAACGGAGGCACGGTAGCGATAGTAATGTATATAATTGATGGCAAATACTTTAAGTTTTAAGACAAGTTAGTTTGCAGTAAACGTTGCTCATACGCCGCGTTGTGCACGGTCAGCAGACGCCGAAGCAGAAGCTGAAGCTGAAGCAGACTTCCTTATTAGCCGCTGGTCAGCCTGAACTTTTTTCGCTGGCCAATGCAGTTTTTATCGTCAAAGGATAAGCTGAAAGAGTCAAGGGACTTGCGAGCGAAGATGGGGGTAAGGGGCGTGGCTCTCTTGTACGCCTCTTGCATTCAAAAGCGCGCAAATCGCATTTTCTTCAGAGGGATGAAAATGTTGCTTCATTTGTGCAGTTCGGCGAATTGTGTAGAAAAATGTTTGAAAGGATTTCTGTCTGTGTGTGCGTAGGAAGTCGAGCAGCAAAAGCTAAAGCACGACGCTGATGAGAAACAGCAGCAGAAGTGAGAGAAGGAGAAGAAGGACCAGAAGCAGGAGCAGGATATGGAAGGCGGTAAATTGCATGTGCGAAATGAAATAAAAGTGGAAAGCCATAAATGCAATTTGGCTGCAACTGCAGCCTTTGAGTATTGATAAAATAGACATCAATTGATTTCAGCAATTGTTTAGATGTAATCCATCCACACAAGGTACGCTCAAAAGAATCAGAGCTAGCTTTTAGGATCCACACTCCTTCAGCAATTCGCTTAAGTAAATAAATAAATCAATAAATAAATAATTGTTGAAATCGAATAAATAACTTAATATTAACAATTTGTGGCAGTTTACAATTTCATTTCTGTAAGCTTCTTAGGACGCACTTGAAACTTTCGGAAAAACCAGCCGCCATTCACGTGTAATCGCAAATCGCAAAAATATATGTAAATGCTAATAATGAGCCATTATTCAGTCAAACATCAACAGACCAACTATTCAGCCATTCACTTAACTAAGCTACCTGTAACAACATCAACAATAACAACAACAAAAACTGTTTAACTGGCCAATTGTAGTTTGAACAAGTCAGTCATGACTCAAGTGGAGTGTGCTCGTTTAGGTAATACCCTAGAAATATTCTTACAATCAAAAAAGGTTAAATAATAAATTCAATTTTTAAATTTATTGCTATTTATATCACAACTCTTCCTACTGATCAATAGTATCAATTGTGAATTTTGGATAACTTCTAGCTGATCAGACTCTATTAAATTGCATTCCATGCAACATGTACGTACATAGGTTTGTGGCAAGCAGCGCTTATTTATAAATCATTTGATTGTCGGATTTTATTTGCCGTTGGACGAGCGTTGAGCGTCGGAGTTTCTATGCCAATAAGCAGCTTACCGGAAGTTGTAAAGCTGCAAATTTAGATTTCCGGCCGCAAATGCAGCATCACCAGGAACTAGAGCAACAACTACAACAATTGGCTGAGCAACATTTTGTGTGGCTGAAACTTTTGCCACATTTTCATTGAATTATACCCATACCCATATTCGTACCAAAATTGGTGGATACTTCGTATTTGTGGGTGGCAAAACTGTTTGTGTAAGGTAAGCAAAAAGTTTGTTGCCAAAGCACAACTCAAGCGAATCCTGTGACCGATTTGAAAACTTGCCATACTCGTAAAACATTGAAAACATCGTTGAATCGAACATCGAACATTGAACATAATCAGGAGAAGTCTGTTGGCGACTAGTCTTATAGCTAAATGGATAATTGGCTTGATTGTCCAGTTGCATGCCACGAATGCGATTATGTCGTGAATCTGTCGCTGATATCAAGTCAGAAGCAACACACAAATCTGTCAGGCACACTAATGACTTGTGCTCTACACATGTATCTCATGTCGGCCTATCAGTTTGCCACATCTGCCACCCACTTAAGTATTGGTCAATGTCTGCAACCAAACGTTCCACTTCAGTTGCTGTTCTTCATCTTTCTCTATTTGCCACACACATACACTCGACTGGTTGCTCTCTTTTACTGCTCTCTTTTTTTATCGTCTGACTGCAATCAATTTTTACAAATGGGATTATTTTAAAGATCCTGCTCCCACTACATTCCGTGGCACTGTGTGCTGCACATGGAGGAAACGAATTGTAATTTGTTTTTTCCATGCATTTGTTATTGTTCTTCTTCCACTCGTGCTTGCCCGCCAGCAGCGCAGTCAAAGTCTTAGTGAAGTCACCACATTATCTTCTATCTACACACACACACACACACACACACACATACACATGTAGAGTAAGAGACAGAGAGGGAGCGAATACAGAGTCGCATTCAGGTGGAATATACTCCGATGCCTTCTGCCTTCTGGCTTCGCATTCGCATTGCAAAGCAGCTTTCGATAGAGATTTATGCTTGTTAGTAGTTTTGCTCATAAAAATGCATTTTTATTGCTTTCTCGCTGGTCACACCACCCCCACCTCCGCATTTGACAACCCCCTCCCCCCGCTTTCCACTCCTTCGCTTTCGTGCTGTGGCTTTGAATATTGAGTTAGAGAGTCGAGAGTTTGGGAGTTTGGATTTTTTCGGGGGATCTTCTCCAGGTATGCTTCGATAAATATATTTGCATGTATATTTTTGGGCTCATTTCTCCTTTGTCGCCATTGCCGTCGCCTCGTAAAAACTGTAATCAGAAAAATAAATAGCGCCATAAAATAAGTTGCTATCTTTTATAGCCAGTCGCATAAAAATTAAGCATAAGAATGCCAACAATTGTAAATAACTTGCTTAACTTTTACTCCACAGTCGGCAAAAGGTGTCGCGTAATTTGCACTTAAAGTCCTTTTTAATACTCCTTTCTTCTCTTACCCTACTCTTTATTCTCCTTTCTTTGGTTTGTCAATGTATACGGGGACGGGGAGGTTTATTTAATTCCTTGGCAGCGTAATAAATTTGCATTGGTGAAAGAGGAATTTTTTGTAGGAGCTGTAAACGAGTTAGCTAAAGGTTGCAATTAAAATTTATTATTCCATTATTTTCTTTTGGTGGAATTGTTAAGCAATAAACATCCTATAAATTCACTTATTGCGTTTTAAGCTTGAAGCGATTTTAAGTTTATACGCTTATTACAATTAATCAGGCTTTAAGCTGTGTGAATATAAGTTCATGGAATTGGGGATCAAGTTTAGCGTAAATGTTTTTCAATTGAAATGAAATGAAATTAGTTAAGTTTCTAAAATCTTGAAGGCAATTTTAACTTCCCAAAAGTTAAAGCTTTAAAGCTGTTAGTTATTTCAAGTTTGTTAATAATCCATCACAATTTAATTTTGTCTTTAATGATCTGACCAAACTTTTATTGAATTGCTCATTAATGATCGACATCATTATAATTTGCGAACATTAATAGCTTTTGGTATTTTTTGTGGCCTGTCATTGAAACGCATTTAATTAATATTCCCGTTTATAACAATTTCATCATAAATTTTATTAAAGAAAGTCTGCTGAAATCGCGTTCATACCGTACAATTTATCATAAATATTTTGTAATTGATAATGCCATCGCCTAGGTCTTTGTTGTTGCTATTTTGATTAATTACCGCAATGACGACAGCAACAAAAAATGCAGCAACAACAACAACGACAATGTTAAACTTAATGCTGCAAAAAATATTTTTGAAAATTTTTACTCTTCGTTCATGATTTATGTTGAATCCTTGCCAGCAATCGCAAAAGAATGAGAGAGAGAGAGGGAGAGTGGGAAAGAGCGGGAGAGCAGTAGATGAATTGAAGGTCCTTATGATGCCTTCCCTTTGATTCCTTGCCGTTGCCGTTGTTCTTGCTGCTTTTTTGTTTGTTTAATTAAAAACATAAAACTTTTGCGGTACGCAGCCAAATTAAATTATGTTCAATTTATTTTATGGTCAGGACTTTGGGACACATTCCCCAACCCAAATGACTGACTGCCTTTAATATGGCTTAAAAGTTTTCAATCATTTCGTTGCTTGTCATAAGTCAAATTGCTTGCAAATTTCAAAGGTCGAAATGGCTTAATGAAGAAAAGGTACAAGATGATGATGATGTTTGCAACACTTCTTTTAATAACTGCTAATTCTTATGTTCCATTTTCCCTTCTTTTCTACCAAAGGTTGACAACCTCTTGAACTCAACAAATATTGCTTTACCTGAATCGTTTAATCCTGAGCGCAAGCTTTGATTCATGAGAATCCAAGCATGGCCATTATCTCGTCCATATGTCAAGAATCTTTAATCAGTTATTATAACATATATTGCAATTAATTGTTGTTGTTGCTGCTGCTGCTGTTGTTGTACTGTGTCATTTATCATGCTGTCGTTGTTGTTGTTATTGTTGTTGCAGTAATGTTGTAAAAATGTTTCACATAAAACAACAACTGAGTTGGCAAAAATGTAAGAGAGCGAGTCAGCTTGGCTGATATCAAACAACATGCCTTTTGTTTTGCACTTGAACTTAATTGCACTGTTGCGGGGCAAAGGCAACGAATGAAAGAGAGGTCAGAGGGTGGATAAAGGGAAGGGGGGTTACAAACAGAACCAGTTGCAGACCAGAGTTGGGTTTAGTTGATGCGACAGCAAGAACGGCATAAGGGGCAGCCGAGCAGCAGAAAATATATATAATATAAATTGCATGTGAGCGAGGCAGCCATTACCTGATACACACACACATACACACACTCACACATACACACAAAAGATATAGGGGCCACACACACACACTCACAAAAAGTTCCCGATGTCTGTGTGTGTGTGTGTGCGTGTTGTCTCTTGTGTGTAATTAAACAGTGCTGTTGGCATAAAATAAAATATAAGCACAGTCGGCAACAACAACAACAACAACAACAAGCAAGGGCAAAAAGGGGAAGACGAACCGACAGACGGATCGAGGGCAGCGGAAAGAGGGCGAGAGGGAAAGAGGTGGACAAAAGGGGGCGGGACAAACGGAAACGTACAAAGCATAGCATGAAATTTTCTTGTCTTGGCATCCTGTCGCCGGATATGTTGCCTCAATATGGCCGCCGGATGAATGATGCATGCACACACATACACACATACACACACACACAGAGACACACACTTACACACACTACCCAACTGCATATTGAGATACAAGCACAAATACAATCATATTCACAGCTGAGACGATACACACAATGGATATTTTATTGTATTGAGTTTCTGGAATTGGATTTATATGGATTTTATATTGTTTAAAATTTTTCGAAATAAAGTATTTCTTAGACCATTAGTTTGTCACTTGAAAATTTAGTGCTGGCGCAATTGCTTTCTATACCCTGTAACCAAAGAAAAGAAATGAAACGGGTATAAGCAAGTTGTAAAAATTCTAAATTATCCTGATTGTAATTATATTTTCTTGACATCTAATTGCAGGGTATCCCCTTATATTTTCAACAAATTATTTAAAAAACTTGTAATAATCAAATTATCAACAGAAAAGTTTTGCAATCTATTGAACGTTCTTTATTCACATACTTAGTATAGGGTATATTCTAGTCGATCATTTGCAAATGGAGCTTCTTTGTCGTGGTGTTATTGTGCCTACCAAAGTTGCTTATGAAATTCCATGTATGCAGCTTCTCCTTTCTCTGACCCAAGGCAAATGTGTTGGAAAAGCAATGGATGTAATAATGTTCCATAAACTGGGGCGTGGCAGGGGCGTGAGTGCAGCATGTAGCATGTAGCACGTGGCATGTCTATAGCAATTGCTTGGGCAAAATGAATTGCAGTGACAAAATGAGTTACTGAGCTCAAGTTAATCAGCAGCCATGATTAAATATTCATAGATCTTGCATAAAAGAGTGCATACTTCAAGGAAATCTCTGATAAAACTGAAAATCCGAAAGGTATTCTTTGGCAAGCTTTAAAAACAGCCAACATATCCTTAAAAATTCCTGAAGGTATTTATCTGCTTCTATTTTGTCGAGTCGTTGAAAACGCCAAGAAACTTTTATAATTCTCTCAAGGAGCTCCGCTGGAAGGAGTTGAATGGAGGGTGCGGGGGAAGTGACGGAGGTGGAGGTGGAAAACTGTCGTCGCCTGATTGCAAAATAAATGCATTTAAAGAACTTTGCAAAAGAACTTATTGGAATTGGAAATTTTTTTTTAAATCATTTGTATTTAATTTAAGTAAAACAACAAAGACAAAACCAATCAATTCACTTTGTTGTGCATTCTCATTATTTATGAGTATGTGTGTGAGTGTATGTGTGTGGTACGAAAAGTAATAAATGCAGTGCTCAAATAAGTATTCACGTGCCAACGTCAATAGCATGGCCAAATAGTAATTGTTGTCGTTACCCTGTAATCATTTCAAATGTCAAAAGGTCTAGCAAGACTAAAGTATACCATGAGAGTATTGTCAAATAGTGTGTATGATAGAGTATCTTTGAGACTAGCAGGCTGTAATAACTTTTCAAAAACAAAACTATGTATTCCTATAAAGCTCACATTTTGGCGCTGATTGTTGTGAATGTTGTTGTCGCTGTTATTTGGTTTTATTTGGCAATTAAAAGCGATTTCCGAAAATCGCCTCAGGCTCCCCGCACCGACAGCCAGCATACTCTACCCCCAGCCCCCGACCAGCTGTCGTAAAAGTCACGCACCATAAAACTGACAGCTGTTAAAATGTTGAGCGGGGCTGTCGGTGTCGATGGGAAGCTGTGTGTGTGTGTGCGAATTGTGTGGAAACTGTGGGGATGCGAGGCACGGAGTTGGAGTTGGCTTTTTGCATCAATGTGAGTTGAGTGTTGCCGCAGTAGTTAAATAGTTTGATGACTTAATGCTCTATTAACCCACCACCTTCATTAAGATATCCAAGTGATTTTGCAAAGTGCCGAACGGAATATCTATCGATGTGCAATTTCCACTCAAGTTGATCATAATATCAGCTTTATTTGAATTGCAATCGATAAAAGCAAACAATACCGATAATGCCACAGCAAATTGAGAATTGTCCTAGGATTATTGTTGGTTGGAAGTTAATGACAATTCTTCAATGCGATTCGTGTATTCACATAATCTTTGATATATGAAGGCAGTTATGTACATTTTGTTATAAAAAGCTGCAATAAATATTATAGATAGATAATTAAATTGCTACAAGTATAAATTTATTTAATGATTCTTCACAAGCAGCTTTCGCTCTAGACAGCGTCACTTTCAAACTGATTTCCACAGTCTGAGGACACCTCAATTTACACTTTTTGTCACCTTCAATACCTACCTAGCTACCTAACTCCCTTACTCATACTGAAAGAGAGATGCAAATGATCGGCACACACACACACAATCAAACAAGTGGACAAAGCATATCACACCAACGCAGTCGCTTAATTATAAGCTCTCTGTATAAATATATAAATAATGAAATGCCCAAAAACCATCACAATATCCGCCGGCCATTTCTCACTGTTGGCATAAGGACATTTCTTCAGCTGCACTCGCAGAATATATTTGGGACAGGGCTTTAATTATTCGACGTTGCACATATGTATGCAATTGTATATGGTTGCAATATCCGCTGCAACATTTTGACCATTTCCAATGTTGCCATTTCCGTTGCGGGAACCAAAAATTATAAATGCGCATAGAGGACACAGGAGAAGTGGCCATCATGCATATTGACATTTCGTCATTGGATCATTTTTAGCTGGAAGCCACACTGGTTGCAGTGTTGCAACATTGTCACGTTGCAGCTGCCTCAACCACATGCAAATACAAGTTACGAGCGCGTTTCACAGTGCGTATGATGAATAAGGCCAAACAACAAAACCCAAGTAGGCACATAGAAATCCAATACACACAGACACACAGACTTCGCAGTTATAGATTGGAAATGGGAAGCAGAGACTGTTTATGGCAACAACGTCGATAAGCTTACTGTTTATTTGTTTTACACTTAAGCCGGAGCCACTAATTTATTGGGGCCACGTGTAATGCCGGCAATTATTGAAAGCGTGAGGCAAATAAAAATATATAGCAAAAATATCTATGTGTCCGTGTGTGTGTGTGTGTGTATAATCTATATGGCAGCTGAACAAATTGCAGTTGCCCGGCACGTTTTTGGCTAACAAATCACAAGCAATTATAGAAAATTTAAGAAGAAATCGCCTTGGCACAGAACATTGGCTGGCAACTAACTATAAGGAACAACAGCTGATGTTGACACGAAACACGAACAATAAGTATAAAAGAATAAAAGAGAGAGAGAGAGAGAGAGAGAAAGAACTTTTATTTCTTTAGTCAATGTCGTTGATTCGCTATGCAGCTAAATCGAAAATGCTTATGGATAAATGCTTAATATATTGTGACAGGACGGTCAAAATGGTGCGACATCAAGTATACGCCGTGGATAGCTGTTCGCTGTTACGTAAGCACTTTATTGTGGATTGTACTACATGAGCGATTATCGCCGTGTTCTACATATTTGTGTTCATTATAAGAGATTAGTGCCTGAAATCGTTTTGTAATCCGACATGAGCACAATCTGACATTCACATGTGTCAGTGTATTAGGTGTCTGTAGCTATGTATGTGTGTATGTGTGTGTGTGGTTGTGTGTGTGTGAATCGCGCACTATAAACTACATTAATTTGCATAATTGCACTCAAGCGTGTTTAATTTGTATTTATTGCATTATTACGCATATCACCGTGCTGTAAATACAACGACAACAAGCGAATGCCGCACCACCATCAACATTCGTCGCATTGTCCTGCTGCTGATGAGATTGGACAGGATGTAATGTGGATGGTGTTAAATGATGATGCCGCCACTAATGTCTAACCAAATGCGAGCATTTACACACATGCCTACTGCTACCGGCCTTAAAGCATTAATTGTAACTAATTTTAAAGTCATATAAATTTAAACTCATTAAATAACAGCGAAAAGTACTCTTAATTATCTTTAATTGCCTGTAAAAGTGTTTAAATTAATAATGTTTTTTTGTTTAAATTAATGCAGTTAAAAGTTGAATAATATTGCTGTTCTCTGAAGTTGCAAAAGTAAATCAATATTAAGTTATAATCACATAATTACATCTTGAGTTTGATTGCAAACACACCTGGTCACACACCTTAACTGTAAGCAGGCATTTATTTAGCTACAATTCTGGACATATTTTTCAACAAGTCGCTGATATAAATGCAAATAAAATTCGTGTTAATTATTTAATTAAAAGTTATATCCGTCCGGGCATCCAAACAACTAACCACCCACTTTACATTTTGTTTCAAGTGCAATGGCAACATACTTACAAAGAAAAACTTGACGTCTCTTTCGACATAGTTTGTTGTTGTTTTTGTTGCTTTTTTCCATGGAGTTAACATGCAAAACCTTGTCTCGAAAGTTTTTAGGAATAAACTTCAAGTTTTTATTAAGTTGGCTTAACAGGAATTGGAATGTTGTTGTTGTCTTTACTGGCTCTTAGATTACGCCCGCCCACATGAAACTCATTCAAATCAAATTACATGAAGACTCCCAATACAAATCTCTCCATTCTTCATACTCTTAAAAACCCTATCTCACATACATACATACATACATATAATTAACGCACTGAAGGATGCTCTTGATGACGGCAAAGATTGATGTGAATGATTAATCTTTGCAGCAGTTTAAAGTGCGTTCAAGAGCTTCATTAATTCTTGGCTTACTCGTACACTCATGCACATGGGTGTGTCATAAAGGATTATTGTTTACCGCACACCTACATAAGTGAGCAATTAAGAGCCCATTAGCCCTGACAATGTTTACTGAGATAAAAAACAGAGTAATCCCTTAACGAATTGCTCAAGACTTCGCCCAATTACTTAAACATTTCTCGTTTATTTCTGGGAAAATTGTAAGCCCAAATGGTTTGCCAGTCTCTTATATTTTCTTTATATTTCTTCATTATTGTACTCTCTAAAGATTTAAATAAAAATTTTTTTCTTTCATTTTAGGCCTCATACTAGTAAATGTAAGAATTTAACATAAACTCTGCGAGTTTACTTAGAATCTCTTTTAGAATTAAGAAATCCTCCCAACATGTTTTTAATAGTGTTACTAAAGTTATACATCAATCTGTGTCTCAGTACTTGTTTTTAAATTTTGTTTTCAACATTATTGCATTGCAACTTAAATAAAAAATTAAAAATTTTCAAGTGTTTTCTCCACTTCTTTCCCACTTTATCCTTTACATCTAGTAAAATCGAGAGATTGCAACAATCTCTCCGGCATACCATAACATCTCAGCGCTCTCTCTAACATCTCTTTAGCATTTCTCATTTGATTGTGAGCGAAAGGCAAGTGCACATAAATATTTTTCGCACCGCGTGTAACTTTCTCAACTTTTTATTAAATTCTTTTTTGAGGCCGCGTGCAACAATCAATTACGGGTCTGGCATCTTATGCGCACCGACATTTATGGTTATTGTTTGGGAGCAAAGAAAAATAAAGTTATTTTTTTATTATTATGTTTTCGCAAAAAGGGAAAGGGAACGGTAACGGGAGGGGGAGAGAGAGAGAGAACGCACAGCGTGTTCAGAGTTCTGTGTTCCGTGTTCCGTGTTCTGTGTTCTGTGGGCCATGACCGCAGCTCGACAAGGTAGGCCAGCCCAAAAAGTGATTGCAAGAGTTAAAATTAAAAGCAAATGTAAAATCATATTTCTATGTGTAAACTTTCGCCACAGGGCTGAAGGCCCAGGACTCAATTGCTCTACCTCTACTCTACTCTCACTCACTGGCTCTCGTTCTCTCTCTCTCAGTTGCCGCCAAGTAAAACAAAAGTTTTTTAATAAAATGTTTGCGTTTCCCAGAGCAAAAAGTTTGGCGCGGAAAAAGAATTCGAATGCCCGCAGTAACAGAATCAGAATCAAAAATGGAAAACAGCAGCCAGAGCCCAGCAATAGGCCAGCAAAAGGTAATCGAGTATGAAAATTGAAATCGAAGTTGCTGGCTCACAAACACACACACACACACACACAACACTCAATGGCAACAACCAAAGCAACTGGAAACTGTTGTAATCAAAACGAGCTGCCGCCCAGGCAGTTTCTGTCTGTTTGTCCAACCGTCCCACTAGGCGTATGCGTGTTGTGCTGTTATTATTGTTGGCAAGTTAACTGAACTAAACTGAATGCCCCTGGCTACAAAATTTAAAGTTTCATTGTCAATCGTTGTAATTGAGATCTGGACTGAGATTGTGAGCTAGCTGTCTGTCCGTCCATTCCACATTATCGACGATTTAGTAAATTTGATAAATCTTATCGGGCTGCCTGCAGTGATACGAGCGCTAAACTTAAGGGCGATGGCGCTGCGAGTGCCGCAGATTGAAAATTTATTACATTTTTATTGCCTTAATGGCCGCGATAATCGAAAATTTATTTAAAAGTGCCAAGTTGTCAGTGCCAAGAATGCCGCAGGGCGACCTTGTGCAGGCGTTCCACCATTTGATTTGTGGCAACGAAGCTTAAGCTAGAAAATTACTAAAAAAACAAACTTAAAATTACTCGTAAGTACATACCAAACAGCACTGTCCATTTCAATTGACTTAAAGCTGGTGATACAAATTTATGGAATCAAATTTATAATCCGCTTTACATGAATAATTAACAGACAATTCCATTAGACTTACAAGGCAGCTTTCTCATTGAGTCACCTTTCGAATTTGTATTTGCTTTTCTTTTTATTGGAATTAAATATTTAAGCAATTATTTTTATAAATTCAATATAAATAAATTCAATGACTTCATTCAGACTAAAGTATTAAATTGGCAATTTAAAACGAAATGGAATCAATTTTGAGAATAAATTTATAGAAACGTCAGTTGTATTTGAACACCTCTTTAAATAAAATCAGATAATTGAAATCAACTTGTGAATAGACAAAAAATATAAATACTGAATCAATTTAATTTATTATCCTAAACAAAAGGATTTGGTGAATTAAATATCATAATGGTTTTGCTGATATGTGTATTGATTTTTACTGAAATAGGGTATCAGCTACAGAAAATCTCTTTTACTTCATTACGTATTTAATTTTGGGATAGATGCAACACAACTTTATTATACACCTTCTGCCAATTCAAACATGGATGTCAAACTGCAGGTAACCAAACTGCAAATAGGTAAAAAGAGTAAACAGCGTCAGAATAACTGTGCTGGTAGTGTATGAGAGTGTGTAACTTCTAGCTTCAGATGTATAAGGTTGTTACCATTGTAAGCCGCTTATGTTGAACCAAAAATGTTGTTTGTATTTGAAGTTTTAAGCCACAAACTAGCACATCTGTGTGCTTCTGTTTGTGTTATAAAAATATATATAAAATATGTGTATGTGTATGTAGGCAACGTGGCAAATGGTAATTATTGTGGAAAGTTTATAGCAGTCATTAAATAAATATTATAATTTCCTGCATTCACTAAGATTACAATGAATGCAACTTGCATATTAAATATGCCGCACAGCACTTAAATTATTAATTACTATTTAAATAAAGCAGCAGAAGTTAAATTAAGAGCATTTTCATTTAAATAAATATGCATAAATGAGCATTTTAATCTGGCAGATGCACAGACGATGGTCCTTTTGTCCATTTCATATTTTACAACAATTGAATATTCCGAGCAACATATTCCAGTTGATTTCGCCAAATATTTATATTAAATTAAAAATACTCACATACATTTCCCAGTTTTCCATTAAATATTATTAAAAAAAATGCAAGTATTTTTGTGACGTTTTGATGTTGAATTCGTTTGTCGGAATGTGTCGATTAATTGCAATTTTGATGCGTTTGCAACAATGAGTACATCCATTATTTGTTTGTCCATTTTGTGTTCGACAACAGCTGGCGCTTTGGGCAAATAAAAATAATAAAAATAATATATTTAAATGCATGACAAGCATGTGAATTGACACATTCCATTTGGTGTAAGTTTAGTTGTCATTAACCATTACCCTTACCAATTTACGTAGTTATAGCTGCAGCCAATTTGGAAGTGAATCGGAATAAAGGCGTCATCTGGCAGCAGACGGTCATCAGGCGATTTCCAAAGCTGATGCTACTGAGTTCTGCAGCAATTTAAGTTTCAGCTTGTTAGCCCTGATTTCATTTTAAAGTTGCCCGCTTGTTGCAAATGCAAAAAGTTTCCTAATGCAGCCGGCAACTTGTTCGAAACTCCGCCAAGTCAATCGGCAATGCAATTCCAATAGAAGCAAACTCCATCGCTTAGGACAACGAATACTTTTGTAGCATACAGATATATACATACATATATCTACAATGTAAGTATTGCCCGGCTTAGCAGGCGTTGATTAATATTTTGACGGATTTACCCTAGGAAATAAGCTAGGGAGTTTTGTTGGAATTTTGTCAAATTTTCCCTAAGGAATTTCCTAGGAAATTTCCTAGGGAGCTTAGCCGGTTTTTCCCTTTTGAATTTCCTAGGGAGTTTTGGCGGATTTTCCCTAAGAAATTCCCTAGGGAGTTTTGCTGGATATTTCCTAGGGAGTTCCCTAGTGAATTTCGTCAGATTTTATATAGAAAATTAGCCAGGGAATTCCCTGTGGAAGGCTCCAGCAAGACTCCCTAGGAAATTCCCTAAGGAAAGAACTAGCAGGACTCCCTAGGGAAAAATCCAGCATTTCTCCTTATGAAATTCCCTAGGAAAAGCTCCAGCAGGACTCCCTAGGGAATTTCCTAGGGAAAATACAGCAGGACTCCCTAAGGAATTTCCTAGGGAACTCTGCCGACAATTCTTTAGGATTTCCCTAGGGAATATATATATTGTACATATAAATATGTCTGGAGTGCAATTAAAAGTTTTTCTCTTCCTTGTCCAAATCTTAGAAGCGCATTAATTTTGCGCAACGCATAACTAATGATTTAATTTGTCTTGCCCGCTGGCCTGTTTGCCAGCATTAAGAACATAAAATTCTGATTATTTGCAATGCAAATACGACTACCCCCAAAGAACTGAGCCCAGGGAGCTGGTGAACATGAAAAGCCAGCTCTACATGAGAAAAGCGGTAATTATATGCAATTCTAAAGTACAGATAAAAGCCTAACTTAACTGCAGTAGAAAATAAATAACCTAAACGCAAGTTAAAAATGAGCCTGAGAAAGTATTATTTATGCTGTGAAATTAATTATTTATGCTTGTTATTGCAGAATGAAATATCAGTTTGCTTTTGCTTGTTATAGAAACGTATCTGTTTCAGTAAATTTTGGTATATAAATTTTCATTAATTTTATATAATATACTTTCGAAAACTAAATCAAAATCATATCCCTCTCTTGAACCACTGCTTCTCATCTAAAAAACTAAACCTTAAATGTCAATTATTTTGAAGACTTTAATTTTATAGAGAGCTTTTGCTTACCAAAATTTCAACTGATTAGCCAACCTCGACTTAAGCAGCCCTATTTACATTTTGTCTCAAAGATTAACTATGAACATTAACAAGTCGCTTTTTCGGACGACCTTTAACCCATACCTCACACAGCCACTGACGGTCCCCTTAATACCCATTATATACTGACAACGAGAAACTGGGCAATGTGAAACCAAACTAGCAGCAAAACGCATAAAAAAAAGTTCTCTGAGAATTATTCACACCATTGAAGTGCCGAGCATATTCAGAACACACTTTTGTTTTTATGCGAGTGCCGAGGATTTTCCGCATTGAGCCAAGAGGTGCTAAGCGTGGGCAACTTTTCAGAATGTTTTCCTATAAACATGATTATGACCCAAGATACTTGTACTTACTGACGCGATGGCAACATAAATTGAAATACGGCTCCCACTGTACACTTTTTTTTCGGCGGAGTCCATTGGGGACTCTAGTGGCAAACTTGCAACATTTTTCACTGCCTACTTCAACGCTCAACGCTCAACGCTCAGCGCTCAGCGCTCGTTGGCCGACAGCGAAATGGCCATAATGTCATTTAATTAAACGCCTGAGAGCTGTTTGTAGTTGGCTGTCCCAACTTCTGGCCAGTTGTTCCTGTTGTTGCTGTTGTTGCTGTTGTTGGTGGTGGTTAGCGTTGGCTAAACGGTTAACCAAAGTTGAGCTAAAGCGCGAGGGGCCCCATGCCACATTATTTGGATAGGGACCAGGGAGCCGCAGGGAAGGGGAGGGGAGGGGCGGGGCAGTGGTCTCGCCAGGGCGTGAAACAGTCCAGCAATTTACGTTCATTTGCATAGATATTAAAAATTGTTAGGAAGTCATTAGAAGGCATCAGTCAAATGACGCAACCTGCATATAAATGAAGCATAATTTTATTATAAGCAGTCCGGAAGGTCACTGGGCGTCGTCCACTGACAAATGTGCGACTGGCAAGCGTTTCGCCTATAGCCGTATTAATTATTAGTTTTAATTGCGTTTTGTTTGGTCAGCTGTTCCCTGACCCCTATTCCCTCCCTTTCCATTCCCTTCCACAATTGCCTTTTGCCTCAGTTGAGCTTAAAGCATACTCAAAATCATGTATGAAACTCCTTCTGCGTATTATTTAAATTTCCGCAAGAGGGAAAATCACTCACACACACACACTTACATTCACACTCACACACATACATACACCCTCAAAAATGGTGTGCAATTAAATACTTATACCATAATGTATTTTTCACAAGTTGAGCAATGTTGACCATTTGGGTTGTGGTTTCTGTTGGCCAGGGTTGCCAGGGTTGCCCCCCATTCAGTGTAAATTACAAGCACAAAGTGTTGTTTATTCGACAGAGCTGAACAAATGTTTTGGGCTTAGTCCCCGATATCCCCTCCCTCCCCTTCCGTTTAAGCCACAAGTCAAAAGCTCAACCACAAGCAATTTTATGAAATTTGTTGGTAAATTTTTCAAGTCCAGCTAAGAATCACTATTCCTGTTGTGGTTTCTTTTGCTGCTACTTCTTCTTCTTCTTCTTCTTCTTATGAATAGTGCTTTATCTTCTTCTTCTGCCACTTCCACTTCCGGTTCGTTCTTTTGGCATTGTTCTAGCTTATCAAATTTGTAATTACATTTTTCGTATGCGGCTGCTTTCAGAAAATTTTTGGACGCGGCTCATCTATTTATATGTTTGTGGTAATTCTTTTTAGCCCATTTTGAAGTTACAGTTATTTGCTCACGTTCGGTTTGGCTCGACTACCACATCCACATCCACAACCAGCACTTGCCACTTCCCATTCCGATATCCACATCCGCTTCCGCCAGCGTTTCGTTTCGATATTAAATGGTGCGCGTAATTAGATTTTAAATTTATTGTGCTCTCTGTCTATGTGTATATATTGTTTGTGTGTGTGTGGATGTGTTAGTTGTTGTGTTATTTTGTCTGCTGCTTGGTGTACACAACAATGCAAATGCTGCAATAAATAAATACACAAAACGCGACTGCGAATTCCAATTCAATGGCTTTCCCGAGGGATCGAAAGACACAGAACACAAAACACAACAGAAACGTGCCACCTGAGCGAACAATTTTAACAAATATTTAAAGACCTTTTAATTTTGTATAGAGTAATGAAAACTAGAGAGAACGTATAGTATCATATTGAGAATTATTAATAATAATAGGCAGCTTGAGGTCATTTTATTGCGACACATAATTAGATTTTTTATTCAACCCATTAGTTTTAATGTTATTATTTCATGCATTTTTCATTGGTTCACTAATATGTTTAATTATTAACTCATTGAGAATTTGCACAGATATTTGCAAAAAATCAAAACGAGTTTTAAATAAACATTCAATTGAGTTAATTTAATAGAATTGATTAAATTAAGTTAAAAATCTTTGGATGCGCTTTTGATTTATTGGCTGCATGCTCTGTCTCTGTTTCACTCGCTTTGTTCTCTCTGTCTTTGATTTTCATTTACAGTCAGTTTTGCACTTTTGGCCACAATAATGTGGCCATGCTCTGACCGTTTTCATGCACTGTCATTGGGCTCCCCATAGCTGACCACAGACAACTGACAACGTGCACCACGGGCGGCAGGTTGTCTTCACACCAAAAATAACTAGCCTATAAATAAATGTGTGTCTGTGTGCGTGTGTGGGTTTGTGGGTTTGTGTGTGTGTGTGTGTTGGTATGTGGACTGCCAGTTGCATATAGTGTTAACCAGGCGGCGTGAGTAATGAGCGCTTAATAAGGCTATAAAGCCATATTTTAAACGAGCACTGCAAAGTATGCTTTATATTTTGTTCACAATATGAGAATGTATGTATGTGCGAGCATGTATACGCATTTAAGCATATTTAATAGGTGTATGTGTGTGTGTGTGTGTTTGGGACACTCGACTGGCATTTTGAAATTTTCATAAATCACTGTGCGAAGTGTTAAAAACGATGAGTTGACGTTGCGACTGTCAGTTTCGCGAGCCAGCAACGTGTCAGATCATATCCTGGCCATGATATGAAATATGGTTGATACGAGGCTGGAGTCTGGACGGGATGGAATGGAACGGAACGGAATGGAGTGTGATTTCGATGGCGTCTTAACTTGTTTACACATGTTTAAAACGCAAATGAGCCGTAAAGCGCTGATAATAATGCAACAAACTGACAATTGACTGTTGCCAATTGTTGCCACATTGCCACAGGCTCTGTCTCTTTAAAGTAGGTTGCACTTAAATTAAGCTGAACTCTGTTTTTTTTTCGTATTGTGGCAAGTATTTACTGCACTTTACTTAATGGTATTATCCTACAGGATTGTACTGCTTTGCTCATTGTTGCAGAAGCGAAACTCGTTCAAGTATTTCTTCATATCACGCGAACTTCGCTCAGATAGAGTCATTTCTCTTCAATGTGGTTGACTGTCCGTCCAACCATCTGTCTGTCTTTTTCGCAAACAACAGCAGCAACAACAACGAGGGCAACTCGAGTAAATCAATGCAAGGCAAACGCAAATGATGCGTTCGCATCCCGCATCCTGTCGATGAGTGGCAGGAATCGTAAACCTTCTCCTGCATTGTCCGACTTCGAATCTGAGCTCCAGCACATGCCAGGCCGTTGACCATGATCCAACAATGGCTGCAAATGTGTTACGGAAACCACAGCTGAGTGAGCCTGTGAACCGACCCTATACTATTTATATCGCTGTTCCAATTGATAGCCCAACTCCAATCGAGTCCAATCCATTGGCCTCAATAATGCATGGCAATAAAATTTTAACGCAAATGTTGCGTATTTAAATGTGTTAAAAGAAAATTGAAATTGAGATCGTTTACCATTGGGATTGCAGATGCAGTTGCGATAACAGTGTTGCCAGATCAATTAAATAACTTCAATTATAAAATATTTAAAAAAAACATATTGCAAGCGCAAATTTAAAGTTACAGAATTGATTTTAAGTCTATGCTTATCATAATATATCATCTCTGTAATCTGAAAATTTTCTAATGATCGGTGGAGAAACAACTGTGCTATGCATTAGCTATCAGCCGGTGCTCAGTACTGTTAGCTTTGTTTATGTAAACTCACATATTTCCTATATCGTGTCGTGTAAAAGTATTTTAAAGTGAACTGAAATTGAAATAATCGTAAAGTGGACTGTAGAATCCGCTTTATAGATCCCTAAGACGTTTTAAAAATTAAAATTCGTATCAATGCTCTTGGCCAAACAGAATAGTTTCATAATGTTGGACAGTGATTCCGAACAGCAGACTGATTCGCGTTCCAGCTCCAGCCAGGAGCTAAAGTCCTATTCAGACGGCGACATATGCAAGACAGGCAAACAGATGGTCGAAATACCGTTCAAGCATCCATTAGAGAATACATGGACCTTGTGGTATTTGGAGAATGATCGCAACAAGAGCTGGGAGGAAATGCAGAATGAGATAACAAGCTTTGATATGGTCGAGGATTTCTGGAGCCTCTACAATCACATCAAACCACCATCTGAGCTGAAGATTGGCAGTGATTATTCGTTGTTCAAGAAGGGCATACAGTAAGAGTGTTAATTTGCATTAGAATCGTAGAGTTTAAGGGTATAGTTATGTTACTTAAATATATAATCATATATTTTTTATTATGATGAATATTCTCCTTAACTATTATTATTCTTCACACCAAATTACATTAAGATCGGATAATTATTTCGACAGTTATGATTGTTTTAATATTTTAAGCAACGCGAGTGCCTAAATGTATGCTGTAATTTTTGCCCTTTATTTTATTTTGATTTACAGACCCATGTGGGAGGATGAAATCAACAAGTATGGCGGTCGCTGGGTCATTAGCGTTGGTCGCTGCAGCAAGCTGGAGCTGGACAAGCTCTGGCTAGACGTGGTGAGTTGTCCTTGGTGTCCTTTTTGCTTGTCAACCGTCATCTGTAAGTAAACCTCGCGTCCTCAGCTGCTAATACTGATTGGTGAGGCTGTGCAGCATACTGAGGAAATCTGTGGCGCTGTCATCAACTTGCGCAGCAAGAGTAACAAAATTTGTGAGTAGCAAATGTGGCACGTATTTCACTCGACATGTGCAACATATTTATACATACGAGTCTCGCCCATCATCCGTTGCAGCGATCTGGACCGTCAATGGGCACAACGAGCTGGCTGTCATGGAGATTGGACACAAGCTGCGCAAACTTTTGGGTTTGCCGCCTCACAATCTGCAATACCAGATGCACAAGGACTCGATGATCAAGCAGGGATCGCTGGTGAAAGCGGTTTACTTATTGTAGGCCCAACGGTAACAGTAACAGTAATGATAACGGTTTTTGTTTTGTTTGTTGTTAGCCAAGGCAGCAGCTGGTCCTTCCCTCACATCTTGTCCCATGCAGCTGTTTGTTCTGCTGCGGTTGCTGCTTGGCTCGTGTATTCCAAAAATGTAAAAAAAATGTAAAATTCAATATAGAGAAAATGCAAAATGTGCCAAAGCTTTCAAAACTTTGCCAAGACTAAACAGATTTTCCCGCAGATTGTCATTTTGATCATGGTGTGGCCTCTTAACTATGTATTCAAATTTATTTCATTTAGTTACAACAATTTTTTTTAGCTAGAATAAGATAATTATGCAATTATTCCCCTTCTGTTTTTCGAAAATTAAAAATTTTAAATCTCAAGCATTAACATTGCATCAATTAATGTCATAATTACCTGAAATAAATTCTGCAAATGAACTTCTCTTGTTTTTCTTAATTGAATTCGATTTCATTAACTCTGTTTATACACAGACAAAAAAATCCGGGATATTTAGCCCGAATTTAATCCGAAACGATGTCAGAAGTGGGGTAATCTTGGATTTTCTTAAACCAAGTATGAAATACTTGATTTTTTCAATCCCGAATTCAATCCCAAAAATTCTTAAAACAAAACAAAAAAAAAGTATTTATTTTAATTTTTTATAACTTTTTTTTTGTTGTTTTTTTTTATATTTTTACATTTTTCTTTTTTTTTTTAAGTTTTACAATGTTTTTAAATTTTTTTTTAATTTTTTTTTGAACATTTTTTAATTAAATTTTTTTTTAAACATTTTTTATTTATTGTTTTTTTTTACATTTTTTTTTTTTAATGAATGGGGATTGTTTGACTGCAATTGATTGGGGAAATCGAACCCAGGTTTTTTTCAAACAGGTCAGCGACTTTAACCACTGAGCCACCAGACCAGTTGAAATGAGATAGGCCGAGAGAGAATGAAGTAATTTGGGCTTATTTTCCATTTTAATCCCGATATGACTTGATTGTTCAGCTTAATCCTGAAAACATACTTAAAAAATTCAGGCTTAAATTAAGTATTTTAGGCTTGATTTTAGAATGGCTTTTTTTTTCTGTGTAGGCATGAGAATAATTGAGTTAAGGTATTTTAACATCACAATTTAACAGTCGGGTTGATTAGTTATTAAAGTAAAGTAAAAACTAAAGGATTTTCTAAGGATTTGCACGCTTGATAAAATGTTATGCAAACATATGCAGCACTAGAGCGCGAATAAATGCGTTATGCGAGAATTTTACAATTTTTGGTGCATGGCTATTTGTTAGAAGTGGCACACAGTGACTGCAAAAGATAAATGTCCACTTGGCTGCTCGGCGAGCGCTTTTCGCTTGGCGCTTGACTGCCCAACTGAAAAGCTCAAGACAAAAGGGTCAACAATGGAGGTTGCACCATGTCTATGCCACTATTCGCTGCGCTTTCTGCTTTCCGCTGCCACCAATTCTGCTGCTGCTGCTGTTGCTGCCACTGTTTGTGGCGTCGAGTGTCCGTAAATTGAAACAATTGAATTTTGATGAAAAGCCTCGAGAGTTTTGGAGCATTCGAAATTGAAATTCACCCATTGATAGTTGACTCAATGCGTCGCACAGGGCGTATGAGTGATGTAGCAAGAAGTAAATAAAAAAAAAACAGACAACAACATTCCAATCAATATGCAACCGCCAGTGGCACGTGTCACCCAACACGACTCTAAGGAACTTTATTATGAGCCAACTTAAGTTGACAAAACTATCCTCATTGCCGTCAAACTTGCACTTCTGTCTCTCTATCTGTCTGTCTCTCAGTCTGTGTCGCTTTTTATGCCCTCAGCTCAGCTTCAGCTGGCGGCGGTGGCAAGTGGCAAGTGGCAAGTGGCAACTGTCTTGGTAGCTGTTAAACCGAAACCGCATTGCAACCACACACGTCCCACATGGCATGCAACTGCTTTCCGTGTTGCCTGCCTTCACCTTTGACAAATTGCCACACACACTCTCACACAGAGATACAGAGCATTATCAGTTGCCCAGGTGGAGAGAGGGTTGTGTCTGCCTCCTGCCTAGGCGCCACATGACTTTAGATGAAAATTTACAAATTAGTTGCACGAAACGTGACTCTGGCAAAATGCTGCAGCTGCAACTCGTTTCTCGTTTCTCGTTTTTCGGCCTGCGCAACGTTTGCAAATTTTGTCGACAAAACTTTTACAACATGCAACTTAATTAGTAAATAAATAAATTATGTTGCAATTAGTTAATTTCTTACTTACCTGCGAGCATATGATATACGAGCTAAAAACCTCTGTGCAAATGCAAATGCAATTGCAATTTTTGCTGCATGTCTTGTTTTCTTTGTGTCTCACATGTTGCATGTTTGCGTGGTGCATTAAATGAAGTCTACGAGTATGTTGAACCTTGCCACAAGCAGCTTGACTTTGACCTCAGCTAATTTGTTGACTGTCACAGAGATATACTAGTTTAAGCAGAATCGAAGTCTTGAATTATTATATGCAGGATATCGAGGTTTAAATACTATGAATGTTTTTAATTGTGGAAATTGTTAAATATTCAACTATTTCTACGTTCTTTATTTCTTTATTTATAATATATGCTACTTATAAGGGTATATCTATGATTTATTTAAATAGACTTGTGTAAGCAACTTTTTATTTAAAGTATACTTGAGTTTCAAATTCTCTGAATATTTTCTAAATTCTTCTTTCTGTTTTCTACCTTAGATTTTCACAATTCTTCTCATAATTCCTTTAACAGACATAATTTTTTTTACTTTTTAATACTTTTTGTGCATCCAAAAAAAGAAAGTATGAGTAATTTACCAAACGGTCAAACTTCTAATTATAGCAAGACATGCACAGAAAATTGGCTCAAAGAGTATGCTCAAAAATTATCCTGTCAAGATTCGCTGCAGAATCACCAGCATCATCCTGTAAAGCTACAAGCATGCAATCCCAGTTGAATATGACTGATATGAATCAAAAAACAAATAAGAAAAAGTCGTTATCTGTAGAAGCGAAACTACTGTTAAATTGCTAGATAATCGTGTACAATTAAAATGTTTAAATAGAAGTACTTATAACGCATATTCAGCCAACTGTTGTGTTGTATGGAATTGTTGAGGTCTTTCTCTTCCATTTCTGTTTTTTTTTTGCTTTTGGAGCGTCTGCACTATCTCTCACATATATCAACACTTTTCATACACTTTGCACAAACAACACACACAGAGAACGTTGGGAGAGAGCTTCAGTTTCAGCTTGGTTTTTATTGCCATAGCAGCTGACCCAGGCACTCTGGCGACCCCGCGACTCCTCTTGCTTCTCCTCCTGCTCCTCCAAGTCCTCCAACTCCTCCTGCGCCTCGTCAGGCTTCTAACCTTTGCTTATGTTGTGTATTGTTGTGGTTCGCAGTGCTTGTGCTTGTTTGCCTGGTTTTTATTTTTGTATTTTTATTTTTTTGGCAAGCAACGCTACACAACATAAAAATAAATTGCACTTCTGACACTTAAATACAGTTGAAAAGTGGTGCAGGGTGGGTGGTGTGGGGGAGTGAGCTGTCTGGACAGAAGAGGAGCGGGGGGAACAGGAGTAGCAGCGACACATGATTAAGTGGAGTTTGTGGTTTGCTTTGCGCTGGGAATACGCATGTAAATCTATTTCAGTATACATTATCGTCGTCCAGTTGAAGCTTAACTTTTATCATATAATAAAATGTAATTTTCCAACTCGTAATTCTCTGGTAATTAGAATTTATAGCAATCTTAATCGTTTTTGGCAGCCGGCAAAGAGAAAGCCAACCTCGTGTCTATCCGTGTCCAAGTCCGTGTCCACGTTCATGTCCACATTGGGATTATAGTGCCATTGTGTGTCATTGTCTGTGTCTGTGTCTGTGTGTCCGCCATCAATTTTATTAATTTGTTGAGCTTGCTGTCCAACATTTTACCTACAAAGGCCTACAAAGAAATGTACTCGCAATACTTGTAAAATTTATTATTAGAATACGGTGGTGCACCTTGGCACCACAATAGCCACACCAATGTGGCGTTGTTTGATATGAAATATTAATAAACGAATTCCTTGAATACAATTCAAGAGAATTTTACTTTTCACAAATTTGCATTACGAATTAATAGGAATTTATGACACCGGGTTCCATCTCCATGAAATGAGGACAGAGACTCAGAGTCACTTTCCCCTTCTCTCTCGCACTCTCGCACTGTCGCTCCCACTGAATGGAGAGGGAGACAGACAGATGCATGAGACAGATATTTACCCTAAAATATTATTGCTATTCGAAATTTGCAGTAGCTTTTGCGCTTTTTGGGGCAACAAAACAAAAATTCCTGCGTATATGCAAGCAGAGAGAAATGCCTGGGCCAGTGAATTTACGAAAAAGGTACCGTAGAATACATAGAATAGATAGAATACATATTTATATTGCTTTATAAATACGCAAATATGCCAGGGCAAACAACAAAAGAAAGCAGGGAAAGAACATCTTTTCTTTCTTTGCATTTTATAAGCAAATTAAAGGCGAAGACGAAACTATAAAAGGCACCGAATTGCACTGCAGGATATTAAGCACAAAAGTTGGCCGAAAAGATTTTAGCGGCAGAACAAAGTGAGTGTTGTGAGCCCAGCGAAGCTAACTTAATGAAATAAAGCACTTGCTGCCTCACACTCTAATTTATCACACACACATACTCGTATTTGAGGGCAACGGTGACCTAAACCTAAACGCAAACCTTAGCATAAGAAGTCAGTCATGAAAAGCGTACGTGAGCAATGAAAAAGTCGCAAACACTTTATTATATATAACGGTTGAAGCGTGGCTATGGCTGCCACTAAATGCTACGCGTTGCGTATACGTAATATTTTCTATGTAGATGCTGCTGCTGCTGCTGCTGGCCAGCCAAGCATGCAGAGTCAAAGAGAAAACCCACAGAGAGAAAGAGAGTTAGAGCGTATAAAAAGAGTATGACAGTGAGGGAGTGGGAGAGAGACAGGTTAGGAAGATATTTACACACAATCACACTCATTACTCATACGCCGCGTCATTGTGCCCGCAGTCAGATAAAGAGCAAGCGAAAGACAAAGGACAAAGCACCGCAGGACACACAGCTTAACGGGCATGTGGAAATGCACATACATACATACATATATACACACTCCTATGCTCGTATACTCAACGATGACGATGATGCTCAGATGCTCCGATGCTGTGAAGGTATTTTGGTATTTTGGACATGTTCTCGCCAGCTAATGCATAGTTTATGGCGCCTATTGCCGAAAAGTGTTGTTGGTCAAATAAGGTCAGCCATTTAAGCTGCCTCACAGCTCGTTGCCAAATGTGTAGACACAATGTGAGCTAACGATTTTTAGCAAACATTCTCCCATTCCCCAAAGCACTCACACAAATATCTTTCAAAATACAAACTTTGCAAATTTGTTAACAATCTTCAGGACTCCTTTCATTTCATTCACAATCAAAATGTGTTTATTGCCTCATTATAAACGACACTCTGGGCAGACCAAGATCTTGGGTACGTATACTTAATTTATTAGGTCAACGGAGCAAATCATTGACCAACAAAACCAAGTCCTCAATCTTGGTCGAAACGTGAGAAAACTGCCTAAGAGATTATTGTAAAACAAATTTGCAAAAAACTGAATGCGAATGCGAAAATCAAAATCAAAATCAAAATCAAAATCAAAATCAAAATTAAATTGAAACTACAAAGTGCACTAATTTGAGGTGTTCTGCTCAAAAGGGTTGAGGTCCAACCGCAGAGAGCTTTGATGTGCGCTCAAGGGTGGCAAGGTAGGATAATCTAATCAAGGACCAACACTTGGACCCAAAAAGGTTCCTTTTCATTTGTTTATTTGCTTGTTGGTCTGTCGGGTTAGTTCTCGTCTATTTGTTTGTTGATTGTCCGCCTCACACATTTTGCATTCCAAGCACACAGGATTCGCGAAACTGTGTCCTGCTCAAGGATAAACTCGTACAAATGCCAAGTTGCTTATTTACTGGTGCATGGCATAATTTAAATATATAATTCCTAGCGCCTTAGCATAACTGTCAACTTGTTCATATTGTTGTTGTCGCTCTTGTTGTTTTGCCAAGTCTTCTCATATTTTTAATAAGTATGCAAATGCCAAGACCTCAAAATGCCTGGCAATGGATGCAAATGGAAGTCCTGCGAGTGTCTCAAGCATATTTGCCTCGGTTTTTATGATCAAATCTTCCACGAAATTCCCAACTTTTTGGCCAAGTTGTGTCTAGACACTTTACGGTCTACGAGGCTATGAGACATAATTAAGCTGCGCAACCGCTCAAGTATCAAGTGTGATATGCAAGTGCTTAACCAAAGCATCCAAATTTTAAATAAGCACCTTGTTAATTTTTTTTTGTGATTTTTTGAAAAGAAAATATTTTAGCAATTCCAAAACATGAATAAAGTGGTCTTGTTATTTGATTTTTGTGATTTTTGCCAATACAAAAACTTAATCTTATTTTAAAATGCTATCCTGGACTTCTTTTTTTTCACTGTCGAAATTGCAGTAATTTCAATATTAAATTAATATCTTATCAAAGATTGTGAGTTGATTTTACTTATTATTATTTACTTAAATTTAATTTAATTTAAAAAAAATCAACTTTTACTGTACAATTAATTTCAAAATGAACGTTTCAAATTCGCCCTTATTATCTGATCTTCTTCGAAATGATATTAAAAGGCAACTCTCTGATTTGATTTTCGTTTGTTCGTTGTTTCAGCATTATTTGGCATAGCAACTGGTTTGCTTTTGGAGGCCACGTCAAAAGGCTAAAATCGTGCAACTAATTTGGTCAGCTTTAAGTTAAAGCCCCGATGTTGATTTTATGAACAGTTTTACGTTTCGTGGTGCACTGCGCTTTGTTATGCAAATAATTGTCAACACCTTTTGAGGGCCTTGCAAATTTCATTTGGTTACAGAGTTTGAATGTTGCCCAACGGGGCGTGTCCTGGATGTTTGGCGAGCTACGTGTGTGTGGGTGCCCAGCACAAATGTTGCCAATTATTTACATAGACCAACACACATACATACACAGAGAAAAAAGAAAATATCATTCTAAAAATCAAGTTTCGCATTCTTGATTTTAGCATGTAATTTTTAAGTATTTATTCATAATTTTATTAACAAAAATTATGTACGGATAAAATGACAATAAAATATGTAGTTTAAAAAATAGTTTCAAAAAATAATGGAAAAAAAGTCTTATAATGCTCCAATAATCAAAATCGAAAATGAAAAAAGTATTTCGTACTTGATTTATGAAATTCAGAGTTTTCCAAACTTTTGACTTTAATTTTATCCCGAAACTTTGGTTTTTTTTCCTGTGTACATATCTATATATTGTACATATACATAGGCATACACATAGACAGAACTAGAGTGCAGTTTGGCGTTTACACAATGTCGTAACGAACGGACCGCGCCATATCACAAAATCGCAACGGCAACGGCAATAGCAACAACAATGGCAACAGCAACAACGGCAACGGCGGCAACAACCGCAAACGTGCCCAAAAAGGCGTGGCGCGAACAAAATGTGAACGGACGCGTTTCATGCCCCATTGACAGAGAGCCTGTGGCTGCCGTTGGCCGTTGGCAGTGGGTGAGGTGAGGGGTAGGTAGAGGGGGTAGGGAGAGAACTGGGATTGAAGTGAGTAAGGGCTTACCGGGCATATTTGCGGCTAATTGGCTTTAAGTAGTGCTGATTACAGTGCCCACCGTCCTGATGATGTTCATGTTGTTGTCGTCGTTGTTGTTGTTGTCGATGTTGCTGTTGTTGTTGCTGTAGTTGTCGTTATCGATGTCGTTGTTCAAGTACCGAGCGCGTTTTCAATTACTAAATACTAATTAGCCGACACTGCAAGCCCCGCCATACATTTTTGTTAAGTTATTAAAATCGCAGAAAAAGAGAGAGAGAGAGAACACTGCGTGGGCGTACAGTGCACACCGTACGGTAGAGACAGGTGGATGGACTGCCGGAGGAAGGATGCTGTGTTTATACCGCATGTTGAACGGTGCATAAATTAATGCCATTAATTTGTGCTTAACGCTGGTTTATGTGTCGTCTGCTTTAACTACAACTATGTGTATGTGTTTGAGTGTGTGTGTGTATGCTTGGCAAAAGTCTCCCATTGCTCTGAACTTTCCAGCAAAGAACACTTGGTTTCCCCCTCTCTCCCACCCCTCTTGTACTCCGCCCCCACATGGAAATGGTCAGATCCAGACCATGGACCAGTACAACAATGTTAAGGCCGCGCCGTTTGCTGTGCATTTATATGTTGCACATTAATTAAAATGTATACAGAAAAGCTTTTAGCTTAAGTAAGAAGCGACTACTGTACCACACTTACCCCAGACATTTACCATATAAAAATATGTATATATCCATTTTCCTTTATATATTGTTGTGCTGACTGGAATACAATAAGCTGAAGGCATGCATAGCTGGCCATAATAATTCCTGCATATTGCCTTATTAATTTGCCATGTTGCAGCCACGTTTATTGCATGGAAGGTAGCAAATTGGATTCTCCCATTAGCTATATAAATATAACGACTTGCCATTTAATAGCTCTAATTTAAAGACTATTCTAATGAAACTTGACTGCAACTAAAATATGAGTTTAACTTAATAGACCTTTTTGAATATTTCATCTTTAACACAGCATCAATCTTTTACTTTCGATTACACTTTACACCTTCTATTTATATTGCAAGAGTCTAAGTCATTCATTTTATTTATATATATTAATTTAGTTGGCATTTCTTTTCTTATTACAATTTTCTTCATAGACGGACCGGGATATTTTACCTTAAGAACTCTAAAAAAAAGTTTTTTTTTATAAGCTTTAGAAAAAAAGAACTATCTGTTGGTCGCACTTTTGTCTGGCGATTTGTTGCCATGACTGTAAATTGAAGTCACTTTATCGCCGGCACCATCAACAACATAATCAACACGAACAACATAATCATCGTCTTCAACTTCTTGTCTCATTTCTTTCGCTTGCCTTTCATCTAGCTTCCGTGCTGACGTGCAAAGGGAATGATAAAGAGAATAGATAACATTATAAACTTTATGTGCTGCTCATTTCATTTTTATTTTTCTTTTCAGTAACCGAAAGCGGTTTATAATTACGAGAATATAAGATAATAAGTGGAAAATGGAAAGTTATTATAGTAAGTATTCATTATAGTATGACGAGAATGAAAAAACTCAGGGTGAGCTATCAATATTCAAGACAATGAATAAAATGTTTATGATATTAATTTTAAGAAAATAAGAAAAATTACTAAGCTGAGTTATTCATAACTCAGCAGTATCAATATATTAAAATTTTATTTATGAAAATTATATTTTAAATAATATATAAAACGTTCTGGGAATAATTTATATATAAGTATTTTGTTTGGCTTTAACCTTAAGTTGAACTTTAAATGAAAGTGGTGTTTATTATGTGTGGGTTGCATCGCATTTTCCTTTTAGTTTCGCCGAGATTCATTTGGCTTGGCAAAAAGCCACTCAGAGTCATTCACACAATTTGCCAGCTACATGCCTATTTGTCGCATAAAACTATCTGGCAACACCTGCGGGGCAGCGGGCTGAGTGGCAGCCATATGCCACGCCCATCTTAGCTCGATGCACGTTTTTCGGGGCAAGGAAAATTTTTGAGTAACAACTTTGCTGCGTGACACGAATGTCGAGCACGAGGAGGCACTTGGAAAACTCTGCAGCAGATTCCTTCACGTTCAGCGCGACTAATGATGTTGATGATGATGACAATCGTGCTCATGATGATGAAGTGGATGATTGTAGTGAGACATATTCCAGCCAGTCAAAGGGTGAAGCTTTAAAAGTCAAAGGGCATCATTTAAATGAACTTAAATAATTATCGTGAGAAATATCGTATTTAATTTAATTTTATTTATTTATTAAGAAGAAGTTTAGTTGAAGGGTTGAACTTCCTGACAGACAGATGCTTAACATGTTTACCAACTCTTCCATCTTCCATCTTGCAACTTCCATTGCCATTTGCCATCTTCATTTATCAGCGGAAAAATGAGCAAAAACCCATCCGCAGGGCCTTAACTCAGCCTTAAGTGCTCAACAAAACTGATGTTGACAAATTTCTTACCATTTTCTTTGCAAATATATATGTTGTACATACATATATTTCCTTATAGTATCTGTATCTGTATGTATCCTTATATCTATGCTGAGCTGCATCGTTAGCTGTTTGTTAACTCATCATCAAGCATCATCGTGACAAAAGGCTTAAATCTGTCACATTCGAAACACGTGAGCCGACGTTATTTATTTTGTGGCTTCTTTTTCTCCACTTTCCCCCCCACAAACAGTAAATGTTTTTATTGCCCTTTTGCTTAGGTGTGTGCCATTATTTGTTATTTGTTATCTGTTATTCGTTATTCGTTATTCGTTATTTGCTGTTGAGTGTTCCGTGTCAAACGCAATTGGAATATATAAATTTTCGAATTTCAAATGCAATTTTATTCGCCATTTTTTCATTCCTCTACATTTTTTGTTGTTAATTTTTGTGTACCCTTTTGAAAATGCTTTAAATTGGGTATATTTTTATAAGTATTGTTTTTCAATATTCCACTGATTCTCACAACACAAAACATCTTATTAAAATTGCTACTGATTTTTGGTAAATTTTATTATATATCGTCATTATTCTGGATGTTTCATAATAAAATAACATGTATCGAAAAATTTACCTGGTATTTCATAGTCGATCCCTTAATCCCTATTTATTTTGTTAAACAATTTAAGCGGCAAAAAGTCATTTGATAAATAAATTTGATATTACATTGATGTCTGCCAATTTGTTCTGTGTACATTCATATTTAATACACGTATTAAAACCAACTGATTACATTGCCCAAAAGATAACCATTTTAGACACTCCGTTTAGGCCATTGTCAGTTGCAACTAACAGCACTCAACACTTGATACTCAACTGAACTCAGTGACCCAATTTGAAGCTTGGCACACACACATACCCATAGAGCTTAAAAGGAGAAACGTGGCTAAATCTCTGGCATCGATTAGGCCATATTCATTAACTGAAACTGAAACTGCAACTGACCACACAAAATGAACTTAGATGCTGGTTATAAGCTCGCTTGGAGTCGTTAAATTTTGGTAGCCATTGTGAGCATTATTTTTAATAAGAGTCGCCGACCTGGAGCAAAGACTGAGAATGGGGCTGGGAAGGGGGCATAAGGGGTTTAAGGGTTGGGGCCCGATCTTCATTGCAAAGTGCTTACTTACGATACAGTCTAAGCCACTTAACATGACTCAGTAAAGCCAATCTCATTAACAGGCTTTAATTTTGAAAACACACTTAAGTACTTTGGCCCGGCCCTCACAACAAGCTCGGCAGCGCACCTAAGCGAGTTAGACAGGGACAATTAGATAGCGAGCGAGCGAGATGGATAGAGAGAGAGAGAGAGAAAGAGAGAGAGAGAGGGAAAGCAGTCAAAGCAGAGTCTCATCAAGCTCGTCGTCATTTAGTAGTCTACTTAACTCGTCTAAGGATGCTCCTGCCAGAGACTGCGACTGAGGCAGAGGCAGAGAGGCAACAGCTTGAGCAACCGTTTGAGTTTTGCTTTTTAGCGCAAGCAGCAGGACGAGAATGAGGACGACGACGAAGGCGACGACGGCGACTGGTGACAGCATTTGTTGCTCAGTTGAATGTCCTTCTGTCCTGCCCTTACCTTTCCTTTCCTTGGCTTTGCTGTCCTTGCTGTCTGTCCTCTGCTCAGTTAATGACGCAAAGTTCACACAGGTACGAGTACGAGCTCTGCCCGCATTGCCCGTCTTGCCTTGGCCTGGCCAACTCGCAACTCGTCCTGTAACTCGTCCCGGCAAGTGACAGCACACACAAACTGAACTGAGCAGTGCGACAGCAACAAGGATAACAATTGAACAGAAACAACTGAAATTAATTCTTGCAGAGGAGATGAGTCTGAGAAAGCGAGTCATTAGGACAACTGAACAACGAGGACTCGACTTCAAAATAATTATATCCGAAAAATGATTCCCTGTTTAGAGCTTAGACATCTGTATGGTATTCTTTTAGTTATCCATACACCTCATATCATCATTTATTAAACTTATTCATTTTTATATTTGTATTATTATTTAATTTTTTTAGTAGAGTCCTAAGGCATGCTCTTAGTGCCCCAACACTTAATCAAATCATTGTCACGCTCTGTCCCCTCGAGCTATGCTTCCCTATAGCAGGAAATTAATCCTAAACACATGAAATGTGAATCTGGAGTTTGGGGTTAATGTTTTAAGGGCTGCTGTTCCTGTTTTCCCTGCGAATATTTTTGCAATGAAAATTTCAATTTATTTTCGCCTGAGGCTACAATTTTTGTCTAGCTTCAAGGGCTACGTCTTTAATTTCCGCTTGAGCCTCGCAAGAATAAAATGAAAATAAATAATCCATAGTTATTATGCTTGTCAAAAATGTCCAATTGGCAGTTCGTGTGTGAAAATTGATATTGATTAGCAAACAAAAACAGAAGAAAGCAGAGCTCAGCCCAATTGAATGGCATGCAAACTGGACGAGGTCGCTCCGCGTTTCCTTGGAAATGCCCAGGGAAATAGTCATGAGTCATGAGTGAGAAGAAGGTCAGGGGCAGGAGCAAGGACCCCGGAGATTGGCCCTTGGCCCGCATAAGACGCCAGATAAAGGGAAGGTCAAGCGCCATTCGCTTTTCTTTTTCTTATCCTCATGATTTTTTTTTTGTTTTAGCCGCCCTTTTGCTCTCTTTTTGCCTGCCCAAAACATACTCCTATATGAAATGGAAAAGGCATTAAGTTCAACTTTAATATTTTTTAAGCGAATCCACTTAAAACGTTTTAGCAGCCGTCGCTTTGATGTCTGATGATCAAAACGAATCCCTCTAAACTCTAATGTTTTGGGTAATTGGGTGCAAGAGCCCGACCAATCGAGAATGTTATGTAAGCTGGCTAAAAAATAAAAGAAAATGCAGGTTGCAAAAAAAATTTGATAAATCGTTGCCTTTTCTATGCTAAGAAAACACTTTTCTCATTATCTGGGGTGCCACAGAAATCTCTTTCACCTGAAAAATGACGTAAATTTCATACAAATGTACGTCAAATTCAGGTGAAAGAGATTTCTGTGGCACCCCAGTATAATAATTTTTCTTAATTTTTAAATGTGTCTGAATGTTTTAGAATTTAAAGAATAATTTATATATAAGCACTTAGTAAATACACCCTGTTGCCTTAAAACCAGCCTTTGACCAAATTTAGTTTAATTGATTAATTAATTGATAATTCACTTCCAAGTATTTCCATTGTACTTTACTTTTGTACAGGGTATCTACACTTTGATTTTTGCCACTAATATAACTTGTCTTATGTATTAATTTTACACAATGAAGCACTTAGCTCACAGCTGGAGTAATTAGGACATTCTCTGAACAATCAGTTCAATTGAGTGCTAAAGTCCTTCACAATGGCTTTCATCTCATTTTAGGTTATCAAAGTTGCCCCCATAATATGGCCAATTTTACCTAAATTCGGTTCACTTGAATTGTCTCATCCCTACAAGGGTGCAGTGTTATTATGCAAATACAATGTTATCGTTATAAGTAAATTGCTTACACTCGTATTTGCCGACAAGTTTTTAACAGTGGAGAGCAAGGACATCTATTGTCAATCAGTCGGCAGACGTCTATTCATAGATGGCGCAAATGAGAGCAGACACTCTACGGGGATTTCATTTCAGTATCAATTTTCATTGATTTTGTCAATTGCCTAAGCAATTTGGCCAAATCTCAAATCACAAAATTGCTGAAGAAGTTCACACTGTGTGTCCTTTAAATGCCAGCGAGGGGAAGAGTTAACAGAGCTGTGCTGCCGCAAACAGATTTCTGTTAATGTTCAGCAACCCCTGTTTGTGTATTCCATCAACTGTTCCCAGCTAACAGGGGACATGCTACTTAACATGCACATGTTATTGCTTAACGCACTGGGGTAGCTAACAGTTTTATGGCAATGCTGTTACAATCCACATAATGTTAAACCAGCTATCGGCACTTGCGCTGCTAGGATTTGCTGCCAGGATTTGTTTCTGTTACGTCGCTGTTATTTCGCTGTTAGACGAACAAAAATGCCGACCACTGTGTTAAATGCTCACGTTGAAGCATAAATCAAGCAACTGCATTAACAGCTCCCCAAACAGCATCGCTTGAGAACCGCTCTGTGTGCACTTGTCTGTGTATTTTATATGACATTAAAAAAGTGCTTTTGGTTAACTTCATTTTAAATTCGATATCAACAATCTGGAATTCTTATAAATTATTGCACAAGTGAAAATTGTTGAATTTATTAAATAACTTAAGCTATGTTAATCGGTTTTCACCAAAACTTAATATTTTGTAATAATATAATAATTATTTTTAACCATTTTTAATATCATTGATTGCTTTGTATTTTTTGAATTTGTTTTATAAATATTTTATTTCTGTTAAGGAAATCTCAGCTTTTGATTGGCATTTAATGGAGTTGAATTTTCAGCTTAAAATGTAAATCAAATTTATAATAATAGTTACAGACATGACATTTTTGGAACTAAGACTGGGAATGTCTGCTATTGGCGCCCAAGTCGTTGGCATTTAAAGTCTGAGTCTGGGTCAGAGTCTGGACATTTAACAGGAAAGTAGTTCAAGTATTTGAGTAGGCGAAAGAGGCAAGCAGCAAGGGGGAAGTAAGGGGAAAGGGGCAAGGAGCAAGGGGCAAGGCTGGATGCCATTTCGATAATTAAATGTATGCATGCA
This sequence comes from Drosophila subquinaria, assembly GCA_037043405.1. NCBI lineage: Eukaryota > Metazoa > Arthropoda > Insecta > Diptera > Drosophilidae > Drosophila > Drosophila subquinaria. The sequence goes on along the minus strand of JBAMBL010000329.1, from coordinate 551,829 downwards.
GGGATGTGTGTGTGTGTGCAAGTTGTGCGCCATTAGTGGTAAAATGTTGTACATTTTTATAGTGTGCTGGAATTATGCAAATTGAACCGCAAAAGCGCTTTTAAAATGTTTTAAGTGCATTTGCATGAATATATTTTGGGTGGAGATACACACACACACACACACACACACATACAATTACAGATATATCTGTGTGTGCATGTGCATGCAATGTGTGTCAACCAATTTTAGTAAAATTGAAATTTGGAAGCGACCTTCTCAACCCCGGGGCCAGGTCAAATGCTAAGCCGAAGGCTTTTAGCTGATGTCTCATTTGCCAAATGAACAAAGGACCCAAATCGACAAGTAATCATGACAATAGATACATATATACTCACATTTATGTATATATTGTTATGCTTTCATTTTTTAAACTTTGTTGTTCTTTCGTTTTTTATATATAAATATATATATTGTTGACTGGAAGCAACTAATTGAAGTGCAGCGAAGCAGAATCGTTTGCCAATCTCTGTGATAAACCATGCAGAATTGTACTGCGAGGCGTAAATTAAAAATATTATATAAGAAGATGAGCAGAGAGGAAACCATTCGAGAAGAAGATATGCAGAGCAATACAGATAAAGTGAGAGAGGGATAGTGTAAGCGAGACAGAGAGAGAGAGAGAAAGAGATGCGCTCGTGTTGATTAAATTCAGTATCAATCAAAAGTTTATGGCCTCAAAAGTCAGGGTAAGATTTGATGGATTTTCAAGGCAAAGTTGTGGCCCCAGGCAAGACTTGGCCGATGCGATTGCCATTGGTATTGGTATTGGTATTGAGTATTGAGCATTGGGATTGCGATTGCGATTGAGAATCTAAAGGAAATCATCGGCAATGCTGTTGCTGCTGCTTGATTGCTTGCCACGTTGATATCTTTATATATCGGGGCCCTTGTATTTGTGCAGCTTCCTCGACTCGACTTTAGCCAGTGGACAGTGCAGGCGGAAACGGAAGCAAGTCTGCAGTACCAATAGCAATAGCAATAGCAGCCGCTCAATTTGGTAATGAAGTCCTCGTCGTGCTTGTCTTGTCCACTCCTGTCCCTTCTTCTGCTCGCTCTTCTTCTTTACCTCCTTGTCCTCCATGTCCATGTCGTTGTCATTGTCGCCGTCCTGTCCTGCTTTATTATGTTTTCTTTTGGTGATGGCATAACAGGAAAATCATTAGGCCACGCCGATTTGGCGCGCTGATTGCACTGCACTCGATGCTGAAGCGACAGAAGAAGAGGAAGGAAGAGGGAGAGAAAGAGAGGGAGAACGAGAGGGCTGAAGCAGGCATTGGCGCCACACTCTGTTGCAGCTGCAACTGAAGATGATGTTGCTGCTGCAACTGAAGCAGAAGCAAAAGCAACAGCAAAAGCAGTGCAGCAATTTACTGCCGCCGCATTTGCTGCAATTAATTAAATTTTTCCTTCGATGCCCAGGCAAAGGCCATGTTGTTCTGCCTCGCCCCCTTTGATCCACTCCTCTTCTGCCTCCTCAACAACTGCATGCGGCTTTAATAAATATATTTGAAATTTAATTTAACTCTTTGTGCAGCCTGTGGTTTAGTTTGTTGCCTCTTGACTTGGCCCCGTGCAGGATTAGCTTTAGTTTAATTGCCACACACTTGAGGTATTTGAAATAATCTGCAACAAATATGAAATATAATAAAGAGTATTATAATAAATATAAATAATATTTAGATGTATGTATGGTAAAATTAAATATGATATTAAAATTAAAAAATAAATAAATTATTATAATAAATTTCAATAATTATTTGATGTATGGCAAACTATTTTAAGGCCAGCAATTATAAATTACTTATTATATTCATCTTAGTAAAAATAGAATATTTTATTTATCAATGAAGTTTTATTTAATTTCAAATATATGTCTCCTAATATTTGCTATGGTTATTAGCTTTAACTCATGCGCTAAATAAAGAAACAAATATATAAAACAAATGAACTAATTTACTTGCTATGAGCCCGATGATGGATTAGAGCCACTTTAGATCGTTGTATAGGGTATAACTAGTTGGATATACATACTCACATACATAAACAGTGTGTGTGTGTGTGTATGTATGTGAGTTGCATTTTTGTTGCCGTCTGGCAAATAAATCACGTGTACTTATTTATTTAATTAGACTAACTTCTTACAAACGAATAATAGACACATACACACAAATTGACTGTCTGACATGCCACGAGATTGATTAGCCCAGTCACAGGCTTTGCTTTTCCTACACGATGTGTGTGTGTATGTATGTAAGCAAGTGTGTGTGTATGTGTGTGAGTGTGCGCCCTGTGTGTTGATTGTTTTTGTTTTTGCCTTGTGGATTGGTGTAAATTGTGCATGGAAATGTAACTTCTGCCTCTGGCTGCTGACATTATAAATCACCGGAGAAAAGCAAAAACAACAACAACAACAACAACAAGCACAACTACAACAACAGGAACAACAATAAAAACAATAGCAACAACAACAGCTACAACCAATTTCACATGGCAAAAACAACTTGAACTCATTAATGTAAGTGATTTTTCTTGCGGGCGATTGCTTGGGGGGTTTGAGTCTAGTGGGCAGAGGGGAAGGGAGAAAGGGAGGGTGCGGGAGGTTTCACGTCATAGAGAAGAAGTGAAATCATCTTTTAATTTCAATTGATTTTGCTTGTTGCCATTGCAAACTGATTGATTGCAGTGATTTCTTATGAAAATTCCAGTGTGTCTCGAGCATTCGCATTCTCTGCCATCTTATCCTTTAAGTAATTGCCCTAGAAGTGCTTCTTCCTTCCCCTTACCTTACCCCTACAAGGCAGTGTTGTACAACGTATCTGCTGCCAAGTCAATTATTTAATAGTTTCGTTAAAGTTAATTAAATATTGTCTTGAGTGTATTTTAATTGAGAATTTGTATTTATTTAAATGTGATTTATTTATAACTATAACGCAAATTAAAGAAATTTGATACAAATCTTTATTCTCCTCTCTTCTTCTCCTCTATCCAATTCCTACTCTTCTTTAAAGTCGAGAAAACTGTAAACCGTAAGCTGTTAACTGTCGTGTAATATAAAAAACGAATCCGCTTTGAATCAGTTTCACCTGATGCTCATCTCTCGTGTCCAATGGCTCGGGGGAAGAGGAGATATTTTGGGGGAACTAGAAGTGGCACTTGAAAGTGTCTAGTAGTTGCCACATCCAGCATATGCGTCCATTTTGACAATGGCGCCGTTTGCTGCTAATTGAATCTCAAAGCGCGATGGCGGAAACGGAAATGTCAATGGCAGCTTAAAAATGGCGCCAACAGCGGCGACAACACGTCCGTGTGTCTTTCTCTATGTGCGTGTGTGTGTTGGTGTGTGTGTGTGTGTGTGTATGCGTTAAAGGTATAATTGAATATTGAACGAGGCTTTTAGTGTTGAGTTTATTAGCGATGCCTAAAGTGCCGCTCGGAAAGCACACAATTATGCAACAACAACAACAGCAACAATTGACGCCACAAGCAAATTAATCAATTCTCAGCGACTTTAAAATTAATAAAAAAAAAAAATGAAAATAATGACATTCGATAGCTATCATTAAATTAATTACAATATGGATGCAATCAATGCGAATACAGTTTTTTTTTTGGCATCAACTAAATTCAACTACAGCTGCAGCAGCAACTACAACTACAACAACAACTACAGAAACAACAGCAACAACTGATGTTGCATATGCAACAAAGACAGCTTTTTAATTGCATTTACATATCCTGCGGGTCAATTGCGTTTGTTTTTCCTCATGTTGCTGTTTTTCCTGCTGCTGTTGTTGTTGTTGTTGCTGTTTATTCACTGGCATTTTGTTGGCCTCGCAGTCTATTAGACCAAATGAACTAGCTAGTGTAAGTGCGTGTGTGTGTGTGTGTGGTTGTGTATGCGTGTTTGTTTAACTTTGTGTTCTTTTGTACAGCCCCGAGGCAGCCGCTAAATGACAAGTTCAAAATGCCAACGTCAATGACAAAGCAATGTAATTATGAGCTATTTTAATGCTTTTCAAGTCAATGAACAATGTTTAACAAAGAAGCAAAAATAAACCAATCAGTTGACATACTTATGTAAAGATTGTTCAACTTAAAGATACCCTATAAGCAGATCAACTGGACTGACAGATCGATCGACTGCTAAAAGCGATAGTTCCACAACATTTTTATGCGATTTTTTTAAATTTCTAGTTTTCTTTTCTTTTTTTTCGTAAACTTTACTTTTTGCCACTACAATTTGAAAAATATTGTTTTATACTAAACAACATCTGTTGTAAAAATTGTCGTATAAATTATATTCCCTTCGAGAAGATAATCCTATTAAATTTATAATAACTCCCGTGTATTTAATTAGTATTTATTAGTATTTAATATCATAATTAAATCATTTAAATCTTTGGTATTAAGATAACCACGTATAGATTATTCGTAGTAGTAGTTTGATTCGAAATGTATTTATATAATCATCCATTCAAAATAAACACACTCTGTACGATCAAAATCAATATAATTATTAATATACCCTTAAAAGTACACATAAGATTATATTTGACAGCTACAGGGTATCAGAAAGTCAGCTGGCAGCCAATGAATGAGAATGTCCACCTGGGCAGGTGGACAGTTGGAGAGTCCTGTGCAGTTGTCCTTTGGACAAGAAGTGAGCCGTGCATTAAGTTTAATTGACATGTGGTCATCAGTCGTTGGTTTATGAGTTTGTCAACTTTTGAAATAATGATGACATGTTCGCAATATGTGAATTTTATTTCCTTCTTCTTTTGCTGCTTCTTCGGTTTGTTTAGATGGCGAGGACTGAAGTGGACTTGACTGGAGTGGATTCGTGTGGAGTGGAGTGAAGTGGGTGAAGTGGGTGATTGTGGCCAGTCCTGGGACACATTGTCATTATTTCGCTTGTCGGCGCGTCGAAGGTCAAATAAAATCGATGCCATGTCTTTGGTATGACTTTGGGGTAAAGTATTAACCTTAAAATTAATGGCCCAGAAAGATTCTCTTTCTCTTCTCTTTTATTTTTGTTCTTTGAATTGAGCTTTTGTTGTTGGGCCAAATCCAAATGTGTCTTTAACTTGAATTTTGCGACGGCACTTGAAGACAGCCCAGTTGACTGTAAGTTGGTAGGCAGCATTGACATCCCAAATGTATTTACATACAGCAACACACACAGACACTTGCGTAAATATATATCAATAAAGGGGACTTTGAAACGATGCCACTCAACATGCATTAATTCTAGAAGAAAAAACTGAAAGCTGAATATAATACCCTGTCAGATTTAGTCAAGATTAACATATAAGTGGAGTGCTATTTGATGAGATCGACTTGATAATTAAGTTAATACAAAAAAATAAATTAATTAATATATAAGAGAACTTTAATTTTATAATTATATCATTGATAGAATCTAAACAACTACCAATTCATTTTTAAACCCAACTCTGTTACACTCCTCTACCACATGCCATACCTAAAGGGTATTATAACCTCAGTCAGAATTGAGCCTTGGGCACACACTAGCACACACAGAGGCATTTACACACACCAATACACACACACATACACCAGTATGTGTAATACATATCATCATTAATATGGCGCCGTAATGAGCATTTATCTTGGCCATTACTAAATATGTATATCTGTGTATTCAGATGAAGCAATGTACATAAATGGTATTTTGTATCTATGCAGGCATTCCCTCTCTATCTCTCTCTCTCTCTCTCTCTCTCTATCTATCTTATTATTATGATTCTCTATCTGGCTCTGTTCTTCGCATTGTAATACGCAGAGTAACCCAAAGTTACATCCGACTGCATGCGCCTGGATTTTCGAATGAATTTCTCAGTGAGCTTAGCATGTTTAGCATACGGTTCGTTGGATCCCTGGTTGCCCTAATTTGCACCCCTCAGCCACGTCGCCATTTCGCAACTTTGCACAAATTAGTTGCATCCATTTTGGCCAAGTAACTGCGAATATGCCAAAATAATGCTAATGTACTTTTCGAATTACAACAATTGTGCTCTATTAACAGCACTCAGTTGAAATCCCCATTTAGTTGTTTAAACTTCTTTCCTCTTTTTATAAACATAATTACTAAAATATTATAAAGCTAATATGTTTTTAGTACAATTATTAAAATAGACTATATTTAAACGGTATAAGAGTACGAATCTTTCAGACATACGCTGTTTATATTATGCTAAATCAGTAAGACTTTAAAGGTCTGCCTTTTAATATTCTCTAAATATTTAATAAGCTGCCATTAAGTGTCCTTGGCTTTGACTTGACTAACAGTTTGTTGCAATTCATACAAAATTAATAGATAACAGACGGAAAAGAGAGGGTAGAGGGTGACGACTGAGGGCGAAATGGCATTAAATGAAGCATGTTAAACTCTCTTTCAATGCTGATCTTTCTCGATTTAGAACACGTGTCAATAAATAAAACCATTTGCTGGAAGCCTCAAACGCCTCGTCTTTTTGTTGGTGGTCTCTGATATCGTCAATATTCTCTAGGCAGGCATAAAACAAACAAATGATGCGAAAAGCTGGTAAAAGGCTTTTAAAATGTACTTAAAATTCAACAATGACAATCACATCACATATCGTATTTATTTATTTCCCCCTTTTCGGGCTGTCGCACAGAGCACAGAGAACAGAGCACAGAGAGACCAAATGGATTCACTCTCATCGCACTTTTTTTATGAATCAATTTTGCCGAGGGGACGTGAAGTGAAAGGGAGTTGGAAACGGGAAACGGGAAGTTTTTGGGACTGGGTTAGGCGACTGGAAATCTCATGTTAATGTGGCGTTTGCTTTAGTGCCGCTAAAGCGGTTAAATAGCGCAAAAGTTTGCGATAAAATGTTCTTCAAGTTTAGTTCTTTTTTTGGGGGCCATGTGGTATGTGGCATGTGTGGGACTTAGTTTTTACGCTTGCTTGGCTATTGGCCATTTGCAGTCACTGCTGTCGCTTACCAATCACGTGTTCCGACAAATAGGCAATCAATGGCAGCCATAATAGAAGTGTCCACCGACCTCAGCTCCCCCTCCTACACACAGTTCAATTGCCACACAGTTTTATGATCCATGTGCTTCGGGGGGGGGATTATCATTTATTTATATTCTTTTTTTGCTCCTGTTTTTTTGTTGTTTATTGCTGGGTTCAGGTCAATTGGTTTATGGCAACAAGCAAGTTTTAACGACTTAATAGCCGAAATTCAATACAATTTTCCAGCTGCCTGAACTTTACCGATTCCGTTACAGAAGGTTCCACGCACAGAACTATTGACCCTGTAAAACTATTGCAATTCAATAAAAATGCAAATGTTTGAGTACTTCTGAGGTCCGATTGCAATTTTTGGGGGCAGTGTTCAGTTTTTATTTTACACCAAATACGTATATTTCAAATATTTTTTACGTACCCTGTATTTACGTCAAATTTGAAAAGGATGTTTAAGCTGAAGTAATGGAAGCTCGAAATTTATTAATTTAATTAATATTACATAATTATAGACTTCTTTAAATATTGAATTGATCGTATGATAGATATAGAAATATACATGCCAAAGAGTATTTCTTACTGGGTATCTGTTAGTCAAGCAGCCTTTTTTCCTTCACTTGCAGCATTTTTGAATAGTTAACCGAAATAAAAATTCAAATGCATACACTCGAGTACATTGCGATACCGTCACTTTAACGCGACCACACATACACACATACACACATATACACGCGTCTAAAAGTCGCTCACCTGTCACCATCACATTCACCTTTTGACCCTTGGATGGAGGCGTGGCGTCTGCTAAAAGTTGACTTTCGCGCATGAAATTTTGCTTTAAAAATATATCGTCGCACAGATTTTTGTTAACCAAGCGAAATTTAGCCGTTAGCCAGGCACTAATTTCTCACATTGAAAATAAAAAATATAAAACAAATGAAAAAAAATGGGGAGGTGTGTAAAAAGTGTCAGACTGGGCGCGGCACATCATGAATTTTCATGTACTTCGCACTGAAGCTGACATCCTTGCGAGGATGTGCAATTTTTTACGTGTTCTCATAACAAAATGTCAGCGATGGGCACTCGTCTTCGTTGTCTCATGTATGAAAATTGAGGATCCACAATTTATAATGCAAATGTCAGTCGCGTAGTCACAAGAAGAGCAGCACAGAGGGAGCGGAAGGAGGGGAGGTGAGGTACTGCCTACGGGGGCGTAACACAAATTGAATTAAATTTCCTTAAAAACTTTACCTCACCAAGTTCAAAGTTTAATTAATTTTCTTTTGTTTGGCGCTAATTAAATGATTGAGTTTCGTATTTGGCCATGCTTGTGTGCACATCCCCTCTCTCCCACACACACCTGAGAGGGGGGGTGGTAATAAATCATTAGTGTACCCTTTGAGTAGCAAGTTGCCTACTAGTCGCGCCGATGCCGATGCCGCCGCCAGGTGATTGATGAGCCAACCTGCCCTGCCGAGTGCAACCTGTAGGCTCTCTGCCGCATGCCTCAAATGTAAATAAATTTTAATTTTTTTAAACTCTTCCTCTCTCTCTCTCTCTCTTGCCTTGTTTTCGGGGAGCTTGAAATCAATTATTGGCGACCTTTTTCTGTTGACAATGCGATTTTAAATACTGCACAGCAGGTTCAAGTGACATATCAGCTAGTGATGTAAGTTTAAAAAATAAATTGAATTGCCGAAATATCTCCAAACAGTATATAAAAAAAACAGTAAAAAAACCGTAATTTTAAATACAAAATTCACTCGAAAATTTCAACTTGTGAAGTCGAAACAACTTCGAAATTTCATAGCTTTGCCAAAACTTATCCGATTTCCAAGCAGAATATCAGTTTAAGCATGGTTTGACCTCTTAATTCAGTCATATTTAAATTTCAACAATAATAATTTTAAGATAATGGAATTGTCTTTTTCAAAATTTTAAATCTCAACTTTGAACATTTAATCAACTGCTTATGTCATAATTAACTGAACTTAATTCTGCAAATGACATAAAATAATTGATAATTTAATTGTTGTAATTAAAATGTGTTTTGATCCACCCTTTAATGTATGTAGCTGTTTTAATTAAATTCAATTAACCGCCAAAAGGTGACAGGCGAAAGCATCAAACTCATTTGAGCCCATTGTTTTTATCGAAATGTATTCATCTAACGCCTTCGGGGGAGCGTTAATTAATATCATAACATTAGGGCAATGCACCAACCAACTAACAACAAATGTGTGTGTGTGATACATCTATATATAGTGTACATATATAATTACGCGAATTGCAATTGTATTATATCAGAAATCGCTGGACGAAACCATTGTTTGTGTTACCACTAACTGCACTAAATGCCGTTAGGCCACATACCACGCACACACACACACACACACACGCAGTATTGATATATTAGCCAAGATTGCATTTGAGCACGTATGTGTGGGTGTGTGTGTGTGGCTTATTTAAAATTAATTAATGTTATGAAAACGCAATGCACATCTGCGGTGCCTTTGTTAGAGGCTCGCTAGAATCTCCAATGCATGTAAGCCGTGTCATAATAATTACAACATTTTTCAACATAAACACACACACACACACACACACACATACAGACACACACATAGACTCACACAATGCCTTTGGGTGCATTGTTGTATTTGTATATTGCATTCGCTTTAAATGCAATTTTGTGAAACATAAATTGTTGCTAATAAAAAGCGAGACAAAAGATCGAAATGGAATCAGATAAACATTAATTATGTTAACATAACCATTGAATGAGTTGCTATTTAATTAAAATGGCCTCAAATTATTTATTGGTATGCTTATACTAAAAATTAATGCAGTATCTTTGTCACTAACCAGCTGAAATAGCTGTATAAAAAATAAACTAACTGCGATCAGTTTAAGTAACGAAGAATTATTTTACCCAACTTCTCGTATTTTCCCTTTATTGCTCTCCTTTGATTACACACTTCTTCAAATTGCCATAGTATAATAAAAAGCGAATAAATCAGTTTCCAATTTAAGCTTTAATGTCGCAGCATTTCGATATTTAATCTTTATTAAACTCGTGTAGCTTTTGGTAGATTTGTTGGCTATTTTTTGAGAGTTGGCTATAAATTTTGTTGTTTGCTGTTAAGCGAAATGCGAAACATTTGGTGCGGACATTTTTCCAAGAAGTTTTTCCACGCTTTGCGAATGATTTATGTTGCCAAAGCTGCAGTTGCTGGAATTAAAAGTGCTTACAATAATAAAGGGGAATGGGCGAAGGTAATAAGGTTAAGGCAACAGACGACAACTGTTGATACAGTTCCAAGGTAAAAGATTAAAAGGAGTAAAACATAAGAATACAAGAAAACTGGTAATGAAAGGCTAGTTGTTAAGTAACAGAGAATAGGAAGACAATTATAAATTTCAAAAGTATAATGTAGATTGGATTTTCTGAGATGGAAATAATCAAAAGTTAATTATTAACTATTACTCGTTTAAGGACTGTCATCAAAATGCGACTTCAATATAAAAAGAAACAACAGAAAAACTGAAGAGTTTTCTTAAAGATTTAACTTTATTCCGTGCATATAAAATTTACATTTAATTGGAATTCAGTATTGTGAACCCTTTGTCAGGCATTTTGGAGGTATCACATTATTTACTTGTCATTGATATTTTCGTGCCATTTGAATACAATGGTGATTAATCAAGCGAACGCCTAAAGTCAATTTCAACAGATTGATTCAAATTTGTTGTGCAAACGCAACACATGACACGCCCAACGCACTCCCCACACCCCCGGCCAACTCCATATTGCCACCTTGAAAAGCAATAGAACGAGAAACCGACAAATCGACAAAGACGGGCCTGTAAGTCGACTGGGCTTGGCATTTTAGTTTGAAAACACGCAAAAGGCAGCGACACGTACAGAGAAGACACTCAAAGTGAGACATACATGCTCACATCACTGTAGATTTGCACACATACAAACACTCACATGCCGCAGGCATAGCTCCAGGCTCGAAATGCTGAAGCTGAAGCTAAAGCCAAAGCCAAAGCTGATGTTGATGTTGAACGAAACCCAAAAATTTATTGCATCAATTAAGTTGGACATGTTAATTGCGTTAAGTTGAACATGGCGCACAGGTGAAGGTGGCACACTAATTCTGACTCTCACTGTGCCTGAGTGAGTATGTGGATGTGAGGGAGTGTGTAAGTATGTGAGAGACTGTGTGTGTGACAATGACAATGTCATTGGCAAAGCGACGTCAAAAGCAAAGGGAGCTATTTACGCATTGATCCTTTGATTGAGATTTGCCACAGGGCGTGGCAAGCGGGGCAGGTGCGGCATGTGGCAAGTGTGTGTACGTGTTAGCAAGTGTGAACGTTATTTCAATTAAACTTCAAGTTATTAGCACAGAGAAATTGCTTGTTGATCAGCCAAAAGTTACCCTGTAAAGAGCTCGAAGGGATTAAAAATTACTCCTTTTAAAATAGGAACAATGTGAATTTATAATATATTTATGTAAAATACAAAAGAAGAAGGCATTTCTGAATCCCTAACAAATTGATTGATTAGAGTAGGTTTTTTTCTGCTTTCCCCTATCCCCCAATCAAAGGTTGCATTTAATAAATTCTTTTGAATATCCCCTGGTCTTTAAACTACTATTTTCATATCTTTAGATTTAAATCTGAATATTAATATATGTATAATAAATTTTTCTCAACTTTATCAAGAATTTTTCAGATTTTTTCAGATACACGGTATACAAAAATATTTAAAATTAATTGCACTGCCCATTAAACTCTGGAAATTGTGTGCAAAACAGTTTAAGGCCTAGAATGCCATTCAGCCAAGAGCACAATGGGGCCAACACAAGAGGAGGCCTGTAAATATGCGAGATACTAAACCTGTATTAAACACTTTTAGGCAGACCATATTATTTTGGTGCAGAAGCTTACCGCTCAATTTGGCCATAATAATAATATAAGGCTCGGTCAACTGGACACGCCCAGCAGAGCACTTAGTTGTCTTCCATCTGAGCTTGTTGTTGTCATATTTGTGGCTATCTGGCTGCCTCAAACTGGATGTATTGTGTGTGTGCCATTGTTGTTGTTGTTGTGGTTGGCTGCTGATGCAGTACAGTTGGACGTGACTGTAACACTAAAAATGCAGGCAACGAGGCTGCAGCCAGGAGCTGCTCACAAGGACCTGCCAAACTACATGACATCGAAAATAGTTTTTAGTATCGCCTTTTGCTCATATCCTAATCTCTCTCTCTCGCTCGCTCTCTCTCTCGTTCGTAGCGTGTTGTCAACTCATGTTGGCAATTTTCACCTGTTCAACTGTTCACCTGTTTTCAAGGAGCCGCAGCTTACATAAGTATAACAAATGTGGCATGTGCCACCTGAGAGCGAGGACGAGGATGGGAAAGTAGAGCAGAACAGGACATAGTCGGGTGGATGTGTGCGGAATGCCAAATGCGTTTATGATTTGTGGCATGTCCTTTGCCAAATAAATCAAATGCAATCAACAGTCTCAGCCGGGATCACAAAGCTTATCAAGCACGTGGTTATAGCCAGAGGTGTTCTGTTCTCTTCTATTTTGTCCTGTCCTGTCCATTATGTCAAATGCTTAGCACCTGACCCAACGCCCTCCCCCAACACCCTAAGGTGGAAACTACAATGAAAATTCAATTTCCCGTGCAATAGACCGCATCAGAAATAAATGCAATGCACTCACCAGGAATCACGAATTTTATGTTTCTCTTGAAGAATTAAATTACTTATTACAAAACAGGAAACGTGTATACATTCCAATATGTATTTAGATACACCTTTGGAGCAAGCTTAAGAGTTTTTGTTGTTCGTTTAAATAAGTTAATTCAAGTAGATGTGAGTTGCATTTTTCTAAAGTTACAAAATCTGCATTCTGTTTGAAAACAGGCTAAAAACTATGAGAAAACAATTTTATAAATGACCAAATCAACTAAAGAATAGTCTAGATCAGAATGCATACCTAGTAGTTATCCTAGAACCTGGGCTTATCTTCTTTAGCTTTCGAAAATTATAAGACGATTAAACAGACTGACAGATACACGTAAATAGAGGAATTGTGAAATTGACAGACAAATTGTCAATCAAACAGACAGATTTATAGGCAGACTGACAGGGGTGAACTGACATTTGATATGTCAATCATATAGTAAATATTTCTACAAATACCATTCCCATTTTCCAGGGTATTTTAGTGTCCTGGAAGCCTTGGATTTTGTCGTCAGCTGGCACTACAATTGTATATAATATTACTAAAAGTGCAACGGGGCAAGTCCAACAGTTGACTTTGATTGCTTTGCCTTGATTTCTTTTCTTTTCCCTTCTTTCGTTCCGTTTCTTTTTCTTTTCTATTTTTTTGAGGAGATTTTTCTATCTTGGTTTGCTTTGAATTTTCTTAGCTTTGTGCCCGTTGTTTAGGTTCGAATTACGTATACAAGAGCGAGTAGTACAATTGATTCTCCATTTTCATCTCCTTCACCTTCTATTTTTAATTTTTTAAAAATACATAGCAAATATGTGTGATATCTGACAACGTGAAAGGAGAGAACGAGCGTGTCCTAGAGTGTCCTGGAGTGTGTCCCAAAAGCACAGCGAGTGTTGCCTTGTTTTTCGTCCCTTGACAGCATTGACAGTTTCGACAAAAAACTATGGCCAACAGAAAACTAAAAGAAAATGAAAGAAAAAAATACAAGATACGCTGCAAAATATGAGAAATACTCGCAATACATGTATAAATTTATATGTGTATGGTGTGTATGTGTGTGTGTGTGTGTTGGGGTGTATTTGATGCTCTTGTATTTTATTGAAATTGATATTCTTGGATCCGAATGCATTTGCGCGAACATATTACTTTTATTATACTCGTACTTGTATGTTGTGTGTCCTGTTGCGTTCTCGATTCTTTTGGCATTTTATTCCTTTGCCACTCCTCCTCTTCTCCTCCTCCTCTTCTTCATCTCTTCAGCTTCTACTTGTAATGTTAAAATAAATATTGAAAATGGCAAATGGGAATTGCAGACAATGGATTGCTGAGCCGGGACTAACTTGGGCGTTGTATCTTATTTTTTTAGCTACACCAATGTTAATTCATATTGTCAAGCCATAAGTACATATAAGTTTTTGATATACTGGCCTTAAAAGCGTGCAAATGTGCTAAAAATTGAGCTATAATTAAAAGAGAAGAAAATGATTGTCCAGCTTTTAAGCTTTCTTTTAAAGTTGAGAGAATTTAGTGAAAATTTGTGTAATAATATAAGGCAAACAATTTGATAGCTTGAAGTCAAAGAAGATATTCGATAATATGTATATTAGGTTGCAACAAAATAAATATATATTTTTAAATAATTAGCCTACTTTAATCTATGATAAATTGTAAGGTATATTTTTTAATAATTCACGATTGAATAGATGGATGAGACTCTTTTTTTACGAAAAATTTTGATTAATTTTTGAGGTTTTGTAAGGTTTGTATGACAATAGAAAATAGTTCGGTTCATTACAAAATTTACAAAAACTAGTCGGCGGTGCTACAGTCGAGCGGTACTCGACTGTCGGAGACCCCGTACTTATTATAAAGATATCTCAAACAACAAAAAGATTTTCATACTAAGACTTGATTTTCAACTGATTGTTCCTATGGTCAGTATGTATGGGACCATCTTTTATGCATATTCTGTCAGTTTGGTTGAAATATCTCAAACAGCAAAAAAGTTTTCCATACTAAGACTTGATTTTAAACTGATTGTTCCTATGGGAGCTATATGATATAGTGGTCCGATCCAAAATCTAAAACAAACTCGATCTGCTCTTAATATAGACGAACCTACATACCAAGTTTGGAGTCTCTAGCTCTTATAGTCTCTGAGATCTAGGCGCTCTTACAGACGGACAGACGGACAGGCGGACATGGCTATATCGACTCGGCTGTTGATGCTGATTAAGAATATATATACTTTATGGGGTCTGCCACGCCTCCTTCTGCCTGTTACGCACATTTTTTTTTGTGACAAAGTTAATAGACCCCTTTACTTGTTTAAAGTACGGGGTCTAAAAAAAAACTCTACCCCTTTTAAAAAAAATTATAATGGTTTTCATTATTTGAAGCCTTAGAAGTTTATCAAATCTATGAAATTTCACATGTTATGGAACTCCCACAGTTAGAACCAGCTCACACATGCCATGAAATTGAATACTTTAATTAAAACGCTGATGCGAAAATAAGCAAACAGTTTTATTTTTATGCAAATGCCATATTAAACTCAGAGTTGCAGTTAGCGGCAGGGACTGGAACAAAGACACGAACGGGGGTTGGAATAAGGGGCAGGGCATAGGGAACAGAGCAATGTGGTATCTGCTTTATTTTAGCCGTTCATTGTGCAAAAGGCAGACAAGAACGGAGTCACAAAGAGCCAACCGAATGGGATGCAACAGCAGCAGCAGATGGTTGGCGGGGGGAGGGGGATGAGTGCACCCTAATGCAGGTGAAAGCAAGTCAGGTGAGTCAGGTGAGTTGCAGCGGCAGAAAAATAATTAGAGCCTGCTAGGCAGCAACTGCAACGCACTGTAGCCAGCCATTGTTTACCTGCCTGGTAGCTACCTGGTTGCCATAGCTGCTGCTCCAGTTGTTGTTGATGTTGTTGTTGTTGTTGTTGCTGCTGCTGCTGCTGTTGCAGTGACAGTTTCAATGTGCAAATCTGCATAAGTGCGCATTTTAATTTTGTTGCACATTTTGCCGGCTACAGAAGCGGCGTCTAATTGAAATGCATGCACCGGGCCGAGTTGAGTTTGGCCGGGACAGGTCGGAACGGAACGGAACGGAATGGGACGGGTCTGGCCAGAATACTTGACTCTTGCTTTAAGCACATTCAGCCCGTATGTCGATGGCGGCTTTAATGTGTATGCACCGAGCACTGAGCGCTGAGTACTGAGACTGTCTCCCCTCTGCGCCCAATGTGAGTAACTTTCATGCCGGCACGTCACAGCCATCAACGCTGTTTTATAGCTGACATCGCAGGCATCTTACACACACACACACACACACACACATACAGCTTTTGGGTGTGCCACCATTAGCAAACCCTTTTGCGTTTATTTACCTTTATTTTCCTCTTTTTGCCTTTTTATTTATATATTTGCGTTTTATTATTGAACAGCAACATGACATGAATTTCAATGAATGTCAACAGCATCAGGATGTCGTCCTGCTGCCCCTGTCCCCAGTTTTCCGTTAGCCCGACGCCCCCCAATCCCGCTCCCATATCATGGCCATAAAATGAGCGTGTCATCAGAAATCGCAACAAAATTTAGCAAATTGCCGGAAATAAAATTTAAATTAGCAGCCAGCTAAGAGAGAAACAGCATCAAGTAGCAGAGCTATTAAATTTGCAACTTCAATTGATGAGTACAAGTATCTGCTGAGTATTCAGGTTATGGGATAGGCTCTACTGACTGATCTGCTTGAGAGAGATTGTCGTAAATCTATTACAACCAAAAGAGTGTTATTTGCTTATATTGATGGGTAGCTTTAGCTTTTATTTGTTTGAAAATAAAGCCAACTCGAAGCCACCTTCGGCAAACAATTCATCAAGTTGGCCAATTTAATGGGACGACAGGTCCTTAAACAATATCAATGCTGACGCTATTAAATCAAGACTTTGCAAAGAGTGTCAACAATATTTTAACTTTATTTCATTTTTATTTGGCCATCACCCACACACATGCACACACTCACACACACATACTTCTACACAAATGGGCAGAGCGCTCATTATGCAAATTGCAAAAATTCCCATAAGCAGCTCACCAAAACTAATTTGTCACTGTCTTCTGCTTGTTAGTCAAACGAACGTACACAGAAAGCAGAGTGTCATGTCTCTCTCTCTCTCTTTCTCTTTGTATGTGTATGCGTGTGAGAGAGTGTGAGTGGGTGTGGTTTCGGCCACGCTTTTGTGGCTTACATTTTTATCACTCCTCTGTGTGTACGTGTGTGTGTGGGGAAAACCAGAGTGTCCTGTCTCTGTGTGTTTGCTGATAAACTGATGCAGACAGCACAAACATGCTAACAATTTCATAAAGTTTCCAGCAGCAACATACAGTGCGTACTTTGTAATCATATACTAATAAATACTTATATTAATTCTAAAACTAACATTTCATAGTAAAAGTTGTAAGCCCCCTAACAAAATATATATGTATATTTTTATCATTTGACACGTCACTGGCATCAAACAGCAACCCCTCCTCTCTCCCCGTCCCCCTCCCCCTCACACAACCCTGCATATCCGAACACGTCGTGCTCAGGGTTGTCGTTTGCCATTTGGGTCTCGGGGTTGTTGCTGGGCATGAAAGCATAATTAAACGTTGCATACTTTTTAGCGCAGTTTTCAATTTAATTACCACGTCGTCGCAGCAAAGCGAATTTTTGCACTAATTAGTGAAATTATGGGCTGATTGTGGATGCCCACCTCCCCACCGCCCTACCCCTTCCTTTCTCCTCAATCACATTACCATCCCCACATCCTGTTTGAGTGCATTAAGTGGACATGTGTGGGTTGTGTGTCCTTGGCACTTGGCACTCGATCAAAATTCAATTCAAATTCAGCTTGAATTTACATTTCTAAATAAAAATAAAATTATTTTTAAAAGTAAAACTTCCAAATGTGATGTAAATATAATATATTTATAAATAAGTATTTTTTGTATCTATCAAATAATAATATTAACCATATATCAAAGCGTCTTTGCTTTATTTATTATACTGTTCAGCTGTTGTTGGAGCAACCATTCTTCACTTGAAATGTCAGCTGCGTTACAAAACTTTAAGATTATATTTTTTGCTTGTGTTTTTGGAGCACAGCTCGAGCATTAACAAGTTGGGTGCGAAATTTGTCGTATTTTTGTATTGCGTATTTCGTATTTTTTGCCACTTCTGTTGTTGTTTCGTGTCCGCACGGCAACCTCAAATACTGGACGCCTGTATAAGCTTGTCAAACTCAACTGTCAAACGCACCTGTCAAGCGTAACAATTAGCACGGCAAAATGGCAACTGGCAGCCCACAAACAAAGCTACGTACAAAAGACTCCCAGCCAAACCAATGGCTACCAACGGCTCAGAGTGTGAGTGACGATGGCTTAAACTTCGATTCGTGTATGTCTATGAGGAACTGTGTGAGTGTGCGTTTGTATGTGTGGCTTTGTGTGTGTGAGTTTGGCAGGAGGCAGCAGCAATGATTTACGACCATTTGTCGAATTTGACAAATTTTCTTAACGCTGATTTTACGAGCGAACGAGGTAAAAAAACTAGACAAGAAAATTAAAGATACATTTAAAGAATTATTCGAAACTAAGCAAATTTCATGTTAAAAAATAATACTAAAATATGTACAACTGGCTTAAAATTATTTTATGTTATAATTTGTGTACTTTCGTACTTTCGCGTCGCTCATCATGAAGTTCGTTCAATTAGCGGGCAGGCTAATTCCACAGCGACCGTCCATTGTGATCGACAACGCGGTCCTTTATGAATGCCGGCAATTGCCACGGAAATGTGCCGCGACCATCGCGTTTTGGGTACGGAAATGACATTGTAAGTTCGCGAAAGCTGCAGAATTTGCATAATAATAAAACAGCATAGAATAGAGCCAGTTCTCTACTATGTATTGTATATATATAAAGTCTATATATACACATTCTGCCGCCACAAAGACCACCGTTTTGCATTATGCAGCCGGCATTTTGCTAACAAACAGTTTGGCCAATTACCTGTGCGTTTTGGCAGCCAAATGAAATTAATAAAATTATTTTTTGGCCAGACAATGAAATTTTGCTGTGCGCCATATTTCTGAGCTCTGATTCTGGGCGTGGCAACAGTTGACTTTGTTGGAAATTTTATTAAGACGAAATTGCAAGTATTTGCGTCAAATATTTATGAATTTCATTGAGTCAAAGTTTTGGCAGCTGCTTCTGGCATTTCGCTAAAACTTTGCCCGTTGTACGAGTGCTCGTATTGTAAGTGAGTTCGTGTGGTTGTTCTGCGTTTATAAGAATGTCGGTGAAGAGACAAAACAGGCTTGTTTTGGGTCAAAATGTTGTACAAAATATTTACTTGTTGTTGGCCAACAAAAACACAAATATCAACCAAAATAAAGCAAAACCAGAATGCACATGAAAATGCGTGACGCATTTCACAAAATTGCAAAAAAAAAGAAAAAAATCAAAAAAAAAAAAATCCAGCAGAAAGCAAAAAAGTTTTTGTCCATGCAGGTGTGTGTTCAGTGTGTATGTGAGTGTGTGAGTGTGAGTGTGTGTGCGTTTGTGTGTGAGAGTTATGACAGCACACATAAAAAAAAGAGGACTCAAGATTTATGTGCAAGAGTTTTACAATTTGATCGCCTGCTGTTGACATTCGTTGCTGCTAGTTGCACAAAAATTGTTGTAAAAATGTTTCATTGCTCCACATAAATTGCGAGCATTCAAGTTGTTGCTCTGGGTGCTGCTTCTGCTGCTTGTGCTACTTCTGCTGCTGCAGTTGTCTGATGATGAGCTTTAAGTGCAAGTCACTGGAAAGCCAGTCATATGTGGCGTATACGCAACATGTACAATTAGCTTCACTGCACTGCTGAAGAGCGGCTGGCATCACAATTTACAGCATTTCCATCAATCAATGTCGATTGGCAAATCTTTTTTTAAAAATACATGTTTTTTATTATTTGTTGGGCGTCCTTGGCCCTTGCGACATGTGTCGCCCCCAAATCTGTCTGAGCATCCAAATTGATTCATTGAAATTTAATTCTGCCTTTAATCACTGTAATTGATAAGCTAGAAATAGGATAGCAAAGATCTGAAGAGGCTATCGTTTAATGTTCTTTTTTTAACCTCATTATACAATTCGAATACAAATTCAATATTATTGACAGTATATTTTTTTCGCTTGCTGCTTTCACTCTTAACAATAATATTTTTGTTGCTGCTTTTAATAAACTTTTACGGCACTCATAAAACTTAGTGAGCAACTTTTATCAAAACTTTTTCCAAAGAAATTTATGTAAACAGCGACGAGTCTGAAGTTCGATTGAGACGATGAAACGATGAAACGAGACGAGCAACCAGAAATAATATAAAAAGTAAGTATGGTAACTATAGGGAATATTCTCTTAGTTTGAGCATTTCAATAGATTAATTCAAGCAGCGAAAGAAAGTAAAATATTTGTAGTAAACAAACCAAAACAAGTGGAATTTGCTTGCATCAAACTTCAAGTACATAAATTATGCTTTTCAAATTCTCAGCTATTTGAATCTTTTGCAGACTTTGTTGAACAAAATTAAACTCAAAAACTTTTAAATTATATCTGAAACTCTATTTTTATCTAATGTAGTAGATAGATTGTTTTTATTGTAAAAGTAAACCATAAAGTTGTATTAAAAGATAAGCAAACATTTATAATTAAGTACAGTTTTGAAATTTGCCTAATATGAATATGAAGGAGCTTTCTTTGGTTATATTACTTTAATTTGATATGTTGGTACTCGCAATTGATTGAGTTGGCTCTCAAAAAAATCTACAAATCTACAAAAGTTGTTAGGACTGACGGCTAAAAATGTTATTGTATAATGCATTAACACTTTGGCGCACACCTGGTATCAAATACTAATAACAGCCTCTCTCTTCGGAAAACTCAACCGAAAACATCACATTACTCATGTTTGTGGTAGCGAGGCACAGCTGCCGGTGGCATGGACAAGAGTGGCAACAACTTCAAAACCTAATGCCGATGCGATACGATGCGATGTGGTGTTGAAGTAAAAAATATGTGAAATTTAATTTTCCTAAGTGATTTTTCATGTAATTCGGCACCTGCTATTATTTTCACTTTGCAATTTTCCTTTTTATTTTCGCTTATTTTACTTTTTACTTTTTACTTTCTTTTGCTCTTTGGCCATCTACCACATAATACTTTTTCGTCTAGCATCATCGTCTTGATCAATTGTTAATGCCACATGTATCTTACACACGTATCAACGCCTTGTGAACTTGCTAAGAGGCCAACCATACATCAACAGCAAAACTTTTCTTCTTCCATCAGTATACGTATTGTCGTTCCTCGCCTTGAGTCTCTACCAAGCAATGAGTATAAAAAAAATTTCAATTTCAATTTCAACATAAATATGTGTGTGAAGTGGCATTGCCATAAGGTATAAACCATACATATATGAAGGTCTGTGTCTGTGTGTGTGTTATGAGTACCTCCTCTGGCAGTACATGTGTGCACCATAGGCAACCACAGATTATGCACACTAATTGCATTTACCAATGATATTTCACTGAATTGGGTCAGCAACTGCACAGACTGTACCAGAATTAGTCGCAATATCTACATATATTGTATGTATTTCGGATGCCGATAGCACAGCCCACAGAATGCATTCGCTTCAAATTCAACTAGACCTGAGATTAGGTATGCTATTGTACAAAAAATTGGTAACCAAGTTTGTGGTAATTGTAACTATAAAAGCAAATTTAAACTCTGACAATAAAAGAGTGATGACATTCTGAAACCAAATGAAAGTCTAGTTAATGGTAATAAATACCCATAATCTATTATCCCGTGGCTCCTTCTCAGTTAAATAACAACGTTCTATTCCCACCATTCCAGTTATAAAAAAAGAAAAGTTGTAAATGAACTATATCTGCCACAGTTAAAGTCACACAATTGAATGATAGATTTCAGATCTGCAAATAAAATTAAAATGAATGAAATTAATGAAATGAATTTAATATGAATTACTATTAAAAAAAAACAAATCTTTTGCAAAAAATAAATTTGCAAAGATAAAATTACTAGTCTGGATTGATTTTGTTTATGATCTGATTGCTATAAAATACAGCTAAAATGGCAACAAATTAATTTCAATATCTGCTTGAAGCCTTTCCCCAGCTCCATCTTCTTCTGTTCCCCTGTTCCTAGAAGAAAACACTCTGCTTTTTTCGTGTCCAGTCTTCGGTTGGTATTGGATGATGGTGCACCATAAATTTGCGTTGTTAATGCCATAATACCATTTTATGAAGATGAAAGTCGTGCGTTTATTTCATTACACAAATAATAACAGTCGAAAATAAACCGCAGTGGCAATTGCTCCGTTTTCGCCAGAACAGCTACAGTAACAGCAACAGTGGCAGTAAGAGCCAGGCTAATGAGTTGTTTGGCTGTGGCACATGCCTCATTGAAGGTCGAAAGGCTTACTGGGATGAAAGGGGGGGGTGATGAGGGGAGTGTTGTGGTAGAGGCAGTTCACAGAATTGAATTAATGGCAGCACATGTTCACATAACTGACTCCCTTTAGTGGGAGTGGGCTGAGAGCGGCACCAAAGAAGAAATGGTATAAATATTCCTTATGCCTTATTCCTTATGGCATTAACGCAAATTTGTTAACAAATTTGTTTGTGCCAACAAATGAATTAGCCTGAGCTCAAGCAAAGCACAGAGTTTACCATCAATTAAGTGCTCGTTGATTTTTCAGGGCACTGCTACGAGTATGTATAGCTTGAAAAGAACTTGGATACTATATATGTACTATATATATGTACTTAACTGACTACTATATAAATCAACCTCAATAAAATGTTAAAATTTAAGTTAGATGCCTGCCTGTTCTGGGCTGAGCTCATATTTCAAGCAGCTTGTTAAGTGCATGTTTTATGATTATTATCGCAATAAAAAACTCGAGAGCCCACCAAAGCGACTCGTCGCCTAGGCATTTGCCATTTGCCAGCAAACGAGCAAATGATACGCCAAAAAGCGAAGCTCCGTAACCAAAACTCAGTCTGAGCCCAGAGCCCAGAGCCGACAGAGCCCAGAGAGCTCTGAGCCTTGGCATTAGGGCAGACAGGTGGGCTTGGGTCTGACTGTCTCACTGTCTCTGTGTCTGCCTGGCTAGTTGGTTACCTTGCTGGCAACATTATAAAGGCAATAAGATTTTCAAAATACGACAATTTATGCAATAAACTTGAAATTTATGCTATTCCGGAAGGAGTCGCAGGACGACAGCCGCAGTCACATCCAGTCTCATACGGAGTCATAGAGTCATTCCGTCGTCTAGTCACCCAGCTGACATTTTTACTCTTATCGGAATTTTTATTTTATTGTTGGACACTCCACATGTGTGTGTGTGTGTGTGTGTGTGTGTGTGTGAGCCACGTGGCTGACATTTCAAAGTCAATCCATGCGCTAATCCTTACAATGTATGTTGTTGACTTTTGGCCAAAGGTTTCCCATTTGTCGGTGAGTTTATAAAGAAGTCAGTCATGTGCCACTTTGTGGTTGCATTGATTTCTTTTTCGCCATCAAATTCTATATATAAATATCAGATTATACAGCTGCAGTTAGTTAAAATTTATATGACTTTCATCTGCATAAAATTCGGAATCTGTTTGAGTTTGAAAATGTGAAAAATGCGAGGGAAATTGGGGTATGATTGACCTCAAAGTCATCATTAAAGCTCAGCACAGCAAATAATTAAAAACGTGGCTGTAAAAAGGGTCAAAACAAGCTTAAACTCATTTTTCAGTGCTGCAGACAAAACAAACAATATCACCGCAATCAAAAGTGTTTAAATAGGAGATACCCTGTAGGTATGTAATGGAAAAAAATGTACATAAACTGTGTAGGAAAAGGCGATTCAATTAATTTATTTATTTATTTAACGTCAACTAAAAGCAATCGACAAAAATATTATCAAAAATTTAAAATAATATTAGTTAAAAATTCGAAATATATGAATAATAATAAAAATAATATTTATAATAATTATTCATACTGAACAAGTGTTTTAGTACACTATAGGGTAGAGAATTCTCGCTTAATTTAAAAAAGATTTATTTCGATACCCTGTTTTGACCTTTATCAGATAAGTACAGGGTATACAAATTAATTGCCGCGCCCAGCGACGAGTAGGACCGACGGGCTAATCTATAATAAGTTTTGTGTGTGGACAGCATTTCAATTGGCAGAGCAATATCTTCTCCAGCCAGACCAGGATGCCCCAAGGATAACTTAACTTAATTTAGGTGTAAAACAGCGACGAGCCTTGTCTACCAGGTGAAAAAAATAACACAAAAAACATTGACTGAGGCAGAAAGTGTGTGAAAGAGAGAGACAGCGAGAGAGAGGGAAACAGAGGGATAGACAGAGATACATCATTAGCAAGGCAAGCATAAAAATGCTGATTAACGAGTCCCTCGAGGCCCAAAAGGACCTCGTGCTTTGCTGGTTTCACAGTGTTTTTTTTTATTCATCCCGCTGTTTCTCTTTATTTTTTTACTGGCTTAAATTACAAACATAAATTTAAATTATATTAAATAATCTGAGCGCGACAAATGCTCAAGGACACTGGCAATGGCATTTATTGTATAATTTATAGCCTATTTATTGGCAATGCAATAATATTGATGGCCAAATAATTGAGGCTTTTTCCTTGGTTTTACTCGTATTCTTTTCCATTCTGGCAAATGAAATTTTCTTGCCATAAAATATGGCTGTGCATATGATAGACTACACTATACAACATGAAATGGGCGTGGCAGACGCCCTATATATGTATGTATAATACTTTTATAACTGCGTTTTACGGCGCTCAAAAGCTCATTTGGGCCGTTTATGAGCTGTGTGTGCGTCAAAGTCATAGTAATAATGAGAAGAAAAGGTTGCCCAATGGCCGCCCCTTCGAGGGCGTGGTCAGTCAATAAAATGCCAAATGGAAATGGAAATCGAAAGCGAAGGCGAAATAAAAATCAGTAAAAGGTACGACTATATTGTCAACGACATCGTTACGCCACGAAGGCAACAACAAAAGTACTAAAATAGCCATTCAAATGGGCCTCAACCGAAAAGGTGTATGTGTGGGTCTCAGTGTATGTGTGTGTATGTGTGTGGGTGTATATGTGTATGTTTGGTTGCTGAAAGGCAAAAGGATTTGCTGTTTAAATGTACTATATAGCGAGGTGCTGATTCGAAGTGTCTTGGCCAAACGAGCCTTTAAAAAAGTGTAAACGGTTTTGAAGTTGGCCCAAAAGCAGCTTGAGAATAACAACTTAAATGTTACACTGTTTTATGAGTGCATAAACACCTACAGCTGGGTCATATTAATTCTCGCTTTGTGTGCCTAACAAAGTTTTAATTAGCTTGAATGCGGCCAAGTTAAGGAATTTGTGAAATGCATGAAATATCGATAGCAAATATTCATAGATGTGTGTGACGAGGTATGTGTGTGTGTGTGTGAAGTTGAGAACAACAACGAGGAAAAGCAGAGTTTGTCTGGTATTTTGACACAGTTTCACAGGATTTACAACAATGTTTGTTTTCACCCAGTTCGACTAGCTGTTGGTCTCCGGTGCCAGTTGCTATTAGTTTTGTAACGATCCTTTTGACTCTGACATGACACAAACACGCACATAAACACACCAACACACATACATAGGGACATTTAAAGGGGTTAGTGGAGAGAGGGTAGTGGGGGGCATTTATAGTAGTTCCAGTGAGCTCGTTGTGTAACTCGATTGCTGTTGCATGTTTGATTTCAATTGAATTGCTGTTGAGTGCAACACACAAACACACACACACACACACACACACACATGTATAGAAGCACGCATGTGCAACGCTTATTTGACAGTTGATTTGACTACATACCCAAAGTGATTGACATTTGGCACATTCTACTCGTTTCAGGCCAGTTGGCAGCTGGTTACTTGACCAGCTTTGCAGTTAATGCAAATCTCTGGCCATCTGAATGAATGGAACTTTCAGTCAATTGCGTGTTGTTGCATAGTTTGCACTGCATTATGCGTAAAGCTGCGACTTATACACACACACATACATACACTCATACAAACACAAGTATTCACATGTATTCATATTCATTGTAAGTAATGCGATATTCGCTTTGGCGTTCATCAAATTAGTTACAGTTACATTGTGATGGCCACTTGATCTATATGTGTGTGTGTGTGTGTGTGTGTGTGTTAACTGAAACTGTGCTAAATGCTAAAAGAGGCAAAAGTTGAGCATTGAGGTTACTCACACAGAGCACTTAAAACAGCACCCAGAACTCCAAGCCATGACCATGACCAGATCCATTAACCCATTTTGTTTATCGGCACAACGAGTACGAGAAGAGGAATGTGGTAACAAAGGGCGGCTGGAAGTTGGGAAGGGACTTCTAAGCAAAAACCCAATTATTTTAATAGGCAAACTTTATTTTGAAATACTTTTGGCTCGCGCGCATTTTGTTGTTTGAAAACCGAAAAATGATAGAAGGCACACAAGGCAGCCAAGCCCAAGGACTGACTATCAAGGATCTGTGGCCTTCTAACCTGCCTTCTAACCAGTTACCAGAAACAAATGATGCAATAGAATTTTATGAGCCACACTAAATGTGGCTAATAGATTTTAACAACGTGGCAATAGAAAAGATACAGCCAGACACTAAGCCAACCAGCTGTGCGTATGCACACACACACACACGCACACATATGTATCATCTATGTATGTCTGTGTGCGGATCCTTATAACAATTTATTTTTATATTTGTTTGCCAAGTTGCGTAGAAATGGCCCAAATTGCGAGCGTATTGCGCCTTGGGTAACCGCCGAATTCTGCGAAATGGAAGCACTCAAACACTCATTCACTCACACACTCATTTACCCACTCATGAATACTTTGATGTTTATACTTTCGACTAGTTTGTTCCCTTAACAAATTAGCTGTTATTATTTTAATAAAATGTTACGAAATTAATACAGCAATAACTCTACAGACATATCCTTTCTGCCCTCAAGTTAACACACACACACATACATGTATACATATGTGTAGACACACATTTACAGTATGTTGGATTAATTTCAAGCGATGCCACTTTGGGGTGTGATTATGCATATAGAGCTGAGATTTGATACTCTGTCTATATCAGAATGCAAATTGTCTGCTATCTACAAACACACAAAATGAAAGACGAGACAAAATTAAAACAGCAGTTGAGAGTGATGGGCTAGAAGATACCCTCAAAGATACAAAGGAAAAAATAAAAGAGAATAAATAAAATGAGGAAAATTAAAAACAAAAGTGCAAAAAATACGGACAAGCAATGAAAAGTTAAAATAAATAAATAATCCCCTCTTTTCGAATATTCAGAATACCCATTTCATCCATTTTTATAGAGCATAAAATATGCGAACGTCTAAAATGAAGCCATCAAAAAGTTTATCAAGACGGAAGAAATTTAATAACCTGCCTAACCTGCCAATAAAATGGCAGCTGTCCAAACAAAAACCGATACCAACCGCTGAGTAGTTGGCTTAACCTTTTTCCCGAATTGAGAATTTCCGATTTTTGCGCTGCTCCTGCCAAAAAATAACCTGAGCGTGGCCAATTTGTTAAAAAATTTGCTCGCTCCAATGTCTGTATAAAATAAAAATGAGGCTCAAAAGGGAGTTGTTGGTTTAAAGGAGAGGGAAACATAAAAAAATCGACGCCTGCTGCCTGAATAAACGACCCATGTCAATTATGCGCTGAAAGCAAATATATTACAATATCAAAATGAAAATGAAAATGTTAACGCAAACAGCCAAAAAGTCGACGGAACGCACAAAGAGTTTCTGTTCCATCGACAGTTTCCTCATCGTCCTAAGAAGTTGCCCCAAAAGTCCAAGAACAAAAAGAGCAATACCAACACTTTGTAGGAGAAAATCCAATGCTAACAATAGCCCTGAGAGAAATTACTTGAATATTTGCTGTACTCACAAATTTTATTATGCTACTTCGACTTGAATGCAAAAATAATAACAGGTTTCTTAGGAAACATTTACCTCCAGCGATTGAAAACATTTCTCCATCGAAAGTTTACAAGGAATAAAAACTTTTTAAAATCAATAAATATATCTTGGCTATTTCGGGTCTCGATCGAGTCAAGAAACTTAAGAAGGTTTATTTTTTATTAAAAATTCAAATTTAAATTAAATGCTCTCTTTTCATTTTTTGATTATATATATGTATATTATTTATAAAGAAACTTAGGAAGGTTAATCTTCTACAGGAAAGACAAATTTAAATTAAATTTTCTCTTTTCATAGTAAAGTAACAACAACTGCATTGATTTTACAGTGAACGCTTTAAATTGGCTCATTTTGAAGCCATTTGAGGCTATGACTAAAGCTGCCATTATCACACCCATACAAACACACACACACTAACACACACACAAGCACAATGTTGCAGACTCACACACATGCAAATTGTTTGCAGATATGCATGTGTGTATACACACATTGGGCACACACAAGAGCCAAGAGCGTGGCCAACTGGCGTTTGGTCATATTGAGTAAACCAGGCCGATAGCCAGATAGTTAGCAAAGCAAGGCGCCTACTTCCGTTGGTTGCCTGGCAAAAACGCATTTTCCACAGACGAGGCCTCGTTCTGGGCCCGGGTCTGGGCCTGGTTGATTGCACTGGGTGCTGGGACCACAGGGACCGAAGTCAGCAGGACTTGGGCAATAATTGAAATTATCATTAAGCCAAACCGAGTCTCATGCCAAAAAAAAAAAAAAAGAAAGCAGAAAAAGTTTTCTGTTGCTGCTTTTATGGCAACTGTGATGTTTCTGACCCATTAAAGGGGTGACGAAAGGGTAGAATAAAGGGTGTAGCAAAGACAGAAGATGACTGACCCTGTGATGAATTTAATCGGGTATATATTAAATTGAATAATCAGGAATATTTATACATCAAACATATTAAAGGAAAAGAAGTATCTGTTCGAGTGGATATTTAATTGAATAATCAGAAATATTTAAGCATCATATTTATCTACAAAAAACAGTGTTGTGATTGCGTGCTTTTCATATTTTAATTATTTATTTCGTTTTATTATTATTTCCTTATTAATAGTTTTTAAATAAACTAAAAAAAATTATCAATATTCCACTTCTGCTTGTCAAAAGGGTATTTTTTAATCGATTTCAGACTACATTTGGTCATACTTAGTTGTTTTCTCTTCCTGCCTTATCGAGTAAGCTCTTAATGTTCTGTCAAATCTCACAGACACACACACACACATAGATCAAAGGATGTGCCCGGCATAAAATGAACTCTCGAGTTGAAATCTTTAAGCCACATTGCAATTCTTTCTCAGTTGTTGCTGTTGTTACTAATCTGGCTCTCCTGTGGCATATCCAAAGTGGAACTTAAAAAGAAACAACATGTCCTGTTTGCTTATAAAATATGCAACAACAACAACAACAGCAACAACACTCATTGGCAGCATATTTATGCGATTAGATGCAACCAGAAGCGGTTAACTGACAGCTGGAAGCTGCCTCAGACAGGACACGCACGAAATCAGGAGCTAGACTCTAAGGAAAAAGAAGCTGCTGCGTTGACAGTTGGTTTTTGGCTTTGCACAATATGCTCGCTTCCCTTTCCAACTTACAATCGCACACAAACACACATCCGACTTTCAAGAATCACACACAAAAAAGAATGTAGAATAAAAAGGACAACAAGCCACCGACAGTTGCTTTTACCGTTTTTGCTTTAGTTTTCTGTAGGCACACAGACGGAAAAAAAGGTGACAAT
Source organism: Drosophila subquinaria (assembly GCA_037043405.1). Taxonomy (NCBI): domain Eukaryota; kingdom Metazoa; phylum Arthropoda; class Insecta; order Diptera; family Drosophilidae; genus Drosophila; species Drosophila subquinaria. Next base: position 522,099 of record JBAMBL010000329.1, on the reverse strand, counting down.
GGCCCTGACAAACGAACAAAATGGATAAAATGGACGGCAAATGTGCACCGGACAATGAACATGGGAGCGATGAAGGGTTGGACCCAAAACGACAACTCACATATGTGTAACATATGTGATTCTGGGGCGGATCGACTTACTATTGTGAGACTTGTACTTAAGCAAACGACGAGAAAGCAAGCCAAGATGGATGTTACTAAGAGATAACGACTAGGGAATACCCTGTGGTCAGATAACAAAAATATTTATGACGATAACTGTGATAATTATAATGTTATACTTATATTAGAAATATCAATTTTAAGTCAAATCGAAATCTTGATTTTAAATATTAATAAAGATCAGAAAATCCGTAATAATAGCCGTAAATATCACACACATGGAATTGTGTACAGGGTATTTAAAGCAACAAAGAGATTCGTCAGAGAATTTCATATAAACGCGTTTTTTGTTCTGACCAAATTAATGTGACGAAAAGCGATAACGAAAGGGTCAAAATCAAACAAATTATAATTTTCTTTAGCCTTGGCAATAAAAGCTGTTATATGTAATAAATTTATATTGCAAATCAGAAATGAACGACTTAAAGATACGCTATATTGAGCCTAAATCAAAGTTTGCTCTATTTTCTCATTATATTCCTCTGCTTTATTTGCTTCTCACAACCGACAATGGAATTTTAAATAACTGTGTGTGTTTATTCTCCGATCGGTAAATACAAATGCCATAAGTCATAACTTGTTCAAATGCTATTTTGGCCACTAATTCCGCCCAATCAATATACGGTGAAAATTTCATAAGCTGCATTGGTTATTGAATGCCACATGCATTGAGTATATGTAGTATGATAAATAATTAGCTTTAGTATTATGTGTGTGCACATAATTATGGAGTTGTGTATGTGTGTGAGTGTACACATAAATGGATTTCTGTGCGTGATAATACCTTAGTGGGTAATGGTATGTTACTTGGCCCAATTCATAGAAGATGGAGTCATTTAGATGGTGTGTTGCAGATAATACATTCCTTGGCAGGGAGGATGCAGCAAATTGCAACTGATTAAATTGCAACTGCATTGGCAACAACAAAATTAACAGCAACAGTTGCTGCAGTCGAGAGTGACTTGTTTGCAAATGAGCTGCCATAATTTTTGCTGCCCAACTGACTCTCTCCATCCGCATCGATTATCGCCATGTCCAACTCCATCTGCATCTTCATCTCCATCTGCATCTGCATCTTTATTTTGGCTCCCTGAGTCATTGGGAAGTAGACAAGCGCGGAATTGTCGACATGCCGCTTACTTTTGGCCATCCTCTTGCCTATCGTGGTGACAGCAACAATAATAATAAAAAAAGTTGCAACAATTTCGTTGCCAAGTGAAATGTGGAGCACTCGTAGCGAATTGCGAATCATTCGATCAACGTTGTCGCGACTTACAGCAAATTCTACGAGTACTCATACTGACATATTCTCCACTTGCTGTCCTTGTTGCAATTGCAATTCGAGTGCCCTTTAAACAGGAAGCAACAAAAACAAAAAAATACTCAAGTTGCGAGCACATTTTCCATAAATTGCTCTTTTTCTTGCCTTTCCTTTCCACTTACATTCATTTCTTGCTTTTGCTTTTCTTTAAACATCGAAAAGAAAAATAAAATCAGATTCTAAATTCAGTTGGACTCGATTATGGTAAAGTTAAAATGTATACAGAAGAGTTGCTTAATATTGGATTGATTGTTGATTTAGCAAATAATTTAAGCTGCATAAATTTAAGTTTGGAGTTTTTATGATTTTATTCGACCTTAAAGAATCTATCTTATGACCCAGATTTGATTGGAGTATTTTTAAGCTTTACCATTTAAATTCTTTATTCAAAATTTCAACCAGCTTAACAGCCTCCTCTGATTGGCGTATTCGACTGTTATCATTTTGCAGCTGCCATTTGTTATGGCATTTAAAAAAAACTACTTCTCTTTTTATTGCTGACTGTTAACATTTCGAGTGTAATGATTTTATTTATAAAATAAAATGAAAGCACATTGATTATGGTTCAACTTTATGACCAAAATCTCTTGCAGTTTTCAACGCGACTATAACTTGGCTTTATCCGTAGCTAAATAATCGTATTGGAAAACTGCAGCTGCGGTGCTAAAGGGTTAAAGGACGAGAGGGTAAAGTGTACAGGGTAAGGGTTAGCTTCAGTTACAGTTGTTGCTTCTGTGTAAGGGGGAGGGGTTTACTTTGTGGTTGGGTTGCCTTAGCTTTTTGTTGAATTTTCTCAAAATGACAAAACTTTGCACCCGCCAAACCGTTGCCCGTATTTGTTTGAATCTTTGCACTTTTCGGCACTGGACAAAGTTTTTAATTAGTCTTTGATAGGAAACCGAAACTGAGTTGCTAACTTTAAACGTTTGGTAATGTCGATCCAGATGGCTTGTTCTCAATTGCTCACAGTACGAGCACGAGAGCTTTTGTCTGTGGACTTAAGTTTTTGGTTCGGGAACATGCCCTGCAAGGGGTTAATCAAAGTTCGGTTTACCTGAGGCTGCTTAGTGTGCTGCACTTTGGCTTTGGCTGCAGCAGCTTTGACAACAGAATCAAACACACACAAACAAACACACAGATAGTCACACAGATAGACAGTGAAATTGCACACGCCGCAAGTTATGTGCCAATGCCGAAATGACGCATACGTCATGTGGTACTGACAACTAGCGCATACACATGTTGTGCCAATTAGATGTGTACTACACTGCGTATACATATCAAACTAGATAAACTCGTATATCCATAGATATGCAACGTATATATATCTTATCTCTCTGGCAATACACAATCATCTGTCGCCTGTCAGGCGTCTGCTTCAGCTTCTGCTTCAGCTTCAGCTTCTGCTTCAGCTACTGCCACTGCGTGTGGCATTTGTCAACTGATTTTCTGTTGCACTTTGCTTGAAATACATATGCATGCCACTTTTATTGCCACATGGCTTCGCTCTCATCTCTCTGTGTGATCCGCCATTCGCAGTGTGTTTTTTTGTGCTTGCCTGCATTTTACACATAGCAGAGCGTAATTTTAATTTACAGTGACAGCCACGAGCCACGCCCCTCCATTCCCCGACAGCCAGGCAACCAACTAGTCAACTAACCAACCCACCAACTAACCCACCAATCCACCAAACAACCAATCCACCCAACACCCATCAGCCATCGGGCAATGTTTAGCTTAAATTGCTTTTTCGCTTAGTTTTTAGTCGCTTAGTCGCTGCATTTTCCATTTCTCTCTCTCTCTCTCTTTCACTCTCTCTCTCTTTTTATCTTTCTCTCTCGCTGTGTGTGTCTCTTGCTACTTGGTTTCACAGCTCGCATTTCCCGCCACTCGCATCCAACGGAAAGTAAATACTTAATTATACCAAAGAGTGTGGCACACATATCTTCTTCCTCTTCTACTTGCCACTGGCTTACAAACCAGCTTACATTATGCGCATCCCATTGTGAGACTCTGTGAGATTCTCATCTTACCCCATGCACCCATTAAAATTATGACACCAAAGAGGAAACATATCTTGATTACAATACAATACATATTTTTATGGGCAGCAGCAATTATCAGGTTGATGATTTTCTACTCGTAAGTGTTCTAGTTATGTTTTTAGCTGCAATATTCTTATTTTAATTATTTAATTTGAAATAAAAAAATTAATATTCTTGCTCCAATCTTACACATTTATTTTATTTTTAAAAATGTTTTATAATGATTATCTTGATGTTTAATTACAGGCAACATAAGTTTTTTTCAACGAAATAGATAAGAACATTTCTAATGTGTTTAAATAATCGAATCTATTAGCATGCAAATAAATGCTTTTTTTGCTCCCTTAGCTTTAATTTAATTCAGTACTCGTATTCCACTTTTTATACAAATTCCTTTTCAACATTCATTTTATCTTTAAAGCTTGTCCTTATCAATTTATTTTAATGCTGCAATCTGCAATGCGTTCTGCTTTTGCCATTGCTTCTGGTTTTGATTCTATTTCTACTTCTGTTTCCATTTCAAGTTGCCTTTCTGCTTCTGCTTCTGTCGCACATTGCTCGATGCCGTGAGGATTTGCTGTCATTTGCGTTCTGGCTTTGCTGCTTCTGCTCCTTCTCCTTATCCCTTATCCTCTATCCCCCCATCTACCTTCTTACCAATACCTATTCGTATCTCTGTCAAACGCTAAAGTTTGCTGCCAGAGCTGTAAAAGTTTCTAATATTTTTCAGCACCTCAACACTGGAGATAAGATCTCTTGCACGTTGTCGTGCTGGCCTCACGACGTCTTAATTAGTTGAATTCTATGCATTTTCCAAACTGAAACTGAAAAAAAAATACTAGTAGAAAATGTCGAATAGAAATTGTAGCTGGCAAACGGTAAGAAAATGGCAAAAAGAAAGTAGAAAGTTTGCACTTTTGGCATAACTTTTCTAATATTTTGTTATAATAAAGTTTCGATGTTTGATAAAATGTGGCAAATAAAAACTGTTGAGCCGTGTAACACGGTTGGTTCTTGGGGCCAAGCGGAAATAATGGTTTGCTGACAATGCCACCCTGACACATTGAGAAATGACTGGTACTTTTACTCGTAATTAAATTTAAGTAACTTTCATAACTCTCGAATATTAAATCTACTTCATTTATCGATTAACTGCATCAATATAAATGGCAGACATATGTTGTTCATTGGCAACTGCATATCAACGAATCATTTATGCATATTTTTCGCACTTCTTTCGCAAGCATTTCTCTACGTTTATTGTATTTTTTTTTATTATTTGTTGGACTTACGTCAATGCAACTGACAATTTTTCAATCTCAGCCCGAAGCCGGCGTCAGAAATAATTGCAAAATGCATCAATCAGCTGTCAGAGTTGATACTTGACTATCGTTCAGCATGAGCTAAGCGACGAGTAAAACCAGAAAGCCAGCGGAATTGTGGCATTGGGGTATGCACGACTTGTGGATACCCTGTAAGCAGTCATCACGTCATTCGATTACTTACTAAATATAATTTGATTAGTTTAAGCAGAGACAAGACGAAGTTTTTCAATCTTTTACAGGGTATCTCAAGCTAAAGCAGGGTAAAACCAGATAACCCGTAGATATGCTACAGTCGGGCATGCACGATTTGTAGATGCTCTGTAAACAGTTCTCATTTTATTCGATTACTATGATATTATTAGTTTAAGCAGTCAACATTTTAATTATTTGTGCAAGTATAACTATCTTTTTCATTTCACTTTTACAGGGTATTACAAATTTAACAGACGCGTTACGTCCGTCGTTTGTCAGCTGCAGCTTCCATGCCGTGTTCATATTTTGACAGGCGACGAGTCAAGTCAAGTTGAGTTGTGTTGAGTCGGGTCCTTCGGCGGAGGGAGGGTAGGAAGGGTCGCTTTTCAATTTTTCCACGGGGTTAGGGGGCTGTTTGTTCACTTGAGCCTGTCGAAGCTGCTCATTAGCTGAGATTACGTTGTTCACTGTGCTTGCTCTGTTCTGTGTGCTCGGTCTAGACCGCATTTCCGATAATTGTTCTCCTGTCTGTCGTATTGGCAGACGTCAAAAGTTTCGGGCGGCCCAAAAAACTAATTCGAGCACAAAAGTAAAGGAACTTGCTGCGTGTTGCCGCAATGGCCACAAAAGACGACGACGACGACGAGGACGATGTCGAGAAGGACGACAACTGGCCTGGAGGATTATAGGCGCATGGCAAAGCGCAATCAGCAAGTTGTCTGTGGTTTTTGCTCTCTCTCTTTCTCATTCATTCTCTCTCTGTCTGCTAGTTGGCCAGCTAATGCGGTCGAGATGTCGTCGTCCGATGCTGATTGATTTTACATGCCGCATTTTTGTCTCTCTGTCCCGTTCGGGCAATACTTTTAATTGATAATTGCGGAAATGCATGGAATTGTAAAAATCTCCAATCTCCAACAGACCGCAGAAAAGTTTCCAATATATTGACAACAGACAGTTGACTGTCCAAATTGGCGGCCATTGCCATTTTATTATATCGTATATCGCATATCAGTATAGTGAAGTGGTTGCTTGTACAATAAATGGAAATCAAGCAAATTGGTTAACAGCCAAACCGCAAAACCTTTTAATAATGGCCAAAACGGAAGACAAGGCGAACAGGGAGCGACAAACAATTGCCATAGTTGAGCTTGTTAAGGGACAGAGACAGAACAGTTGGAGTACTCCAACAGGTATGAGGTCCTTACTCAAAGGACTCGTTGAAGAAACCGTCCCAGCAGTAACTACTGAAGTTACTCAACTTATATAACATACGAATACCCTTTCGAAACTCGTCCCTCTGTGCACATTTAAATTCATACTGCGTTTGGCGAGGACGCTCAGAACGCTCCGAACCTTAGCTTACTTTTAGCCAGAAATCAATTATACGCCATGAAAATATGATACGAGTGTGTAAATGTGTGTGTGTGTGTGTGTGTGGATATATTCTGAAGGAAGCAAAGCTAATATAACGTGTAATTAAGCCGCGTTTCCCCGACCTACTCCAGTGGGGAAACGCTCAGGTTCTCTAAGGACACTGGACGCGAATGAATTTGAAATGCTGGCAGCGTAATTGCCAAATTACTTGGATTTTTGCTAACTGTAACACTAAACGCATCTGTGAGTGTGGAATTTCAATAAAATATGCAAGGTACACCATGCCCATTGTCAGTCAACATTCAGCATTCCTTTATACGCATTCTCATTCTCATGCTCATGCTCATTCTCATCCGTATTCGCATCCGTATTCGTTTAAGAGGACAACAACAGAACAATGGCAACAGCTTCCCAATGGCAATGACATCACGCATACGCAGCGTGTGCAATGCGAACCGAATAAAATTCTCTCTCACAAATTTAACGACACTGAAAACTTAAAGTGTGTGTGCTTATACTCATTTGCGTAGTTCATGGATTGCTGCTGACCGTGTTGAAGCCACTCAAAATTGATTTGGCCTATGTCCTTGATTGATTCAAGCCATTAATGCAGCCGACTGCCTACACACACAGTCTATTTACTTGTCCAATGAGAAATTGTTGGGCATTTTATCACGTTGCCTGTGATTGGGTCAAATTTGTTTGCCTTCCAAGAAACTTTTTCACAAAACTCGACTTCAACTAGAGATGAGTGCGTGAATCTGATTGATTTGCACACATCGAAAGAAATTTGCAATAGCTTTTTGATTACTTTCTCTTATTGATAATGCTAGCTTATTTGAAAGTCACTGAAGCTTGCTACTTTTACTATTGGTATTACATTTTTACGAGTAATATACTACTGTGGGCAAAAAGTATCGGGAATTTTAAATTTAAAAAATTTTGGGATTCCAATTGGAACAAATGTTTGTACTTTTAGGTTGGCACTACTATCACTAACATCTGTGCAAAATTATACGTTAAAATATTCATTAGTGTTTAAGCTACGATTAGTTTTGTACGACGCCAAAAGTGCAATTGGCGATTTTGGTTGAATCTCCTCAATCGACTCGAAACGGTGTCCTCGGAGTGGTCTTTTGAGCTTAGAAAATAGCCAGAGGTCACACGAAGATAAATCAGGCGAAAAAGGTAGCTGTGGGAAAATTTTGGTCGAGTTTTTGGCAAAATGGTCACGAAGAACAGGGGCAGTATGAGAGGGCGCATTATCGTGTTGCAAGAACCATGAGTTGTCAGCCCATAGTTCTGGCGTCTTTTTACGCATAGCTTCGCGCAAACGACGCAAATCTCTCAAACAATATTCCTTGTTGACAGTTTGGTCGGTCGGAAGGAATTTATAATGAACTACAACACGATAATCCAAATAAACTGTCAACATGACCTTGATTTTTGAGCAAATTTGACGCGATTTTTTCGGTCTCGGCTCACCTTTAGCCGATATTCGCTCGATTGATCGGTAATTTCCATGTCGTAAGCGTAGATCCAAGTCTCATCGCCCGTAATAATGCGTTTTATCTTGTCCTGGTAGTCAGAAAACATTGTTTCACTCACTTCTACGCGGGGCTTTTTTCGATGAAATTGACCGTTTTTTGGCACCAAAATCGCCAAATGCACATTTGGCGTCGTACCAAACTAATCGTAGCTTAAACACTAATGAATATTTTAACGTATAATTTTGCACAGATGTTAATGATAGTAGTGCCAACCTAAAAGTACAAACATTTGTTCCAATTGGAATCCCAAAATTTTTTAAATTTAAAATTCCCGATACTTTTTGCCCACAGTAGTATATAAAGATTTATCTTCTTTGCGCCAATCGTTAAGTCGTTTATATCGAATTAAATTTAGAGAAAAGAAGAGAGAAGTAGACTTTATGAAAGATGTTTAAATGGAACTATTCTTAGTAAAAAGTTTTTATTCTTTACTTCATGCTTTACAGTGCTTTGTAATTGGAATATTGCTGGCATCGAATGAATTTACATCTCGATGAAAAGAGAGAGTTTTCCATCCGGTATTACTGCAATTTTCGCTTTGGGTTTACTGTTTACGAACCTCCTTTTGTGTTACCTTTTTGTCTCATTCCTTGTCCAGTTGGTCCCTTTATTGCGCTGAGTAAAATTTAAAAAGGAGCTAATTTTCTGATGTCTTGAATTTGGCAGATGAGAGAGAGAAAAAAAGGTTCCCAGAGCTTCCAGCCGTAGTTGCTTTTATGCTAATGTGAAGCGGCAGTTCACCTTGGAAACTTGCAGTGGCCTTTAAGAGTACACAGAAGTATCCTTAAGCTTCCTGACAGGACAACAGCCCTTTGCTCGGTCGCAGTTGCCGCTGACTGTGTTAATTACTGCGGCGAGCCGAGCACTCATGAGTCATGAATCATGACTTCCGTCTTGCCACCACTGCCGTCTTCTAATTATGTCAACAAAAAGCGACTAAGACGGCGCTAATTGAGTGTGGTCGACTAACGGATGCCCTATACTTACTTATATACATTTAAAAGCCGAGTACAATTGATTGAATTAGTATGCAGGGTATGTAACAGCTTGGCAACAATTAAACCGCAAACGTATTTAGTTCATGTTGGAAACCCTTTCGAGTTTACTGTAAATAGTTTAACCAATCTAACAAGAAACGTTCTGTGGGAGAGAGCGGGACGAGGGGAAGCCAGTTGATGTAACGGAACTAAACACGAAAGTAGCATAATGAAGACGTCTTTCTCCAACACTTTCTCCTTCATTGTGTGTGTGTGTGCGTTGGCATTTTGGAGTTTCCGCATGTGGCAACTGCGGTAAGCCGACAATTTGTACAAATGCTTTCAGATACATAGCTGAGTTTTCGAATTGCCTCTGCAACTCAGAGTAGTTGTTATTTGCTTAGCCAAATTAGTCTTAGCTCATTTGGATTAATCGCCTAGTCGAAAGCCCAAATAAGTCAAACAATGTTGGACAAACCTTTTTGATTGAATATTCACACGACTGCAAATAGAAAGAGGGGGTTAGATGAATAAATCATCAGCCAGTTGACAAAAGCAAACACAACCGCATTTAAAATGTTTATTATTTATAATAGTTTTATTCACCTTTTTGCTTTTACTTGTTTCTCTATATTTATATTTAAACTTTGGTTTCTGTATATTTTTTGGTATTTAAATGCAGTATGATAACAATATGTTTACTTAATATTAATAAATATATCAAATATTCTGTTTTCACTATTTACCGTGGCAAAAGTTGTACATACAAATAAAAATACATACAAATCGTATATGTATGTAAAAATGTACAGCATATACGAGTATAAAGAGTTTTTTGACAACTGACCCTGAACTAAAAATATAAATATAAAATATGTAAACATGTTGTGTAAACTTGAAATCAAAATGAATATTTTTGATTTGCTTTTTTTTATTTTATTTACTATATCTATAGATATACATTCATGCTCGCTCGTATATTGTGTATATATATTTTTTTGATTTATTAAATGTTTTATTAGAGCTGCTGTGCAAATCCTTTGAATTGCCTTTTGCTGTTTGTAATAGTGTCAGTTTGTTTTTTGTTTTAAATTTTATTTCGGATTTTTAATTGCAACAACACACGCATCGCTTTGCATCGAGTTGAACGCATTTCTTTGGCATTTCCCTATATATTTATAAAGATACTTGTATTTATAATTTTACCTTTATTTTTCACATATGTAAACGAGTTTATTTGTATGTACGTGTAGCTCGGTAGTTCTATATCATTATGTTATTTATTTATGGTTTTTATTAGATTTGCGTATTTATTTGATTTCAGTTTTGATTATTGAATATTTCATGTCGCAGATGAGTTTAACTGAAGCAGAAACTGAACTGTTAAATGCATTTTGCCTGCAACTGTTTTTTGCTTGAGTAGTTTCTACTTAAAGTTTATAAAAAGTAACTAAATAAATTAAAGATAATTTTATTTCTAATATATTTGAGTTAGCAACAGTAAATACGTAAATAGTTTACAATAGTAATAAGTACAATAATTTTTCATCTTTATAAAGGTTATCTCAGTACCATTAAAATCTCTTGTTTGATATGACTTAAATAATTTAATGGTATTTATGCAACTATATTTGTAAGATTATAATGAATCTATTTACACTAATGACCGCGACACACATATATTAATGCAAAATATACTAACACTATCGTGTATGCCATGGACTTTTAATTATACTCATAGTTACTTTATTTATACAGGGTTTTCTTCCATTTATTTAAAGTTAGTATGTTATGTTTTGAACAATTTCTACACTAAGCTTTTAAATTTGGGCAGATCAGTTTCATTTATGTACGATAAATAATTCAATTAGTTGTTAATACAAAGAAAAAAATAGATGCATTTGCAATTGAGTTGAATATTAAATTAACATATAGTTGAGCTCGCCACACAATAGATTGTCAATTTATTGTTTGTAAAACAATTTGATCTTTTTATTATAAACTCGCACTATTGCCATACTTTGTGTATGGTAAATCAAATCAAAACGATTTCAATTAAAATGAATTTAATTAAATTTTGCTGACCTGTCACAACTTTTTTTACTGTGTTTTTCTTCTTTTTTTCTCTCAAATTTTGATAACAATTTAAATTGTTTTCTTTGCGCCAATTAATTTATTACAATATTTTTATTAAGCCCCATACTTATGCTGCTCTCGGTATTCATTAGTTCTCGCTATGTATTTGCTGTAGTTTAATTATAAACAAATATGTAACAAACAAATGCATATAAAAAATTTCATTATGAGACTTGTGAACACTTTCAGCTATGTTTCTCTTAATGCCTCGTTTTTTTCCCATTGAATTTACGCAATTTTCATACTTTTGTTTGTTTATTAAAAATATTAATCAGTCATTTGAATGCAATGAATTGCAATGAACACACACAGCCACATACACTCATGTGGTGTTTACGTGTGTGTGTGCACACACTATAAATAGTATTTAAGACTCCCATCCCAAAAATGCACGTTTTCATCCCCTCGCCCAGAGTTGACTGTTAACAATATTGCAATAATTTATGCCATTCATTTGCATCGCATTGCTGACAGGACTAAAACTCTGCCAACTGATTGCGCAGTGCAATTATTTGAATGTGGCCACATAAATAACATTGCATACTTTTGTGCGCTTGTCATTTGCCCATGTCGAAGCCGATTCCGATGCCTGCGAGCAAGCTTTGTGTTAAAATTTATTAAAAAATGCTTTTTGCACTTATTAAAAAATAACATAATTGCAGATGGTATTCAATTACATGCTCTCACATCTGTGGACATTCAACATAATTCTCTGTGAATGAAATTTAATTTTAATTCCATAATTTAATTTCTTGATTGATTTAAAAGTTTGCTGCGCTCTGCATAACTCAGGACATTATTATCAATTTGGGCTATTTAGACACAAAGTTTCGGCTTTTTATTGGCACTTATCATCTAGAATTCCTATCTTAAAGTGTACCTACTGTACTTACTTGTCGTAGGAATGGGAATGGGAGTGGGGATGCGTATGCGGATGCTTCTTAATGTCTGGAGAATGCCGCATCAGCGTCGCATTCTGTCCGTTGGCGGGGGAAAGCGTTAGACTGCCGTCGTGGTTAGTGCCATTGATGATGCTACCGCCGGCGGCCATCATCTTCTCCGTCTCCTGGCGGCTGTTGGCCATTATTCGACGTATGGTTGGCGCGCAGGGTGTGCGTCAGAGACGCGACTCCTGCACATGCTCGTGTCAAACCTGACCATGGGCATTCATATGGAGCGCCTCGCCGGCATCGGAGGGAGCGGGCGGATAATACTGTAGAGATGTGCAATTGAGATACTGTGCGTCGGTTAGCTTAGCATATAATTAACATAAAATGTGCGCTTAAAATAACAACAAATTTCAGACCATCCCCCAGCAGAGAAACCTTCCCTTGAGCTAACATAATAAATACTCACCCCCACGCGTCCGTTGTCGTAATCGCGACTCGCTTGAATGGTCAATTTGGCCTTGGCGTGCATGCTGTCCGTCATCGCGTTCCTTTGATGTGTCGACGCCACAACGCCAGGACCAATGTTCGCCGGTCCGAGCATCATGGAACCGTTGCTCTTGCTCGCCATGCCCCCCAGCGTCGTCGTCGATCCGGAACTGTTTGCCTTGCTGCGGAAGCAGAACTCAATAATGGCCACGAACACGGAGACCATGAGTCCGCCGATCAGTATATAGAATATGCCAGCCACATTACTCAGCGTCAGTTCATTGTGCGAGGCCTCCTGATTGTCCTTATTAAGACTACACTCGGCCTTGTCGTACCACCATTTGTTGCGCAATTTGATCAACTCGCCGTTCTCCTTCAGCGACAGCACAGCCAAATTAATGGGATCTCTGCAAATGGACAAGGAGCGCAAAGCAGAAAGCAAAAAGCATTTCATAAAAATGTCCCAGTTAGCTGTGACTTGACTTTTTAATAATAAAGCCAACGAAATTGATGGCTTTCTCTCATTCATTACGAGTACGAGTATACCCAGACCTATTCACTCATTCACTCACTCACTCATTCCGTCTCTACTCACTTCAGTGCTGAGCCGAGGGGCGTGGCAATGCCAAATCCTTTTGTATCCAAGTTGGGTCCCACTTTCATTGTGTCGCACGGCTTTCTGGCATTCACATATTCATTTTTCGGGGACTCCACCAACAGCGCATACTTCCCCTTGGATGTCCGCACCCGTCGGATGCCCTCGTCGTAGGTGTTCACAAAGACGTGCTTGTGCGAATTCATATACTCCCACATTTTGTTATGCAGTCCAATTGGGGAACGCTGTGGGTCAGAGGTCAAAGCACATTATGTACCAATAAACATATAGTTAATTGTAATTATAAGACACAAGGGCAAAAATTTGACTGGTAAAATTGCTAGGTCACAAGTCAGACCACCTTCAGATTTTAAAAACTCTGTCAGTATTGATGCGATTTTCAAGCGGAATGTCATTTTGAACATGGTTTGTCATTGACGTTCATTCTGAATTTAAATTGTATTAAGTTTGCCTAATTAGTTTTTTGCTTTTGCTTTTCGAAAATTCAAATTTTTTAATACCGAGTTTAAAAGTTTTGTTAATTCCTTATACATATCATAATTAGTATTAAACCACACTTTAAATTTGATTCTAAAACGTTTCATTCTAATTGTAAAATATCATGCCAAATTCAACAAATATTTCTATTTGTAAAATAGTTAGATTCAAAATCAGTACAATTTCAAGCATTTATAGTTTAATTTCCAAAAAGAATATCAAGTTAAGTTGTTGAGAATCGGTTCCCCGAAAATCAAGTTGTCGATTATTCAACGTATTGTTACGCATACACTTTTTAAAGTCTATCACGTCTTCTTTAATACTTTACACGATTCGTGAGAAACTCAAAATACCCTGCATGAAAAGTGTTAGGTCTTCCGTCAATTGAATTGCACTTACCCTAAAGAAATCCCAGGTGGAGCCGTGCAACAAGGTGCCATATTGCACCTCCGTCTGCATGGCCAAATCCTCGGCCGAGTTGATTGGGGTCACCATGCGCTCCACGGTGAGGAATGCAGCCAGGTTAGCCGTGTACGAGGAGATGAGTATGAGTGTGAAGAAGAACCACGAGGCAGCTGCAATGCGACCCGAAATGGATCGAGGCGAGAGATCGGAGCCCTGCTGCATGAAGGCAGACAGGGAGAACCAGAAGGCGTTCAAGATGCTGAATTCATTGACCGCCGCTGCGTTGGCTGTTGCTCCGGATGCCAGGCTGCCGGCTGAGAGGGATGCCTGCAGGGCTGCCGCACAGGCAGCCGTCTGTGGGCCAGGAGTCGGTGGTCCAGGCAGAGGCGGCGGGGGGACGGTGGCGCCACCAATGATGCCGGGTGGCTGCTGATTGGCAAGTTGTTCGTGATGTGCATGTGGATCTAGAAAAGGGAGCAGAAACAAATTGGTGTGAGTAGGCCACAAAACGTAACCGCAGACGGCAATAGGAGAAGGAAAACTACAAGTATATGCTGGACACAAGTCAGTCACAGTTGTCCTTGTCAATGTATAAATGTATGTAGACGAGTATCCTGCTGCTGCTGTTGCTGCTGTTGCTCCTCTTGGCTGTTCAACTGTCAATCATTTCGTTTGGCTTGACTTTTTGCGCCTGCTCTAATTGATATGCAATCAAGCGCACAGCAAAAGCCATGGCCAAAGCCAGAGCCAAAGCGAAACTCATGCCAAAAGCAGCTTCAATTGCAAAAGCATCGATTGCCCCGAAGTAGGAGCAGTTGGAGTCCTGCTGCCTGCTTCACGCTGCCGCTGACATGTTGCTGCCACATGCATTCGCATGTCAGATTTTATTTTGCACTCGCTTCTGTGTGTTGTGTGGTTTCCCCTTCGTGTTTTTTTTTTTCTATTTTTTAGTTGGCAGTTGCCACTTTCCAGTTGCTGATAACACGTTGCCTGCATACAAAATGTTGTTTACTTTCCGCTAAAATTACATTAAGGATGTTTTGCAGGATGCCAATAGATTGTTATGAGAGGCAATTGTCTGTCTGTCTGTGCTCATATGTGACCTCCGTTTTGGATTTTGATTGCCGGCAACAGAGAATGCCACCACACAACACACAACACACACCCAGACACCCAGACACCAGGCACCTACAAAATTGAATCAGATAATTCAATTACATGCCATCGCATGCAAAACAAGTCCAATGTTTTGCCACAGATGCCACTGTAATATTCGTACTCCCCCTATTTCAGCATCTCCCCAGCATCTGCTGTTTTCCCAGGCAGCTCATAAAATATCAATATCGCCCATAAAAACGACACACGCACGGTGTCTGTACATTATTGTCTTGCATTTCGCCAAAAGTTTGAGTCCATTACATAAAATGCACATTATAAAAAATTTCTACCCTCTTAGAGATGGACACGTGTCGTGACACGAGCTTGAGATTAGAAAAATATGTGAGCATAAAGAGTAAAAAATATTTATTCTTAAAAATATAATTTTTAAAGCTATTGAGATTACAAAAATATATGTATAAAATCGTGTGTTATGAAATTAATTAATGAAAAAGTTAATTTCTTTTAAGAAATAAATATTAAACAGATATTTCCCCTGTTTAACAAAATCTTTTTTCTTCTCGTGACACGCTACCATCTCAAATGCACAGATTCCTTAGCAAATAGCTCAATAGGAAATGAAACTCCAACTGTTTAAGGCTTTTAGCTAATTTCCATTTGGGTTCAACAATATCTCAACTTTCAAAGCACAGTGCTTCCGTTAATGTACTTCTCCTCGCCTTGTTTCAAGACCATCGGGTGTGGATATATATGTATGTAGTGTATAGTGTAGTATAGGTACTTACCTGGCAGCTGTGATTGTTGTAGCGGCTGCTGAACGAGACGCCATTCATGTGGGGAGAAACGGGACACAAAGAAGAGCACGATGCTGACACCGATGTAGCTGAAGATGACGCTCACCTGTTGGCGAAAAGAAAACATGAAAAGCTTGTAAGATACGAACGACATGATAGCAGCAGCAGCAGCGGCAGCTGTAAAAGCAAACTCTCTATATTTCTGGCTAAAACATTTTTCATTAAATTTTCTTTACTAATTGAAGCGGAAGCGGCAATGGCTTCCTAGAAATGGCGCAACATTAGCTTAATGGGACGACGACGACGACGCCGCTACGAAAGAAACAATGGCAGACAGAAGCCAGGAGCAAGGAGCCAACAGCCAGCAGCCAGGACATCGACAGCCTATCTACCTGCCTGCCTACTGCCTGCCAGGACTGTTGACTGCCAACTGTTGCCGTTGGTTCCTTTTGGTGTTGCTGGCGTTATCAATGCTTCAATGGTTGCCACAGGGCGCTCTCATTTGTGTGTGGGCCACAGAGAAAAGGTGTCGTCGTTCACAAACACACACACACACACTCACACATACATGCTCAGTAGGCCTCTGCCTGTGTGTGCGTTGGCTTTTATTGGGCGTTGCTGTCAACGCGTCGCCGTCGTGTCGTGTGTGCAGCGAAAAATGCTTCATTTAATTTATGATACATTTTTTTGTGAAAGTCTTTTATATTAGCTTGCCAACTTGGGAGGTCCTTTCAGAGCACCTTTTGCTCCTTTTGGCTCCTCGCACACACACACACACACACACACACTCCTTGACTTGACTTAACTAATTTGCATTTGTAATTTTTTAGCTCATGTCAAAATAAGCATAAGCTTTCACATCGTTCACTGTTCACTGACTTTTATTAGCATTTAATTTTGCGTTTGTCGCGCTGTCAACACTTTTTATACAATACAATGAAGGGAATAATGAAATTAGAACTAAATTAAAAATATTTAAAATAGAAGCCAAAGGTAAATATAAACATATAAGCTAGAATTTCTAGGGTATATTTGAATTTATACCCTATAATTAAGAAATGTATATCGGGAAATAAATATACAATATTTATACCCAAGTTGATAGACAAAAAGTGGCATAGCCAGTCCTACAAACTATACAGGGTATACAAATTTTGAATAAATTCCCTTTTACTATTTAACACTACGCCTTCTTTTATACCTTGTATATAAATAAATTGGGTAACTATGATCTCCCAAGAGATAGGGATGTGAAATTTGCAGATATTTCCCCAATTGTGATTAGATTAAAGGGCCACTTGGACTTGGTCAACTTGGCAGGAAGATGATGTTACAACATCAGCGTCAACAACAGCAAAAGCAACAGCAACAACATCAACATCATCAGGGCCAATATCAACTAAATGCTCATATAATTTTTATGGCTGGCCATTATTTAAACAAGCGTCAAACGGCCAACTTTGGACTAGAGCCAAATTTAAAACTTGACGGCGACGTAATTTTTGCTTGCAGCGCTTGTCATTTTTGTTGTTGTTGTTGTTGCTTTTGTTGTTTATAATGTAGGAGAAAAAAATGGCAAACAGTAGCAAAAGCAGAGAAAAAACTTTGTCGTTTACTCTATTAAACTTTGGGAGCTTACGAGGTACCACGTTGAAGCCGAAACCAGAAGAAATAAATATACAAAAGTCCAAGTTTGCCGCAAACTTTCGTACAGAGAAAAAAAAATGAGCCAACATAAATGAAAACGAAAAAAACAACAAACAAAAAAAATAAAGCAGGAAGCACGAGCGTAAAAATTACCAGGCAATGGGCGCCAACAAAAATGAAAAACTTTCCTCATTTGTATGCAGCGCAAAATTTTGCATTATTTTGACTCGTTACCGAAGCAAAAATAAACACAAAACCGATTCACGTCTAGACTTGATTCAGTTAAAGGCGGAAATAATCCGAAATGGGTTTGTTTTCGCTAGATATATCGCTAATAGATCAATCACCTTAGTTAATAAAGAATTGATTAATTCGAGAAGATAAAAGCAAGTGCATTAAGAGTATTGAATAATTCTCACATAGATATTGCTCGGCAAATGTTGCTGCTTTCAGTTTAAAGATATTGTTCTGACAAGCTGTCATGCTGTCCTACATTTGATATAAGCCCTGTATACCTTCATGCTTTATTTGGCATATACATATGTATATGTGCTATGTATCTGCATGTACTATATAGATGCAGCAAGTCAGGTCAAAACATTGCATGTATAGTACATGCTGAAACTGAGACAGAAGCAGCAGCAACAGCAGCAGCAGTATTAAAGGAGGACAAGGACTCCACTCGCTATCTCGAAGGCAATATGACAGCTTGCAGCAGGAATGCGGCATCAAGTCAAAGTCGCCTCCTTAGCCACTGGCTGGAACGTTGCAAAGTTTCTACTCTTTGTGCAGCCTGAGCAGGCAATGGGTTGAGCATTGAGGAGGGGCATGGAGGGGAGGGCACAAATGGCAGCTACAGTTACACACATACGCACCCAAATTTCCTGTGATAAAGGATTCATGAAGCTGAACACGCCGGGTGTCTGCTTCACTGGCTTCTTAATCATAATGGAGATGCCCAGCGACATGAAGGGTTTGCTAAAGTCGATGACACGTTCGCGCTCGGCGGTAATCGTCATAGGGGCAATGGCAATATCCGCTTCCTGTATATCCAAATGAGAACGGCACAGAGATAGAGACAGAGTGGGAGAGAGACAAAGAGAGAGACAGAGTGAGTAAGTAGTCAGTAGTAAGTTTGTGTGCCTTATTCGAATTTCTCACCTTTCGCACCAACTCGCCCACCATTCCATCCCAGCCACCTTGCACCGCTGGATTCTCCGAGCCATAATTGCCATCCTTTACCAGGCGTAGTTCATCTGTGGGAGGGAAACAACAATTACAATCACTTACATTTTATTTTTAAAATATTATTAATATTATTTATCATTAATTTTTTGTTTACACTTTTTTTTATTGATATGAAACACCAAAAAAAATATATTTTTTAAATTTACATAAATGTATTTCTAATCCTGTTCATCACTTACAATCAAGTCCGAGTCTTTTGGACAACAAATCAGCCAGATCCTTGCAGTAGCCCTCGAAGCGATCATTGCCATGAAGTTGCTCGCCAAATGCCGGCTGCTTGATCATAATGTAAGGTTCCTCCAGCACCGTGGTGACAATGTACGTGCGGTTCTTTTCGAACTCGACATGTGGACGCAGACGCACAAACTTTGCATTCAGCGGCTGCAGCCCTGTGACGTCATTCCATTCAGCAACTTTCACCTGCAACCGGGCAAAAAAGCAATTGACAAATGCTTATAAACTTAATTTTCTTTTTATTTTTTTCCTTAATAACTGTCATTATATTTTTTTTTCAGCACTCGATATGATCATTTTTATCGATAACATTGAGACTGATCTGTTTTAAAGCAACTTGCTATGCAACTTGACGCAAGCTCACAGCGCATAGCACTTAGCTTTTTTCGTTGATAAGTACATTATCGATAAGTACATTTTATCGACGAGTGCATTAATCGCTCTTTAGTTTATTTGTTGTGAAATTGCGAGTGAATTGTGTTTGTTTATAGAAAGTGGAAATGTTTAAGTGCAAAGTGAAACTGAATACTAAAATAGATTGACGCTCATCATTTTAAACTGCCTGCATTCGGAGCATTCATATCAATTACTTAATTAACGCCAGACGTTGTAATTCATATCGATTTTGTGGTGTGTGATATGTAGGAAGACATCTCTTTGATGGCTCTAACTAACTGAGCCACAATTGTTGTGGGCTTCCTTTTGCCCGTCCTTCTTTGTTGGCCCCGCCCACACGTACATAGATATTCAGTTACTCACCATGGCGCTGTTTACGGTCATCTCGACAACGTGCAACGTGTAATTGACTCGTCGGCCGTCATCGTTGAATTTGATATCCCCGGTGAGGCCCTCGATTTCCACCTGCAGCAGGAAAGCGGAAAAATGTGGCGTTTTAATTGCTTTGTTAGCACCGTAACTCATAATGATGATCCGGACAGGCAGGCAGACAGACAGACGGACATACATTAGTGTCTAAACCCACCTTTCTCAAATAACGTGATATTTTATCGCCATGCTCCCAGGCATTCACCCAACCCTTGGCCGTGTTACAGTCCAATGCACGTGGTGCGATGTTGAAGTTGCCGCCGCCATTGGAGCCACTGGAACCAGATCCTGAACCGGAGTTGGAGTTGAAGCCGGCGTCGTTGTTGTTGCTGCTGCTGTTGGAGCCATCGCCAGCTGTCGAGGCAGCTGCCATCAATGTCTGACTGCGTCTCTGTACATTGTTCCTGAATTGATCCGGCTTCTTGCGCAGAATTTTGTTGAATGCCTCGACCAGTACAAAGACCGCATCGTACATGAGAGCCGCCTGAGCCTAGGGAAGGGAAAGAGAAGGGACAGCAATGGAAAGGAAAGGATGTGTTAGCACAGATTGGAGTCTCTCAGTCGCTCACTTTACTTGCTGGCATTTAATGAGTGTATTACACGCTGTTTTTCACAATTTTCCCCATCATTGGCAGCACATTCTGTTTAATTTTATTATACCCTGTGCTCATTGAAATGTTTGTTATATGTATGTATTTACAGGATATCCCACAGTCGGGGTTGGGCGTTGCCCACTTCCACACATATTCTATTTTACACTTGCTGCTCTTTTGGGAGTACTCGTAGTAGTATTAAAGCCGAGAGCAGTGATTAAATGTGCACCAGTTAAAATCTGATTAGTTCATGAAGTGAGTGGAAGTATGAATTTCCTGTCACATCACAACAAAATGGAGTGAGGCGCACAGACAAAGTCAAATAAACAAAAAGGCATTGTCAAAGAGAGCAGCAGCAAGTTGGATGAAGAGAAGAATAGGGGAGATGAGGAAGCGAAGGATGCATAGCATAGCATTCAAGTCCTGGAGCAGAATTCAACTAACATTTAAGCGCCACAAAGTGAAATCTTTGTCAACAAGGATAATGCCAAGGAAATACAAATATAAACAGCACGCAAACTAAACCAACTTGCCGCTGTCGAGTAGTTTCTTTGTGTATGTGGGACTGTGTGTGTGTGAGTGTGAGTGTGTGGCAAGCATGACAAGGACAACGACGGCAACATCAGCAGTAGCAAGGACACATATGCCTTTGACTGAAACTTGGTGCTGCTGAACTATGTAAAAAGTGAAATCTGTCGCCTGTTGTGCTGTTTGTGCTGCTATTTGACTACACACAACAAATAAACAGACACACACACACACTCGCACACACACACGCAGACAAAACTATGTTAGAGTCGTCAGTGTAAACATTAAATGTCAGCAAATATTTAACAGCCAGCAGCAATGACTACAAGACTACAAGACTTGGTCTTGGTCTCGAAAAAATGACTTTACCGAAATCGATTCACGGCCAGCACCGACACTCATCTGTGGATCCAAACGTTTCCAGCTATCATAGAATTCGCGCACCAAACGTCTGTTCGTATCGACAATGCGAAATCCGGTGATGTTAATGGCGCCAAATTCGATTATCTCACTTTCCCAGCGATCGTCCATGACCTGGGGAAACAGGAATAGGAATGCAACAACAAGCAGTTAAGCAGGAACGGGGACAATGTGGCTAAAGGGTTTTCCCTTTTTCCACTTGACGGCAACAACAACAACGGCAACAGCATCGGCATCAACACTTACCAGACCACTCAGCAGATAGTGATAGGTGCGACGGCCCAAACGTAAATCCCGCACATGTTGTATCAGTATTTGCTTGGCCATTTCCGTGGGACAGTCCAGGACAATGTGCTTCTTGGTGAATCGTCCAATTTGCTCCAGCGTGTGCAGGAACTCGATGGCCATGCTGACATTCGAGATGCGCTTAACCAGCTCCACTTGAAAGGACTCGTTGCCGGGCTTCAAACCCTGGTAAATTTGTTGCAGACGCAGCAAACCTGCAACACAAAGTGCGAGAGATGTAGTTGATAGAGTGTGAGCGTGTTAATTAACTAGGATACCCTTATACACACACACACAAACACATACACAAACACGCAAAGGCACACAAATTATAACAATCTTGGCTTATGCCCTTTAACCCCTGTTTTGCATAAACTCATTAAGCAGCAACAAAGCTGTGTAAAATATTGAAATGAGCTGAGCAAAAAGGGATCAAGGAAAGTGGAAATTATGCAATCAGATACCCGATAAGAAAGTTCAAGTATGTGCTTCTTTTTGAGCACAGATAAAGAAATAAATAATGGACAGATAATCATTAAAATATATTGTAACATAATATTTTAAACTTGTGTACATTTTAAATGAATAAAAAAAGGTCCTCAATAAATGGAAAGAATTCTAATATAAGCAATAAATTTTAATACTATTCTTACGAGCCATAAAATTCCGATAAATATTCTAAAATAACATCAATAAAAGTAATAAAATGTGTGTTTTTACAGTCCAAATTGCAACTCATAACTTTATTTTAGTTTCACTAACTGAACTGTGAACTTTTGTCGGTCATTTGTTCAGTTTTGTTTTGTGACAGTCGAAACAGATACACACACACACACACACAGACACAGAACAACAAAATTCGGCTTACAAGAGCTAAACCAACAGAATCAGCTTCAATTAGAAATTTCCCGAAAACGGATGCAAACGAAAGATACACAGATATGTGTCGTATCTCACAGATACACAGAAATGGCACCTAATGCCAAACGACAGTCCACCTACACACAGCTCCCCACTCCCCACCCCCCCTCTGGCACCTTCAGTCACTTTGGAAATGGCCTGGAGTTATCATCGTCCTTGTGTTGGTCTGATATGCAGCAGAGATTTCATTGCAAGCGCAATTTGCATTTGGGCTTATTGAGTTATGGCTGCAACTAACTGCCGCTCCATGCTGCACTCATTCGCACTTAAGCAGATACACACCGGGAAAGGAAAAGGGAATGGCAAAGGGCATAGGGGGCAACTTGTGGGTCAAAACTCGACGATTGAATGCGCTGGGGAGGCCAGATGAATGGGATTCGATAGAATTGTGAATTGTGATATACCACGTCGATGGGCAGATGATTTGTATGACAGGCGCAACACAGGCAACATAGAAAACAAAACAAAAAACATGTCTCCTCTCTTTTTTCCTTTTTCTTTTGAATGTTGCATGCAACAACTCGAATTGGCCTTCAATTTATGCTTGCGGATAAAATGGGATTTGCTTTGGTTTTGGCCCCAATGGAAAGTTGCGACTGTCAGGAGTTCTGATTTAGACATTGTTATAGCCCCTTTTCTCTCCCCCGACACTTCTACTCACGGCTAAAGCGCACTCGATACATATCCAATTTGTTGTTGTTTTGATTTGCACTACGCTCTCTGCCAATGCCGGGGTTAAGTATTTTGTATACCGTGTAGCTATTAAAGTTTTTAAAAGGGTAGCATATTATGGGAAACACAAAAAGAAAGAATTACAAGTACTGATGTTAATTCAAAACGTGAAAAAAAATAAAAATAATGATAAAATGAGTTTTAATAAAAGAAAACTTAAATACAAGTAAATAAAAATCTGCTTATAGGGTATCTCTTTGTTGAGCACTCTTAACTGGAGCATTCTTACTTCTTTCCATTATTTTTTGTTGCCTTCGTGCGGCAGAGCCATTTTTTGTACGCTGTACTAGTGCAATAAATTTTGTGCTTTGCCTTTTATACAATTTCATTTGCTGTTGCTCATCCCTATAACCCTCGCCATGCCCCTCTAACCTCTGCCGCCACCCCAAGTACCCTTACCCGTACTCACTCTATCTGAATCGGTGGGTTCCGCCCTATTCCCATTCCCATTTCCACTCTCATTCCCATACCAAGTATCTCTATAGTCCTCACGCTTGGCCTGCCTTTGGATTTGAGTTTTGTGTGTTTCGATTTGAGATTTGCTGTTTGGATTTTCTGCATGTTCGTGTGTGTGTGTGTGTGTAAATATCGAAAGTGTAATTGAGTAGCGTACTGTGTTGTGGCTTGGGCTTTTGTTTTATTTCATTTTTGATATGAAAACATTTGCGACTGCCTCTTCCTCCTTCCCCCGCAATAATAATATGTCCCCAAGTTGATGGCTCGAAATTGGCTTCTGTCTTTTTGATTTCTACTCTTGAACTCGTATTTCTGTATCTCTTGTGTTTTTCTTCCTTTGCTTTTCCATTTTCATTCGTCTGTTGCCTTTGTTTTTATGCCGTATGTGAGTATTTCCGTTTTGTATTTATTGTATTATTTTCGGCTTGTCGTCTGTCGCATTTTATGTTTCCTTCTTTATTTGTTTATGTTACGAATTTAATTTACAATTATATTTATTTTTTATGGTCGTCTGGATAAATTCAATTATTTTTCAAGCACAAATTCATTGAAATGTATTTTTTAAAATAGGCCCAAGATAAACTTTGTAGGACAGTGTAATCTGTATTCTGTATCTGTATTCTGTAATCTGAGTGGATGGATGTATCCTAGTGACTGACTTCCTATGCAAATTCAAAACAGCTGCCAGCTTGTTTATGCGATGCTGTGACTAAACTACTTTATTTTCACTCTCATACGAAAAGTAAACAAGACAATTTGTTATGTTAAACAAAAGTTAGTTTTGCGGAAATGAAGTTTTCCTGCCATCGGTAGTGACACTCCACACACACACACACACCACACACACACAACTTTAGCTGAATACAAATACAGCTAACGATAAGTTTACGTATACGTAATATAAGGCACGTAAGACATCAGTCGAGTCTAACAAGACATTTGCTTACATATTTTATGGCTGAACAAATGAGAAAGGTAATGTAATTATTGCCAACACAGCCTCCTGGCAGAGATTACGTTTCCAGGATACCATCAAAGACAAACAAATACATAGAAATACTATATATATCAGCTTAATTAGAAGAATGAATGGTCATCATCATTATTCCCTCATTGTGCTGTGCTAATTGCACAGATTTCGTTTCGAATTCTTATTATAAATATTAAAGTATCATTGCACTCGTACAACTATCTTTCCAAAAATGTTGTTTCATATTTTTTTTTGTCAGTCCTTAAAGTGGAAAATTCGCTACGCCCCAATTAAGCGGTTTATTATGGGTTTTCACTTGTTGTGTTATCAGAAACTTTGCTGGTTTAATTACTTGTACAGTGGCTCGTCCTTTATGCGCTGACAAGCTCAACAGGATTTGCTTCACGCATATGTTTTCAATGGCTCTGCCAACAGGCGTCTTTTCAAAGTATCCAATAGCACGAAAGTGAAAACGCAGTTAAAACCATAATGGTTAAATTAATGGTAGACTTGGTTCCTATCTTGACACAATTTTGTACAAATATGACGCAGTTTATTTAAATTTCTGATGTTATTTTATACAAATTGTTGAAAGTCGTTGTAGCTGCTGCTTCGATGCAGAAATGACAGAAACAATCAACATTCAACATTTGCTTATTATTCATGTTGTCCCCGACAATCAGATTTCTTTTAAATTTTTATGCACACATGTCTAAAACATAGGTCAACACAACAAAACTAGCCATCTAGACTATGGAATACCCTGAGAGACTAAAATAAAAATAATAAATTCTCTTTTCCTTCTTATATTTTATCTTTGTCTCTTCCTCTTTCGTGTTTATATGTCAGAGGGTATTGTACAGATTTGATTGTCGTCCTGCTACTCGAATATTTGAATGGCAATCAATAACAATCAATCTATAAATAAAAGCATTTGTATAAATCTTCGTCTCTTCTCTAAATGCCCTTTATGCCATTTCACATTGATTAGCTGCAGAGCATTCGAATTTAGTACCTGTTGTTTGGGGCATTTAATAAAAAATTTATCAAGTCCCTGGCCAAGAATTTTCATCATTCCGTATGGCAGACAATGGAGGAAAAACTCAACAGCAGATGGACAGTGTTCAGTGTACACTCGTAGTATGCACTGCCCGATGGAACAGGCAATTTTGCAAATGTCCTAACCAGGACGACGACAAATGCAAATGGCTGTAGTCCCTGCTCAGTTGCTTGCTCCTTGTGTCCTGCGTAGTAAATCTCATGTCACAGCAAGTCGAATGTGCTGTTAAAAGCGGCAAGGGGCAGCAACAACAACAGCAAAAGCAACAATGCCACAACGCCTACGCTTCCTCAATGTGCTTGCTTCACTTTTCTGTTTTCTTTTGTTTTTTTGTTTAGCTGCCACACGGAAAACATGAGATTGCTTCGTTCGTATAAATGTGTGTTATGAGTGTGTACATATAAGTGTGTATGTGTGTGTTGTGCTTCACAATGTGCTAAAAAATAAGTGAGACATTTACTTTCATTGCAGACTGCTGATTGTCTGCTCTTAATATGAAATCAGAATCCACAAATATAACATGCAAATGTGCCTACTTTAGGAGCACATCTCCAGTGTGATTTCTTTGGCTCTTTCATCAACTACTTGATCAAATATTAAATGCTGCATTGTTATATAAAACGTTTTATTTGCCTCAGAAACGGGGTCATGGCCACAGGGCAATAATAAAATGCGAATAATACTGTTCTCTGGGCAAATTAATCGAACAAAAGTCATAAAGTTAGTTATAAATATTTGTAGATAAACTTGAGTATGATGATAGTCGTGATGTTGAAAGAGGTGCTGACCGCAATTCACCTGAGAATTGGCTGAGATTATTTCTCAGATGAGACTGCCAGACAGCTTACTCATTTCTTAAAGCAGGTTATCCCCTGAAGAGCTCTACAACACCTGTTCTGGAGTGATTGAGTTTCCCTCAATGAATAGCAGTTAATTCTGCACTAAGCCCTCAAACAGACTGAAATAAGCTTCAGCCGCATTATATTAATTTATTTTAATGAAAAGAAAGAGCTGCCAAATATGCAGACTAACCGTCTAGGTATTTATTAATAGATTTAAAATCGCATGAGAAATTCACAGGCCCAGCAAGTCATGCGAGTTAAGTTTTTCGCAGATATCAAGTATACGCAAGGTGGCGTAAATGTCTTGTAGTGCGAAAAATATTATTGGCTGGCTGCAGGCACACATTTTATGGCGGTTCAACGGCTTCAATACAAAAGCCATAATCTTCTAGCTAAAATTAAAATGGGTGTACGCCAATTTCCCGTCCGAGTCGTAAATACAAGCGACAATAAACTTATAAGCCGGCAGGCATATCCACATGAATTAAGGCAAAAAAAACCAAGAAAAAAAGAGAAAAAAAATACACAAAATATTTTCTTTGGGGGAGTGAGCGACTATAGAGTGGCTATTAGTGTTTGTTGCCACTATTGTTGTTGTTGTTGTTGCTGTTGTGATTGTTGTTGCTATTGTGATTGCTTTAGCGCTTCTTGTTCAACATGGTACTCCAATACCGATGCCAATGCCCATAAATAGTTTTTTTTCGATATTTTTTTCTGTGTTGGGGGCGTTAGGCGAAGTATGTTGTTTCTGCTATTGCCCTCAGTAATAAACTCGTTTGCGTGGCCCAAATAAACACAAGAAGCCATTTCGTATAAACAGTTGCCAGCCACATGCGCTGCTGCTAGCCAAAATAAAAGCCGTTAACTTGCGTTGGCTTTACGTGCCAAGCAACCGATGAGGATTCCAATACCCTCAACTCCTGACCCCTCTCTCTCTCCCTCTCTCTCAATCTCTCAGACTCCCTCTCGGCGCGCCGGCTGTGTAAACATGCCCATAAAATGCCTAGCTACAATAATTGTAGAAAAATGAAAGACGACTGCGTCGATAGGCCCAACAAAAATTTCTATTTCGACTTTATCATTTTTTTTCTTTTCCTTTTTTAGAATAACAAAGATATTGAGTACGTGCGAGCCTGGACTGAGTTTTGCCAGGCTTTGGAATTACGCAGAATTTTACAGAGTTTAAAGCGACATAAAAGCCGACGGATTTAAGGGCCAGAAGTTGGTACACGAATTTATTAAAATTAATATAAAATATAAGAGAATAAATACTCATATTATATGCAAAATGAATGAAATCTCAGTTCAGCTTGCTAAATTCAGGATTACCCCAACTGTACAACGCCCAAGCCAAGAAACTGGCCAGAATATGCAGAGAATCTCTATAACAGATATCGCATTATCATTGAAAGCGAAGGGAGTAACTTAAGCTCAAAAGCTACTTTCATTCTGGCCAACTGACAGCTATTCACTGTGTCTCATAATCCAGCTGCAAACACTTGAATTAATAACTAATTTAAAGCACAATTAAGCTTCTTACAGAAAACATCATTTGATCTACAAATAATGGTATTAAAATTTCAAATTAATTTAGGACATTTGCTAACAAGATGGTTATTATTATTGTAGATAGTTCAACTCGATTCTGGGAAGTTGATTGAGCTGCAAATTTCCAAGTGAATCCATGACGTTAATCGGCAAAGCAAATAAATCGCCTTAAAGCAAGCAAAACATTGCTTAAAGCCCACAAATCCACTCATACACACACTCACTCATAAACGCCAAGTTAACACAGACAGAAAGGAGGCGGGGCTGTCGGGTAACGGTAAATTGATTGAGTGCTGTTCGCGACCATAAAAAGATTTTCACGTGGCATTCATTAATAATAATAATGCAGACGGCGGCTAGTTGTCCGCCCATTTGCCGCACTGTCTGTCTATTTGTCTGACTGCCTGTCTGTCTGCCAGTCTGTCTGTCCTCCTGTATCTCAGTCAGTCAGTCTGTCTATCTGTCATTGCCTTCATTGAGGCAAGCAGCCAACCAACCATCCATCTATCTATACTGTGACTCTGTGTGCGATTGTTGTGGCAGCCACATAAGCCAATTGTCTGTCAGCATCGAATCATCTCTCTCACTCTCTACCTCTCTCTTTCTCTCTCGGTTCACAGACGGCTGTGTCATTACTTTTTATTTATAAATCGACTAAATGGAAAATGCTTGCGAAACTTATAACAAGGCAAATTTACACAGTCAGAGAAAACAGAGTCATCTCTCTTTTAGTCTCTTAGTCAAAAGAGAGAGACAGAGAGAGAGAGAGAAGCAAAAGAAAAGGGAAGAGGAAACAAGGGGTAACAGGGGGCAGTCAATGAACGGTTATTGACTCACTTGGGGACGCCGGAACTCGTCGCTCAATCTTACACTATATTAAGTATGTATTCATGTACATATATATATATAATATGTATGTATATTCGTATTCGTACTCACCATCGTGGGAATCGTAGAGATAAATTATTTTGCGCCAGCCATAAAATTGTATTGTATCAATGATGGCCTGATGATAATCCGGGCGCATACTGAGGGCAAAGTCGAGGAAACCAGACGATGGCGTAAGCACCTAAAACGCGAAAATTATGGAAAACAGCATTCATATAGTTAGTTGAAAGAGACAGCATGACAATGGAAGAGAGAGAGGGAGAGAGAAAGGATATGGCAAGTTAGTAAACATGAATCATTATTGAGTAGTCACTGTTATTATTGTTGTTGTTTTTGGGCCATTGTTTTGGCCCGTTTTGGGCATTTGGCTGCTTGATTTATATGGCTCCGCCCAAACGAGGCCAAAAGTGTGTTATAAATTTTTAAAGAGCACGCACAGGAATAGGACAGCGCAGGACAACAGCCTTGCTTGTATAATGATTTCGACCTGGTTGGGTTGCCTCATAAATTTTAGAAACTTTTTGCGTAGCATTTTCAAGGTTACCAATTTATATGAAAGTCAACTTTGCGTATGATTAATATTTCATATTAAAATAGACAACGGCTTTTGCGACTCTTCTTTGTTTCTCTCTCTCTCTCTCTATCTCTCTGTGTATGTTGGCCCAAGCTTTAATATTTATTAGGCTTTAACGCTTACCTTCTCCGGAAACCAGGGCGTCACAAAGGGCATCTGAAACGTATTCGAGTAGGAGTGCAGTGTATCAAAGGAGTCGGGCGACACGGCGCCGAGCATGGAGTAAACTCCACGCGAGAATTGATTACAAACTGTGGAAATAGGGACATGGAAAATTAAAAGGGTTGAGTCAAGCGAAAAATTATTGAAATTGTTTTCTTCGAGTTGCGTTTGATAAAGAGATTTAAAGTAAGTCACTAGAGTAGCCAAATTTAAACTGACATGACAGATAAAAATTTAAAGTTAAAAAATAGGTGATATTTTACATTTTAGAAAATATATAAAAAAAGATAAAAACTAGATAAATGAACATGTGAATTTAAAACATTTGTGAGCATGTGTTTGTTATGCAGATAATTGTTTTTTATTTTGACTACTACATTCGGTAATAGTGTAAATCTTTTAGCGCTGTGACGAACGATAATAGTAAAATTAGCGCAAGGATAGACAAAATTATTAAATATAATTAAAATAAATATGTATTAAAAATATAGAAATTCAATTTTTCGATGCTAAGAATATATTCGCTTATAAACTTTTAGTATAAATTTAGGAAGTTAATTTATAGTTAATTCTTTTTATTTATTATAATGAAAGTTTCACAACGATAACTCTGTGAGTTTGTTAGTTTCTTAGACAACTTGTGATTTGAATTGTAGTTATAGGGTTTATGTTAGTTTATCTAGTTGCATACTTACTTAAACGTGACAATTTGAATGCGTCCGCCGTGTTGATGACATCCACATAGGCCTGCAGCTCAAAGCGTCGCGAGGAGACGTTCAAATTGTGATTAAGCATTGCATATTTGAAGGCTGATTGCACCTCATCTGTGCCCTGCTCGAAGATGGCACCTGTCGCGAACAGATGTACATATGTGTAAATGTATTTACATATATATCTTAAACAAAGGTTAAATTTAATTTTGGTGCTGTTGCTGATGTTGCCACTGTTGCTGTTGCTGTTGTTTTTGATGTTGCTGTTGTCGTCGTCGTCGTCGGCAGCGAGCGAAATTGTCAATTAGGTTCAAAGCAAAGGCACTTTAAACTTTGTAATTGCTTTTTCGCTCAAATTTTATTTGAGTTTTTTCTTGGCGAAAACTTGAAATGCTTCTTGTTGCTGTTGTTGGTGTTATTGTTATTGCTGCTGCTTTTGGGTGTCGTCGGTAATTTGAACAAATTCTTAAATGTCGCTTTCTGCAAGTTAATAAACGTGCCGTTTCAGTTTTCAAAGCTTAAATGAAACTGGACTTTGCCGATTTTTCATGTTCTCAGCTCAGTTTATTCAGGCAGCAACTTTATTGCACTCCAACTGCAAGATTGTGTCAATTGAACAGGCAGCAACAGAAATGGCAACAGAAAGTGGGGCGTGGCACCTTAATACAATTTTGTAGCACAGCTAGACGAATCCTGTGCAGGATTATGTTTCCACTTACCTAACGGTATTTTCTCGGTTAATGATGGCTGTGCGCTGACTCGAGTGTTGCCACTGCCACTGCTGCAAGTTAGCCATAAAACGAGGCAACTCAACTTCCAGCCAAAGTCCATGTTGCAACTGTTGTTGTTCTTCTTCTTGGTGTTGTTATTGTGTGTGTTGTATTTGTGGCAATTTATTTATATTTTACTTGTTCACTTGGTTGTTTCTGTTATTGTTGTTGTTGTTGTCGCATTGTGCGCACATTTTGTTGCACTTAGTGTGGCATTTGCATTATTTGTGCGCTTTTGTTGACAATGTGAAATGTTACATTTGAAATTTGATATGCCACTTAATATAGTTATTATTGACATTTCCATTTAGTATATCTGCATAATATTTGCGCTACTTATTACACTGAATTATTGGTAATTATAAAGTTGTAAATTATTATCATTGTAATTTCTGTCTGTATTATATAAAAAATAAACAGGGTATGTGCTAGTCTGACATTCTGAGCTAGTGCCAGCTTACTTGTTGAATTCATTAATATTTTTTGGGGTCTTTTCGGGCTACTTTTGTCTACTTTGCCTTAGTACGCCTCAGTTATTTGGTAGCCTTTTTAAGGTGCTTAATTTATGTGCTTTCTATTTGAGCTGTCGACGAGTATACACACACACACACATATACATATATGTGCACACACAAAGGCTTACACACCGTGTTGGGCACACTTTCGCATTCACGCTTCGACTTGCACGTGTCTCTTACACCTTGTACAATGGGCCAAATTGAAAACAGTCCCATTCACTTTCCACTGCTGTTCACATTTATGTCTCTCCCTCTCTCTCTCTCTCTCTCCCATTGTCTGCAGCCCTTTTAAACAAGCTTGACACTTTGTAGTCGCGTTTGTGCATTTGTATATATGCATATATATAAAAGTGAATGTGTGTGTTCAGTGAACTGTATGTAAATATGTACATATACTTGCCTATCCGACTGGCTATCCAACCCCCTCATCTATCTATCTCACTCTCACTCTATCTGCCTCTCTGTCTGTCCGTCAGGTGCGTGTGCAACTGCACTCTTCCACTTAATGCCACTTTTGTTGCTATTGTTGTTGTCGTTGTCGTTTTTGCATGATTGTTAGTGTGTCACTGTGTGAACAACTTGTATCCTTATTGCTGCTGAGTCTGCTGTGTCCTGTGTCCTCTGTCCTGTGTCCTGTTACCTGCTACGACTCAGCAGCAGCAGCTCCTGTTGCTGCCGTCGTTATCCTTTCGGTTCGCTGAATGTTTTTGTGCTGATTTTGCGCTTATTTTAAATGTCAGTCACTCATTTTTCGCTGTTGTTGTTAATTGTTTTCACTTTTATTTGTGAATTTCAGCAATTTGGCTCAGCTGCCAAACGGTTCTTCCGGCCGTGTGTTCGATTCGGCCATGTTTATTGGAATTTTATTATTTCTTTGACAAAACATTTTTTGTTCATTTTTTGTTCGAATCGTTTTCGACTTTAAATTTTGTTAAATTATTTTAAAGCGGCTTATTTTGAATGCATTGCAAGTACAGATTATTTTGCAGGGCAGGTTTTATAAATCTCAACCAATTGAAATGGTTAATAATATTTGGGATTACAGACAACTTTATAAATAGCGGATCAGATTTTATACAATTGTGGATCTATATAAATGGAAGGATGCTTCATTATAATTTGAGTGCATCAAAAAGTTTACTTAATAACTTTTAGCATTTTTGCGCCTTTTACTTGCCCAAGTTTTTACAGCTTGGGATTTAATCATGGCATAAACTGTAGTCAAAGCACCGTTCTAATTGATATTTATTCATTAGTTAAATATTAAAATTTCTATGGCATAAATTTGTAGTCTACTTAACTCTCAGTTGGCCATAAAAACGAAAAGGCAAAGTCGAAAATAGAGTAGGAGATGGGGGATAGAGATAGAGATAGGAAAAGGGATAAGGACAGCGGTCCTTAAATTGGTCCACTCATCAGCCTGAGAGGGGCATTAGTTGGCGCATTTGGAAAATAGATTAACAGACGCTTAATATTCATAAGTAAGTACTATAGCCAGAGCCATTTTAGACACTTGGAACTTTATTCATTATAATGACGATGGCTGAACGCAAAACTAACACAAAATGCAAAGCTGAGACGGGACTATGGTCGATAGGAGAGTCTAGGCCTAGAGGAGCCGCAACGCGTAGCCAAGTGAGCTCCACTTAATTAAATTTAAATTAGAAGGCTAAAGTTGCACGTCACGGTTGTTTTAGAGTGCCTGGACAGATAGACAAAAGGGAAACAGAGGAAGGAGAATGGCAGGAATGAGGGACAGACTGTGTGGCGATGCTGCAGGGGCCTATTTATAAGGCAAACAAAAAACGACTACTATAAGCATCACACACCCAGTTAGATAAATGAAACGAATGAATGGACATTTAGAGTAGAAGAATACCAGGGATGCCAGGCCAGGCCTCTTCTTCTTGTTATTTCCACTTGGCCTGGGTTGCTTTTGCTTTGGCTTTTCTATGTCTATGTCTGTATGGCTTACAGTCTTATAGCCCCACTTTTGTTAATTAAATAATTATTTTGTAGCAACTTGCTAATTACTTTTTACTTCGTTTTTTGTGTATATTTTATCTATTTTAGAGTCGGAGTTTTGCCCTCTATTCATTCGCCACTTGCAACATTTAACAGCTGCTTCCGTCGACCCTTGCCAGAGGTTTATTCACTGTGCCACCCACTGATAGGTATCTGCTTCCCTTAAATCTGTATTACCTTTCCGACTTAAATTGGCCCAAAAAAAAAGTATGATAGCAAAATGTTATGCCAAACAGACAACAGCAATTTTTGGGCCAGGTAAGAGAATTCGTATTAAGGCAAACGTTGCGTGATAAAAATGTAGCAGCAAAATTATTAGACCGCAAATGCTGGCGATATGTAAGCCAGCTCATTAGCATTTTAATGAGGCTATTAGTATGCCAACAACAAGTTTAGCTTCTCAATAATTCACGAGAACAACAAAAGGAAAAGCCAATTTCCGTAGCCTTTTAAATTTTGCATAGAAATCTTTTCACTATTTTAATACAAATTTTGTTTTCTACTCGTATCAACAGAAATAAAATCACAAATAATGGAAAACGAGAAGTTGCTTCCTTTGAATTTGTCAACTTACAAAAAACAAGCTGGTGAGTCCATTTTCCATTTCCATTTATTTTATTTTTATTTTATATATTTTTTTCTTTTGATTTTGTTAATGATCACAAAACAACGCACATAATGTAAATTGTACGATGCGGTTAATCTATGTATGTACATTTAGCCGGCATTTTTTTCTATGTTTTGTTTTTTTGACTCGCGAAATATTTGCAAATTGGCCATTAAGCGACTATTTCATTTGCATAAGTTGGCGCAATTTAAAAAATGATTGCCGCTTCTTTATTATCACGTAATGGCGAAAGGCCAGCACTAAAACACAGACCGCTTTTTATCACTCTGTTCACTCTGTTCGCTCTGTTCGTTCTCCTGTTGATGATGAGCCACGATGATGTTTTGCTTTGGGACTCGGAGCTGCCCGTCAGCACTCGGCCCGCTCTTTGGATTTATCTGTCTGTCTGTCCTGTCCTGTCCGCACATCGACTTCAATTCATTCCGCCGTATTCGTCCTGTCTGACGCGCGCACAACTGAGTACTGAATATGACAAAGCATCCACGGCAGAACCTTGGCCGTCAGCTAGTTGGGCGACAAAGCTACAAAATCTCTGCTCTCTCTCGCTCTCTTTCTGGCCGCTCTCAGTGTACTAAAAAGGGCGGCACAGCCTCCAGAGAGTCTGCAAAGAGAGCGTGAGTTGCCGAGAGAGCGTGAGAAGGACGATTGTCGATGTTACTGACCTAGTAACCGTTTTTCAAGTTTATTCGTTGTGGCTGCTGCGAAAAGTAACAACAAAAATACACGAAGCGCACAGCAACAACAACATTGCATCGTCGT
Source organism: Drosophila subquinaria (assembly GCA_037043405.1). NCBI lineage: Eukaryota > Metazoa > Arthropoda > Insecta > Diptera > Drosophilidae > Drosophila > Drosophila subquinaria. The sequence continues at coordinate 486,888 of JBAMBL010000329.1, read as the reverse complement.
TGTCGTCGTTGTGTTTGATAAATACCCTATAGAACGATTAAAATTAGCTATTATAGGGGTGAAGGCAGAATAATTGAGACGATTTAATAAGTAAACACAGTCCGAATATAACAATATGTACTTATTTTTTAACACTTCTCCAATTTCTTTATTCCCAACATGTATTTTATTTATGTATTTAAATGATTTTAATGCATTTAGAAGTGAATATTATTTGTCAGTCTGTAATGATCTGTAATGATTATATTGTGGAATAGGTTTTGAATTGCAATTTTTGCATCAAAATTTAAAAAAAGGGAAAAAATGTTGATTGTAAAATCACATATATTTTTATTATATTTTCTATTAGTGGTCTTATTTTATAAGAAAAATATTTAAGACTAATATATATTGATATTAGGAACCAGCTATTTTTTATCACATCGCTTACTTACTTGAAGATCAAATGTTTAAGCAGCATTATATTATATTTCATAAGTGTGAAGAAACAAAGAGAGAAGGAGTGATAGAGAGACAGAGAGAAAGGGATAACACACTCTTTTATTATATTTATAATATCTTTGCCTTTTCTTTTGATGCTCAACAAAAAATTGGCAATTCAATTTAATTTGGTCATATTATTGTCAGTCAGTCAGGCAGTCGGTGAGAGGACTTAAAGTTAGAGCTGATGAAAATCAATTCAGCTGCAGCTCAATCAGTTACAGAGCGCAATGCTCGCACTTGTCTCGTTTCCCATTTCCCATTTCCCATTTCCCATTTCCGAACTCCGATTTCCCATTTGCCGTTTCCCGTGCCACACTTTTCTCATTCGCCTGGTCAAACTTTGTGTATGTAAAATTTGAACAATCATTTTAGCATTTCAACGTGCAAAAGCAGTGGCAAAATGGAAAGCGCAAACTGAAATAGCAACAGAAAAACATACAGAGAAAAAGTGAAACAAATCCAAAAACAAGAACAAGAATAACAACAACAAAAACATACATGCAGAAAAACTCAATCATATGAGCAACATGTGTGCACGCGTGAATACTTATTGGAAATTCAATTTTCAATAAATGCACACAAATTGATTTCAGCACAGAGCTGCCAAAGTATACACACTCCTACACACACACACACACACACACACACATTCACATACGCATTCAAATAGCAATGGGGTGAGACACACACACATACACACATACACATGTACTTCAATCACACACGCATATGGATACACCTCGCATTAAGTGTAAAACTTTTCAATTTACGTTTTGTTTCTTGGCATCAAATATCCGGAGCTGTCAAAAGTATTTGTCGAGAGATTTTCAAGTGTGCTCCTTTCGGATTCTTTCGACTTGGTTGGCTTCCTTTTTTTGGGCTTGGCACACTTTTTTTTTTTATTAGATTTCATTTCTTGTATTCCATTGGCAATTTGTATGCCTCTCTTGGGCATAAGCAGGAAGGTAAAAGGGCTGTGTGTGTGGCACGAATGTGATCCTGGCCTGCAGGATCTCACCTCTGACATATGCTGTTGCTTATCCGCGCCTGAAATTCCGCATCATGCAGAGCAAACACTTGTTAATTACTTTTATTATATCCACGGCTACAGTTGCACAGTCACGCAATTTGACCCGAGACCAGTCACCACGACGGCATTATTGCCTGTTGCTTTTTCCTCCTCCTCCTGCTAATGGGGCGCTCTCTGACGCCTCAATGGGCACTGGAGTGGGTTTCGATGGCGATGGAGATGCCGTTGCCGTTGCCGTTGCCGGGTGCCGCTAGCTGGGTTTCCATTGCCAGTGCCGGTTGCCGTTGCCGTTGCTGTTGCTGTTGCCGGTGGCATGCTTCATGTGCTCACCACATCTGATGTGGTTGGCCGTAAACAAGCAGCCTACACCCACACCTATCCACATACACACACCAGGTGGGTAGGTGTATCCACGTATAAGCAACCCGCTGTCGTTTCCACACACAAGTAATTGCAATCAGCACCTTGGCAACGCAACGCGCAGCTGCGCCAAAAAGTGTGCTACACATGTACATGTATTTATTTATTTAATGCCACGACAGCGCGCCTCTTAACACTATAAAGCAAGTGATTTTTTTTTGTTGTTATCGAATTTAATATTGTTCAATTTACGGCAATCAAATTGAGTTGATGCCATCAACGGTTTTGCAACTCAATCAAAGGTATATTAATAATGTGAGTATTAAAGTATATGAGTGCAACTTGAAAGCTACTACATATATAACCATTTTATTATATTTATGACATGCTCTACATATTTCTAACAATTCATAAGCAACGCAAATGAAATTATTAGAGTTTCTGCAGCCAAGCAACCAATCCTTTGAAATGCTAAAATATTTATTGAGAGAATTAAAAAAATATAAGTAATATTAAATAAAAGTAAATAAATTTTATTTTGAAGATAAATCTTAAAATTTATTTTAGACTCACTCATTTATTGTATGAAACATACCTATTATAAATAATTTCGTGAAAACTTATGACATATGCTTCTCTTATTCCGAAAATATATCCGGAAAATTGTTTTCTTGAAAATCTTTTTCTATTTATTATTTGCCAATTCAGTAGTCTTCGATTTAAATTGAATTAGCTTCTTAATTAGCTCTCTATATTTTACTTCTGTTTATATTCTCATCAAATTTTCGCCTTTCATGTGTTAAAGTCATTTACGAGCATCCACACGCTTGGAAGGTGACGCAATTTATATGCTAATTAACAATTCTTAATTGTAATTTCTTTGCGAATGCAGCTCACTAAAGAGAGACAGAGAAAGAGAAAGCGAACACAATGTTGTCGGCTTACAATATGATAATATCCGAGACTTTTGCAGTTTGGGTAACGTTGCGTATGCGTAATAATTGGCATCAATCGTCAGCTAAGCCTTAACTCTCATTCAACAGATTGAATAGACTGTCTGTCTGCTAGCTTATAAATACACTCGAGCGCAAGCATAATTATAGCATGTTAGAGCACGGATAAAGGTGCGTATGCGTAATAATTGGCATCAATCTGCCAAAACTCTTGCCAAGAGCTGTCAGATTAAACAATTTATGTACTTTCTATAGAGACCAATACTGGCTGTTGTCTATTGTTGTTGTTGTCTTTGTTGTTGTAGTTGTAGCAGAGTGACAAGCTTTGAACAATGGTGCGTATGCGCAATATTTGGCATCAATGCCCATGAAGTGACGGCAAAGTGCAAAGTGGGAATATATTATAATTTCAACAGTCCGCCCCGTTGTCAGTTTAGCCAATTTAGAAAAAGCGATTGACACAGCTCGGCATTTGTATTCCGTGTGGAAATTAACGTGAATGCTGGTCAACTTGATTGGCATTGTTTGCACCGTCTGCCGCTCGCCACTTGCCACTTGGCACTTGCCACATGCCGCGTGTTGCGTGCCACACGCGCCAATATCAATTGAAATCAAATGTGCGACCAAATTGTATTTGGCCCTGTCACTTGAGGTGCGTTCATGTCAGACAGTATGCAAATTATTAAGCAACTAATTAAGCGACAGCATTGCGCTTAGAGGGAGAGAGAGAGAGAGAGAGAGGGGATGAATGTGAGAGAGTGACAACTGATCAGGGAACAATAAATACGAATACGTCGACTACAGGAAGTCGTGGGGGGAATAAAGCTTTTCCAATTAAATTTATAACTTATTTATGACAGAAAGTAATCTTCTTTAGGCATTAGGTGATGTAATAAAAATGATTGAAATATAATTGACAATTGACATAAAAGCTGAACAAACACATACGCACATACACACATAGACATAGATACAGACACACACACACACATGCACCCAGTTTGCTTGAAAAATCCAGACTGCTGGCTTGGCAGGCACTTACAATCAACGATTACCTTTACACCTGCCATTTTGAAAATAAGCCATAAGCGGAAATGACATCAAAAGGATATTGTTATATCGATGAGGCAAAGCCAGGGAGCCCACAAGCCTGTCGTCGTCCTTTCCATTGGGCCGTAAGCAGCCGAATAAGTAGCACGTAAAATAAAGTATAGCAAAAGGTGCCATAAAATAAATAACATAAGAAACCAAATAAACATTTTGGGCAAAGTCAAAAGGAAAAGTAACAGCAAAAGCTCACACCAAAAAAACGTCCAACTCTACACGTGTGTGAGTGTGTGTGTGTGTATAAAATAGACTGCTTCCGACTCTGCATGTGTGTGTGTGTGCATAAAATAGACTTATCCTAATGAAAAAAGTCTTGCAGGCACGTTAAGTAAGATATGTATGTGATATCACACAAGGTAATGGTCGGGCTTGGGGCCACACACAGAGAGAGAGAGAGAGAGATAGCTCCATTGAGCTGGCTGCCCCGCTTTAAGGCGTCGAAACGTTAAAAGTTAGATATGGCAATAGAACTTGTTAAGCGGCTTATGCCAATAGCAAAAACAACACAGAGAGAGAACCCAACACAAAGGTCGCAAAAATGCCTTTAAAAGTCGCCTGCAGATCAACTCGTTTTCTTTTCACATGAAAATTAAATGAAAACTTCAAATACAATGTGGAAACTGTATGCACTGCACTACAGATAGTATATATACTATATAATATAGAATATATATAACATAAATATATAACATCTTTCCGCTAAAGCTCCGCATAAATTAAGGAGACAGTATACGAGCTTACTAGTCTTTCAAAAAGCTGAAAACTTTGACTACTTTCTGACTTTTGACTTGGCCAAAATGAAGTCAAGTGAAGTGTTTATTATGCAGACAGCAGTTGTTAGAACTGTTAACTTGAACAGACACATAAAGTAGCTCAGCTGCCATTCGAGCTGTGACACAAGTTGCAAACATCCTTTGGGAACTGTTCGATTAGCAGCTCATAACTAAATTAACTATTGAATGCAGCCCGAAATTAATTTAAATGACAGCGGTGACAGTTTAGGCTTGTCAACATAGGAATTTGGCCTCTGGCAATAGCCATCATCTTCTTCTTCTTCTCCAACTCCCTTATTTCCTGAACATTATGACCTAATTGCTAACTGACCTGCATTTTTGCCCAAGGAACACGGCAAGTGGTTAAACGGTCTCGGAATATAAAAAACAAAAAACGAAAACTATTAGTACCTTTTGGAATTTGTATACCCTGTAATTTAAATCAATATTAAACTTAATGGGTATGCATAGAAGTATATAGTTTAAAACCATCTTAAGTGTTAAACTCTTTAAAAATAATGATAAGTTAACATGTCATTGAGATTGTCAAATACTCTCGTTTAGCGCATTCCTGTTGTGTATAGGGTATTCAGACTTCGAGCTTGATCTCATATTTCACTCTGCTGCGTAGATGCTTGTAGCTCGCGGCTATATTTTCATTTTCCTTTTCAATTACGACGCCGCGACTCGCAGTTGGCGAGTTTCTCATGTTTTGTTCGTTTTTCTTTCTTCTTTTTTTTTTTTGTTTTTTTGTTATTTTTGGTCTGGCTGTATGTTTGTATAACCGTTGGCTGGGTTCAGGACGGGGTCTATCGCTGTCTGTTGCCGGCAAGGACCTTTGCATTTAAGCCTAATTGCTGGAGCGCACTGCGAGTTGCAATGATATTTCATTTCGTTTAGCTGCGACTTAGGCTAAGCCCTTCTAAATGCCAGCTAGCTGAGCTATCTCTCAGGAACTGCATTGCAGAAATCTGAGGAATCAAAGAGCAACTGCAAGTACCCGTACTCATAAATAAAATGAAGATCTTGGCACCTATAATGATATAATGCTATAGAAATTGGCAAATGAAAATTAATGTTCCAATGCCGACTGAGGCACGCCCCCAACAAAATGGAAACTAATGAAACACAAATTTTTGTTGGCTCATTAAAATTGCAACCCAGGCAAATGGCCAGCCAACCATTCACTGCGCCACTGCACCACTGCACCACCGCACCACCCACTTGCAATACGTGAACATTTCGTACTGCGGATGCAATAAACTGCAGAATTTATGTGCCTGCCGCCTAACAATTGAATTAAATTTCCAATGCGTCTTGATGTGGGGGAAAGTGCTGAAGACGAAGTTGAAGACGGTTGTGCATGGGACATTACTTTGCTGGGCGACTGTCTGCAGTAATAACTGTAATTTTTGGCAAATGTTCAAGCTCTTTCACTCATTCACTCTCCATTTGCCATTTGCCATTTGCCTGGTTGTCTCTTTCTCATAAACCGTAGCTCATCAGAATCCACTTACAATATGTTTCTGGTCTGGTCCACATTTCTCATCCTTCTCCTGTCTGCGCCTAATATTTATGTCTTTATATACATATAAGAAGAACGCACGTCCTTTATCACCCAAAAACAGTCCCGAATATTTCTTAACATTGCAAATGTCCGTGTTGGAATCTTTGACACATACTGGCAATGAATTATTAAACCTTTATTAATTTTACATATATTGTTGTACACACATTATTTAAATGCCATTACGAGTATTCTAAAACTGATGATTCAGCCTTAAAACTGCCCTTGCAATCAATTGTTTCACTTAAATTTCATATTTCAAAACATAGTTTCAATAATAGTTTAACAGGCTCGTAATAAAAAGCAAGTGGCGGCGTTTTAAATTATTAAATGCCAATCGCTGGACATTTATTAAATTACAATGTTACTTTTGGGAATTGCCACAGGGCAGCAAAAAAATAATAAGTGCAACAGAATACATTAAATGAAAACTGCTGGCTCATTCTGAATTTTACTTTTGATTTAATTTTTTTTTTTTAACATTTTAATACTGAAGTTTTTTTGTATTTAATAAGATTAATTTCTAAAATGAAATAGAAGTGGAATTATTGCGAAATTGTATTCCGGAATAATAAACAAATATATATTATTGCTTACTAACAATGGTGGCAACAATTCAAATGTGTTATGGCTTAAATAATTTATGTAACGAATTTTTTTGCCACTTTTTAAAGTCAGTGAGTTAAAAGAGAGAAAGATAAATAAAATCTCATAAAATATGCAAGAGTTGTGTGTTAAAGACACTTGAAAGGGCTTTAACACTTGAGGCCTATTAGACCCGTTAACAAAGTGTTACGATTGCAGGGTACAATAAGTGGGGAAACTCAAATGGCGGAAGCTTGTGATTTTTGGCAAACAATTTCCATTGAATTTTCGAAATTTATCTAGAAAAATGTTGCCAAAAACAGAAACGGGTCGATGTAGTCGAAGTCCGTCGTGGAAAAGCTGTGTCCAAAAGGCACAGGCCATGCCAAAGCAGATATAATAGCTTTTGATTACAGTTTATGGATGTCGCCTTTAGCTTCTATTTCTATTATTTTTTTTCTAGCGAGTGTGTGTGTGTGTGTGTTGGCCAAAAACTTTGTTGTTTAGTGGGCGTGCGCCACGTCGGCGTCGCTAAAATGGGCGACAAGGAGGGGCAAGAACTCTGAACTGAACTGGAAGCAAACTAAACTAAAACTGAACTGATCCCAGACTAAACTGGACTGAAACTAGATGAAACAGGCTTTTATCGTGCTGGCACAGTTGGTGCTGAAAATATATGGACGGTCATTTTGTGCAACTATTGAAATTGTTTCATTGCGCAAAGCCCAATTGACTTTTATGCAAATAAAATTATGTGATTGCTCTCGTTTCTGGGGTAAAAAGCAAAACATTGATTTTTATTTACCGTCGTGAATTAAGTGCAGACAGAGGAAGAGAGAGATAGAGAGAGAGAGAGAAAGAGGGAGAGCATAGGAGGGTGTTATAGGAATAGGGGGAGGGGAAAACAGCGCCACATTTTCATAACGTAAGTGAATAGAAAATTGAATAAAATCTAATAATAAATGCTTTTATGCAGCCCTTAAGCACTCTGAAAAGATGACGACGACGACGATGGCGACAGCGATATATACGACGCCTGAAGGATGCAGCAGGACGAGAGTATGGATTGGTGGGTGGGGGGAGATAGGAAGAGCTCATTGGTGTCGCTCGACATGCTCCAATAGCTACACGCCACATGCCACACAGACAACATACAACATGCAACATGCAACATACAACTTACATACATATAAGCACAACATTTGCTCTCTGTGTTCTTGGCAATATGCATAAGTATCCTCAGATAGTATGATGTGTACATATGTGTGTGTGTGTGTTTGAGTGCGGCATGCCCCATTTGGCTGCCTGATTGTTTGTAGTTGTATTTGTTGTAGTTGTTTATCTCAACGCTCTCTTTTCTCTCTCTTTGCTGATTTTTACATGGCTTTTGCAACGCCATCGCTTCTGCCTTTGGGCCAGTCCTTCAATTTGGCTTTAAACAATTTAAACGAGTTTCCATTTAGACTCTCGGCGTTAGCTTTCTCGTTTGCGATTGCGTTTGCTTTGTTGCCTTTGCCTTGCCTTGGATTACAACTCAGCTCGGATGTCTGGCAGCCGCACTTAACTAGTTTGACTTGCAGTTCATTTAGCCTGGCATCTCAAATGCTGAAACTGCTGCTGACTCTGTTGCATGCAACACACACACACACACACACACTCATACACCTGACAACACATCGCCTCTTCATACTACAGACAGACAAATGGAAGTAAACTCGATTTAGAAATGTTTTTCTTTTCTTTTGCGTACTTCATATCCCTGGCATGTGTTCTGCTGAGTGCTGCTAGTCAAATTCAATAATTCAAGTCGAAGCCAGCAACAAAGGAAAACGAATAGGAATCAGGTAACAGCTAACAGCCAACATCTAACAGGTAACAGCTAAAAGCCAACAGATACCAACTGAGAGATGCAACTGAGCCATTTCGATCTGTGTAACCAAAGCTCGGGCTAATAGCTCAAATAAAAACAAAAGTGAAAACATTTAAGCCTTATGTAATAAAGCTCTACACTCCATGCAATTAATTTACTCACACTTTTAGAGAAAGAGAGAAAGAGAAAAACTGTTGAGTGAAGCCAGAATATTTTTATTTAATTTATATTTACTTATGTCTTAATTTATTTATTGTATTTACTTTATAATTGTATGTTAGCTTCTCCCTCAGTTTTATGCAGTTGGTATATCATATCATTATTTTGCTATATTTGGAGTACAACAAAGTTTATTAAAATTGCTGGCAATCTGGAAAGTATAAATTTGTCATGTCATTGAGAACATATATCAGCGCAGTTTTCTCTATTCTTCTTTTAGCGCTTTGTATTATTTTTATCGACGCTGACTGGTGGGAAAATAAAACTTGTTAGACCACATAAATTGCTGAGCATTTTTTATTTACTGAGCATCGTTTATCAGTTACCCAATGGGAGCCAATTGGACAGAGAAGGAAGGAAGGACGATAACCATAGTCGTATATATGTATATTTAACTATATATATTTGAATGTATCTTTTGCAGTTGTTTAAAATGGCGGCACTTGAAAGCGTTTATTTATTTGTTAGACTTTTGAAAATATTGTTGAATACTCGAATACTCGTACGTATACTTATTTATATTGCCTTGAGCTTTAATATTTATTTCCGTTTCCGGCTTGTCGCATTCGCAGTCGCATTTACAGTTGTTGCTTTAGTTTTGTTTTCATTTGCAGCTGTTACTTCCTTGCTCATTACTTCACTTGTGGCGTACGTAATTCAAGTGCCCCAGATGGAGCCGAGGAATGGGTCCAGCAACAACCACAACAGCAACAGCCATCCGACCAAAAACAACAACAACAACAAATATAACAACAACAATTGCGAATGATACACATTTTGTCGCGCTGTGTATTTTGCATAGCTGGATTCCTTTTACACTGTCCATTCTAGCCACTGTTTCTGTTGTTATTGTTATTGTTGTTGTTGTTGCTGTTGTTGGCAATGCGACTAAAGATTTATGTGCAAGTTGCTACTTCAAATGTAATTTACAACAGACGCTCTGTAAATTTATGTGAACTGAGCACGAACACATCAGCAAAGCCAAGCCAACTTAAGAGCCAACTTCTGAGCTCAGCGTATTAAAATTAAATCAACTTAAAAACTGTATTTATCGAAATCAATTTTACGACTATGCCAGACAATCGGAAACCGATAAATCGTAGACACTGAATACTCAACAATTAGTTAAAGCTCAGTTAGAGGTAGAGTAACATTTTCCCGATGCTGTCAACGTGTTCTCGTTTTCAGCCAACAAATTGGGCCCTTGAGTTTACGATGCAGACAACGCGAACTTCAAATCGACATTTGCACCAGTTCATGTGCCACTCACTAGACATAGAGACAGACAGACAAAGCGACAGAGTGAAGAGTGGAGACGGGAGAGAGAAGAGGGGAAAGGCCAACAGAGACAGTAGCTTCATTTTTTCTAGCTCCGTTTTGGCGTTATGCTTTTTAGATATTCATATTTTGCCATTGATGATATTTTCACTACTTTCGTATGCATAACACGTACGTAACCCACACACACACACACACACGCACACACACACACACACACACACTTACAAATAGACTTTAGATATATATATGTATAAAGCATAATGTATAGAGTCGTGGCTGGTACCTTTTGGCGTATTAACTCTAACCAGGCCGTGAGCATCCTATCCTATCTGTGGCTCTGTTCTGTTCTGTTCTGTGCGTCTATGTGCTCCTTAAATTTGCATATTTTTTGACTTAACACATCCTTCAAAAATTGCGAAACGCGTTTGCGATAGCTTTGGCATTTCCTTGGCCTCTTTCCGTTTTCCGCTTTTCTCTCTCTCCACACACACACATACACACACATACATACTTATTTATCCAGTCTATCTATTCTTATTCTCGCTTTTTGCTTTTCTTTTTGTGGCTTGCATTTTGTGCGATAAGTTAAAGCGACGCTTTAAAGCGACATTTTTTTTAGTCAGGCAGTGACTACTCACTATTCACTACTGATTTCCCTACTCCCTTTTTCCGCTTCCATCTCCTGTTTCTCTCGAGTGTGTGGTCAAATTGAATTGCTCGCATTGCGTTTGCATTTCTGCACTCGAATGCAAATTGGTTCACAGTTAAATTTAATCGCTTTACTGTTTTTAAATTTCCCTTCCTCCCCTTTCTTGCCCCTTTCATGGCTCAGACTCAAACTCAGGCTGAGACTGTGACTGCGACTGTGACTCGAGGCCTCCATGGAGGTGCGGTGCTCTCAAGACAAGTGGCGCTAATCCTTGACTTTGCTGCTAATGCACGTCGTATGTCAAACACCAAAAACGTTTACAACCGCCTGAGTTTCCTCTTCTTCTATCTGCCGTATTCCCCCTCCTCTCGGTGCACCCCTTCAACAACATCTTCCGCCCGCACATACATATATAAGGCAACGCAATTTATATGCCTTCCACTTGCTGCTCTCTCAGCTGCTTGTTTGCCTTGGCAGCGTCTTTGGGTGTCTCCAGCTCAGTTTTTGCCTCATCCTCAGTCTCAGTCTCGTTCTCAGACTTGGCCGCTTTGTATGCTATGCATTTTTCTGCACTCTTGACTCTTAAGCGTGCACTTGGCCAGCCAGCCAGAGACCCAAATCCCTCCGTCAACCCTCAGCCCGCAGCTCTTAACCCGCAATCCTCATCTCAAGCCCGCAGCTTCTCCATTGCAACGCAGCTGCCTCGTCAGCATCAGCTCATTCTCGCTCTCTTTCTCGCTCACTCTCATCATATAAATAAGTGTGTGTGTGTGTGTGTGTGAGTGTTGTTTGTCTTTAGGGATATGTGCACCATGGCTGCGTGTATGTGTGTGTGTGTGTGTGTTTGCCAGCACTCTGCCGCAAGCATTTTGATAAGAAAAACAAACAGCGCGCTTCAGTCATACATCGAGCAAGCGAAAAAGAAAGAGAGAGCGAGCGAGAGAGAGAGAGAGCGAGAAGAGAGAAAAAACAGAGAAACCTACAAGCTTAAGTGTCATTTATGCGTTTTAATGTTGGAATTTAATTTTCAAATTAAGTAAAGTTTGTGTGGTTTTTACAGAGTTGCAGAAGGCCGCAAACCAACCACCCCCCCTCCCCTCCTATTTAGCCCTTCACTTTATCACAACAAACTGTTTTTAATAAACTTGCCTCATTGACAAATTTCCCTCAGTTAAAATAAAAACATAAGAGCATAAAATGCTCTACTTTTAGTTACTCTACATAAATATTAAAAGTGACTGTATATTTTATTTATGGACTTGAAAACAAATTGGCATTAGTTTATGAATATTACTATTCCAAAACAAATTCACCATCTTATGCTATTTCTTACAGGGTATAAATTGCAATGTACTTTTGAAATTATGCTAAATGAATATAAATTGCTAAAATGCCTTCAAGATTTTAATTATACGAGGACAAATATAAGTGCTTACTTATGGTAGCTCACTTATTTACAAGAGCTTCTTGAGTTTCTAAACATCATTAAATGTGTGTATATAAAAAAATATATAAAAAACATTCATTAAGTAGATTATACTCAACAGTAGTTGCCGCTATGAAATAACTTTCGATACTTTTGGCTGCTGTCTCTTCAGAATCTCGTTTTTATCTGTATTTCTGGGGCAATCTTCGTGTGTCTGTATCAATTTGCAATTATGTTTCAATCAATTTGATACGAATTTAATCTTCTGTGGCAAATAGATTGCTTTCCTAGCTGACAATTGTCGAGAGCAGAGGAAATCATGGCTGGCCATGCTATTTTAAATTCCAATTGAGCGCATTGCGCTGGCGTCTTTGTTTATGGCCATTATCCTTGGTTCATGGGCCATGGTTTACTGTCCACTATTCACAGCTTCCTATTGCCACTTTCGCTTGTTAGGCTCAAGTGTCGCACATAAATAAATGACAGAGCTTGTTAGCCAACACGGCCGCAACAAAAGTGCAGGCTAACAAGAGTCACAAGTCACACAAGTCCAGCAGCACGGCAAAAGGACTCATTAGATAGGAGGACTCATATGTTTGTGTCCTTGCCCACAATCCACAATCCGTGCACGGACTCGGCGCGTTCAACCAGAATAATGATAACTCGGCAAAGGAGTTCTCAGGTATGGGAAAATTATATTTATTATCTTGTTTAAATTGTGGGCGCTCATTTAATTTTAATAGGGGCATAAATGATTGAAAAATTCGAAATTAATCAAATAAAAATTACACATAGAAACTATGCGCAGGAAAAAACAAAAATTAATATATCCGGTAAGTTATTCAAGTTAGATAAATCAAGTACGAAAAATGTACAAATATTCATTTTGCTTTCAGTACATATAATAATAATGGTTGTTGTCTTAAAATTGTATTCCTAATTTGACATTTACATCCAGAACTGTTATAACGAATATCTGATAAGTGACTTTACAAATCAACAATTTGTTGTTCAAATGAAACAAAGTGAGAAAAGTTTATGAGGACGACAATAAAGTTTTTTGTACTTTATTTTATTATTATTGTCGATTAATGGCATTTTGTAAATGTTTCAAATGTTTGTGCAATTGCACTTTTGTTATAAATTTAAGACCATAAATAATTGCAAATTCCACAAAAGCAGACTAAGGCTCACATACAAAAAGTGAATTGAATTATGGCCTGGTTTAAATTCAATTGAAGTGCAGTGACTCTTTGTTAGCATTTTGGAATTTCTTTTTTTAAACGTGCGGCAAATGTTGCCATTAATTTTTAACAACAACAAAAGCAACACAGCAACAATGCAATTGCCGGAATATACCCATACTAAATAGGGTATATTTATTCATTGATAGTGTACAGTGGTAACAGCTTTGAAATTGAGAATTTGTGATTATTCTGTATTTTTAATAGGGTATCTACTAGTCGAGCCATCTTTTCCATACCTTCTCACGTGTTATGAATGAAATTATTTTCATTTTGAGGCTTAAGAGCAAATTTATATGCAGGTGTGCGTATTGTTATCAATACTTTTCAATTTCATAAATTATACTAGTTGATGTTGTGGTTGTTAATGACACTCTCCAGTTCCTAGGCTATCAATATGAATGAGTTTCCAGTATTTACTTTAGCAAAGTAGTCGCTAAAAAAGTTGTCAGAATATAAAGTAATTCGAAAACATGACTGACGATCAGAACGCACTGAATCGATTTTTCCACTGGGGTCCGATATCGTTATCAAGTATTAGCTTAACCGTTATCGGAACGACATGGGCGTGGTGGCCCAAGGATATTTCATTCACAACCCGAGCACATTTCGGCCTTTTTTTGCTGCTCAACCTCTTGGCCGTTTACAACTATGTGATGGCCGTGATAGTGGGTCCTGGCCTTCTGCCCAGAAAATGGCAACCGCTGCACCACCGAGAGGCCAAGTTTCTGCAGTTCTGCAAGAGATGTGACGGATTCAAGGCCCCTCGATCGCATCATTGCCGTCAGTGCGATCGGTGTGTGAAGAAGATGGACCACCATTGCCCCTGGATCAATCACTGTGTGGGCTGGTCCAATCAAGCCTATTTCGTGTACTTCCTGGTCTTCTACATGCTGAGTAACCTGCATGCCTCTGTGGTGCTCAGTTTAAGTGGATTTCAGTACTTCTACGACACCCTCTTGTATGGGGATATCAGGAGAATCAAATGGAGCGGCCTCTTGATCTGTGTCTTCAGCCTTGGCCTGGCCGTGGGCATTGTGCTTTGCATGCTGAAACTGATTTGCATACAGATTGTCTGCATAGTGAAGAACATGACGAGCATTGAGCAATGGATTGTGGAGAAGGCCAGCTGTCGTCGAGCCAGAGCCAAGCGACAGCTGAAGCCATTCGTGTATCCCTACAACATCGGCTGGTATTCCAATCTCGGCCAGGTGTTCAACATTGAGTCACAGACTCGTGGCAGGGGCATCGAGTGGCCAGTTCGCAAGGGCTGCGATCAGTTTACGCTCACACGGGAGCAGCTCGCCCAAAAGGCCGAGAAACGGCAACGAACTCGCACCTTCAAGTGCACTCGACACGCCACAGGACATTGGCTGCCGATCCTGTCCCAAGGATTGATGGTGACCATCTGTGTTCCCTGCGCCGATGATCCTCGCATTCGCCTAGAGCCCAACGATCTCATCAGAGTGACGCGTATTCGGAACTATTGGCTCTTTGGAGAGCGTGTGCTCAGCGAAGTTGCCGATCAAGATCAGAGCAACAAATTGCGCAAGGGGCCCATTCGGGGTTGGTTTCCACGCCGATGCGCCATCGATATCACCGAGTCCATGAAGACCACTGATGGCGGAGAGCCAGACTCAAATGAAATCACTGAGAAAAATAAATTTATTGGAAAGGCAAAAAAGCTTAAGTAGTTAAATATGGATTAAAAGAGATTACTGCTGAATTTAAAAAATACATACATATAAAATCTGATAAAAAAATTAAATTAATCCCATTAAAGATTATTAATTATACAGATAAACTATTTTAATAAATATATTTATTCTAATTTAAATTGTTACAAATATATTGTAAAGTTAAAGATTATTAGTTATTCAGACAAAATATTATACAAAATATTAACTTACACATATTTATTCTGATAAACAATTTACAAACATCTTTCTTTCAAAAATGTAAATAGTCACTGAAACAAAAATTTACATTTCAATCTTATTAGTAAACGTCTGTATTAAATCTTATTTTAATTTTGAAAGCTGCTTTTGCTTTTCAAAACACAATTTGTTTACAATATTTAACAACTCTGCGCTTTATGTGCAGCTGAAAAGTATGCTATGCTTTCCATTTGAATCTACATACATATCCGTGCGTGTCCAAGGGTGTCAAGCAATTTGCAATGCCTCATGGCTGTTGCACTTTTTTTCTAGTTAGTTGTCGAGCAACAACTATAACTATTGGTGGCCCTGGCAACAGTTGCAGGAACAGGAAACAGGAACTTGCCCGCATACGTTGCGAAGTGGATTTTTAGTTGAAATGAAAAGCAAACTGCAACAACAACAAGGCGGAGTGAAGTGGCATTGAAACTACGAGTACGAGTATATTGAAAATGAAACATTGGAATTGCAGAAGTTGCAAGTTCTGGGCAGAGTCGCGGATTTGCTATTGTAATATAAACAAGGCCAGAGAAATCAATACCAATTCTATTCAAATCGTAACTGTGTGTGTGTGTGTCGGAAGGTGTGTAACTATGTGTGTGTGTGTGTGAATGTGAGTTACACAATGCAAACAATGCCCAACTAATGTAAGCTTCTGAAAGCTAAAAGTTATTTAAATGATCGATGATATCTGAGCCAGTTGATTTAATGATGATTCAATGATACGAGTATCTTTGTCAGATGCATCAAATTGAGTGTTAGTTTAGGTATTTTACAGGGTAGTCGCCAATCAATCACACTCAGCTTATGCAGCAGTCTGTCTGGACGCCTGGGGAAATCACAAAGGCATCAAAAACGAATCCGATACAAGAAAATATGCACAAGGATGTGTTGCTGTTTAAGTATCCTTTGTTGCAATTTAAGCCGTTGCCTCTCGTTATCGTCCTTTTGCAGTTGCCGAGCGTGTTTAGCTCAAAATTAGATAAATATAATTTGAACTTGTGTATGTGTAAATTGTTGCAAATAATCCACGGGGAAATCACTTGTCGTTGTCATGAGTTAATAGGCGCTGGGAATTATGTATCTGACAGCAGCTCCCAAGCATCCAAGTGGCAGATACTTTATGATCAATCAATGCTAAAACTTTACAAACATAAATAAATTCATAAATAATAATATAGACTTGCATAAAAAGATGTTTTGACTTACTTTTTATTGATTGTATTCATAGTAAATACAAATAATTACAAATGAACGGGGTACGCTTTTGCATGCCTCATTAAAGACCTGTGGCAAGAACAGTTGCTGCCACAAATGCGGAAACAAAATAAATTTAACATAAACACAACACATAAAAAACTACAGCAACAAAAAGAGAAGCAGCCTTAATGACTTTTGTCGTTGCAAAATAATTGTGCGTGAATTGTATGATGCAAAAATGTTGGCAGACATTTTGGCCATGGCCAAAAGCATAACCGAAACCAGCTAAAGCTGTAGCTGTGGCCAAAGGCGGCAGTTCGCTTTCAATGTCCTGCTGACATTTAATTTCACGCACAGTCGTCCATTTTGTGCCTTGGCAACACTTTTTGACTTTTATGCGACAGCTGCGATTCCTTTTTCTTTTTTTTTTTTGTGGGCCAACTTTGTTTTTTGGCAGTGTCTATTTCTAGTTTAGTACGTAACTCTCTACGCCATTGTCGTTATGTGATACTTTCATTTTCTGAGCCAACCAGGACACTGGCTTTAAGGACCAGTCGTTGTCTGTTGTCTGTTATGGCAATTATGTTGTACATTTAACGGCGACAGCGTTTATCTTCAACAATGATGCACAGGTAGCATTACTCGTATCGTTTACAGCCCTCAGAAACAAAGGCAATTATAATGACGTCATTAGTGGAAAGAAAGAAACGGAACTCGTATCTCCCATCAGTTGAGTGCATGCTTAAAAGGAAAGAAAAATAACAGGACGATAGTTGCTCAGCCCATTTTCATAAGCGAAAGGTAATATTGAAACTAATACAGGGTATCTTTTGATATGACTTGAATAGGTTCATAAAAGAACTCAATTCATCTTTCTCTTCTATATTTTCAATGTCAATCAATTGAGAGTTCAATTTACCGCACAGCCCTTGTGTGGCATGCAATAAATTTTCAAAATTGATTCAATCGCCCACATTCAATCAATTCAAATGCCAAAAGTCGAAAATCGCCCTCGCGTGTTTTTATTTTAGCTTTCATTTTTTATTTTATTCTTTTCGTTTTTTGTTATTAATTTGCGCCTTGGAGCATGGCCCAAAGCGCAGAGCTACAATCGGAATTAGAATTAGTATGGGAATCCAAGGGGGAATCTCTTGGAGCAGCAGACGATTCCGCATGGAAAACTGATGGACGTTCATTGGATCATTGGAAAAAAAACAAGCAATGCAGCATTGATTAGAAGCCGGGAATGTTTTCGCTGTATTTGTATTATTCGTATTTTGTATTTGTATTTGCTTTTGCTTTTCATTCAAACGAAATATCATTTCTCTTTTTAGCTGCTTGTTTTGTGCTTTCTTCTTTTCATTTTTTTAGACGTCTATTGACTGTTTATTTATGACGCTGGCAAGAGCCAAAGTAATTTTTCATTATTTAAAATGAAGTGAATTGCAGTTGGCTGTCCTAGCTGGCAGCTTCTCCTTTTCATTTATTCTTCATAAATAATTTATTAATTACAAAAGTTTCGTCCACTCTGGGTGCATGCAAATGCTCTCTGGACTTCTCTCTCGCTCTCGCTCTCTTCTCACTTTTTCTCTCTCTCTCTGGGTCTGTATTTCTCCATTGCGGGCAACAGTTGCAAGTGGCCGTTGCCTGTTGCCAAGTTGCCCAAAAATATAGCCAAAAAATATATATTACTTGCAATGTCCTTTTGCGTCTTTCGCCTGCAAAACTTTTATTAGTTGAAGCTGCCACTCGGACTCTCTCTCACTCTCTCTCTATATCTTTCCATCTCTCTCTGTTTGGTTTTGTTGAATGCCTGGCGTATTTTTCATATTTTAATTGACAAAAGTTTTGTGCAACTGGCCTGATGGGTTTCTGCCAAGTTTACGTTATTGCACACATACACTTACCAAAGACAAGAAACTATAGTTTACTTAGTTGATAATTTAGTTGGATACGAGTATGGATAGTTGAATGAAAACCAAACAGATCTTAGCTGCCAGAAATTAAAATATGAATACTCTTGGAAAAAATTGTAGATATAATTCAACTTTAACCTGAAGATTAACTAAGAAATTAATTTAGAATTATAGGTAAATTGTTAGTTACCGATAACTAAATAAATCTTTCTCTTTAAGATTATTAACTCCTGTAATCAAGCTAATATTCCAGATATTCTACAAACTACTTACTTCTCTTCAATCTTGTTTCTTCAATAAAAAGAGCATTCATTCTTCGTCTTGCAATGCTGATGGTTTGTCTCCCTTTCGGTCAAGCCTTGCATGTTGAGTTCATAGTTAATTGACATACAACTTTTTGGTAAAACTTGAAATGTATATACTTCAGTGAACTGGCAGCTTCTTGTGGCACCTCTATTATTTGTGCACCAAGGTTTGTGGAATTCTTAGAATATGTTCAAGACAAGCGGTAAGAAAACAATGAGATTTATATGGGGAATCTATCGACTACTATTGTGTACAAAATCTTCATTGATGTTATTTAACTACAGGTTTAATTTAAGATGTCACAAACAGTTAACACGCCCAGATGTTCCATCAAAACTGACAGTTAGTTGGTTGCATGAACAGACTTTGCAGCATTATTGAATTGTGTAGTTTGGTCTCAGTTTGGTTTAGGCTTTTGTTACACCATTGCCATTACCATTTACGTTTCTGTTGCCACCCATATTTCATCATGTCATTAATGTGTTCACTAACGAAATTAACAGTAAATTTAAGCGGCTTCGTTGTGCGACTAACTCAATTTGCGTGCCGTGTATGTGATGGCAGCAGGACGAAGGAAGAGGAACGAAGAATAGAGGACAGGCCAGGAGCATGATGTCTGGTGGTATTGGTGCCAAGGCGAGTAGCAAGCTTTTAGTGCGTATGTTGTTAACAAAGGACACTGATTGCTGTTGACAAGACACCTAATGATGTGTACATAAAGTTATTTGGAGCATTGTGTAATGCACTTAACAATTCGCCATACTGGAGGAGCGCAGGATCGCAGGAACGAAAGCAGGAACGAGAGCAGGACTCGACAGCTGCTCTCGAGCAGAGCATGTGGGTCCTGTTTGCCTATCACTTACATCATTATGCTACTAGTAATTAAGACTCCTGCCACTGCCACTGCCACTGCCACTGATGTGCAACCCGCTTTCATATTTTAATTGGTTTCAGTTTATAGCTCACTTTGCTTTTATATTTACGAAGAAACAAATAAAAATGCGCACACTTAAAGTAAGCGATTGAAAGATACCCTGCCAATGACAATCAATTTTACAATACTGAATATAATATTAATTTTATTATTTTTTTTTTTACCAACAGTCAGGGCCAGCGCACAATTAATTCCATTACAGGATATACAAATTAACATGCACATTGAGTAAAAGGAATAATTTAAAATGTTTTGGAAACCGCATTGCACTGATATTGCGGTGAATTCAGTTGTGAATTTCATTGCGGGAATCGCTTTAAAGAGCTGGTCAAATTGACTGTTCAATTTTATTTTTTTTATTACGCATACGACGCACATTAAATACGATTTAATAGCCGAAAGCGAACGGACGGCAGATTCAATATTTATTAACGATATAATTAATAAATTTTCCATTCATTTTTAATAGGATTAAAGCAGAGCAACTAAAAAGTTAATGCATTTATGTTTTTTTATTCCCCTTTTCCCATGCCGCAAACTTGCTGCAACATTTTTTGTTTTTCTGCGCGCAACTTTTCTACACGAACGCGCCAACTTTAATTTCCGCAAAACTTTTGAATTTTCAAGTAGTCATAAACTGCTTGGATAAAAACAAGTATTTAAATGTATGGGGTGAGCGTGTGTGTGTTTGCCTGGCTGCATAATTAAGTGACTGCTTTTTGATGACATTAAGCCAAATTGAAGCTGTTGAAATTTTTTTTTGCTACGCCAAAATTTTAGTTTTGTTTGTCTGTTTGTGGGCTGAAAAACTTAAGAACTTTGTGAGTTTTTCCCCATTTCCCACTTGTAACGATAAGAAAGTAATAATAAGCTACAGCCAAGTAAAATATAAGCCTCTACTGTTCGGATTGCTTAAGCTAATTGCCTTTAAGCCAAGTTGAGCCTTAGAGCCAATTTATAAGCGTTGATACTGTCTTGACTTTCAGCTGTTTATATTTGTTTATAATTAACCAGAACAGAAAGAGAACGCAACCAGATTGAAATTGAGATTGAGATGATGATGTGTGATGTGTGTGTGTGTGTGTGTATTTTACAATACAATTAGGAATTCACAAATCTGATATCTATTACGTTTGATGTACGTTTGCTGTACACATAATTAGTATAAATATAGACTTAGCTTTGAGTAAATATTTCACAGAATACTCTAATTTAAATACTTTAATTGCTGTATCAATTGATTTGAATTTCGTAGCACTTAAGTTGGAACCACAGAAATATGCTTCCACTTCATTTAAGTCTTAAAAAGCTGTGGCTTTGCCATTTAAACTCTTATACTTCCTCCTTCTCTCTTTTGCTTCCTCTCCTGAAAACTAACTGATTGACTGTCGGCATAGCCAACTTAATTCTTCTGGCTTGGGCCAGGACAACTGAAATCATTCAAACGCGGATTTGACTGCGGCATTGTGGCCAGGGGTTAGCAGGGGCACAAATGGCACAAAGGGGCAGCCGCAGTTGCGGCCGTGAGGTCAATCAGCGCAATTACTTTAAGGGATTCTCGGATTCGGCTGAATGCAGGAGTTTCACTTAGCCAGAAAATGTTGGAGAATTTCTAGAGAAAGATTGAGACTGAGGTTGTGGCATCTGCACCCTTTCTAAACTTTTGAGGTGAAGCATTCTTTTTTTAGGTCTGACTGTCAGTTGGATTTGTTGAGCATTAAAAACTTGACAATTCTGGCAAAATAATTTAAATTATCCCAGCAAACATTTGGGCGATTGTACAATCGTCCATCGCCGAAAAAGAGTCTTCTGCGATTCGCGCAGGAGATTAATAGAAGATGAATCTTCCATTGCGATTGTTTAGCGATTGTTTAGCGATAGAAAGCTATAAATAGAAAAAAAGTAATGTGGCAAAGTCTTCTGCGAGTCGCGCACAAGTGTTTTGGAAGATGAATCTTTCCAGGCGATTGTTTAGCGAGACCAAAAAACAAAAATGAGCTCCACGTCTAGAGCAATTTAATTCAGATTTTTTCTAGTAGACTAAATTGTTGATCCCGTAGCTCACTAGTTAGAGTTGCCGACTCCGAACTTTAAATTCCGAGGTTCGAATTCCCCTGTTGTGCTACAACTGTTGTTACATAATCTGCTGTGACAAATTCGTGGACCAACAAAGAAAGCTTCTTTGGCTACCTCGCAGAAGCGCGTCTTAATAATACAAAAAAAAAAAATACATTTTTTTTTTTAGAAAGAGCCACTTCCGCGACTCTTCTTAGGAGAGTCGCGGAAGAGTCTTTTAGAAGACTCGCAAAAGAGTCTTTCCGAAGCGTCGCGGAAGTGGCTCACTCTCTAACAAAAGGAGATCAAAAAGCGATTAGAAGGCGATGTCGCCTGAAACTTTTAGGCGAGTCGCCTGAGACTCTCTGGCGATTAAAATTGTTTGCTGGGATTAAACGAATTGCAAACACTGAAGCAAAACACACACACACGGACAACAAACACATGTCAAAAACTTTTGGCACTGTGTAAAATTTATGGCAATGTAGCCAGAGATTTGCGTCCCTTTCTCTCCCTCCCTCTCACTCTCTCTTTAGCCCACAGTTTCGCTGGCTTTCTCTTAGCCAGCCGGGGGCTGAACAATGTGCAAAGTATTGACAAACCAAATGAGCAAAATGAGCAAATGTGGCACATTGTTTGCCAAGTTTCTTTGGCCATATAAATAAATAAACTGAACATGGGTAACACATTTCCCTGCCAGCTACAACTGTAGCCGTAGATGTGGCCGAATCAAAGGCAGCTCCTCCTGCACTGGCCAGAAACCAAACCAGGAGCATGACCACAAACGCAATTGTTTGCACGTTGCGTGGTCATGTTAGTTGGGTCAATAATTGGTTTTTTCGATAGCTGCACAGTCGTCGGCAAACAAGTTGTTTGTGATTGCCAAATGATTATACGGTATCATCGTAGGCAAAAGCTAAAATATCTGGCTGGCCAACAGCCAGCCAACAATAAATTCATAGCCAAAAAATGCCTTCAGGCCCAGCAGCAGCAGCAGCAGAGAAATATTTGGGCCACTCAACCATTTTCGACCCTCTCAGAAATTAATGTGTGAAATTAAGTTTGTATCATCTGTGTATCTTTGTGTATGTGTGCTCTGCTAAAATTGAGATATTTTATCAATTTAAGCTGTGGCTGCTTTTAGTAAATTACGTATACGCACTGACTGCTCCAATAATGAACCAAATGTTCAAATAGCTCTCATGCTTGCCTGGCCAAATAAATTACTAAGCTTCGAAAAGAATTTATATGCAATAGTAAATATTAGTGCTGTAAATCCAAACATTGAGTCGAATTTAATATTGAAATTAATAATTCGACAAAAAGAAAAAATGAATCGAGTTGTCGATATATCTCCAATAAATACCAATATATCGAGACTTCTTTAAAAATATTTAAATTTTAGTTAATTTTGACCTGTAAGTTGCCAGGTCGAAAATCAAATTAAAACTTTGCACAAAACTAATTCGATTGCCAAACGGAATGTCATTTTGATCATGGTTTGGCCTCTGTATTCATTCTGCATTAAATTTTAATTCATATCGTTCAAATAATCCAACAGTTTTAAAGCATTATTCAAACTATGTTGAAGGCCATGTAAAAACCAAGTGACGAGTTTTATTGGCAACGCTGTGCAATACTTTTGAGCCTTTCGCGGTTTGATTGTCGCGTTTTATGGGCCAAAGTTAAGGCACTTGAAGCGACATCAATAAAAAAAAAAGAGTGGAAACTACAGGGCAACATTTGATTGCAAATTTCCTGGCAGTTGGCATTCGAAACGAGAGTCATGAGTTTCATTTCGGGTTTCATTTTCAACTAAGTCTGTCGAGTTATGCGTTTGTAGGCTTTGGCTTAAAGTGTCGCTGCCAAGCTGCCAGCTTCATATTGTTGTCAGATTTCAGATTGTGTGTGTGAGTGTGTGTGTGTGTGTGTGTGGGGGGGGGATAGCAAAATAGGTGTCGACTGGGATCGGTGTGACACTTAATTTTGGACACGTGTCGGTTGGCTTTTATTGCGAAATCCGAGTCGTTTGTCTGTACGTCTGTCTGTCTGTCTGTCTGTCTGTCTGTCTAACTGACGTCTCGACTGGGCACACATCTTTGTCAAAGGCTCATTATGCAAATTGTGGACGAGCCGAGCCGAGCCACGCACTAGGCTAATTTGTTACTGTCTTCGGTTGTCAAGCTGCGCACTTTCTGCAACTGGCGACTGGCGACTGGCAACTGGCAACTGAATGCTGTCCAGGCTACAGGATATAGTTGGCCATATTCGTCTAACCAACGACTGCTGCTTTCAGCTCTATCACTTTCAATTCCCTGGCCATAAATTAGGAACACGATGCCGCCCACGCACCACTGTGTCACCTCCGCACAGTACAAAAAGGTAACTATCGTATCCTGTCAGCTCACTACTCTGAGTGACTGACTGGCTGACATAGTGTGTGAGTGAGTGTGTGAGTGAGTGTGTGTGTGTGTGCGGAATTTATGATTACTTCCGGGCATAATAAACCAGCCACGTGCAGCTCACCTCCATTCCTTCCTCTGCTTCTGTGTCTATCTATCTGTCTGCCTCGTCTGTTCTTGCCACATGCATAGAAACAACTAATAGCTGCAGTTCTTGCAACACTCAACTTCATTTGCCGGCACCAGGGCAGGAAAAATGCAGCTCAAGTGTTGCTCCATCCCCTTTGCCTGCTTCTGCCCAGTCTTAGTCCTGTTGCAAGCTGCCTGCTTGCCACTTGAGCATTTGCCGCTAAACTTGCTGCCATGGGTTACTTGCCTCTATTGCTCTGCTCTCTCTGCTGCTGACAGCAAAGACAATTTTCAATTAAATAAATTGCTGCTTTTTTATGCCATCATGCACAGTGTGTCAAACTCACAATATTTTACATGCCTCTCCCTTTGTATTGTGCATTGTGTGTTGTGCTGGAAAGTGCAACTTGAAAATTAATAAATATTTTCATATTTTAAATTTGCTTAAGTTAAAATGAAACATTGATAGCAACTTGGCAACCATCACTTTATTATTCATTTATTTGGATTATGCAAGTTCTCTGTATTTCCTGGAGTTAGCCAGCTTTAAGAACGTGCCGTGTCTCTATTAAAGCATTGACCGGATACATGTGCGATCGAGATAATGATATATAGACGGGCAGCATGCTGACCTGCTGACTAATGAGCTAAAATGAATTGTTAACACATCAAAAATCAACGCAATTTGGCGCACATTATGTAAAGACTGACTGACTTGCCATCACGAGGCAAGTGGCAAGTAGCAAGTGGCAAGTGGCGAGTGGCGAGTGGCATGTGGCAAGCGGCAAACGAGGCAAAGGCAAAGTTAATTTTATTAAGGAAATGAAAAAGTCATATATCATTTTCACAATCTTCTAACATGTCCATTACGCCCGCAGCCGCACACTCACCCCCTCACACACACACATCCTCTATCTCTCTCACACACACACACACACACTCATAGATTCTGGCAGCTGGTCGGCCATCTTGGGCTGCCATTGTGCGAGTTGGCTGCCGGCACGCAAGGCCAAGCAACGAAAATGGCCAAGGAAAGGAAATGCACTGCGCTAAACTTAAATTAAAGTGTTGAAAATAGCCGAGCCGGTAATAAATGTGCCACGCCGTTCGCTTTGACGTCTGGGCCCAAAATTAAAATGCATAATTCAAGAGTTAGTCATTGAAAGGTTTGCCTTTCAGTTAGCCAAAAAAAATAAGAAGTAAGCCAAGTTCAAGTCTTAGCCTCATCCCAAGCAGCCATTACAACCATTTACATGTGAGCTTTGCAAGCTTCTTAGTTTAAAAAGCCAATGGCCCCGGTTGTCGACGATGGCTAAAGTGTTTCACGTTTCACGCACCATTAAACACCGATTCGCCGAGTCATTTTGGGGAGAAAGAGCCGAAGATAGGGGGGGAGAGAGAGGGACTTATCGTTTTGGCCCCGCCCGTATTGTGCCGCCTGATTGATTTCTGTATGCGTAGGGGCTTTTAAACGTAGTCGGGGCTGTCTTTCTTTCTTTTTGGGGCTTGAGGCTTGGATCAGGTGCCGATAGCAGCAAAGGAATTTTTAATAAAGCACATAAAGAATTTTCACATATTTCATAATTATCGAAAGAAGGAGATAATGTTAAGGATGAAATTTATACAGCAATTTAAAATTGTATACATTAAAAATTTATATAAATAGAAATGTACAATTTTTCAATAGCAAGAAACTTATACTCTAATAAGTTTCCCTTAAACCAATATTAAATCTATATGTATAAAACTCGTTGTCCTTTGCCAAATCACTAAATCTGACTTTTAGTCAATGTTCAATTGCAAGGAAGAAACATTAAAACCGCGGACAGTGGAAGTTAAATACTTTCGGGTTTTTACAAAAATGTTATATCAAATAAATTTGTTAGACTGGATAACTAAAGACTTTCTTTTCAATTGTGCGTGTAATGCGAGCAGGGGGCGGTGCCCCCTAGTATAATAATAAATATAATGACTGGAATGGACCCAAAGTGGAATATGACTACTCATATTTGTGTGTCTTTATGTGTTTATTGTTGGTCGTAAAAATTCTTATTATTTTTGAGGCATTTTTATCAGATCTGTAAGTCTCCTCTCTCTCCGCTTTCCTCTTTGATTTTGAGCGCTTTGAGCCCGTTTTCAATTTGAGTTATGAGCTGTTGTGGGCGGACGGTTGTTTTGCCTACTTTCCGATAGACAAGTTTGCCCTCTGTGGGCCATTCAGCATTTCCTGCATTTATTCGGCGTAATTAACGAAATTCCCAGGTGTATTGAATGCCGCACAGTTTTGGCATTTGAAATTCAGGCAGCGTAAATCTTTTATTGGCACGAAATGCTTGGGCGAAAGGTTCATTCATTCAGAGTTGCATAATAAATTATCGATGTGCTGTTAGAATTTTAAGTGGCGTTCCTGTTTTGGCGCTAATCAGTGGCCAATAGTACCGATGAGTCAGTTGTGCACGGCCATTACCAGCTTTGACAGCAGCAGCAGCAGCGGCAATAAGACGAGTGAGTCCTGCCTGCCTGACTGTCAGGATATGGCTGCCAGGATGTCTGCGCTTGTCAATACCCGCAGACAAATAAATTCAGCTTATCGCTCAGTCAACCCTTTTTGCATTTCCCTCTTTTTTCATCTTCTTTTCTTTTATGATTCTGTTTTTTACAGCTGCGCTCCTTCTACTTTCAAAGTGCACTTGGCGAGACTTTTGTTCAGCCCCTGCTACAGGTCCTGGCCTCCATTTGATGTTGTCCTACTGCTGCTGCTGCTGCTGCTGGTCGCAGCTTTCAACGACAACCCTTATAAGCATAAAAAAGAGTAAGAAAATGAAAATGAAAAAAGAAAGCGCAACGCAACGTAACGCAAGAGATAAAACTTTGGCGCACCTTGGCAGCATTGAGAATGGGTCCTTTGGTCCTTCGGTCGGTTGGTCGGTTGGTTAGGGGGTGTCCTTTTGCTCTTTTATGGTGTCATCGCAGTTTATTGTTTTTATTGTTTGATAATTATCGCACGGCACATAAAAGTACCTTGGCTTTGGTCAGTGCAAATAAAATGAAATGAAATATACACAATGGAGGCGCTACAAAGGACCACAGTGGGCTTTGTTAAACGACTCCCCCTTCTGTACTTCTCTCGCTCTCTCTTTACACCTAAGCAAGGACTTTAAGCTCTAGCACTCCTTGACGGTCCTTAGCTCCTTTTCAGTTAACCAAAGGCGTAGAAAATCTGTTTTTGCTTCCATTTGTAAGAGGCTCAAGTCGCTGTCCTTCTGGCCACTTGTGTTCCCATGACAATGCAATGATCTAAACCGAGACCAAAGGACACGTGTCTCGAGTGCCAAGCGCATGCTTTTGATCCGCAATTCCTTAAATTAAGGCTTAGAAACTATTCTAGAAGCCGTTTCCTGCTACAGAAAAATATTAATATAATTAAATTAAAAAAAAAAAAACGTTTTTATAATTTTTATTAGCATTTTAGCTGCGTTTTTAAAACTTCTTTAATTTGTGCAAACCTTGTCGCATTTTCTACACATGCAATTCTCATATGGGTTTTCTTTGAAATTAGCCAAAAGTCATTTTGTAATCAAAAGCAATACTTGGAGTGGAGTTTGTGGCAACTCTTTGTGTCACGTAGCACAAATCCGCTGCCTCAAAAGATTGCAAGTGACTGCAGCTAATTAGAAATGGCACAAAGAAAAAATTTTATGGCACCACATGCACGTGCCACAGACAATTTTCAACTCATTAGCCGTGGCAAGAAAGCGCCACTTGTAAATATACAATTATATTTTGGCCCTAACAAGGAATGTGTGCATGAATGTAGAATGCGTATTGTCTTAATCTATAATGTGCAATTATCTAACCAAATTTATATACAGGAGTAGAAATGTATGTGCGACCTGCTTGGAGCTGTCTAAATTTCAAATTCGTTATTAATTCAAAACTGACTGAGACGGAGACCTGGACAGTTGGTCCATATGGCTAATACAAATGAGACAATACACGTCCTTCTGTCAGGACATGACCAGAGCTCCTCGACAATGTCTTGAGACAAACAGCCGCAACTTGAGTGCATTTGGCTCAATTGAAATCAGTCTGGCAATCTGTCTATTTGTGTACATGTCATTGTCTCCCAGTATCCAGCCTGTCTGCCCATTTGATTCGGTCAGTCATATCTGGTGGCCCCAGTGCATTTTCTGACTAATTATGGCATTTTGTATAAGATAACTTCAACCTCGCAGATACTCGCATTTGCATCGGGCATAAGCTCCAAATATTGTTTGTGCAAATCCATTGTGGACATTCACATCAATTACTTATGGGGAGTCGAGCATGTTCCGTGTTCTATGCTTAATTCACACAGATATTAATAATGTGATAAATAAGTTAAAAGGAAACCACTGCTCGCCAAGATAAATCCTCTAATTAATGGAATATATTTCAATAGGAATTTAAATTAATTAAATATTCTAATTCTAAAGATTGTAAATTTAATTGGATAATTTAACAACATCTTTTTGTTCATAAATGGTCATAATTTGAATGAAAATTTCATTTATGATAGAACTAAGCGCTGAGTCGGAACATAATGAAATGTAACGATAAAGTATGTGAAATATTGTCTATGCTTTGTGGAGTTTATTTAAATTACGCTTAATATCTGAGAGATTTGTAGTTCCATAAAATGTGCTTACAGTGAACAGTCGCAATTGTTTATTTTTATTAACGATAGCCAAGCGAGCAAGTTGCCTAAACATTATATACAATCCACATAAAGTGAGTATACATTTACCAGGACTCGCAGGACTCTGTTGCCGTTGCCTGTCCAGTGGCAACTTTGTCGGCTGCCTTTTACCTCACAAGTTGCCAGTTGCCAGTTGCAAGAGAAGTTTCGGCTCTGGTTTGCCAGTCTATGGCCGCTGCAAAAGTTTAAACAATTTCACGCCCTTAGTCGGTGGAGTTTAGTGGCCATAAAAGCGCAAGCAGAAATACGAGTACGACACATTAAACTTTAAACAAGCGTCTGCTGCACTTTAAGGACATTAACTTTAGTAGTGCTTGTCCTGATTCTAGACTACGAATACATTTTATCGTGAGTCCTTCTCCTTCTCATCATCATCATCATCAGCTTCATCGTCATCGTAGTCGTCGTCATCGTAGTCGTCGCGCAGTGTATAAAAGGCAATAAAATGCAATTATCTCAAACGGCATAAATGTCGCTTTTTGGCAACAGTTTGCTCAGTTCATAAATTCCAGCAGCAACTGCCAAAATAATAAAGGCAAAAAGAAAAAACAAACTTGGGATGGGCATGGATACAGCCAAAACCAGGGAGTTGAGAACTTTGCCGGCAATTCAGTTGACTCAGTTGCAGCTGCAACGACTCCGATCTAATTTGTCTGCCAATGAAAGCAATTTTATGTTGATTGTTGCAATTTTAGGCAAAGCGACAAAAAAATATTGAATGAAACGTGTGACCAACGGGGAGATACCCTTTACACAGCAGAGTTGTGTTTATAAGCAGCATCAATAGCAATGATAATTAAGTCTGAAAAAAATATCATTTGAATTGTAAATAGTAATGCTAATAAAATGTTATTTTCTGAAAAACGAGCTGCTGATTTTTAATAAGATAAGTTTTAAATAAAGCTATAATGTAAAATTCATTAGCATTGATAATTTGTTTTAAAATTTAAATTATTCTGCAGCAGAGTAAAGCAACATTTTTCTTTATCTTTTCCGCCTTCGGGGAATAAGGACCATATTCCAGTTTTCTCCCTTCTTGCAGTTATTTTAATGTCTTGCCAAAGTTGTTGTGCCTCCGGGGCCCCGCCCCTCTGTGGCGTTACCTGCTCTGCATGGGCTGTCAATGTTTTCAAATAAGCACGTTGCACGCTATATTAGTTTTCATAGGCGCTGTTTCCTCTCTCTCTCTCTCTGTGTGTGTGTGTGTCTACTGCCATAGGCAAAGGAACAAAAGTTTTGCACACCCATCCTCCACACACACACACACATACACACATGCACACATAGACTGTTTGAACAATGCACAAGTCAAACGTGCAACATGCAACGCTGTTGGCTGAAAATGATACACAGAATATGCAAAATATTGAAAAAGCTCTTTAAATATGTTAAAAGTGTTTTATAAGAACTTTTAAATTTTTAATAAGGTTCAATTTGGTATTAATAAAATTTAAATAAAGTTTAATATTCCCATTTAATTTCAATTATTTTAAAGCGAATATGAAGTAACTAAAATATTGAGTTTATTTCATTTGCAATTTATAAATAATGCACGGTCTTAACTGAATTTTGACAGCTGAGAAATCCATGCAACCAAGCCAAGCACTGGCAGCAAATGCAGGCAGTATTTTAAGTATCTTTATTGCCCAGCTGCTAATTGGCAAGCAACATTGTTGTAAGAAAGCCACATAAACTACGTATAACAACGAGTAACGAGTACAACAACATACTATATACAATTAAAATGCAAGGCAAGTGGAACAAATGCTTTGCAGCATTGAACATTCTCAGCTTGATGTGCACACAAACAAATGCCGCAAAACTAAACCGCTAAACGCTGAGCTTTTCAGTAGTTTCCACACTTCACTCAACGCGACTCAACTCGACTCGATTCGCATTCGCAATGCAAAATGCGGCTGCCATTTGACAGGCAGACAGCTCAAAAGTATGCAACGTATTTTTTTTATATTTGCAACTGAGTGTGAATTGCATGTGAATGTGCATTTTGTGTGAGAAAAAAGAAGAGAGAGAGTTGGTAGCAACGGAAACGTCTGTGCCACATCCGTTTCCGCCTTAATGGTTATAACTTCTTTTTCCGGCACAGGCCAATCAACGTTTTGTGACCTGACCATGGACTTACATGCGACTGCATTCAGAGCGCAGCTCCAGCTGTTACCACACAGTTTACAGTTCTTAGTTCTTAGCTGATGTTGTTGTTGTTGTTCATGTTGTTGCTGCATTTAGTCAGTAAACTTATCACTCTTGATGGCTTTGTTGCAGCTGCACCTATTATTGCCACTGCGGCTAAGCCTTGGCTTGTGACTTCACTGTCTTCTGTCACAAACAATAACAAGCTCACAAAAGGTTGGACAAAGCAGCTGTCGTGTGACACAAACCAACTGCAGGACATGCAGAGAAAAGAATATTTTTGGTTAGACGAAACGTGTATGCACTTGCATGAAATCGTCTGAATAGTTAGTATAATTGGTTAAACAATTGAATGTACTGAAAAGAATGAATACTGAATGTAGATAACTTTATTATTATTATAAGCCCTTATTAAATAATCATTTTGCATTCTTTTATTTCGAGCCCTTTCCGTTCTGAATTCCTCATTTAATTTCTATTCTCTGTTTCGGATATTTTCTTAGCTATTTTTAGAATTGTTGCTGAGTACTTTAAATATACTCTATACAAAGTGTAATGTTTATTTAAGCTGATTAACAGTTGCACTGATCAAAAAATAATAGTTGCTTTATTTTTAATAATAGACAAATAAACTTTTGGATTAAAAATTGAATTTTTGTATGTTATGTGTTTATTGCTTTAATTTGTCTTATTTAAAAAAAAATATTTTCAATGAATATTCTTGATTTTAAAATTTGTTCTTTTTATCATTGTGTAGATTTAACTTAACTGAACCTGAACATGACAATCTTTATGGTATTTTTATTGTACCATCTGCTGACAAACCAAATGAGATTTGATAGGCAGACACAAAAGGCAATAAACACTATCTGCACGTAGAGAGATTAAAAATGTAATCTGACTATGCTTTGGAAAGTTAAAAATATACTCGTTTACTATTTTAAATGCCGGCAAACAATCAGACGAAACAAAAGCCTGGTATCTGTTTGATCTACACATTTTGGTTGCCAAGCTCGTTAGTTTAAATACACACACATACGAATATATATCCATCTATCTATCTAACTGTCTATCTATATGAGTGCGAATACGTATGTGCAACGGGCCAATTGATATTTGCTGTTGGCTGTGGTAGGTGCGGTACTGACAACTCTGAGCCAGATCCACTGCTGGCCAATTCACAACAATTGCGTTTCATGCGCGCAGAACTTGATACTCAAGTGTGGCATGCCACCATATTTGCACTTGAATTGCCCCGTTCAAGGGGTAGAGTGAGGATGAGGGTGAGGTTAGTAACTGCAGCAGTTTGCATGCAAATTTTTACGTTTACCCTATTTGCATGCACTGCATAAAGAAATAAAAATGTATAAAGAAAAAAAGATTGTAATGTGTTCGGTCTGGGACCGGGGCACAATGTATGAAAATTGTACGCCAAATTTCGGACGCGTCGACGTGGCAATCAATTTGTCCGACTACGAAACCGAGTGCCGCAAGTAAATCGCTTACAATGCCCCCAACTGGGCGCAGTGGAAAAAGCCCCGCAGTTCCTTTTGGTGCATTCAACGGGCTTGCGTTAACTTTTCAGCTCTGCTAACATTATGTTACATTTTTTATTCATTTCTGTGCACGGTATACGAACAATCTGCAAATCACAAACAAATTAAGCAACATAGAAAATAATTTAAAGTATTTAATTTAATAGCGATAATTGCAGACTGCTGCCATAAGCTTTTAGTCGTCTTTAAGCTCAGTCGCAGCTCTTTAAAATTGCTTTTCCCTTTGTCGTAGAATAGTTAGCATTAGCATTGCCTTTGCCGTTCTTATCTCGTCCTTTAAGCATAACGAAAATGAAATTGTCTGGCAATTGCCGGCAACGGCAATCGCATCAAAGTTGCATATTAACATTTCAAACGAGCGGCAGTTACCCGAAAAATTGCTGCATTGGCCGCCGTCAAGAATAGAGCGCCAAATTGAAAGGTGCAAAAAGATGTTAGAAAAAAGTGCAGCACACACAAACACACAGATACACACACATAGAACAAGGAATGTCAGCACAAAAGAAAGCCACTTAAATGCAGATTACAATAAAGGAAGCATTTCGCAGCTGACGGCAACGAGTTTTTGGCTTCGAACAGAGACTTTTTTTTTTATTATTGGGCATTGTCTTTTGACTTTTTGGCAATGCGAACATATCAAGTCGTCAGTCGTAGTTTTAGCACCTTTAATAGCCGCCACATGCTTGTCAAAAGCCATTACCAACAGCAGCGGCAAAAACAGCAACAACCACAATGCAAATCAACTGCTGATGAATCGGTCAAACAGCGCAGAATTTGGCAATAGCTATGCACAATGCAAAAAGTGTTAAGTGTCAGAAAAAATAGATGCAAAAAGCTCTATTTGCAGAGCACACGGCGTATGCGTAATTTGCCCCACGACTGCGGCAACAAATTAAATGTCAACTATGCTGCCTGCGCCTGACAATTGTCAAAAACACAATTTGTTGCATACTGTACACTCAGCTCATCCGAATTTAGATTGGGAGCAGACAGACGGGGCATTCCTGCTGCCAAAGCGAATGCCAAAAACAACTTTTAATTAAGACATTGCAGGTCCAGAGAGCCGACATATTAATTTTCAACTGCCGCAAACAAAACTGCAAAATGAAGATGCCAGGATGGACAGCAAAATAGCAAAAGCACCAGCGCCCACACCAACAAAACAACAACAACAACAAGAGCGATGCCATATAAAACAATGTGCAAAGTGTGTGAAGACTTCCGAAACAGATTGAGACCCAAATAAATGTCTCTGCTGAGTTGAGGCACTGACGGATGCAGAGTTCTGCAAACTTATTTTAAGTTTTAAATATTTACAATATTTTAAAAGTACTTTACGTCTTCACATATCAGTAAATGTACTCAAAATGCCCTAGCATATAGAATGCAGACGTTGCAGTCAATGTATGAAGTGCAAATTATTTGCCAATAGCGCGGCTGAAATTTTTGTTAATCTTGTTTGGCTTTAAAGTTACTTAAAGTGTTGACAATTTTACCGCCTGCACAAATGTCAATTTAATGTTGCTGTTTGTGAGTATAATATGTGTAAAATATTATTATGAATAAAAACTTAAAAAAATTTAAATATATATATAAATTTTAGCTCTAAATTGCAATTGTTGGCAAATTCGGCGAAATAAAATAAAGTTTTCTCGTCCGCCATTTTTCTACTAAAACTAAATGTGGGAACGATGAGCGAGCGAGCATTTGTCACCTCTCTCTCTCTCTCTCTCCTCCTCTCTCACATTGTCATTGTCACAAAGAACAATAGATGGCGCACCTTAGCGCACACATA
The DNA here is from genome assembly GCA_037043405.1 of Drosophila subquinaria. Taxonomy (NCBI): domain Eukaryota; kingdom Metazoa; phylum Arthropoda; class Insecta; order Diptera; family Drosophilidae; genus Drosophila; species Drosophila subquinaria. The sequence goes on along the minus strand of JBAMBL010000329.1, from coordinate 452,225 downwards.
GATGGCGCCACAACTGCGCGCCTGATCCAAGTGATAAAAGTGGTCCGCAAAAACGCAAAAACGGGCCAAATTCGTCTGAAATTTTTGAGAACAATTTTTCCGGCCGAAAAAATCAACTTTTTTGTTTTTTGGGCTAGAAAATTGAAAAAAATACCAGACATTTTGTTGAATTTTTCTCGAGTTTCCGATATTCTCAATTTTATTTTTATTTCTTAATTTTTTTTTGGCTTTTTTTTCAGTTTCGACACCAAACTAATATTAAAATAAAGTTAATTAATTTACCGAATTTTGCATTTTGTTTTTTTTTTTAAATTGTTTTTATTTAATTTTTAATTGATTTTTTAAAATTCCATTTCAAATTTGCGAGCCCAAAAAATGTGAAATGTTATTAAATTCAATAGTATTGCATACTTTTAGTGAAAACCAGCAGCACAACATAAAGCTCGCTGCTATGCTGCTTGTCAACGGTTTTGAAATTTGAAATGGAAAAACGTGAAATTTTTAAAAATTCATTTAAAAAAGCTGAGAATTAATTTCAAAAAAACAACAAAATCCAAAATTAGGTAAAATAATTAACTTTATTTAGAAATTGGTTTTGGTGGCAAAATTGAGAAAAAACCCCAAAAAAATTGAGAAATAACAGGAAATTTGAGAAACAACAAATGTCAATAATTCGAGAAAAATTCTACAAATTCCTGACACAAATTTCAAAGCTCTAGCTCTAGCTCAAAAAACAAAAAAGTTGACTTTTTCGGCCAAAAAAATCAATGTCCAAAAATTGACATTGGTTTACCCTTTTTTTTTGCCGCTTTTTTCCGGCAGGCGCGCAGGTAACCATAAAACGTAGCCGGCGCTAGAGGGCGCTTTCCTGCACACTGCTATTGGCTGATTTGGTGTTTTCTGTTTGTTTTCTGACATGGTGTTTTTAGCTATTTTCCCGCTAGATCTAGTGGGTTGCAATTGGCAAATGCGGGATAAATTGTAAAATAGTTGGAAAATAGCTAAATTGGCAACACATTGTGTGTGTGAGTGACGCTGCATGTGCAACAAACGTGAGTGAAAGAAATTAAATGTGTAACAAATGCCAACGAATATAAATAAATTTAAATAATTTGTTTGCTTGTTTGCTATAAAATCAGTGGGCTACTCGTATTTATGACAACAATAAATAATACGCTAAATTTAAGTTTAATTGAATTAATACTGATAAAAAGCTTTTATTATGCTCGCTTATTTCGGCTTATCAAATAACCAGCTTCATGGGGTATCAGTAAATAGTTTTATTATGAGCAAAAGGTAAACAAACTGCAGAGATTTATTGAGATAAGCAAACAAAAGTAGCTTTTGAGCTGTAAGATAACCACATGCTAATGTATTATTATAGACTTAGTCTGTATGTGTTTTAATAAATGCTTCTAAATGTCATCGCTGATTATGCAGTCGTAGAAATTTGATAATAGAAAAGATACCGTTTTCAATTTTTTGTCGCTTACCGGTTTACGAAGTCTCGTTTTGGAGGTCCAAAAAGACACACACCAGCATCCATGACCACAACAACTACAAGAGGCCCAACGAGAGCAAGAGTGAACGTTGTCGTCATGATGCCTAGTAGACAAGTCAATGACTTGGCACATATCGTTGTGGGCTTGAGACCGACCGCAGGTTTTACATAATTTTTATTATTTACCACACACTCGGCTTATATTTCATCTCGGATACGAAAAGTCGCAAATTTGTGCTGATTGTTTAACCAAATATGCTAGTCAGCAGCTGGCAAACGCTAATCATTTAATCAAATTCCAGCAGATATTAAATTTTAAGTAGAATCTATTGACATCGCCAAGTTGGCATAATATCAAATGAAAACATTTATTGAAAGTGAAAATAATTGAAACAGAGAGACGCAAAATCAGAACAAGTCCAATTGCTGTCAATGCCTATGCTAATGAGCAAATGTTTACTACAAATAATAGATAAGAATTTACCTCAAGAATAAATAAACTTATAAATATTAAATATAATGCAGAAATTCCATGGCATTTCTTAATTAGATGCAGATCAGAAAACCGTGTACTCGGATTGAAGACGGAAATTTATAGCATGTCATACGCAATTTCAATGCCAGATTTGTGCGAAAGATAAACAATAATTAGAACTTCATTAACACTTAGGTGTATATACTTGGCACTTGGCTATTTACTTATCAACTCAGCTTTGAAGTGCACTGAAGATAAGCGAGCCTTAAAATTTTATATTTATACTTTGTATAAATAAACAAATATGTATTGAAGACAGTGCACGGTTAGGTAAATTTGAAATTTTCCAGCGTTGATAAGTGACTTTTGTGCCGCACTGTGACCAGTTCCGGACAAATTGATAGTTGTGCGGGATATACTTATGTTTGGCTCAGTATATTTCCACTGGTTTCTAGTGTTTGGCCACAGCACGAAAACTCGTCAGCGCCTCCTTCGACGCTCCAGAGAAACCCGTTTTGGGTACGTTCCCTAGAATAGTATACGCTCACAGTTCACAGCAAACGGCATTCATGATATCTGGATACACATATTTAAGCAAAATTGATCCAAAGGCTTATCAAATGCTCTGCAAAAACGCATTTATGATTGCTATATTATAAAATGCTGATGCTAATGCAAGCGGTTTATCTTAAATGCATTACAATTTGCTGTGTGTAAAACAGGCAAAAAATGCTTTCGTCGAAAGTAGTCGACTAGAAGATACCCTGCTATAAAATCCTAAATACATTATGAACTAGAGATATAAAAGATATGGAAAATTCACCCACTCAATTTAAAGTTTTCATATCCACCTCTTGACACTTTTTCGAATAAACTTCAATCTCTCATAACTTTGTCAAAACTTAACCGATTTTTTTGCGGAATGTTCATTTTCTCATTGTTGATTCTTATTTGATTCTGCATAAAAATTGTATTAATTTAAAAACATTAATTTGTTTAACATTGTCCATTTCTTATACATGTCGCTTGACACTTTTTAAATAACTTCCAAATCAAAATTTTATATACTTCGAAAAGTCAATTTTTTTTTCGAAAACTATCCACTGTTTCTATACTTAGTCCTTGACATTGTTGCAAAAACTTTATAGTTGCTGCACAAGTTTAATATACCCAGTGCGCGCATCTTGTACGCACAGGGTATTCAAATGACAATTAAGCAGAAGAAAACCAACAACACAGAGCAGACAGCAGCAGCACAGCACAACAGAGAGAGATGAAAGCCACCCTGTCGATAAAGCGATGAGGGCGGTGATCGGAGAGCAGCGAGTGAAACGTGAGGAGATAACAGAGAGAGCGAAAGAAAGAGCAATAGCGAGCAGTGGAAAAGAAAGAGAGACCTCGAGTGAGCGAGTGTGAGAAAGTTGGCTATTTTTACACTGAGCAATAAGGCGAAATGTCTTTATTTTCAGCCTGTTTTGCTAATGAGTTTCGCGAGTCTGGTACTCTTCCATTTCTCTCAGTGTGGTCTGCGGAATTGAGAGTGCGTATGTTGCATGCTGTGTATAAATACGTGCGTCTAGCAGTCGCTGCTTCAGTCATAGAGTCGGAAGGCAAAAAGTGATCATCAGCTGAGGATCGTCGCAGTTTAAATTTTGAATTTCAAATTCGACAGGCCTTACAGGAGTCCAAAAATAGCGTCAAACCAGAAGGAAAGACCTCCATAAACATATACGACGCAAACATTGTGCAGAAAATAGAAAATTTAATAAATTTTCTTGTTGTTTTTGTTTGTTGTATCTCCAACGACGCGTCTTTGACTGCTGGCTGCGTATTTTTCCGATTTACGCAAATTGTCAAACGAAAGCAATTTTCATGTCTTGCCAAAAATTTCGTAGCGTTCAGGCCAACGGAGTAAACAGTTGTTGTTGCGTTCAACTCGCGGCAATGTCAACAGTTTAACAGAACTCAAATAATAAATCTGTAAAAATAAATAAAGAACAAAAACCTATTATAAAGTATTATCGAATCGATTGTCGTGTTCGAAAAATAACGGATTAAAGAAAAAGCAAAGCAAATAAAAGAAAGAAAAACGCAAAACGAAAAAAATACTTTGAAAATTTGTTAGAATTGTACCTTCAATTGCATGGGTAAAGTTATGAGAGTGAATTCACTGCCGCCCCCCAACCGAAAGTGCCACGCCCACGCCCGTTCCAAGCAACAGAAACAAAAACAATTAAAGTTAAAGAAAATCGAAATCTATTTTATGTTCAACAATTTGTGCAAACGAAAAACTTTAACACATTGCAATTTATTGACACTAAAAAACAATAAATCGGAAAGTGAATAAAATCGGTGATCAATTCAACATTATTAAATATACCCAAAGAATAAATAAAGTAATTAAATAAAAGGAAATTTCGAGATCGCATAAGAATACAATCTTAGAGAGTGTCGGCAATTCGCGTGAAGTTCGGAAATTAAAGGTTTGTTAATGGCAGTAAATAAAGAGATAATGCTAATCGTGCCTAGGTACCATTATTCCCTATAATTAGTTGGGCTAAGTCATATATGTACTTATTCCATTCCACATCCTGTCGAACGGAACAATCCCGCAATTAAATTCTCAGCCCCATAAAAGTATCACGTTCATGCATATTTAAAGAGCTTTCAAATGAGCATCTTAATTAAATCACAACAGCAACCAAATTAAGTGGATTATTAAATTAAATACGTGTGAAACTGTATGCTAATTTCCCATTTGTGCCAACAACAAATGTTTTGACTAAAAACCAGAAACAATTCGTTTATTACATAATATAGAATATCTTGTAAACTTGTCTGCGAAAAAATATCAAAGCTCAATGTTGAATTTAATCAATTTACTAAATATATCAAACAACACTTCCCTATAGTAGCCGCTAATTAATGTTAATATGTAGTAGCAAACGCCTGATTAGCATATTAACAAATTTGTTGTATTTTTGTGTATAAATTAAGTATAAACAAATTATTGACCTAGTCAGCGAAACAGTTAAATTCACGTTTATGCAAATGCAAGCATCAGTTAAGGGCAAGGGCAACCGTACTTGACTTGGCTCAGTTCTTTGAGTATCTACGAGTATCTCGTTCTCATATTTGTATGTAGTTCAGATGTCGCGCTAAAGCCACCCACATCAGTTAAATTAGTGTAAAGTGTCGGGCAACAATAGGAAGAGAGGTCGTTGAGAGCCTATAAATTAGTTGTTTTTTTTTTTCTTTTCTTCTTTATGTATACTTTTTTGTATTACTAATGTATAAATAAACTTTTATTGTCACCATTGTTGTTGCTGTTGCTGTTTGGTGATATGATCAAGATTTGAACTCGAATTGAGGCACAGTGTCAGTTGAGTTTCGAACACGCAACGGTTAACTTATAGTTCAAAAGATTCATCGCAGCAGCTTTTAATCAGTCAGTTACCCAATTGCAAAAAATTTCCTATTGATGCTTCGTCATAAAAAGTTGAAGCACACGAGTATGTAGTTGAGTTTAGATAAACTCAATTAAGTGATAAACTAAAGATATATTAAAATAGTGTTTTGTGAAATATTTATGGTTAAAAAGTGAGTCAGTGTTTTCAATATCTACATATATCTCTCTGATAAGCGACTGTTATGTTAACTATAAATTAACTGGAATATTCTGAAAATGTTAAGTGTTAAAATAAATGTTGATTAACTAATTACAATGGAGAGTGAAAATTGAGCTGACAGTTTGTCAGAGTATCAACAATTCGTCACTCCAAAATAAATACTATATACGGTTCAATAAATATTGCTCTATATTTGTCTCCGCTCTTGTGACAATCAATTGTCGTGCCAATTGTTTGATTCGGTTTTGTTTTTGTTCTTATTTTCATTTTTGAGTACGGATTCAGATTTAAATTTCCTACATTGAAACAAAGAGGCTACCGATAAGCAAACCGATTCAATTTCGCATTTGCCTTTGCATTTGATTCATTGATTCAATGTTTATGCATCAAATTGTTTTTTTTTTAAATAATTTGATCGCCGTAGCGAAGTGAGAAGCTCGTTGTAATTGAATTGGACTGTAGTTGATAGCCCATTTCGACACGCCGGGCAGCTCAATTAATAGCAGATCATTGTATACAGTTATGAGACATAGATGCACATATGGAATTGAGTACTCGTACTCGTATTCGTATTCGTAGATTGGGTTCAATGTCTTTGCTTGAATCGTTTTGTTTATACACATATACATATTCCCAAGTCAAGATCATAATCATTTCTCTGTGGTATCTTTTTATTTCATTTTAGCGGCAGTTGGCTTAGACATCTGTAGACAACATGGTGGGCGTGACCGTCGACGCATCGCAGGCTGCTCAGCTGTCCTCGGCGAAGAATCCCATGATCAAGTATATGCTGAAGAAGCGAGAGAATCATGCGAGGACCCAGGATGCGGACTATTCCCATGTCTTTCGCAGGAAGACGCGATACGAACTCTATCGCCTCTCTGCCATCGCGATGGCCATTGAGTTTGCCTACGCGGCCGAGACGAGCTTTGTATCACCGATTCTGCTGCAGATTGGCATCACCCACGAGCACATGACGATGGCCTGGGGACTGTCGCCATTGATTGGATTCTTTGTGTCGCCGCTGCTGGGCAGCATCAGTGATCGCTGCAAACTGCGCTGGGGTCGTCGACGTCCCATCATCTCCCTGCTGTCGCTGGGCATCCTGTGTGGCTTGGTTCTGGTGCCCTATGGCAAGGATCTGGGCGTCTGGCTGGGCGATGTGGGCTACAACTACACAAATGTCAGCCAGGTCAATGTGACGGACTCATTGCTCAATGTGGAAATGGAATCAGGAGCATCGGCATCCAATTTTAAATACGCTGTGATTTTAACCATACTGGGCATGGTTCTGTTGGACTTTGATGCGGACACCTGCCAGACACCGGCCCGCACCTATTTGCTGGACATGTGTGTGCCCGAGGAGCAGCCAAAGGCAATGACCACGTTTGCTCTATTCGCTGGCTTTGGTGGCACCATTGGTTATGCCATTGGCGGCATCGACTGGGAGACGACGCACATCGGAGCCTTTCTGGGAGGCAATATTCCGACTGTGTTTAGTCTGGTGACAATTATCTTTGTGATCTGCTATGTCATAACGGTGACCACGTTCCGTGAGATTCCACTGAAGCTCATCGAGCGCGACGAGCTGCTGCGTCCCCTCTCCGAGGGAGCCATCAAGAAGGAGCTGAAGAAGAACAACAATGCCATCTATTACATACAGGAAACAAGCACACTGGAACTTCAAATGGCCAATGACCCAAAGGCCGCCGATCCCATTCAGGGCTACCAAAATAGCTACTTGCCGGCGATCATCGACAAGGCCAAGGTCCAGGATCTGGAGACACAATCGGAGGCGGAGCCCCCAGTTTCCCTTCGCGCCTATCTGAAGAGCATCTTCGTAATGCCGTACTCCATGCGAATGCTGGCGCTGACGAATCTCTTCTGCTGGATGGGCCACGTCACCTACTGCCTGTACTTCACCGACTTTGTCGGCGAGGCCGTGTTCCATGGCGATCCCACAGCACCGCCCAATTCGGAGCCTCTTTTGCTGTACGAGGAAGGCGTTCGCTTCGGCTGCTGGGGCATGTCCATCTACGCCTTCTCCTGCTCCATTTACTCGCTGTCCGTGACCAAGTTGATGAAGTGGTTCGGGTAAGAAGAGGCACCAAAGCTGATGTGGCCTTTCATTTATTAATATCTTATATAATTTCTAGCACCAAGGCTGTTTATATCAGTGGCATGATTTACTACGGCATCGGCATGTTGATCCTCGGACTGTGGCCCACCAAGTGGGGAGTTCTGGTGTTCAGCACCTCGGCTGGCATACTCTACGGCACTCTCTTCACCATGCCCTTCATTCTGGTGGCCAATTATCACGCCAAGAATTGTGTACGTAATCCATGAATCTTCCTCTCAATCATTCTCTAATTATTTAATCACGTTTTAACCCTTTTAGTTCCGTGTCCATAATGGAGAGACGGTGCCATTGAAGCAGACTCGTGGTCTGGGCACCGATGTGGCCATCATCAGCAGCATGGTCTTCATTGCCCAACTGATTGTCTCGGTTAGCGTTGGCCCACTTGTGGCCTGGATGGAAACCACATGCGCTATTCTATATGCCTCAACGTTCTTATCCTTTGCCGCGGCAATTGCGGCGATGTTTGTGTTGTATGTCTAGCAACTAGAATAGTATTGAATTTAACTCAACATATATTAACCATACACATGAATTTCATTTAATTAAGCACACAAATACGAGAATAGCGATAGTTTGCATAATTGATTGCCTACTTTTAGGCAGCGTTATATATTCTAATAAATTTATGTAGCATACTTTTAGGTGCGTCTTTTATTCGTACATAACTAATGCAGTTATCTGTGCATTAGAGATGGGCATGGGCCGTGCAGTGTCCGTGCCGTGCCGTGCCTATTTAAAAAAAATCCGTGTTGGGCCGTGTTGGGCCCCTTATTAAAAATTGCCGTGTTTTACCGTGCCAAAGTTGGTAGGCACGGTAGGCACGGTACAGATTTTGAACCTAAATATGGTACTATCGATAAGTTGGCGTAGTTTTATCGCTTGTTTGTCAGCTTGAGCTGTAGAGTTCATCGATGTATCGCCACAATTTGCGAACACTTACAACATCGATAGCACGATTGATGCCATTATAATAAAAAAAGTGACGCCATGAAGTGACAAAAATGAATAAAGTTTTTGTCCGTGCCGTGCCCGTGCCGTGCCGTGCCTATTTAAAAAAATCCCGTGTTGGGCCGTGTTGGGCCTCAGTTTTTACCAGCCGTGCTTGGGCCGTGCCGTGCCTCAAAAATTAGGCCCATGCCCATCTCTACTGTGCATAGAAAGAAATGTAAAACATCTTGAGAGTTTTTCTGAACGGTAAAACTGCCCTGTCGCATGACTCAACAAGAAAAGGAAGAGCGGATATTAATTTTTACGCTCGTGCAATGCATTTGAATGCAACTTTTAATTTCCTCGACACTTGCACTTCTGCACCCTGTAATAAAAAGAAGAGGATGCGTAAAGGACTGTAAATGTAAACTAAGACAGTCTGTAAATCTGAATTACCCTATTTTTTAATTTATTTCTATATGTTTAGCGCCAAAATATGGCAAATATCAGTTATTTTTAAAGAGTTTTTAATCAGAAATTTAAAATTGTGACCAAAGGGAGCTATCAAACTATCATTCAAAAAAGGGTGTCTGAAAAGCTTTACTTAATGTTGGCATACTCTAACGACTAATGTTGCAGGGTATCAGCTATGAGCGAGTGATACCAATTTCCTCAGCAGCTGCACATGCTACAGTTACCTCTGCGTGCACTTGGTGTTCAGGTGATTCACAAGTGCCGGAGACTCTTTTCCGGCGCCTCTTGAATGATAAATTGCACTTAATAATTTGAGCATTAGACTTAGCATAAGACTGAATTAAATAAAAGTTTTTTAAATGTGACTTGAGTAAGCCTAAGAATATAAATACAACATAGACTGAACTACATAATCGATTTATAAATCATTTATACTCGTACGCATGCAAATGCCAATGCAAATATTTTAAAATGAAACATACTCTATCGCTACAAGACTCAGACATAAAATACAAAATGGTCGGTCATAAAAACACCAAAGTGCAGTTACAAAGGCGAATTGAAAATGCACTTTGCCATAAAGTGAGACAAATTCAAGTTACAACTTGTGCTAGTATCACTCAAAAAGTTTGACGATAACAACCGTCTTCAAATACCAAATGCCAGTTTCAAACAAATGGCAATGCGGCGTATACGTAATGTGGGAACTCAATTGACACGCATCTGCATTTGCTATGACAAAGACAGAGACACAAACTGAGACTGAGACTGAGACAAAGGCAGAAAACAAATTGAGTTTATCGGCGGCAACAAATCTAGGGGAAACACACAATCATTCATCATAAAAGGCCGACTCCCCTGGCAACAATCTATCTCATACTCCCTTACCCCCCTCGTTTCGTTTCCCTTGTTACTCATCCCCTATAGTTGGCGTTGAGTGAGCACTAAGAATATTTACATTTGTCTTAAGCTCATTCAAAATCCGAGAAAGCAATCGTTGTTCCCTTGCAAATCAACAAACAAATTCGTATGTTTCTCTGCATGTATGTGATTGAGTGTGTGTGTGTGTGTGTGTGTGTGTGTGTACGTGTGTGTGTGACGCTTCATTCGTATGATAAAAGTCAGCCAAAAGCCAATAAGCTAAAGTCGTTGCAAATCAACAAAGGTAAATTCATTTTAGATTCGATTTTAGAGCCCTAAAAAGGCGAAACATGTGCAGCGTTTATCCTAGAAATAATCCAAGCGATACTCAAACTCGAATCGACAAGTTAAGCGCTGTCAGCTCTATATATGTTTATATGTATGTATATGCGGTGTCCTGAGTGCAGCTCCTTGCCAAAGTATGCATTAGCATTGTTTACCTGCGAACTGACTTGGAACTGACTGAAGGGGAATATACACGTAGCATGGCCATAACAATAAAGCAATAATACCCCGACAATTGTGCAGGATATTACGACTCTTTTGGCTTTGGCTTTTACCCTCAACCGTTCAAAATGTTCAGCTGCTCAACGGTTCAACTGCTCAGTGGTTCAACTGTTGCTGCTGTCATTCTCTCTAGCCACGACGCTTTAGTTTTCTGTTTTTATTGACAAACTGCAGCAGTCAAGAGAAAATACGTATTCGAGTGCGAATACGAGCATCAAATCTTTGTCAAAATCATTCTGGCTACTTGAAATACAATGTGCTCCAGCTTTGGGTTTCAAATAAGCTCGTTTAATTGATTGTTGAGCTGCACAATAAACGTATTCGTTTTAAAACTATTATACCGTTGCATACATTTAAACTCAAACTGAAACCATTTATTCAGAATAATCTAAAAACTTAAAATATGAGTTATTTATCAACAAGTTTGTCTTTTTATGTAACGAATATAGTTTGAGAATGTAATTTCAGCATTTGTTAATAAATAATCCATAATAAATTATTTATTTATAATAATTCAATCATAAATTGTAAACTATTATACAGATTCAAATATTTAAAGCATAAATTCAGAATAGTCTTTAAATTTTAATAATATCAAAAAGTTTGCCTTTAATATGTAACGAATATAGTTTGAGAATGTCATTTCAGTTCGTGTTTCGCCTGTGGTAAGTAAACTTGACACCTCGACTGCCGTTTCAATCATAATTTATATGCAAATGATTTGCGTATAATTTTTCTACCATTTTTTTGCCATCTACGGTTTTACTTTGAACCCTTTAGTTGCTGCTTTCCGCCCAAAGCAAGCGCCATTTAATAAACATTTTTTTTGCTGCGGATGCGGAAAAGTAACCAACATTTTGGTGCTCTTCTTGGAATACCCAGCCCCAAACTTGAACCCGCCCCCTGCCCCGCCCAAAAGCTCTGGCATCCCCAGCTGCGAGGCAGTGAAGTCATGTCAAATAGGGCGACATGTGCAATAAAGGGAAATAATATGCAAATGCAATTATAAGCAACTGACTACAATACATTCATACGAGTAAACTCGCAAGGAAATAAGGAGGAAAAAAAAAGAAGAAAAATGAAGCGTCTAACAATTGTGTATTTTTTACAATCATTTTACTTCGCGTTGGGGGATTAAGTTGATTTTCATACTCGTTACATGTATAAACGAAATACAGGTGAATTTAAGATGCATAGATCTTTATTTGTAACACTGCTGCGATAAAAATTGCTCGGCAAAGACTAATCAGAGCAACTTACATGAACCATAAATTAGAAGGCGACAGAACGACATCCGTTAAACATTTGCAGCCTTTGCGCCTGTTGGTGTGTGTGTGTGTGATGTGCAAGTGTGTGTGTGTGTGCGTGTGCGTGTGTATGGCCGGACGTGGCTGGCCAGGCTCTGTAGCTCAGTCTGATGTAGCCTGATGCATGAAATGTAATAAATTTCGTTATCTATGCATTATTTATGTCGTAATTTGGTATTTTAGCCCAAAAACAGAAAAATGAAAAGCGTCGAGCTGCGTCCTGCCAGCCAGGACAGACAGAGGACAGCCACCAACAGCTCCACCCACTTCAGATCCTCCAAAACGAGAGAATGGCGTCGGGTCAACGTTACATATTTTCACTAAATTTCTCTCCATATCTCTCTCTCTCTCTAGTTTTATATTTCGATATGTATGTGTCTGTGTGTGTCTACGTGTGTGTGCGCACAAGTGTATGAAGACGCATAAATTACACTTACAGCATTCGGCTCTTTGGAGTCCACATATATGTATGTGTGCAAAAAATGTATATGTATGTATATTTTAAATGAAATGTTGTCCCCCGTCCCTTGCCATGCCCACAAATTTGTCTGGCTCTTTGTGGCTAAGCATTGGTAAATTGGCCCAAACGGTGCCACTCAGCGGTTGACGCAGCTCGTTGACAATGATGACGCACTTCAATCAACCGGCGTTTTCACAATCACGAAAGCAAAAACAAAAAATATAATAACACACACAATATTGCAACGCATTCTTTTAAAAAGATAATGAGTATTTTTTCAGTCATAGTAAACATTTCCAGGTATGACTAAAATTTAAATAAAGTGATGGATTCCTAAATTTATTCTAAGTTTTCAAGTGTTAATTGCAGTCAAAGCTGCTTTTTGTTATGATCGCCAGTTGCTTTCTAAATGCAGTCAAAACTCTTCCCTTATTTAAGTGCAATGTGTATATTCAAACTAAAAAAACTAGGGTATCTAGAATAAGCAATATTTATACAATACTTAACACATATGTATATTAGTTTCATCTCCCATTTCTGCAACTATTTGTGTGTCCCAAACAGTGCACAACAAAATTAAACAACTTTTTGATATGCCCTTTTACGTATTTTTAGGGGGTATACAGAGTACTCGTAAATAGGGCAGCTTTCCGCCTGATGTCGCACTGAATGCACTTTTCAGGATTTCCTTTTCAATTCGTCGTAGCCCGAGTATTTTTCAAAATGCATTTTACTCACTTTGTCATAGTCCGTAAATTTGAAATGTCATTGAAAGTTTCAACTGTCGACTGGCGCACAACCTTGTGGCTTTCATCTGACATGTTACACATATATGGAATAAGACGGAGACTCAGACTGAGACTCTGACCGAGACAGGGGCACGTCCGAGTCCAATTTCTACTCGCAGTCCAGGACTAGGAGAGTGGGGAGGGTCTGCCTGTTGCTACAGATAGAAAAGCAAGTCAACTTTTCGTTACAGCTGCCAGTATGTAATACATAAAACGAAATGCTCCAAATCCATCACATGACAAAAACGAAAAAAGAAATTGAAAATAAAAGCAAAATGACATTGGGACATTTAAAAAGCCAAAAAGCCTGATAAATTAAAAACTTTAAATATGCGAAATATGTTTGGTCTACGCCCTTTTTGGGTTCAGCAACTGGGCCACATTGTGGTTTTTAAATCAGAGAATGCAATTTAATTATGCTGCAGGGCAATGCAATGATCAAAATTAAAATACGAATAATATATAGAATAGTTTTTGCCTCTGGATTGGATAATTTGAGGGCATTAAAGACAAGAGCTGACCACAAAACGGTTCGAATGTGTTTAATAAAATGCAAACTGAATCAAATTATAATCATACACTTCTCTGTAGTCTCTCAAGTGCAAATTAAAGTTACTGGATGTGATTGGATTGTAGATTATGGGTTTTCAGATGGTTTCAATACGATCATCGTTTTATTAACACTTTGCAAAGTCTTGGCTTCATTTTGCCACCTTTAAGGCTGCTTCGGTGCCACATTCAATTTGTCTCGGGCAAATGGCTTTGGTATTGAACGCCTGTTCTCACCTGGCAACTAAAAGTGACCGCAGACCACAAATAAATTATTTCTTATCAAACTGAACTGGCCACAAAAGTTTTTGTCTACCAAGCTGCATCGTTTTCTATCTGCAATTTTCTTTTTCTTTTTATCTATACACATATATACGAGTATTTTTTTATTTTATTTTTCTATTCGATAATTTGTAGAAGACTGTCGTCGTGTCGCCCTGCCGTAAATTGTCTTTGGCAGGCAAACAGACTTGGCTGGACCTTTTTGGAATCGAATCGAATCGAGTCGAGTCAGTGTCGGTTGGGGGTCAGTACTGAGGCTATGCCAAAACTTTAGTCCAAGACACGCTGGGCACGACAGCCAAATCAACAAGCAATTGTTGCTGGTAGAACACGTTGCTGACCCCAAACCGAATCCTCCCATCTTTTCTTTTACAGTTGCGATAAAGATTTCAGCAGAGCAGCCACGGTAAAACTTTTTAATTTTATAAAAACAAACGTCAAGCATTTGAACCTCGACATAGACCAGAGGTCATGACAGTCCCAAATAGTAGACAGGCCAAGAAATACTCGTACAATAAAAGACAATAGAGCCTTTAATGAATGGGCCATTGAAGAGAAACTTTCGTAGTTATCGAAGAAATATTACCAAGAAATCAAGAATGGAAATGCAAGCTAGCTTTAGATATTTTCGTGTATTTCCTTTTTTCTCTGAATAAATCTGTTATTTATAATACATTAAAATTAAAATTTGCACAATAGTTGATGCTCCGAAATAGAAAACTTCAAAAATTTCTTGAGAGCCCTCTTCGGACTTATAGAATAAATTAAGTTGTTTAGCAAGTCTCTAATGTTTTAAATCTAAAAATAAAAAAAAATATATACAGGCCTGTTCCGGTTTTCACTTTTTATTTTACAGCATTTAGTGAAATGCATTTATTCACTTTCCATTAAGGCTAAGTATTTAAAAATGCTCGTTTTTCACTTTATCGGACTTAAACTCATTACCTCAAAGTGAAATAAATCCGTAGAACTTCGCCGAAATGATATTAGAGCAGGTTAAAGAAATTTACTTCCGCAAAATCTTACCGAAAGTGAAAACCTTTTTCATTTGCTATTCTGACACAGTACACATACAAGCAGACGCCACTGTATCAGCAAACTGCAATGAGTTCATAGTATTTAAAATCATAAACTGTTATATTTGTAAAGTAATCGAAAGAGCTTTCAATATTCCCTATGTGACAACCAGTACTAAAAGCTGAAAGCTTTAAGTAATACTTTCTTTGATAAACGAAAGCTTTTCGGCAGGATTTACTGTACCGCCTGTGCTTTTAAGCATTTCCCATTTTAAAAGCTTTGCATTATTTTATTCCCTCTAATAGGGAACATTTTATCCTGCACACTAAAAAGCTTTCACATTTAGTTGGATACTTTCAAATGAAATGACTGCAAATTGAGGCAAAAACTTAAAACTGGTAAAACTCAAAAGCAATATATGCTGAGTCGAGTTTTAGCGCTAATTGAAATTCGTTATTTATCAAGTTGCAAGTTGTTATCGATGCCGCTGCCTGTTGAGGTGGCAGTTGCAACTGTCGGATAGTCGCTTATGCAGCATATTTCTCAGAGGTCCCCCATCTATTCAGCGTATCCAATCTTCTTTGCAGCCCCGCCCGCTGCGGAAACCGTTTCATTTATTTGCAGCTTGATTTTTGTTTTGCAAGGATGGATGGAAGAGGTCGGAGGGCGGGGGGCAGTGAGGGACAGGCGACAGGAATCCTGTTTTGGTTGCACTGCCATTTTCTCTTAGCACAGAAACAAAGGAAAAACTGTAATGAAATTCGAAATTGCAACGAGAAAAGGGGTGTCAGGGGAGTGTAGGGAATGATGGGGTAGGGTAGGGGTAAAGTATGGTTGAACGCTTAGAAATATCATCTAAATATGTAAGCGAGCGAAAGGCAGGCAGCACACGTCGCAGGAGGTCGCATCTTCAAATACAACCTTGGATTTGGAAAAATACAAACAGCACATGGATTCATCGATATATTTAATAAGTTCGCCCATTAAAAATGGATAAAGGCGATTTAATGGTTGCAAATGTAAATTGAAGGCAGCTACAACAACACAAATTATAAATATTCTTAATGAAAATCAATAGTAAACTCGATTTGAGAGATGTAATTGATTGAACTTCTTTAACCAAATCGGATGATTGAAGCAATAATTGTGGTCCTTGAATGAGAATCGTATAGAAAACAAAGCCACACAATGAGCTTCATCAAAATATAATTTTAGCTTCAAAAATTAGCAATCATATCGTACAAATTTCATGCATCAACTCTCATACAATAATATGCTGTGAAAATGGAAATAGCATTTAAATACAACTTTCAACAAATGAAAAATCATTGAAGCTTCAATTATTGTTGTATCTGACTGACATTGTATGTGTGTGCGTGTGTTATGTGTGTGTGTGTGTGTGTTGTTGCGTGTGCCAAATGTCAACCTTTGTCAGTCGATTTGATTGTGAAATGCTAATCTTGTTAGGGCGACTGTGTCGTTCGCGTGGTTTAATCAATGAACAATCACAAATATACACAACGGAAACTTGCCTAGATGACTGCAAAATTCCATTTCCGTCTCCTAGATATGACATGTGTGTGTCTGTGTGAAAGTAACAACTCATAATGTACAATGCAGTGTTATATTTGTTTAGAAGGGCAAAACTATGATCAAGTTATGGAAAGATTTCATATAGATGGAATTAACTGTATACACATACTCTTTATAGTATACTTGTATATTCTTTATTCATTTCAACCACTTTTATGGTGTAAATACACACGCAGGCACTAGCATATATAGTATATAGTATATGCATAACATGTAGCATACTTATGAGGGCAGCAGTCTCACCAGCTAATGGCAAAGCGACAGGCAGCCTCATCATTTGCTCGTTTTATATTTCAAGCTTACTCAGGTTCTGTTCCATCGTTCCATACCCGAACCCGGACCAGGTCCCGGACCCGGACCCAGTTGATAACTGTACACAGGAAAAAATCCTTCTAAAATGCAAGTCAAAAATTCTTGATTTAACATGTATTTTTTAACTAACTTAAATTCATATGAAATTAAAACAATATGCACATAAAATGGCTATTACTCAATATTTAAATACTTTTGAATAGTGCAGTTAATGTCACTGATAAAGTGCAAATATAGTAGAGCCCCAATAGTCGAAATATTTGCGGAGAAAGTATTGAAAATTAGTACTTGAATGAAAAATTCCGAGTTTACCGAACTCTTGACACCGTTTGGGATTGATTTTATCCCGTAATTCCCTACTATTCTTTTCTGTGTAGCTGTAGCTGGTTTCATTATACTACCAACACCCCTTTTTGGCATACTAAGCAGCAGCCGTATCATCATTAACACTCCAGCAATAGCAACAGCAGCAGCAACTACACACCTTTGTTGCTGTTGTCGATGCTGTGGCTGTTGTTGTTGTTGCGGTTGTTGTTGCTGTTGGTGCTGTGCGCGCGGTATAAATTAATAAAAATTTCATGTGCCAAATAATTACAATTAACATGAGTTCTTAATTAAGAGCTGCTGCTGTCGTTGCTGCTGCTGTTGTTGTGGTTGTTGTAGCTGTTGTTGTTTTTGTTGTTGTTGCTGTCGTCCTTGTTGCTGTTAATAGGCTCGTTCATTTGCCATCGCCTGGCTCGTTGTCCTGGTTCACCTTTAATGCAATACAACACACTCGGCTGCGCTCGGTGCGGTTCGTTAAGTTCCCTCGGCAGCTGACCCCACTTCGGCCCCCCCTTCTCTCACTACATGCCACCTCTCCCCTTTCCACTTCCACAAGTGTTGCCAACTGGCTTGTTACTGCTGCCTGCTTAATTTTCTGCCTGCTAGCTATTTGCCTCTGCCTCTGATCTCTCTCAATTTTGTTTGCCATATTTTTTTATTTTTATTTTTGCAATTGAAGTGTCGATATTTTATGTGTTGTTCGCTTAATTAAAAATGCCAAAGGTTAACGCATGCCACTTCTCTCTCGCTCTCTCTCTCGTTTTCTCTCTTTCCCTCTCTGTCTGTCTTTTTTCATCTCTTTTCCCTCTCTCGGTACTTGCTTACCGTTTATTAACTTTGTTTATGTATTTTGAGCACATAACTTTGCAGCATCGCTTTTGTTTCTGTGGCTTTTAGTTAGCATTTCATAAATGTGTGTATTTGTGTGTGTATTTGCTGTGTGTGTTTGTATGTGTGGGTGTGTTTCTGTTGCACTTTTAAGCCGCTTAGGGAGAAAGTTTAATCAAAACCAAAAGAGTCGAGAGAGCTCAGCACAGTGGAAATATCAACAGATTTATGTTACATTTTAGATATGAAATACTAAACTAGAATTTTAATTTGGCAACGCCCCACAGTGCTGCTCAATTGTTTATGCACAGCGAACCCCTCCAAAATGATGTTTGCTGAAATTTATGAAACTTTGACACTGGTTTATTAATGCAAGTGCCAACTGTCCAACTGGACGGTTGAGTTATGTATGTAGATTGTGCGTTTTGCATACGAAACTATTTTTGGGCTCCCTTCCAATCGTGGTCGTTGTCGTTGTCGTTGACTCATGGTCGTTGTCGTTGTCGTTGTCTCGTTGACAGGGAAGGGTTCAAAGATTAGCTGCCAGCAGCCAGAATGGGCCAGAAATGAGTTTTGTTAACTGACACAGTTCGTTTTGAGCTGTGTAATGAAACCGGAAGTGACAGTCCTTCATCAGTTTTATTAAAACTTAAGG
Organism: Drosophila subquinaria; assembly: GCA_037043405.1. Classification (NCBI taxonomy): domain Eukaryota; kingdom Metazoa; phylum Arthropoda; class Insecta; order Diptera; family Drosophilidae; genus Drosophila; species Drosophila subquinaria. The sequence continues at coordinate 433,536 of JBAMBL010000329.1, read as the reverse complement.
CAGAGGCACACTCTTAATACCCTGTAATTGTAAAATTGTCTGTAGTCAGAAGAGAATGAAAAAAAATATTAATTTTAGAATTTATATTTAAAATTCTTGATATTGGCATATATTTTTTAAGCATGTATTCGGGATATTATTTTTAAATTAGCACAATTGGCGAATAAAATGACAACCACTCAATATTTAAATAGTTGAAAGAGCCTAGAACTTTTGATTTCACTTAAAAAATCTTAAACAGAAGGACTTTAAAGATCATACTTCAACTCGTACTAAATTTGAACTTTTGTCACCGTTTGAGATAAATGCTAAGTTTTGGGTTTATTTTTTTTGTGTATTTTTATGTACAGTATTTAAAGGGTAACTGGATTCTGTGTGCGTGTGACGTAGTCATAAAACTGTCCAGGCTCGGACGCTGATGATGATAAAAGATCAGACAACATCCACACCTAAAGGTAAAAGACAGGCCAGTCAGCGTAAGGAGATATTTAGCAAAAAGGTGAACTGAAGTGAACACAAAGCCAGAATGGGGTCATGACAGCAGCTGGGCGAGAAGCCAAAGCAGAAGTGGAAACAGAAGCTGAAGCTGAAAAAAATGGAAAAATAAAAAAGGTAAAAGTAAAGGCGCTGTGGGACAGACCTGAGTGCGATGTGAAATGAACTAAACTAAACTAAACCAAACTAAACTAAAGCCCAGCTCGACTCGGCAGCCTAGCGACTGTACGACTGACTGTCTGACATAAATATGTAAACAAATGTCAAAATGACAAGCACAAACACACACACATACATGCATGCACATAAACACTCTCATGCTCAATGGGAATGGAAGTGAGTAGTAGCATGTGAAGTGGGAATTGACTCTGTGAACTTGCGAGTGTGTATGTGACAGTGTGTGTATGTGACGGTGTGTGTGTATGTGACGTTGTGTATATTTGTTATTGTTGTTCACGTGGCGACGTTAACATTCGGCGCTGCACAAAATGAAAAATGCATGACAAACGGCTCCAAATACGAGCAAACCAGAAAAAAAAAGCAGAGCCCAAGCTGAAACGTGAATAAAAACGCGCAAATATTTCACGAACACACACACACACACACGACGACGACATCTAACAGATGCGAGTGTAGAGGTGTCAGGGGTGTTGTGGGTGGAGTGGGGCGATATGGGGAGAACTGTGGGGCTGCTATGCTGTTCCGTATACAGGAACATGGTTTCAGCATCAGACTGTTGTCGGTGCTGGCCCTGGCTGCTACCTCATTCTGGCAAACAAGGTGAGGCTGTCGCTGTGGCTTTGATGACGTCATGCGAGTAACTCAAAAAAACACTAGCCGTTCAACTGAACCCACTTTGAAGCCAAGAGAGAGTGTGACACAGAGAGAGAGTTAGACACAGAGAGCCGCCATCGCTTAGCTCTCAATGTCTCCCATTCTCCATCAGCAGCCTTCTCTCTCTCTCTCTCTCTCTCTCTGTTTATGCTTCAATTCGATTACTTTGGCTGTGCGGAGAGACACTCAGAGAGTCTCTCAGTTTGTTGCTTTTTCATCACACTTTGATGCTGGAAACTGCACAACAATGCGTATGCTTAATATTTTCAAGTGTCTGTGTATTTGCATGCATATCTAACATGTATTTATTTACACAATTTATACACACCAGAAATAAATGTAAATAATAATTTACTTTAGTGAAATACTACATATTAATAAGTACAATTTCAACAATTTTAACCATTTCTACCTTATAAGCTAATCATAATTTAAAAGTATCCTAGAATGTAAAATGGTATTATTAAATTTTATTTATATCAAATAACTATTTGCCGAGTGTTTGAGTTGAAGTTTAAGAAAATAAATAAGTAATTTTAAATAGATACAAATCCTTTTTATGTTTTGTAAATTATACAATAAAATAAATTAAAAAATACAGATAGTAAATTATTAATTATTGTGCTTTAAATGCAATTAAAACTCTTACTAAAATTATATATTAATCACCAAATATATATTTTCAAGTAAAGCGAAGTAACCAAAACAAATTATTATTGTCATAAAAATATTTAAAATAAGGTATTTTTCAGGTACTTAATGGATAATCATCTGGCGAATTAGGCTAATTGAGCTGCGGCTTAGCCAATCTCAAATCAAAGTTCAAAGTTGCAGAGATTTTAACGAATATTTGGCTGATTGAGTGACTGACAGCCCAGCATGTTGGCTGTTAGCTGTTACCTTTTTATCGTGTTCCTGCTGCCTCCCTGTTAGCGTCCTGCTCATGTTGCCAATTAATTAAGCCAAATGATTAGGCAAATGTGAATGCATTTCGTGATTAGCTTCCACCACAAATTCCATAGCGTATTTATTTTACAAAAGCCGCAAACGCGACGGATACGCTTTGACAAAAAAATCCATTATGCTAATTTGTACAAGGTGTATGCGGTTCTTGGTGTTGTTTTGCTTGTTGTTTTGGTTGTTATTGTAGTTGTTGCTGTTGTTGTTGTGGGACAACAGCTTCAAAGACGCTCAAACACACAAAAAAGGGGGCTTCTTCTTATGTACCTTGGCACATATAAATATGTATACATGTATCAGTGTGTGTGTGTGTGTGTATATAGTATTAAACTTAAGCTGAAGACAAAACAACAACAAATAAATGTAAAAATAAAAGAAAAGGTCACGCTCTGAGTGCGTATAGCACACATGCTCGACTTGTAGTTACCCTGTAACCAAGTATGCACATCTAAAAAAAAAATAAATTCAGACACACACATTTAGCACAATCTTTTGATATTCAATGGTATCGACAAATTACAGGGTATACACATACAACAAACAAATCCACACGCTGGCAACAACAAGTGGACGCACGCACTTCGTCCTGCCCCAACTTGATACAACACAACAAACATACACACACACAGACAGACATATATTTAACCTGAGATTAATCGCACAACATACACAATTGTGGTAGAGGGTATGAGTTGGCGTGGGGTATATTGGCTGTGAGTTTTGCCATAGTTGACAACAAAATATATATTTTGTTGCAACAAAAATTAAATTGAGTGCGTGGCTTTGTTAGGTAAACTGTGTTTTGGTCGTAAGGTGTAACCCAAGTGTGCACACACACACATATACATACATACACACATGCGTGTCATGAAAAGAATACGAAATCTACAATACAAACATAAAGCGTAAGATTTGGCATGCTGAAGGCTTCGTCGTCTGCCTGGAAAGTCCGACGGAGAGATAAACTAAGAGCTGAGTAACAAAGACACTAAGGGATGAAGAGAGAGTAATAGAGAAAGAGAGAGCGAGCGAGAGAGAGCGTAAGCTAGCTGGGCAGCATCCAAGCACAGTTGGCAAAACTCTCTCTGAATTTAACTGAAAATTCCCGGGCAAACGCTTGCGCTGTAGAGCTCTTATTGTTTTATGGCTGTTGTTGTTGTTGTTGCTGCTTTTGCAGTTGTTGTTGTTGTTGTTGCTCAAACAATAATAAGTGTTGCCATTCTTTGGGCTACCGCTTTACCTGGGACTGGGCATTTGCCGCTGCGCCTGCCATGTGTCCAAAAAATCATGCAGCCCAGCCAAATTATGTATACGCCCCCATGCACACACACACAGAGGGCCAGCTTTGCCCAGCCGAGTGAAAACTTATTTTCGTTGACAGTGCTAGCCAATTTGCGCGCTTACTGCCAACAACAACAGCAACAACAACTAGAGAGAAGACCGCGCCTTCAAACTCAAACCAAAAATAAAAATAAGAAAAAACGTTTATTTTGTGCTGCTTTAAAAATTCAAAATGGCAGAACTAGCGAAAAGTTTAACGCCATTTGCACAGTACAAGTAACAGTGTGCTAGTATGTGAGTGTGTTGGGTCACACTAATAATTCAGTAACAGGCAAAAGAACGTCGCCAGAGCCAGAGCAAACAGAAAGCGATGCCAACGAAACATGAGAAAAGTGAAAGAAACATTTGCACTTCCTGCTCTTTTGAATAGCTGCTGTTGCTGCTGCTGCTGCTGCTGCTGACTTTAACCTCCTCATCTTTATATCCTTGCTCCTTGCTGATGTTGTTGTTGTTGCTGTTGCTTGCTGTGTTTATGTCTCGCATTTTTTGCTCGTTGAGCGGGTCAGCGGGCAGCACCAACACCAAAGCGAAATGTGTCAACCGAAATAAATTATTTTCTGTTTCTATTTTTATTTTTTTTCCTTTTATTTGCCAGCTTCTTTGTTTGTTTTTCTCTCCGTTTCTCTCTGCCTTGCAGTCGTTTTCTTCGTTTTCGCTTCATTGACAAGGCGAAAAAAAGTTGGTTGTTGTCGCCTATATTTTCTGCTTGCTTCCTTTTTCATTTTGCTGTTTTTTTTACGTTTTATTTTCACTCGCCAACTTGCATCGCACATGCACATTTGTCCACATGCCACGCCCACCCATCAGAGCAGCTTGATGGCCATGCTGAAGATGATCATGATCATGATGATAATGATGTTTTTTATTGTTGTTGCTTCTGTTGTTATTGGGCCACAGCAGGGAGTGGCAATGGGTGTATGACACATTAAAACATAACGGCACAGCACACACACACACACACACACACACACTCGTTTTATAGGTAGGTTTAGATACAAAACACCTCCCTCTGTCGTCCTCCCCTTCTACATACAATTCACTCACTCTCAAACAAGTGACACATTTACTGATTACGCTCAACACTGTAAACATACTTCGCAGTGCGATCAGATTAATTGGAACAAATAAAAACATTGCAATTGCATTGACAACGCACCTCACACTGTTAGGCAAAACTTGTTATTAAAAAAATATGGAATGCTTACCACTTATTTATTTTAATTTATTTTAAAATTAATGTACGTATACTATAAATATATATTTGTTTCTGAAAAGATAAAACCGTTTTTTTTTTATTTGTAAAAAAATAATAATAGAACCAACCTACAAATATTGTAAAATATTAAGAAACGTGCCACAATTCAAAAGTCAAGTAAGAAATGAACTCACTGCCAATTGATTCCTTTAACATGTGTTAAATACCTATATAGATAGATCCAACCTAAAGTTAAGTGTCAATTTGTATATGTTTAATATAAATTCTCTCTATATCGTGACTAATAGAATATTTAATAAGTCCAAGTAATTTAAGTATTAGAAATATATCTATTAATAATAATAGTATAAAAAAGGTTTATTATACCTTCTATATAATAATTTTTTATTAAATTAGCTCATACCAAAATTGGTTGTTGAAAATTATGAACTAAATGCAATAATTGAGTCACTGTTCAAGCTGTAAAAGAAAATGTGTGTGTGTGTGTGTGTATGTTAAGGCAATTCCTTTTCTGCTCCACTGCTAAATATTGTTGTTGCTGTTTTTGTTTCGCTTTTGTTTCGAACTTGTCGTCGTTGTCGTTGTCGTTGTCGTCATTGCCCTTGCTGCTCCACAATTCTGGGCACCAACATTGTGTTTGGTGCAGGCCACGATTGTCACTGCGAGCGCCCCAAGCATAGACAACTTTTTATGAATTTGCAGGCTCTGCTCCCCTCCCTTGCCCTTCTTTCCCTCCCCCTACCCCTGCCCTCCACTAGCTCCCTATAGTCCCCTAAAGTCTCCGCCTGTCAGGGCAACCATGTAGAATAATCTGGCGCAGTGACAGTGGCAGCCCCAACAGAGAACAGGGTTAAATAAGCTGTTAATTATGTGTTTAAAATTTCTGACATGACGCAGTGCAAATTATTTATTTACATTTTATTTTTAGCTCTTTCGCATTGCCTTTCTCTTTTTCTCTCTATCTCTGTGGCTTCTTCTGTGTATCTCTCTGCGAAGCGTTTAACTTCCATGTGTTTATATCGTTTGCCATTTATGAATATGCTATATTGCGCAATTTAGATACATAAAATTACAAGCATCGCAATGTGTGTAGCACAAAGTCCACTGTGGCGTATACGCAACGTGCTCACTGTGTGTTCATAGCTTTGCCAAAACTGATCTGGCTTCCAAGCGAAATGTCATTTTGATCATGGTTTGGCCTTTGAATTCATTCGGCATTCAAATTTAATTAACTTTGTTCAAATCATAAAACAACACTTTAAATTTGACTCTGAGATATTTAATTCTTTTGTAAAAAATCAATTTGTCGATTTCTAGATGTATTTTTACATCACTAGGCTAAACTCTGATCCACAAATAATACAAAAGTTTTTTTTCTAATAATCAATCAATTTATTTAAAACAGAATTTCGCTTTTTAAGCAGGTGGTGCGACTGGAATGTCAGCGCCCTCTGCGTGGTAACCGTTCTCATCGGCAGTATACTTGATGTTGTGTGAGACACCCTCAGTATCAATCCACGAGTATTCTCCATGAACGGAAATAGCCTCATGTTCTGAGCCAACATTTTCAACTTTACCGGCTTCTGAACGTTTAGTTCCATCAGAAGTTTCCACTCTGCAATATCAAATATATGGATCAGCGGATGCTGGCATACCTTAAATTTAGCTAAATTACCCAAAGTTGTAGCCATCGGGACGAACATCTGAGTCCTGCTTGAGGATCTCGGCTTCACCTGCCAGGGCAATGGCGAAGAGGGCGACGAAAACGATGAGGAACTTCATGTTGAGGTAGAGTGTAGTGCGTTTGAGACTTCAAAGGTGACTATGCATTTTGGGGCTCATTGACTGGGTATTTATAGCAAAATCAATGCCAAAATAATATTGGCAAAGCATTGATAAAAACTAGTTTGATAGCGAACATGATAAAAATTCGAAACAATTAACATTTAAAATGCAAATGCCTTAAAGAAGAATTAATTTATGCCGCAATATATTTAAATGAAAAACTAGTTTATGTATAATCAATTGATTCAATCGAATTCGAGTATATATGCAAATTAAAGGTGTTAGATACAAACGAGTATACTCATACTTATAATAAAATTCACTCTCCATAAAAAAATAAAAGTATAAGGTTTCAAATTTTAATAAATGCATGTGTATGTCAAATATCATCTTACTTTTCTAGTTACTAAGCGACATTCAGACATTTGGGTTGCTGTCAGTTATTTAGATTGTTGTGCAACTGTTTTTTGGTTTTACTTTTTATTTTAAACTCATAATTATTGATGGATCAGCAAATTGATCACTTGAATGTTAATGTATTAAAGCTAAGTTTGTTAAATTTACTTGTATTTACATGCATGCAATATGTTTGTTTATGATGATTCACAATTATATTCAGTAATCTACTTATTGTATATGTAATTCAGATGTTGGATATACATAAAGAGTATTCAATTCATCTTCTTGCAGAAACTTAAAAAAGAAACAAAAATAATAATAAAACTAACATGTAATTAAAGATTCTTTAAATAAATGTTTTCGAATTCGGGCAGACTGTCAATATTACGCATACGTCAAGTGTGTCCAAATTCAAATAGTGCGCGTTGCATTCTCATCATCAACGGCAAAAATAACTGCAAGAGCTCCAGCTATAACAAGAACAACAAATGTTCAGATGTAAGACTAATATATTGCCTCCGACTCAGACTCAGACTCTGACTCGTTTTGAGCAATTTCTATTGCACCGTGTACTTGTATCCTGACAATTTAGCTGATTTATGTTGATTTGTGAGCGGGAAGTACCAGAGTTTCTGGTGTGGATGGCCGAGCAAGAGCCAACACGGTTCCCGGCTGAACAAAAAGCGCTGAAACCCAACAACAACAACAGCAACAACAACTTAAAGCCAACAATAACAGGAGCAGCTATAGCTCTCTAAAGTTTGTTAAGGAGGGTTCAGCATGGTTCGGCTATGGTTTTTGGTTCGGGTTCAGGCTCGACTTCGGCTGCCTTGTCGCACCCAGAATTTTGCAGATTCGTGTGTTGTACCTAAAGTGCCACTGTGCCACTCGGTCCTGCACGAATACGAATACGAATTGAAATGCCGATGTGCTCCGCGTTCCGTGTGGCACATTGAGCGTTGAGCGAGTCGACTCCGAGTCCAAGTCCGAGTCTGTGTCCGTGTCGAGTTGAGTTCAGACGTTGTCGTCGCCAACGCTGTGCGCAAAAAATAATTATATAGTTCATGCGAGGCATAGATACATTTTCCACACCATTTTTGGTATGGCTAAAATCAAATTGCAAATTGCAAAATTGTTTAAATAAATAATACAAAAATATCTCAGATACAATGTGAAAAATAAACCATCGAAACAAAAAAAGGATTGCGATTAAATCTGGTGTTTCGCTTGAAAAGAGGCGTTGCTGCAAAAATCGAAACCAACTTTATGCATATTTCTTGGTGTAGAGAGCGCGACGTGCGTCTGTGTATGTGTGTGTGTATGTGTGTGCGAGTGAGTTTGTATGTGTAAACGCTTGTGTATGTGTATATGTAAATGTAACTCACGACAGTCCCATGCCATTATCGTGCTAAAATATTGAAAAAGTTAAAAGAAATTCTTTATATTCATTACATAAATAACAAAATAATAAATGGAATATAAAATTAAGTGCGCAACCAGCAACTTTAAGAAGAGTTTCATAAAAAGACATACACTCACACGAACACACCCACAGCCAAGGCAAGACAGGAAAAAAACCTAAGTAAATATAGAAAGTATGGCCAAAAAGGATTCTGATGCAACGTGTGTGTGTGTGTGTGTATACGTTTGCTTGTATGTGGTAGTATTCTGCATAAGTAAAGAGCATCGTCGCAACTTCAAATTCGTCGGCGTCTTTGTCTCCTTTTCTTTTGGCAGCCGCCTCAAGTGTTATTCCTGTTCCAGCTCCTGCTGATTCCTGCTGACTTTACTTTATTTTATTTGCAAGCAAATTTCTGGCCCGCTTCGTTGATTAGCCCGATGAGGCGGCTTAGCACACAGACCAGCCCGCATATGCTTTCAATGGTCAAAAACCACTTTTACCACACAACATAAAGTATAAGAGCAGAATAAATCTTCTGGATAATGATACTGGTCTGAAGGCTAATGGATTAAATCACTAGCTGCTTCAATCAACTTCAATCATCGAAAATAGGCTACAAAATTTTCTAAGAACTCAAGTTATTCTTGTTGCTGTTGACTTTCTGGCAACATTTTACATTTTTCCATTAAAAACCTGCCTTAAAATCTGATTAAGTAATTTGCAAGTTCGCCATGTTTCGCATTAAATATGCAAGTTCAAGTTAGGGTCTGCATATTTAAGCCTTTGTAGGTCATCAAAAATGTAAGGAACAGCTCCGAGGCAAAACTCATTAATAACTCTCAGTTCTCGCGCAAAGCTAAACAATGTCAAATGCGGGGTGTTGGGAGGCGGCACAAAGAATGACAATAATAAATACTATATTAAATACGAGCACACACACACACAGATACAGACAGACAGACAGACAGACATTTGCCATTTTAATTAATGCCTGAGTCCTTATCATTGAAAACACAGAGACAGCGAAAGTGAGTGAGAGAGAGAGAGAGACAGCGGGAGAGCGAGAGAGTTACACATATGTTTATGTAATTTACTTATCCTTTGACGACTCAGCTCGCGTTTCTTTGACAAGTTGAACAACAGCAACAGCCATGGCAACAATGCTTATCCCCCCGCCCCTCCCTTTAATAACAACAATTTTGAAATCCTTTACGTCTTTGCCACAAAAAGCAATCAAAGCAACGGCGCGAGGCACAAGTAAATTTTGAAAGCAAATGCCACACACTCACACACACAAGCACACACACACACAAAACCAATTAACGAGATACGTGCGAATGTATGGCGCAAGAAAGAGCGAGAAATTGCAAAGACAGAGATAGAGAGAGCAAGAGAGAGATAATAGGGGCCCGAAGGAGCCAAAGCATGCAAAAAAAAGGGCATACAAATCAAATGGGCTTAAAAAATACACGTTAAACTAAAAAAAGAAAAACAAAAAAGCAAATACAAAAGCAAAGTCCTGACACACTCACACACACACACATATACACACTGACACACATACACACAGAGATATTGTGGCAGGAGCCAAGTAGCAAGCGTTTATGCTAAACAGAGTGTAACTGCCGGGGTTGCCAGTTTGCCAGTGACATTTCTGCAAGAGCCAAATCCAAGCCAGAAAAAGGGGATGGGGGACACAGCCCGAGGCTGCAAAGAAGGCCAACGACAAAGAGAGACAAAGAGAGAGAGAGAGACAGGCAAATATAGCGAGCGAGAGAGAGAGGAAGCGCTCAAGTAAGCAAGAGAGCGTCCTTTGCAGAAACAGAAATTGTAGCATACTTACAGGCGCACTTTGCTCTGCTTTCGGCTCAGGCTCAGTTTCAGGCTCAGGCTATTTTTGGCACGCTCTCTACAGCTCGCCAATTCGTCTGCTCTCGGCCAACTGGCACTAACCAACTGTCGACGGGCTGGCCCGATTGCTGACTCTGGCAAACGGTATTTAAACGCGCAGCTGAGAATGATAAAGGACGAAAACGGCACGCAAAACTACGGCAAATGGTAACAAACTAAACAAAATGTGTGTGCGTATGTGTGTGTGTGTTTATATGTCTCAGTATGCATAAGAGTTTGTGGGTGTGTAAGTGTATGTAAGTGTTTATGCGTGCAAATATAATTGTGTATATAAAATCAAGTGATTCTGAAATTCGACTTTGTCAATCGCAAAAAAAGCTTTATTCGATAAAATATAAAACCATAAGAAACGAAATAATAAAACAGTGAATATAATTGAAAGATAACAAACGACTTCCTAAATAAACAAACGTGATTTGCAATATGAAAATAAAAAAAGGTCATTGAAAGCCCAAAACTAATTTTACAAAATGGAAAATATGTATATAAACATCAAAATTGATTAATAAATATTGAAAAATTTAGCCGAAATGAATAAATTTTAGTTTTTAGAAAAGAGTAAACCATAATCACACAGTTTCAAATATTTTCAGTGTTAAATGTAACATAATTATACCAATAAAATTGCTAAAACAAAACACAAAAAGCAAAAATTGTTTTAACTTTTACGAGCATTTTGGAGCCATATTTATGAAAACAAAAAAAATTAGCAAAATGTTAAAAAATAAACGGGAAAGAAACTTAAATACTCAATAAAATGTTTAGAATCGTCTGTAATGGCAACAGCAACAACAACAACAAAAAACGGAGTGCAACAAAAACAATAAAAGAAAAGGATTTAATAAAAATAAAAGACAATGGAATGGAACGTCAATTTGAATGAGAAAAGTTAAGAAATCAATCTCACATCCTGTACGGAACCCACAATCGATCGGGTCTGAAGAGAATGAACAATGCGGAGATTTAATAATATTTATTGACGAACGTTCCGCAACAACAGGGTGTGTGGCAAAGAGAAAGAAGAACAAGATAAGTAATTAACGCGTAAGCCTCAGAGAAAGGACGTCAAGGCAACGAAGGGAAAGGAATAAAAGTAAATATATTGAAGAAAGGGAGATGAAAGAGATAGACAGATAACCAGAGACGGAAAGTTATCTAATGACAGCAGGAGAACAGTAACATCAGCATCAGCACCAGCTTGAAGTCACGGCTGGCAATTAATGTGGCCGAGGTCATCAGCGCGCAACAGAGCAACAACATCCAGGACAATTGCAGGATCAGAGTCAGGGACGGGCTGGACAGTCTCGCTACCAGCAGCAGCAACAATAGCAACTACACCATCAGCAACATCATCATCAACATCAGCAACATTAACGTCATCATCATCAACATCTACATCAACATCATCATTGATACAAGAGGAGGCTCATGCAAGTCTGCCCATACCCAGTGCCATTGAACTTGAATCAATCTCGGACTCGGTGCTGTTGTGTCAGCTTCTGATGCTCCTGGTGCTGGCATTGTTCTGGCTGAGCTTCGCCTTGCCGCGCAGTCAAACGATATCGCATTGGCAACGCATCTAAGTCAGAGACTCAACTAAAGAGCAACAGCAATAATACATATAAATCTTATCATACACACATACTCACCCACACACATGCACGCACTGATGTACTGACTGAAAGCCTCGCTGCCTACAAAAATTAAAAACCAACTAACCAACTAACTCACTGACTGAGTAGAAGAAGAGGAATAAGCAACACAGAGGAGGAAAATCTTGGAAGACAGCAACTCAACTAATGCAACAAATTTAACTACTTGCAACTGATACCAAAAACATCAACTAAAACTTACTTACTTTAAACGCAACTAAAAGAAAAGCAAAATAAAAACAAAAACAAAACTTCGTTTTAATGCCACGCAACCAAAGCCAAAACATAAATAATAGCAAATAAAAATAAATGAAATCAACAAGCATCGCACTCTTCGATTAATTAACAACAACAGCAACAGCAACAAGAAAAAGCAACTACTAAACAACCTTCCAACATTTTGACTTTGCCACGCACCACAGCAAAAACAGCAACAACAACAGCAACAACAACAACTTGCACCACCATGAGTGATTCAGCAATGGACAGATTAATCAAACTGACGCCCTGCACCCGCACTCCCCTGCTGACCATTTGGCTGGCCATCAATATGGCGCTAATCGTACAGGAGCAGGGTCCCAAACGGAGCATCACAGTCCAATCGGCGTAAGTTATCAATTAATATCTAAATCGATCTTTTTCATTATATATTTATACGTTTATTAAACGTTTCCATGTTCCCCCTTTCAATAAACTCTTTTATTTATGAACTTAATTAAACCAAAACCCGTTTGTTCCGCTTTTCGTGTGGAACGTCAGCTGATCTTCAACTGGTTTAAATATCTCTAATTATGTGCATAATCACGTTCACGTGTGAATATTTCCTGATGTATGGCTAATTTAAAACAATTTCCAAAACATTCGTGTGTAATATGTAAGAATGATCTAGTTAAGAGGGATTACCTGAAAATATCACCATACAAATTCAAATATTCGCTACTACAAAATACTTTTTTAATCTATTAATTAACTTGACATTTAGCTATTCAAAAACCACTGCCAAAAAACTCATAATTATGCTACGACTATATCTATGGGTTGTAGGGGGATCGCAGAAAGTCGAGTCGCCTCGAATGAAAATACTGATATTATCATTCAACAGCTAATTTTGATAGCCCATCCGAGATTATGACGTCAAAGACCACTGCGAATAAGATGCCGCAGACTAACCGAATAACCGGTAATACCTTTTTTTCCGTGTCTATTTAATATTTGGCTAAAAAAAAGCAAGTTGCTAACATGTGCAAAATTGCAAAAATAAATAAAAATAAAATACAGTTATGCAGATTGTGGCGCTGACCTTGACTATAGCGAGTATTAGAATATTGAATTGAAATATCCACATGCTCGAATGTACATATGTATAGGTGTATAGATCTGATTACTTATCTGGGTCTCTGTGTCTAGTAAAAGGGAAAGCGAAACAGGTCTATGGCAATAATGAATATAAATGTACATAAATATAGAACTTGGCAGTCACGTAACTTTGCATAAAACAATTTAAAGAAGCATAGCTTCACGCATAACTTGATCAATCAAAATCATTAACTAGTTGAGCATTTCACTGAAACATTTATAGTGAATTAGCATAATGCGAATACAGATGCGAATAACTAGTTTTTAAATCAATACGTTTTAACAATATATGCTTCTGAATTTTAAATGTTCACCAATGCCAATATTTATCATACATCAAATTTGCTATAAATACCCAGTCGGTGAGCCCCAAAAAGCATAGTTACCTTTGAAGTCTCAAACGCACTACACTCTATCTAAACATGAAGTTCCTCATCGTTTTCGTCGCCCTCTTCGCCGTTGCCCTGGCAGCACCAAATGCTGTCGAGACCGTAAGACAGGACTCAGATGTCAACCCCGAGGGATACAAGTTTGGGTAATTTACCAACATTTTTGGTATGCAAACATTTGCTGATCCTTGTAATTGATATTGCAGATACGCCACTTCTGATGGTTCTGAGCATACTGCTGAGGCTAAGACTAACTATATTGGCACAGAGCAAGAGGCTCTGGCCGTTCACGGCTCATACTCCTGGGTTGATGAGAAGACCGGTGAGAAATTCACAGTCACCTACACCGCTGATGAGAACGGTTTCCAGCCTCAGGGCTCTCACTTGCCCGTCGCACCTTCCGCCTAAAAAAATACCTAAAATTGAAAATAAATGATTGTTGATTGAAAAAAAAATGTCGTATGTTTTTTGGGTGTACCATAGGTCATTTCCAAGATGTTGCAAGAGAAAATTTAAAAAACCTCATTTGAAATCATTGACCTGGAATCCGATTTTGACGCAAACGGTACCGCCTTGCGTTTTCCAAAAGTTAAAAATTTGCAGTTTTAGATTGCAGTCATAATTGGTGTAAAACAGAACTTTAAACTTGACTTGGCGAAGCAACGTTTTATTTTTTTGCAAGGACGACAGCAATTCTTCAAACTTTGCAAAAAGAATTGCTGACGGGATGTAAATTGGATCACAGTTTGGCCTTTAAATTCATTCTGCATTCAAATATTATTTGTTTCGTGAAAATAATTTATTTCACCTGAGGCCAGTTTTTTTTTTAATTTAAAATTTTAATCTTAAATTTTAGCTTGAAGTCAGCTTCTTAAGTCATTATAGGTATAAAATAAAATTTAAAACTTAATTCTGAGACGGTCCCATTTTGAAAAAAGTCATGTCAGAATTAACAAATATTTTGACTTGTCAAATTGGTAGGACAGAAGTGTGACCACACACACAACTTGAAGCTTTCATATCTCTGCCAAAACTGAACAGATTTTGAGTTTGGCACTTACCATTCAAATATTTGCAATATCGTTAAGACTATTTTTTTTGATATTTCAAGAAAATCGATTAAGCTAACTTGATTGATAGTTAAAAAAAGAATGATCGAAATAACAATGATTAAAAAATTGCTTCCGCAAAAATCGAGTTGTCGATTTTGTAAAGTAATTGCACACAATTATTCACATCACTAACTTCATCACTTCATTTATATTTTAAAAACATCAAGCCAAATAAATTAAATTGGACTGTACACAAATCATAAGTGACAAAAAAATAAATTTCACACAAAGCAACCTACAAAATTCTCTATTATTTATATGAGCTTTAAGGCTTAGTCCACATCCAGTTTTAAAAATGGAAAGAATTTTAAGAGAATTAAAAAATAGCTCTCCCACTAAAGAGTTTCATTTTGTCGCTATGCTATTTTTTCGGTTAGAAATTATTATAAACAAGTTTGTGAGTTAAATATATCATTGCATATATTAAATCCTCTTAACGACATTTGCATTTAAAATGTCAATTGTTGCACGATTTTATTTGAATTTAAACTAGTTTTATCAATGCATTGCCAATTTTATTCGAGTTAATTGAGCATTGATTTTGCTATAAATACCCAGTCGATGAGCCCCAAAAAGCATAGTTACCTTTGAAGTCTCAAACGCACTACACTCTATCTAAACATGAAGTTCCTCATCGTCTTCGTCGCCCTCTTCGCCGTTGCCCTGGCAGCTCCAAATGCTGTCGAAACCGTAAGACAGGACTCGGATGTCAACCCCGAGGGATACAAGTTTGGGTAATTCACCAACATTTTTGGTATGCAAACACTTGCTGATCCTGTTATTTGATATTGCAGATTCGCCACTTCTGATGGTTCTGAGCATTCTGCTGAGGCTAAGACCAACAATGTTGGCACAGAGCATGAGGCTCTGTCCGTTCACGGCTCATACTCCTGGGTTGATGAGAAGACCGGTGAGAAATTCACTGTCACCTATGTCGCCGATGAGAACGGTTTCCAGCCTCAGGGATCTCACTTGCCCGTCGCACCTGCCCATTAAAGAGAGACTTGAAATTCAAAATAAATTGATAGAATATGGAAAATAAATTGTTGTTTGTCTTGTGGGCGTAAGCTGGTTTGAAGATATTGCAAGGAGAAAATCTAAATTACATCGTAACTATCATTCACTTTACAAATAAATGCAAGAATATTGAAAAAACCACATGGTTTTGTTACATTGCAATATCGTTGGCCCATTAAGCTTTAAAACTATGCTAAAATTAAAGGTAAACCCAATACACAGCTGTAAAACACTCCAAGTAACCGGACAACCCAAGTCGGGTTTAAAAATTACTAAGAAAAGTCAGGTGGTGTTTTATCCAATGCATTTCGCATTTCGTCATAGAATTCTAATATTCTCTGCAAGGATATATAAAATTTGATTGAACTAAACGAGAAAAGTGCATACAAATTTTAAAATAATATAATCCAGCTATCATTAATATGACTTTAAGCAACTATTTCCTAAGTTCAGTAAAGAAAATCTTAATTTTTTATTTAAATTTAATAAAATGTTCTAAAATGTTTCATTTCGAATATCTTTAAACCACATGTTTTGCTGCAAATGATGGTGATGGAATAATTATAAGTATGACTGTTTTTTTTTTAAGCTTAGCAGGGGGAAATCAATCATTTTTTTTTCAAAATGAAAGCTCTAAAAATTTTGAAAGTCGTCAACTCTATCCAGAGAGCCATGGAACCACCAAAATAAATTTTAATGCTTCTAAACCAATATAAATTCATAAAAATCAAAATAATTATTCTTCATGTTAGCGGAAAATTAGAAAACTCATATTCACAAAAAGGCAACATAAAAAGTTTTTATATAATTCATAAGAGACATAATATAGTATACTAATTTTGCATTTCAAGTTAAGGCCTATGTCCAGCACTGCGAAAAATTCCTGTCAGGAATTTGCTAGTTACTTCTTGCGTGTGTGGAACAAACCTAAGACAGTGTGACAATGCACCTAAAAATTGCATGGTCACTGTGATAAATCAGCTGTGTTTTGTAAACTGTGTCAATTGTGAAAGTTCAACTAAAATAAAAAATGAAAGTCTTTCCCGCGATCCGCCAAAGACATGATCTTACCTCAACTACTATTATCAAAGTAATCTTCTCCTCAACTTGGAAAGGTCCCTATCTCTTTTTGGTTTTGCGCACAGTTATTGCCTCCATCTCTCACTTGTCACTTCCGAAATAATTGAATAAAATATATTCCTGAGCTGTGTATTAGCTGTTCTCTCTCTGTTATATGAAGCTTGACAGGAATTTTTAATATCATCGGTGTTGGATTCCCGGCTTTAAAAAAAAATTTCATCAGCCAGAATTTTTAAAACTGATTAAATCTCTCCCCATTACGTTATATTTTGTGGCTATGAATTATTATAAACAAGTTTTTTAATTTAATATGTAGTAGCATATGTATATTAATTCCTTATTATGGCATTTGCATTTAAAATGTCAATTGATGCTTGTTTTTATCGTACTCAAAATTAAACTAGTTTTATCAGTGCATTGCCAATTTTATTTGAGTTAATTGAGCATTGAATTTGCTATAAATACCCAGTCGATGAGCCCCAAAAAGCATAGTTACCTTTGAAGTCTCAAACGCACTACACTCTATCTAAACATGAAGTTCCTCATCGTTTTCGTCGCCCTCTTCGCCGTCGCCCTGGCAGCACCAAATGCTGTCGAAACCGTAAGACAGGACTCAGATGTCAACCCCGAGGGATACAAGTTTGGGTAATTCACCAA
Organism: Drosophila subquinaria; assembly: GCA_037043405.1. Classification (NCBI taxonomy): domain Eukaryota; kingdom Metazoa; phylum Arthropoda; class Insecta; order Diptera; family Drosophilidae; genus Drosophila; species Drosophila subquinaria. The sequence goes on along the minus strand of JBAMBL010000329.1, from coordinate 415,930 downwards.
AATTTTGCTATGCGAACATTTGCTGATCCTTGTATTTGATATAACAGATTCGCCACTTCTGATGGCTCTGAGCATTCTGCTGAGGCTAACACCATCAATGCTGGCACAGAGCATGAGGCTCTGTCCGTTCACGGCTCATACTCCTGGGTTGATGAGAAGACCGGTGAGAAATTCACTGTCACCTATGTCGCCGATGAGAACGGCTTCCAGCCTCAGGGCTCTCACTTGCCCGTCGCACCTGCCCATTAAAGAGTGACTCGCAGTTCAAAATAAATTGATTGATTACTAAAAAAAACAAAGTCTTTTATGTCTTGTGAGGTGTAGGCCAGAAGTCCACAAGCTTTGAACATTTATCAAAACTTTGGGTGTGCAAGCATTCGCAGATTCTTGTATTTGATTTTTTAGAGTGGATCAGATCATGAGGCTTTTTAGCAGCAATATTATTATTTGATTGAACATAAAAGAACAAGTTCTTATCCAAATATCATAATATCAGTGGCTAGAGTCGCCGACCTGCCGCAATTTGAACTCTTAGTATGAATGACTGGGGCTCGATTCTCACAAAATGTCAAAGCTAAAAAATCGTCAAAAATGAAATAATTAACAACTATCCGTTAAAGTTAATAAAAGCCATACAATTCACTTATTGATTGTCCACAAGGACAGATTCTAAATATAATAAAAGCGTGAAAAAAAAGAATATTAAATGTTTAATTTGGGAATGCAACTCACGTTATTTTATTGGATACAGGGTGAACATTTAAAAGAATTTCAGCTGGGTTTTGTAATAACAAGAACAATAAATTTACCGGCGCGACACTTTTTGCTGCATTGCGCGACTTTGGTGTCCAGTGGGGCAATGTGGCAATGGGGCAACAGGGCAGTGGTGCAAAGGGGCGTTGGGGCAGTGTCCAGGTGCGTGTGTGTCCCCACGGTGTAATAACTCATGGTAATTTACGATTATTCAAATAAGCACTCGAATTTAGTTGTAAACAGTGGAAACAGGACTCAAAACAAAATGGCGGTGGAAACAGAGGACTAATTAGACAGAATGACAGACAGTACGTTTGACCTGCCAGCAGTAAATAAACAACAGTACGACCCTTTTTTTTTGTTTTGAATAAATGCAGTCAATTAATTAAGCTCGTCATTGTCACATTTGCATGTGGCGGCAATAAAAATGTTTTTGGCTTGAAAAATGACAAGTGCCAGGCAATGGGCAGGTCAACTTGTAATTACACGGCTAAATGGACAGTGTTGTTTGGCTTGGCGAAGTGCATGCGACATATTTGATTAGCCGCAACGCGAAAGAAGTTGCCACAATTGTGGCACTTGCCATCGCATTTGAAATGTTTTCCTTTTCGGGTTAACGCTCATTAGTCTACATTTACTGAGTGTATACAAACACACACACACACACACATACATTTGCATAAGCCAAACAGGCAATTTGGCTAAATCAAAGGTTCTCTAATTCAGACTGAGACTGAGACTACAACTGAAACTGAGACTGAGACTGGGAATGTTTCTGGCCTGATCGCGTGTAAAAGCGTAACAACAACAACAACAACAGCAACAAAGAAACAAACAAAAGTGGCAAGGCAAGGAGGCAAACTCAAATGTCGTGGAAATGTCGCAAGTCACACGACTCTGGCACAGTTGGCTGCTTATTTGGGCCAGGCTAAAGTAAAGTTTACGCCACTTTTTCATGCAACATTGCACAGGCGACGACGCCGCAAAGTGTGCAGCACAAAATGATAGCCTTGTATTGTACATACACACACACACATACATATATATGTATATATATGTATACACTCATACAAATACAATGCATTTGTTGCCGCTAAGAAAGGTTAAAGGCCACAGGAATACAACGACACAATTTTCAGCCGCCTGCTGTTCACTTTACACTCCTGAACTTCCTGTGCCCCAGAGACTGAGAAAGACACAGAGAGTCGGAGAAGGGGCAAGGGAGGGGGGAGCCAAAGACTCGGACTAGCTGCTGTGCTCCGTTGTGCACCACTTGCCACACAAGTGCACACTTCACTTGGAATTTATTGATGGCAGATAATGCCAAAGTGGCAGCAGCGGCAAAACGCAACAACGCCTAGTCTAAAAGCAGCACGCTGATGATGGCGACAGAAGAACATCTCTGTGTGTGTGTGTGATTCTGTCTATGTGTGTGTGTGTTTGTGGCAGGCTGCATCATTCAACAAACGCTGACTGAGACGTTGGCAGCTGCTGAGACAACAGCTCGCCGTTGAGTGTCATTGAGCGTAAATTGTTGTTCCTTCACATTTTGAGTATGATTGAGAATATCCACAAACAGACGGGGACACACTCTTCAAATGGGCAAGGAGGGGACTGTTGCTGAACTGAATGTTCAGCCAGCCGTTGCCATTTCAAATATCAAATATTTAATAATGCCCAAACACGGTTACTTCAATTTCATTCTTTCTCAAATCCATTTTTCGCCAGTCAACTATTTTTTTCACAACTACTTGTATGCTCGTATTCTTGCCCTTTTGCCTGGTTTGCTGACTGTTCTCTCTTCTGTCCGCCGATGCTCATTTCGAAAATGTCAAGGACTTGTCGAGGCAATGCAATTTCAATTTCATATGCATTTACCTCACTCTTAGCTGTCACATCAATTGAAATTGACTTTTGTTTAATCAAAGAATTGAGCGCAGACCTATTTATAGATGCTCGAAACAAATCACTTCGACTTGTTAAGTCGATCCAAAAATACACAGAAAAAAAACAGGCATTCTGAAATCAATTCAAAGGGGTTTCGAAAGTTCGGTAAGTCCGTAATTTCTTCGCAAATAATTTGATTATTGGTGCTGTATTGACTATTTCTTTATCCTGAATACTTACTTCAAAAATACGTGCTAAACTTGAATTTTAGAATGTTTTCTTTTTTCCTCTGTGCATGGGCGTGGTCAACACTGTAAAAATGAGAGACAACATAACATATTTTTGCACTCTGACAAGCTTATTAACGGATACATTTATTTTTAGAAAATGTCGGCCATCAAGTTATCACTTTATTAAAAAACGCTTACTCACGCACACACACACACACATCCACAGGAAAGTGCGTGGTAGGGACAGAGCAATAGCCAAAGTGTTTTACGGCGTAGCAAACACAAAAATGGGCATTGCCAACTTTTGGCTTATCTTTTTATTTAGCTGTTGTTGCTGTTGCTGTTGCCACCAAGACTATTGTGTGACATGGGTAACGTGTCGACTGGCAGCCAGATAATGTTTTCTAGCAGTTTTCGCATTTCCGCTTTGTTTTAACATATCACTTGAATTTATGCAATGGCGCGTGTCCAACGCCGCGTATACGTAATGGCCAGCAAAGCACTCAAAAGTAACACGAACAACAAAGACGACAGCAGCAACAACGGCAACAACGACAACAAACAATAACAAAGATATTTCTTACATTTTCATTTCACTGTCGACCATCATCAGTTACGCAGTAAACACTGCTGGGGCGTTGCCGCTGGCACACATACACACACAAAAACACACGCACAGACAAATACATTAGATGTGGACAAACAAAACATCAGCAGCGGCTTCAGATAAGACAACAAACTGTGGCCAGCGATAATATGGCTGACGTTGAATGCGAATGAGGATATGAATAAGGATGTGGATGAGTCTGTAGATGTGAATGTGGATGTGAATGTGAGTGTGGATGGTGTTGGCGACACGTTTTGGGCTTGGACTTGCTGCTGCTGCTGCTGCTGCGCATGACATTGGTTTGTTACAGTTGATGTTATTGTTCCCAGTTGCTGTTGTTGTGGCTCTCGTTTTTGTTGTTGTTGTCATTGTTGCCGTTACATTCTCTTATTGTCCTTCTGATTGTGCAAGTCACTTTCTACACTTTGTGTTCTCGTAATACAAAAAGTATTGCCTACTTATGCGGGCACATCCTCAACGAAGCTCAAGCCCACAATTTTACGCGTCAACTTAAGCTTTCACTATTTATGTTACATGTTTAATATCCTCCTTCCACTACAATGTTCACCTACTTTTTTTGCGTTTTAACACATATTTTTGTCCTTGTGTATGTTGCCTGTACAATTCCCAACAAATGTATGTATTTAATACCAAAAGAAGAGTGTAAAATTGAAAGAAAATATAAATACTTATACATATGTGGAACTCTTCAGTGGAAAGTGTATATAAACTAAATACTTATTATTACCTATTAAAATACTTGTTAAAAAACCATAAAATAGCAGGCGATTTGAAAGTGATTTCGGAGATATTCGAAAGCTCAAATTGTTTTAATATAAATCGATATATGTATAACATCCATATGATATGATAGGAAAATTATGTATAAATTTATATATTTATAAGGATTGAAGTTTTCTCCTTGCATTTTGATTAATATTTTCGTATGGGATATTATATGGTTTTTTTTTATATAATATATAATCTGAAGAAAAATGCAGAAATATTTGCTATCATAGTTTCATAACTCTTCCAAATTATTATTAGATGCTGGCTAGACAATTTCATTTAATTCATTCATAATTTTATGTAAATATTGTGTGTCTACTTTAAGTAAATTTGATTGCTTCACTAGGAAAATATTTGTTAGCTCATTGACATTTTCTAGTGCACTCAATAACAAGCATCCCACACACACACTCACATATACTCACACATGTGTTAGTGAGAAGGCCCAGCTGCATAAATAATTTGATCAAATGTGTCATAGTATTCGTAATTAGTTTCAGTTGGGCTCGCTGGCACTTTCATTTGCATATTATTGCGTATACGCCAAGTTGGCAGCTTGCCTCGCCATACTTATGTATATAAGTAGTAGGATATGATGTTGGTATGCCATTGGCAGTGGTTAAAACTTATTGACAGCAGCTGACGCGCTTTAAGCCAGCTAATGACAAAGAATATTGCGTATACGCAGCGATGTACGCGAGCCTCATACCAATTGTATCTTAAACTCAAATCAAATAGCAATCAAAACTTTTCATTATCCACAGGCAGGCAGCAGTAACAGTCAACAGTCAACAAAACCAAACTAAGACCCAAACCCAAACTCAAAGCAACCGCATATCAACTGTTGTCAGGCCATTGCGCAGCAATAACAACAAATAGCAGCAGCAGCTCTGCCAACTCTGCGGCCTGCCACTATTTGTTCTTATATTTGTATGTGTGTATGTGTATGCACACAAGCTCACACACACACACACACTTATTTATAAATAGGCTAGCATTTTTTTGTCGACTTTTTTTTGAAATACCAACGCTACGCATACACAAGCACAACATGCGCAGCAAGCAGACAGCAGCCGAGAGAGAGAAGAGAAAAAAGAGGGAGAGAGAGAAAGAGCTAGAGAGTCAGCTATTGAGAGAGAGAGAGATTTTCTGAGAGGTTAAAGAGGTTCGAGAGCGTACTTCTTGATTACAGATTGCCGATTGAACCTTACATCTAAATAAACTCTATAATAATTGATGTTAAAGTTCAGATATAAAATTAACAAAAGAACAAATTTTAACAATTATGTCAGTAGTTAAAACTGCGCGCGCGCGTAGAAAGCAGAAAAGTTGGCAAGTAACAAAATGGCCCATATTGGGTGTTTATTTGCAGGCGTAACTTTTATTAAATTGTGATTTTACTCACACACACATTGACATACACACGCAAGCGCGCACACACACACACAAATAAACAAGCACTTGTGTACATCCGACGAGCGAGACAGTTAAAATACCAACAAACGCGCTTTAATAGCACAGTTTAGCGCAGAATAGACGCAAATAAACAGGCATGCCTGCGCCTTCAGCACCAGGGACTTGCCATAAATAAAATATATATACGAAAACACATTCAAACACACACACACACACACAGATATATATATATACCAAAAGGACATACACATATGGTTTGCTAGGGCGACTTGCCCATTTGACTGTTTGACTCTGCGTGAGTGTGCACACTTGATGCCAAACAAAGTAAATGTAGCACAAGCACACACACATATATATATATTTATATATATTATATATATATATGCTGGCATATGCACACACACACCTGCAGCAGCCAGGTCTCCTTCTGCAGCTTTCATTTTATCCGATTTTTATGACAAGTATCCATGAAAATACCTATAAAGGGTATCATAAAATTTAGCAAGCAGAATGAGGACATATCTTTGACTCTAAAAATGGAATACCGTATTATGGATTAGCAATATCTACATTTGGTGATACCAAATGCAATAAACAACTTTCTTAAAATAAAAGATCGGTTGTGAATAAATAATAAATAAATCAACATTGTTAACAATTTATAATAAATTCATTATCATAAGATAGATTCTATATTCGTATATTATATTCAATTTAATTATTTGAAAATTATAAAACAATTGTACTCATATACAAAACATTGCATTCAGAACTTTCTGAATTATAATCATACTTTATTCACTGTATTTAATGCATCTTAATGAATTAAAATAAATTTTATTCTCTTTTCTTTAGAACTGGAGGAGGCAGCATGTTGGGTGACGTTAACATATCCGCTATTCTCGACTCCTTTAGTGTTAGTTACGACAAAAGAGTAAGACCCAATTATGGTGGTAAGTAAGACCAATTTAAATCTCATATGTAAGTAGCTTAAACTACTTAGTTACCCACACTATCAAGCTAGCTCAAATGGGGGCCCAACTTGTAACTGAGTTGAATAAGAATATGCATAACTATGATTTAGTGAGTTGGCAATAAGCCCAAGGTAATCAAACCAACCTGGTTTTCTGTACACTAGCTGAAGTGAAATAATCTATTTATTTGCCAACATTTGATAGTCTTTGAAGTACTGTAATTGTGTAATGATATGATATGATAACTATAACATGCCAAAACAAACTGTACGTGTTTCAGGACCTCCCGTTGAAGTCGGAGTCACCATGTATGTGCTATCAATCAGCTCGCTCTCAGAAGTGAAAATGGTACAAACTAAATGACCTTTGTACCTCTTACTCGTATATAATCTATCTATCGTTAAGCGCTCTCTCGCATTACTTTCCGCCTCTGTTGTTGGAATTTGCTTTGATTTTTAGTTTTATTTTCTTACGAGTATACTACTATATTTTACTTTAACTACTCTTAACTCTTTCGATTAAATACAATGCTTCGGTTACATTTAATTGTCACGTTACTTAAATACAAAAGTTCTAACACATACACAATCATTTCAAAAAATAATAAAAATAAACTAAAAACAAACGATTTACCAAAGTACACCAGTTGAAAGTATTATTTCATTTCAAACTAATTTCAATTACTATTTTATAATTTCTTTTATAAGTTTTGTTTATCTTCTATTGAATAACTGAATAGGGTTTCCTATTGAAGTTCTTACTTTAGTGCACTTCATAAGTGCTGACTTTCAAACAAACCCAATCAAAGTGAGGCTATTAACTGATATTGTTTAGTAACTGTCTTAGTAACTGTCAACTACTACTACTACTACAAGTAAAACTACTACCACAACTAATAACTTACCATTGGCAATGCTTTTTTCTTACTTATAAGTAAATATGAACTCACAATTTAGTTTAATGCATAAATTTTGAAACGAGTTTCTCTGTGTGTATGTGTCGTTGTCGTTGACAATTTGAGTACATTTTTAGATTGGTCGCAGAGCACAGAAAATGATAATTTCCCAAAACACAATCCCCCCAGATACAGCAACGACATACAACTCATCCCACTTTCCCCCCCAAATCAAATACCAAAACTTATTCTGTACACTTCATGGATTTTATTTTCATCTACTTTTTATAGGACCACATTTTATTCATACAAAAATGCTTCAAGATCAATTTACTCGTACTTAACTTAACTTGCAGCTGGCAAGTTTCTGAAAAATTCAATGCTTTTTCAAATGGTGTGTTAAATCCGCTATCACTGAGTGAAAACTAAGTACAAACAACTTCTAGTATTGCTAGTTTATCCATATGTTTCGCTAGTATTATTTATCAATCACTACGTAATACTATATTATATATTTGCATTAAATTTTTATAGCTGAGCCTTAGCAGTAAAACATCTAAAACAAAATGACAACAACAAGATAATTTAAATTCAAACAAAAACTCAAGTAGTCGATTTGGTTTTCATTCGGCGCGTGTAAGCAAAATAAAGCAAAAATCATTCGCACAAATTTAGTTAAAGCTTGAACAAAAACGCGCACTAATTTAAAAAAAAAATTGATATCTGTATATTGTATATTTGATTTTGCAAAAGAAAATTAATCATATACATGAATAAAAGTAAAAAAAAGGTAATAATAAATTAAAAAATACAAAGTCTCCATTTAATAGTTACATTACTACTTAATTTATTAAGATCTTTTGGGCTAACACACAATGGTTCAGAACCGATTCAACAACAAAATCTACGTTCATAGGAATCAATTAAGTATTATGAAAACAAACAAACAAAAACCCATCAAACGTGTGTGTGTATATGTATGTTGCAGGTCCCCCTGTGGAAGTTGGCGTCACAATGTATGTCCTCAGTATCAGTTCGGTTTCGGAAGTTCTCATGGTACATACCAAAACAAATAAATAAATAATAAAAAACACATACAGCCTAAAAACATTTTACAAAGAAAAAAAAATCTCAACTTTTTTGTTTTAAAAACAATCAACAGAAATCCAATCATATATCTACTCGTCAACTTCTTGATTTCACTATTATATATCTCTCTATTCCCAACTATCAACCAGTACCTCTATCTCTCTGTATCTTTCTCTCTCTCTCTGTCTGTCTCTCTCTTCTCTTGCTTAACACATATTTTGTGTAACATTTGTTCATACATCATTTCGATTATTTGCAGTCCAAAAACATATTCATTAAATTACATTTGAATTCTTATTAATTTCTTATTGTTTGGAACATAGCAAATTGCGAATTTCCAATGCATATACTCCAGTTATATGATACATTTAAATATAAAAATATTCTAAAATTTTTAAAATTATATGTTGTGTTTATAATTGTTATGCGATGCCGTCAAGTTTGTCATTGCGCCAAAATAAAGTACAGTAAAGAACCAAATAAACAAAAAAAAAAAAACAAGAAAAAAAATTTAGAAGAAATGTTACAATTTTATTTTTTCATTGTTGTTATATTAGGCTAATTGATGTATTTTGTTCGATCCAATTGAATAATCAACTCATTTCTTGAACAATAATTGAAACTGCAATACACTCTCTTGGGTATTGCCTGCTTTTGCTCTTTCTCTCCCTCTCTCTCCTTCTGCCCTCAACGCTTTCTCTCTCTCTCTATTTAAGCTTTCAAGCTTAAGCATTTACTATAAAATTATACTTCAATTAATCATGCTCTAAATTCTAATTGCATCCGCCAATTACTCGTATTTGTTTTTTATTCCTTGAGTTGCCGTTCATGTTAACCAATCGAGAATCACAATCAGACTACTTGCGATAGTTAACATGTTGAAATCATTTACTAATGTCAATATTCACTTAGTATGCTAATCAAACGTACTTTATTGTGGCCAAAGGCAAAAGATTTTCACAGCAGTCCTGTCGACATTGGCTGCGCGCATGCGTTTCTGTTCAAAATAAAATTATTCAAAAAATAAAAAACAATATGAATGAATATATGATATATATGTATATGAATAATGTACGCAATACTCGTATAGCATACTCGTACAGCATTATAAAGCTAGATGTCATATGTGATATACATATATATATACACTATATCAAGTATATATAGCAAGACAAATATAAGTGTATAAGGTACTTCTGTGTTTATTTTAATGCGAAAGGTTACAATTTAGTTTTTCATATTTTTTCCATTTCTTACTAAATTCAAAACTAAATTGAGATATTTGGGATTCGATTTTAAATGATTTTGACTTCCAACAAAAAATTACACTTTACATATTATTCATTTCCTTAAATAAATTGAACAAATGAAGTTAACATTACATATCTTCTTAATTTCAACCTTATCAAACCTGCTTATTAGTTTAACTTTTGTCCCCAACATAGCTAGACCCCTCCCGATCATCAATGAAAATTGGCATAATTTTACATAGCTAAATACCCATTTACACCAACATGCAAATCCATATCACGGAGAATGGGGTCGATAGAGAACAGCATTTAATTGGTCCCCACCCAAAATCCGAATCCAATCCAAGAAACAGCATCGCCTACATTACTTCAGTTTTAGTTTTCGTTTCAGTGAAATTTAGCACAGTGTGTACTATTTATAAAGTACGTACACCAACACAGACCAGCACCAATTGCACCATTACATAGTGCATAAAGCTAGGCGAATTGACACGTGCACCATTTGGCTTTGGCATCAAGTCAACAGCCATCAATTTATACGAAACTAACGTGGTTAAAATGCAAATGAGCACGAGAAGCGACAGGAACAACACGAAATACCAAACACGAACAATACCTCAGATGATACATGCCAAAAACAGTAGCAACAACTTTTATAACAACAACAACAAGAACAACATCAGCAGTAGTAACAACAAATTACAACAACATTCACATAAACCCATTTATACATAACCTTTCCGCTTTAGTAAAATATACTATACCCATGCAGTGGGAATTACAGTATTGCCAAGAGAAACACATAAAAACTGCAAAGTTTCCACAGACTTATTTAAAAATATAACCCCCAAAAGGGAAAACCTGATGAATTTTAATATATCATGCATATTTACTGTATATCATCATATGTATCCGTAAAAATTCATGAAAATGTTTCTAGATAAATTATAGCTTAATCTGTGCTTATTGCCCTGAAGGACATTTTCAAACTCTTATAAAGAACTATTTGTTTTATAGATTCTGCAAAATTTTCAGTCCAAGGGAACCTCTTGCATTAAGATATGTATCAGATCAGGTTAAACTAAACTATGCCCATTTTTTTACTGTTTTAAATTATAATACGATCTACAAGGGTATTTCATAATCGGCTGGCCGAATATAACTTACAGTTCCATTCCATACTTTTAAAAACTCATTAAAGTAAACCAGTAATGAATATTTAAAAGAAAAAATCCATTGAAAATAAACCGAGCCGGAAATTCAAACTAAAATTAACAAATCCAAACAGTAAAGCCAACCAACCGTGTAAGCACAAACAAAACATTTACAGTTCCAACAAAAAATGCGAGCACATATACAGATGCAAACACAGATACAGATACATGTTCGTTAGTAAGTTAAGTAAATGGTAATAAAAACAGGGATAATAACAACAGAAAAAACTATCTTAGGATCCCGTTCGCGTTCAAGTTAAATTGTGGTGCCTAGTTGCAGTATTTTTAAAATAAGACGAAAACAAAAATATATATAAGTATATATTCTGTTATGTGGGCTTTCTTTTGATTACTTTCATTCTGTTTTTGTATGTATGTATTAGCTGGTTGCTGGACTGGAGCCTTATAAAGATAAAACCCAACAAATATTGCGTAATATTGCCTAAATAGCTTTAATAATTATTTTGAGTTTGCTGTTTTGAAATTTATTACACCAAATTTGTATTTAAGTTTTGTTTTTAAGGCGTGCCTGAACCGAGTGGAAACCAAATCTTCTAGTTGAATTTAAGCTTTAAACTTAATAAAATCATATTAATTGATATTGAATTCAATTAACGAGAATTGCACACACGTCACGAGTGCAACCGACAATTTTCGATCAACTTTGCAAGCAATTAGCATTTATTAAATACTCTAGCAAATATGAATTTGCGAGCGTGAAAGTACTCGAAAAGTACCCTGAACTAAGCTCACAACATGTAAAATATTGTATTTTAGTTTTCTTTTTGACGCGGCCACAAAAGATACAATTAACAAATTCCCGAAATGAAACCCAGCTCTTTACCAACACACATACACACACATGAAGTACACGGTTACAAATACTCGTAACTTAGCCTGCTTAACTTGTCTGACCTGTAACATAAATAGAACCCGCCTCCCAAAATCGCTTCTGTGTCTCTCTCAGTAGTACGCCTTGCGCTTTAGCTTCAAGGCACTGCCAACAGCCCCAACAGCAGCAACAGCAGCAGCCACAACAGCAGCAACAGTCGCAACAGCAGCAACAGCGGCAGCAGGACAACATAGAGCCAAGTCCATGCTAGCTAAAGATACAAATACAATTGTACAAATGAGATATATTTTGCCATAGTACATAATATAAGCATAATAATTTCTCAATTAATCAGAAATTCTTAAATACTTCACATCACAGCAATACCATAAATTTGTGAAAGGTTTCTGAGCAGCTTTATTTAACCATTAGCAAATACTGTATATAGCTTAACTATTTAAAATCTTTAATTTTCTTAAAATTTAGTTATTTATTTTCTTCTCAGTTTTCAAAAAGAAATTAAACACTTTCCAGAAAACACTGTAAAAAATATAGAAAACTAAATTTGATGTTTTTGCATGTCACAGCATTTATTGCAAAATTTATTATTGTATTATTCTTTTGCCAAATTGTTGCATGATATTAATATACAAATTTCAATTTAAATTTTTTCATCGCAAAGATCTTTTATTGTGTGTTATTGTGAAGCGCATTTATTATTTATAGAATTTTATATTGATTTTTAAATTATGATCTCTTATAATTCTTGGCCTTATTTACACAATGTACTCTTAGAGTTTCATTTCAATATACTTACTTTTATGTTGAATCTTTACAAATACTTACATACTAAATTAAATTAGTGATAAGTTCTATCGAGTTTACTAATAAGAAATAAACATCTCTTTTTGCCTCCCAATTGCAACATTGCAACGCGATGCGTTTGATATCGTATCGTGAATCGTATCGAAATTGGTTAAATACACCCGTAATAGGACTTTACATTGGATTTTTACTTTCGTCAATTTTGGACCGATCCTCGTTTAGCGTATAGAAAACGACCTGGTGTAGAAACACTATCGGTTGGATCAGAATTCATTAAGAATATTTGGGTACCTGACACCTTTTTTGTAAATGAAAAACAATCATATTTTCACATTGCAACAACCAGTAATGAATTCATTCGAGTGCATCATTCTGGATCGATAACAAGAAGTATTAGGTAAAAACATCAACTCCAGCAAATCAATTCAAATGCAATTTCAAACTTTTTTTCCATCTATATGTGTATGTGTATTGGAATTTATATCTTTTTACAAACTTAAACTAACCAAAAACAAAAAAAAAATAATATAAAATTAAAAAAAAACCAAGTACTAACTACTAAGAATAATTGATTTAATAACAAACTAAAGATTTTTTTTCATTTCAATTATTTTTCAACCCTTTTTGCAACTTTGTACAATTTTTGATGTGTGTGCGTGTGTATAAATTAATGTTGTAATTTACTAAAACAAAACCAAACAAAAAAAAAAAAGCAAAACGAAACGAAAAGTTCAACAAAATGAAAAAGTTTTTAAAGCAATATCAATATCAAAATAAGTAAATATTTTAATCAAGTGAGTTCAATTGGCAAGTTGGCGAAATGCGAGCGATAAAGCGAGATAAATATCTTTTGCACATTTCATGAAAGAACACCCCCTTCAATGTAAGGGTAGGTGGGGCGCATGAAGTATGCAAAGCTGACTGACCCCCACACAACAACAACAACAGCAAAGGTAACAAAATGCGTATAAGAAAATGAAATTGGTACCAGTTGCATGTCTCTCATGTGTACTTTACACCGCAAAAAGGTTGCACTGGTCACAGTAGCTACTCGGCTACTGGGCATATGTACATTTTCTACTACCTTTAAACAAGAATCTGTCCAAAATCGCAACCATGAAGCATTTGAACGAGACCAAAGAGCCGCCATCTAACCAAGTATGCTTTAAATTTGGGTTTATAGTTGTAACCATAGACGTACATAGCTCTGTAGCTCTACTACAATTACTCCTGTCCATACAACAATTTCATAAAAAATAAAAATAAAATTCTAAAATTATAACAACAACAAAAACAGCAGCAACAAACAACAATTAACAGATAGCTTAAAACATAAAGCCAAATCTCATGCTAAACCCCGTGTAAGAGCCACTCGCCTCACTATCTCTCTCTTTTTATAACCAAATGTCACTCGTATCTTTCACTTACAACTACAAACGTTATGAAAATTAATAATACTTAGTCATTGTAATTATAATAATGATAATATTATTCAACAATAATAATAACTCATATCCAATTGAACTCGCTCTGTTTCAACTAGCCAAATGAACTAGCCCTAATCCAACCTTCTCTAATATTAATATCCCCTTAATGTCGTAAATTATTTGATCCTCCTGCTTGTTTAATTGTTGTAACAAATAGCTGTGCTCAACACATACTTTCATAACAATTAGCTAATCGACACTCTTTTTCTTATATAAAAAAAAAACACAAAACAAAATAAATTTTCAGATTGACTATCACAGCATCGTGTCCAATGAATCTACAATATTTCCCCATGGATCGGCAGTTGTGTCACATCGAAATCGAAAGCTGTAAGTACACCGTTTGCTTATTAATTCCAAATTAAATTTGTATGCAAATAAAAGTAAACAAGGCAAAAAAAATACTAAATGCAATTTTATATGAAAATAAAATACAAGTTGTATTAACAAAACTCATTCAGAATAAGAAGCACTTAACTAAAACAAATACAAGTGGCTAAAGTAAAGTGCCGATGCGCTTAGTATTGGCCCAATTTAAATTTGAAGATTCGAATCTCCAATATCTATTTCCTACACACACGAATAGTTTTTTTTGGCTTACAGTTTAGTATTTCTATGATATCCAGCCCATAACTAATTGCATCTGCACCAAACTCTGGCCACTCAGCTTAAGGCCACGCGCTGTTTGTTCAGTGTGGGCAGAACATTTAAATTGAATTGAAATTAAACTAAAGCATATTTAACAATAACAAAAAAATATTTATTTGAAGAAATGCAAATGTAATTCATATTACACAGTACAGTAAACACACATCTATCAATATATAAATGCAATACTTGTATGCATATTTGAAATTGTCTGACATCCAGGCAATTGGACGGACCAGGATTGATGACTCTTTTGTTTATAATAGCATTGACATTGAATTGTATACCCAAATCAAGTGAGGTTTCCGTAGTTTTCAGGCACATCGCTCGTTTTCTAGTTCTCAACTTATATTTTCAATCGCTTTCTGTTGTTCATTGTAAATCTTATTTGTTAAGAAAATGGACCCATAGAAACACAAAAAAAGATATACATATAATTAATTAGTTCTGCTTATAAACAAACTATATACATAATAATAGATAGAGTATTCTGCGTACATTTTCAACTTTTTATGTTTACTTTAAGCCAATTCGATGTGACAATTTTGCACAGACGCTAATTCAGATGATTTAACCGTATTTTTTCCACGATTTATCCTGTAGCATATCGTATAACTATTTTATTCTCATGTTTCATCCATGTGCCCTCGACTCAAATTCCCAGTTATTAAAAAAAAAAAAAAAAAAAAATTAAAAACAAAACCAAAACCAAAACGAATTCATATGATTGGTTAGTTTTCGGTCGCCTTCTCACTTACAGCAACCGCAGAAGGCTCCTGATAATGATCGATCGATTATACTGAAAACCGAATGCAGAACATAACTGAATAAAATGTGCTTAATAGTATCGATGCTGTTTTCTGTCAAAAACGTACAACTATAATACTATAACTTACTCTTAAAACAATTCTATGTAAATTACAAAAAGGAATTTATTTAAATACTCGTAATCGTAAATACGCAGCACGCTTTTACTCAGAGGTCACACAATTACCTAATGTAAATACATTTAAATCGATATCGGAATCGAAGTCAATATATGTTTTCTTTGTTAAAATAAACGAATTAAATACACACTTCACATTATCGGGGAAAAGATATTACTCACCATAGATAAGTTATGAAATACCTCTAAAAGTCTAATCTTAAGATACTTGTAAGCACCCAGCTCGTAAACATACTATATATCGATCTAACTTATGAGTGAGTGCATTTTTAAGTGTTAATCGATCTATCCGAGAATACTGATACAATCCTCCACCTCCTTTTAACTACAACTACAACAATAACAAACCATAAAAAACAAACATGAAAACAAACAAAATAAAACAATTACTATATTTAATTAACTACCGCCCCCTTTTTGCAACAAATAACAACAACAACAACAACAACAATTTCATGCAATCAACTACAACAACTACAACCAGTCGGTTACACGATGCGAGATATCCGATATTTCTGGAGAGATGGACTGAGTAGTGTTGGCATGAGCAGTGAGGTCGAACTACCGCAGTTCCGAGTTTTGGGACACAGGCAGAGGGCGACCGAAATAAACCTAACCACAGGTACCCCCATACATTAAAAATTCATACCAAAACAAATGACAAAAAAAAAAAAAAAAACAACCTAAAAAAAAAACAATAAACATTGTTAATGATTGACATTAACATCTTCTTTGTTGTGACAACATTTTTATACAATCTTGTTTTTGTTCATATTTCGTAATAAATTGTTTAGTTTTGATTTACTTTCAAAGGGTTTTAGCGCATATTCAACATACAACATGCACATTTTCTTTAGTTTTGTGTTCACCTATATATCGAGTGCTAACTGTAACTTGTTCTACTAACTACATACTTACATACATATTGTGTTTCGAGTGTCCTCTACTAACCTCTGTTGTGCCTTTGATTGATTTGATTGATTGATCACTTAATCGATTTATTAACTGTTTAGTCAGTACGCAGCAGTTGTAGGCAGCTACGATTACGATAACGATAACGATAACGATTTGTTACCGATTCTTATTTTAAACTTTTCAGTTATCGAGTCGCAATTTTACTTAATGTCCCGTACCAATTCCAATTGTCGTCCAGTTAGCGCATTTGCTTGGGTAGGCTAACAATGTGTAACAAACTACAGAATCAAAACAATAATATAATTCCCTATAAATACATATACTAAATAAATACACTTAACAGAACACACAAGAGCACCCGTTTCTGACACCTTAATTGTTAAAGGTAAAATAAAAAAATTAACTACTGCCAATAAGAACAAACAGTAGCTTTAAGTCTAGTTGAAAAATAATAATCCAAATACTGGAATATCCACTTGTATATTAATTGTAAATTGAAATTGTAATATATAAGAGCTCTATATATTATAATGTAAATCAAAAAATATATTTAACAACACTTTAAGCAACAAGTTCTGAATGAGACTATTAATTAATAAAATAAACAAAAAGAAAATTTTGAAAAATCAACATACTATAAATGCTTAAAGAAATTTGATCAACTAACTATACGAAATTATTTTTATGCCAATCATTAATAGTCTCACGAAATGTATTTTTTGTTTTGTGCATATTTTTCGTCAAATGAACTACAACGACAACCACACACCGAAATGTGCCGAACTACAACTATAAAAAATATATATCGAAACAATCAAATATTAAATGATAATATAATGCAACTTGAAAATTGAATTCATCGATAAATTAATCAATCCCACTACAAACAACATATATATAAATACATATATATATTAAATTACATATACATGTATGTATTAATATATATACACTAATGGATAGTCGGCTACACGATGCGTGACATACGATATAAATGGAACGAGGGCCCTAACTCGGTTGGTGTCTCAAGTGAGGTATCGCTGCCCCAATTTAAGGTCTTGGGTCATCGTCAGAGAGCTATGGAGATCAGTCTTACCACAGGTACCTGTAGACGGTTACCGATTTTTTTAACTTTACTTTTAACCTTATATATTACATATATTTATATATTATATTTATATTAACCTTTAATACTAATTCATATACACAAATATATGTATATGAAAAATAGTGGTGATGAATGATGACAATATACTTATGCTTACTTAAATATACATATATACATGCATCGATGTATATATCTATATTTTATTTTTTTTATTTTATTTTTGTTTATTTTGATTTTGCCTTTTGATATTCAGTTTGATAATTTGATTTATCTTAAAATTTCAATTACATTTAATCCAAACAATTTTTTTAAAGCACTCGTACTACTTCATTCAACTAAAACGACTGACTTGCAGTTATGTCGGACTAAGCCTCCTTATTATATATATATATACACACATAAGAAGTGCCAGTTGCTGAGGCTACAACTGAAAATGGCGGCAAAACTGCAACAAATGCATGAACTTAAGCATAATATTTTGCTATCTTATCAACTCCATTTACCAATAGCTCCAAATTAGTTATATCAACAAAAGCCAATCTATCAAATATTTAAAATTTTTAAAAATAACCCTAAAAAGTATGGAACAAATTAAAGTAATAATTACCCATCTTCGGGTCGCCGAAATTTAAATAACCTTGCAGATGGTTCAAACCAAGGACCGTAACTATATTCAATTTTTAAAATATAATTTACAAATTTCAAATAATTTGTGATTTTAATCAACAAAATAAAAATTATCTTTAATGTTTAGTATGCATTAAAAAAAATTTAAATAAAAATGTGTTAGTGATTTAACTTTGTTTCTCAATTGTTCTTTTTATACAAGTTGTACAATAAAATTCATAGATATAGAAAAAGAGATTCTAATATACATATATATCATTTGTCGTCAAATTTATGACACCCTCTGCAAGGTTATACCCAAGGAAAAAATCGTGCCTATTCAACGCACTTTTCAGGGATACTTCTACTAAAAAGCCTGCGTGCTTAGCGGCTTGACTTGAACTCGAATCTTTCAGAATTTATACTAACAACTAAGCGAAGAAATAGTGCATGTAAAGCTAGAGAAACTTAATATATTTTTAGAAATTCATTTAACTCACTTTTTCGATTTGTTTCAATATTTTCTAGCTATCGGCTTGAGTTCATTTTATGCTTTTCATTTCAGTCATTATTTCATAATTATAATCAAAAATAGAACAAAATATATAAATAGCAATGCCAAGCAATTAAAAGTGTTTCATTCTCCATTCTCCATAAATTTTAAGAATAAAACGAAAATTCAATCAAACTGACATTTACTTAGTGAACTTGGTGCCATAAATGCAATAAGCAATTAATAAAAAATATACATCTAAATTTTGGGTAACAACACAATTTATTAAATAAAATAAAACATCTTGCGATGCTTATCTTTATATGGCTTATACTTAGAATAACATCCTTTCGATTAATGCCTGATATAAATAATAGTAATTTTTATATTTTTCAACTGCCACACACAGACCAAGACA
Source organism: Drosophila subquinaria (assembly GCA_037043405.1). Taxonomy (NCBI): domain Eukaryota; kingdom Metazoa; phylum Arthropoda; class Insecta; order Diptera; family Drosophilidae; genus Drosophila; species Drosophila subquinaria. The sequence continues at coordinate 396,548 of JBAMBL010000329.1, read as the reverse complement.
TATTCAAATAATTTTCTATATATAAAATCTATTATCTTGCCACATTTAGTTTTACTACCATGCAAATACTAACTAGAAAAAAGTCAAAATTGTCGAAATTCAAAATGCTATTGATTGATTAGTATGATCTAAATAACTACAGCAAAATCTATAAAAGTAACATTTGTATTGTACAAAAATTACAAAAAAAAAAACACAATAAACTTTAAAATTAATCAAAGTTACTCCTATCAATAAAATCTAAACGCAAATCATTAAAGCTTTTTTAATACTTTATTAGATGAAAAAACACCAAAATCAAGAAGAGAACAAAACTGATCACTATACATATATATAAATAAATATATATTAAACAAAATCAAAGACACGACGCCCTCCCAAGCATGCTCTCATCTTTAAAGTTTCGTTTCGTATTACATATAAAAACAAACTCTCGTTGGATTAAGAAAATGAGAAATATATTGTGACCAACTGGGTCCTTGACTAGCTCTGCTCATCTCTGCTCATTCGTACTATAATTTATGATTATATTTAATTTAATTTTTTTGCTATTGCAGCAACAAAATGCATTTACGGGCACTCTTATGAGGTGTTCTCTCTTTAATAAAATATTATTTCTGTTAAATATACATATCAAATGAGTTTGCAGTGTTGCAAGTAGGCGACTGCAATCTTAAGTATTACTTATGATTTAAGCACAAATTAAAAGTTTGATAGAAAATTTAATGCTATAGTGCAGTCGATAAAACATTTTTATTTTCTTTTTTTTTTTTGAGTTTTCGATTACTTAATTTAACTTATTGCTACTAAAGAGCCAATACAAATATACCTTACCACATACTAATACCTATTGCATACACATATTTTATATTATAAAGTTTTTTTGTCACTTATAAGCATCGATACACGTCGATAAATGTGTGTCGGAAATAAGCTATCAACTTAAATGTTGCAGCTATCGAAATACTCGTATCTCAGTTAATAATGCGCTCATACTTATGAAAATGCTTACTATAGATTATAATTTGAATTAATTCTTTTTTGTTCTTAGCCCTTTTGCTCTGTATTGATTGGTTGATTTATGTACTTTAAGATTTCATATTTTTTTGTTAAGTGACGAAATCTTATTATTGTTAATAATAACTATTTCTTTGTTTAATATATACTCCATAGAAAAAAAGTATATAAACATTGACTAATAATATATTACTCTCTACTCTCTTTTTCTCTTTCTCTCCCGTTCTCTTTTCATGTATGCAAATATAAATTCAAAAATATATTGCATATATTGCAATCTGTGCCAACAAAAATAATATTCCAAAATTAATACTATAAAAATACCACTAAAAACATATTTAAAAAAAAAAAAAAAAAAATAATAAAAAATTCATGATAAACAGGCAACTATTCACGTTTAGCCTGCGAAATTCAATTCGTGCGTTCGATGGGCTATTATCTTATACAAATCTACATACCCTCTGGACTGATCGTTATTATATCATGGGTATCATTTTGGCTCAATCGCAATGCAACGCCGGCGCGTGTGGCGCTCGGTGTGACAACCGTGTTGACAATGACCACTTTGATGTCGTCAACAAATGCAGCGCTGCCAAAGATTTCGTACGTCAAGTCGATTGACGTCTATCTGGGAACATGCTTCGTTATGGTCTTTGCCAGTCTACTGGGTAAACAAAATCTAGCGAAAAACATTTAACAAACCAACAATAAATCCAAACCAATCAAGTAGTCAAATTACAATTTCCATAACTCCACACAGCACCACACGGGCATAAACAACTTACTATCATACTCTCTCACATACACACCAACATACACAATTATTATTATAATTATTTTATTTACATTATTTAAATATTATATTTATACAACATGGCCGAACAACACTCAAACTGTTAAGGCCATAGACGATGCAAATCAAACAAAAAAAGCAACAAGAATTTTGCATTTGGTTTCCTTCACCTATTTTCAAATACAAATATTTTTATTACACTTTAACACTGTTCTTCAGCTTCGCGTTTTGCAGCAAATAACAACAAAGTACAATAACACTCTTTCAATAATACTTAAGTATAAAGAAAACCAAATGCTCTTATGACAAATTCAAAATCCTTTTTACTTTTGCAATTGGCAAATGAATCAGATAGTTCTCAATAAAAATTTCTTTGATTTCAAATAATCCTGGAAGTAGAGTACTGATAAATGTTTATGATTAAATTGTTTGGGCACTTTTGAAGGCTCGTTCATAATTAAGAATTGTTTGAAATATATTTGATTGAACTAAGTATACCAATATCAAGTATATTTCAAACTGTATTTCAAGTCGAATCAATGCTCTAACTTTAAACTTTCTCTCTTAAAATCCTAACATCTTAAGCAACAACTCACACTAACCTACAAAAACTGTACTCAGGTCAACAAGATGAAAAAAAAAAAATGAAATCTCTTTTTTCGTATTTGTATGTTATTGTTAATTTCTTCTATACAAAGAAACAATGCAACTATCATCTAAGGAAAATGTATGCAAATTCATAGATATGCGTTGCCTAAGTAAGGACACAATATTTCCAAACACACACACAAACACACACACTTTCCCACCCCCGCACACAAGAACACACACACAATAAACACACAGAAACACAATGTTAGCTACACAAGAAAAGCTTTTAGATAGCCCTAAACAATCGAAGCATGCTATGAAATTATTTTAGCCTTTTAGCTTCCACTTAACTGTACTCGTATTGTTGTAGCCGCCTCAGGTTGACTTTGTGTTTTAGCACTCAAAAACAAAACAAAAACAAAAAAATCGAAAGAAAAAAAAATGAAAATGAAAATGAAAACAATCAGCAAATCATGAGAACTGCATACAAAATGCACATGAGCGAACACATTTCAACCTGTAATGGTACCCAGATATTAATATACGCCCAGCTTCCACTACTATAACGCATTAAAAATACAACGAACAGCTAAATTCAAATTAATCAAAATTCAAAATCAAAAACAAAACACAATCAACCATCAATCTCCAGCCCATGGTAAGAGCTGAAACCAAGCGCCAAAAAAATATCAAAAAAATAAAAAAGACTAAGGAAAAGATACAATTGAAATGAACCAGCATGCCTTGCGTCACACCTGGCTTGAGTCGCGATTGAATTGAATAAAAGAACAAATACATAGTACACTGTAAATAAAGTCCATGAAAGATGTGCTCGGCGTAGCATCACATAGATATCGGATATATCAACATCTTTCAGTCAAAAGCCTCAAGAGATGTTGCCAACAAATCAAAATACCAGATAACATTTGGATTGTCAAGTCTGTGTCACATTCAACTATGTGTCTGTGCCACAGACATGAAAATTCGAAATGTGAACGGCAATATCATACAAATATACGATATGCTTGAGCTTTTAGGTAAGATATGATAGATTGGTCTCTGTCTATTTTGTTTTCGTTCTATTCTATGCATTTACAGCAAAAAAGACGTTCTAGGATGGGGTAAGTAATTCATTCCATCTCGTTAGTTACTCGTTCAACGTTTATTCTTATCCCTCATTGTTGGCTATCCAAACAGTTCGACGAGTGGCTCTTTTCTACCCCCCAAAAACAAAACAAAAACTAAGAATAGAGCACGAACAATAAGTACAGTATAAGTGTAACTATAGCGCAGCTTAGCGACATATAGTTCTGTTGGATCCCGATCCCTTTTATATCCGATGCATGCTATAACTTCTTCGGATTGTAATACAAACGTACACATATGCGTATTACGTATACGTAATATGTAACACGGAACACGGAAATGTGTGTGTCCCCTACACAGGCGACTGTTCAATGAATTTGCATTTACGGCACGCACATAGACATTTTCCTTGAATGATGGTCTCAACTGCAGATATAATATTTGTACATAAACCATTTGGATACAAATGAATTTTGTTCACTCATTTCTCAATAAACAAACAAAACAAACAACTACAGCAACAGCTACATATAACAACAGAAGCAGACAGACAGTAACTGACAAACACTTACACACACACTCACACGAAGATACACTCACACATACACAGACATACATATACATTAACATTCACATTCACATTCACAGTCATTTAGTCGCTACACTTTAATTATTCTAAATCTCTCTCGCTCTATCTAAACCAACCTCTCTTACACCGTACACTGTACACCATACGAGTACACCCCACACACACCCACACACACCCACACTTACACCTACACAACACTCGCTTTTCACAATTTTTCCTTTGCCTGGCTAACAAACTAAATAATTTTTTAATTTTTTGCTTTTTTTTCCAATATTTTCAAATACACTGGGGCAATATTGCTTCATGTTGATTATCTATACCCTGTACCCAAATCAAAGAAATCCTTATCTGAACCGTTCGTCGTCTGAGTAAATTGTCAACAGAATAGGTACTAGATGATTTTTATTTCAAGTTAAATCAATATATCGATAAAAATCGTCCAACTTAATTGAATCATTTCTAAAGTTTCTTAAAAATCGCATTAAATGGGTTTAGTGTGCATAAGATCTAGGTACATGGTATCTGCTGGTTGAGCACCCTCGACTGTATTATTCTTACTTGCTTTTTTACCTCTAATGCTAGACCAAAGTCCAATATCCCCTTTCGAGTTTAATTTACATGTTTTAAACATATCGAACATAAATCCATAATTCTCATAATTCTTTTCTATTTATCTTACTTTATCTACTATTATATATATATGTATACATGTGCATACTTATGCACATCTATATATATTTGAAAAACTAATGCCAAAAATTAATATGCTCCAACAACGCTCCATTCTCCCCATACTTTTTCAATACCGAACTTCAAAATTTACAAACTGTGCAACCATCCAACTTTTGACAACAACAATAACAACAACAACAACTACAACTACAACAAAAAACTATCAACAAAAATCATCATCAAAACTCATATGGAACGCGACTTGATTCAAAATTTTGTGCATCCGCCATAAACCCCGAACCGCCAACCACCGTTTGCCCCATTTCAATATCAATATCAAAATCAATTCAATATCAAAATCAATCAAATCGCAATCGCAATCAATCAAAATATCGAATTCTTACATTAACAATATCTCAAAATCGCTATACTAAACTGACAAAAACAATTCGAAACTATATTCAAATCATGTCGCAATCATAGAATACGCCACCGTCGGCTATATGGCAAAACGAATTCAAATGCGAAAACAAAGATTTATGGCGATCCAAAAGATAGCTGAACAAAAAAAGCAACAGCTCGATGGTGTGCAGCAGCAGGCCAATCCGAATCCGAATGTCGGAGGCGGACCCGGCCCGGAGCATGGACATGGGCATGGTCATCATGCCCACAGCCATGGTCATCCGCATGCGCCCAAACAAACAGTGAGTAACCGCCCAATCGGCTTTTCAAATATCCAACAAAACGTTGGTACGCGCGGTTGCTCGATAGTGGGACCCTTGTTCCAGGAGGTGAGATTCAAGGTCCATGACCCAAAGGCACACTCCAAGGGAGGCACCCTGGAGAACACTGTGAATGGCGGTCGTGGCGGACCCCAATCCCATGGACCTGGCCCGGCGCCTGGCGGCGGCCCTGGACCTGGCGGTGGCGCTGGAGGCGGTGGTGGCCCTCCAGATGCCGGCGGTGATCCGGAGGCAGCAGTGCCAGCACACTTACTCCATCCGGGCAAAGTAAAAAAGGTAAAGGTAAAGATCGTACAAGATGCGGCATTACCAATAAAAACAAAAAATTAAATAAAAATATTTTCTTTTATTTGTAATAATTTAATTATATTTTTAATTCCCCGCAGGATATTAACAAGCTTCTGGGCATAACGCCCTCGGATATCGACAAATACTCGCGCATTGTGTTTCCCGTTTGCTTTGTCTGCTTCAATCTGATGTACTGGATCATCTATCTGCACGTGAGTGACGTCGTTGCCGACGATCTCGTCCTGCTTGGAGAGGAATAAATGGCCAGACCATGGAGGACAAGATGGAGCAGTGCACATGAGCAGGTCAAGAGTATAGCAGGGCGCTGAAAAACAACAAAATAGAAAACAAAAAACGAAAAAACCAAAAAAAGATCATTAACCAAAATTAATTTTAACTAGCGATATGAAAAATGCAAAAGCATATTATTGTTAAATACGAGTATTATGGACGGAGAGCAAAGGATATTGTTAAATAGATTTACGTGAAAAATAAAACAGATACATTTAGAATTAAGAAACGAATAACAGCAAAAACACGATGAATAATCAAAAGCAGCAAATAGTAGAGAACAGTAAACAAAAAGCAAAAGCAAAGAGATCGTAATGCATTGAATAATAATAATAAAGAAGAGGGAATGTCGTGGAAACAGTCGCAGCATAGATAAATACAAAAGCAAAAACAAATCATAGCACAATTTCAATAATTTATTGCACCCGATGCAATTTACACCGATGCAACATTAATAATCTTAGAAGCATAATTTTCAATTATTGTATGATTGATAAAGCATATCGAACAAGCATTGAAGGGCTCTTTGTACGAATGAGATATGCACATATACGAGAGAATCACTGAACCTGCCTATATCATATAGGTGATCGAGCCCTCTCGGCTATGGCATTCTTAGGTTATTCCAATTTACTTGCCCACTACTTCCCTTAGAAGAGTCTTCCTTAATTTAGGCAACTTAGTTTTAATTTTAATCTTAACTTTAGTTTTTGTGCTTTTGGTTCTTAAAACCCCTTGAAGCTGCACGCAGTTAAAATCGAAAATCTATCTTAAAGAGACCCCATATGTTATTTTATTTGATTTTTCAAAACTGACCACTTTTTAGCGCTTCCAAGAAAAATGGCCAAATTTTTTAGGAATTTAAAACGATAAATTTTCAAAATGCAAATCGTACTTATACATATAAATGAACTCATTTAAATAATTTAAATATAAAAAAGAAAAAGCATAAAATTTAAAATTTTTAATAATTTGCACATTAAATTAAATAAATACAAATAAGGGGAAAGTTCTTATGTACAATATTACCTTCAATGGCACCTTTTGAAAACAAAGGGCATCGGGCATAAAGAAACAAATTTAAGACAATACCTTAATGGCAACTTTTGTAAATCAGAACGAAAAAATTACAAAAATAAGAAAATCCAATAAAAAAGATATCACAGAAATCCATCTTCAAGACAACTTTGCGGCACCATTCAAAAAAAAAAATAAAACTATTAAAAAATGAATAAGGTAAACTTTGAAATCAATAGATGCAAATCGAAAATATAGATAGCTTATGTACACAAATTTAAATGAAACTGCCTAAGAACCTAGCGAATAAGAATCACAAATAGTTGTTTAACAAAAGAGGATAGTTGATAGCAAATTAATTTGAACAGTTGTATATATTGTACTTAAAGTGAAATAAGCACATTCTGAAAAGCAAAGTAGGAGCAAAACTTCGCAAGGAAATTATGAATTAATTAATATTAGCTAAATTAATATAATTACATCTAGTTACAGTAACTCAGAAAAACGTTCAAGGAGTCAATAAGCGATTAATATAGCAGTAAAGACAAATGCACCATTTAAATTAGCTTAGAATATATACACACACACACACATTCACAGTTACACAGACACACTAACAGACATTTACACCCTAAACATATTCAAAGTTTTGGTGAGTTCTCAATAAGTCACTCAAAATATTTAGTTTAAATAAAAAAAAAGGCAAGTGAGTTAAACAAGATAAAAGGGAAAACAAAAGCAAACAAAAAATCCTGGCACAAAAATAAGAGAAAAAAATAAACAATTATCGAGATCATGAAAAATATCATCAATGAATTTTAATTTAATAGCTATCCTAAGACGATGTGAATGCGCCTTAATATGCGCTATATCTAAGGCTAAAGTTTTTTGTACAGTTAGCTAAAGTTATAGCTAAGTTATAGCTGAGGTATACACCACATGAGTAGCATCTAACAATTTATGGATATGGATAATACAAGTATGATAGTTATACAAAAAAAAACACACTTATACATTCATACATACATACCTTATATATGACAGCAGCATCCCACACATTATATACATAGATATATGTATGTGCGATACGATATATATATATATATTTAATATGTATGTATGTATGTTATGAATGTACTTTACAATAACAGAACGTACTTAAGCACCTATATGTAGCACGAGTTTTTTATATGTAAACCAAAAACAAATTATTTTATATACACAGTAATCCCATAAAGAATAAGGAAAATGAATATAACATTTAAATTCTAGGCTCAATACTGTCTAAATGTTTGGAGACGAGGATATCGAAGAAAAATAGCTAATTCTACACAGTCAACAAGGCACAGTGACCCCAAATACTCGTGGCCCATACTATGCATCGTGTTAGAGCAGAGCTATCAATAGTATTATCATCAGCCGGGTATCGATGCTTATCTAAGATATAGATGTTAATTTTAAATATATCAAAAAAACTGCTATCCGTTGTAATAGATTATAGTTTTTTTGATACGTCTTTTACTGATATATTTAAGGCTGGTATCCCCCAAGTTCCCGTTAATACTATCGATAGCTTTGCACGCAATTGATCTAAGCTTAACCACACCTATAATCCAACAAATATATAGCATCTGAACGAAAATTACTTTATTAACTTTCTAGACACACGCACACACACACACACACACACACACTTACACATACACTCGCAACATTTTTGTATGCTACAAAGTCTAAAGGATCAGTTGAGCCAAGTACTTGAATACATGGATTTGAAATAAAGCAACTGCAATTGATTTACATCTACCAAAAGACGAACAACAACAACAACAACAATAAGATGTAGAAAATGAATATTCTTAGGAACACAATACATATTTTCAACAAATAGCTAGAATCTGAATCAGAATCAGGCAGTAAACGCAACTCGACATCAAGTGAAATCGGTGATAAAGACAACAAAAACAAAATTCAAGTATATATGTGGATATAAACGAGTACATATATATATTTTGTAGCTATACAGATGTCGAAATTCAATTATACTCGTATGCAATATGAAGATATAGTAAAAATGGAAAAAACATAACAAAATAGTTAAATCAAAATGTTTATAAATTGAACAAAAAATAAAATGGATAATGCATAGGTTTATCTATTAATTAAGTTCTATGCAAAAAAAAGAAAACGACGACAAAAACAACAACAAATAGCTGCTCAACGGTTTCGGAGCGTATTTCCAAAGAAAATTAAGCAAAACATTTTAGTTTTAAACAAATAGCTGAGCATTTTAAAAAACAAGCAAAGAACAAGGACAACTAATTAAGTTAATTGTATTTACTTTTCATATTCTTTTTTACTCTACACCTAGTTATTTATATAATTTGTTAAAATTTAGTTGTATTTAAGTATATAAGTAAATAGCAAATAAAACATTAAATTAATACTAAATAAATAAGAGGCAAAGCATTTAGGACAAATAATGATACAAGCCCTGAAATGAATTACTTATATACAACAAAACAGAAAAAACAACAACACAATGAAATGTTTGAAGCATTTTTGGTGCCATCGCTTAGACGAGGGCACCAACACCAGCGTTTTATATACTACATAGTACATAATGAGTAAAATATGAGAAATTAAAATATGTATACATATAGAGTTACATATACATACTGGTATATAAAGCATGAAGTTGCATGTATGTACATGATGTAATAATTACATTGTGTACGTATAGATTATGTATAATAATGTATGTATTATATATATGTATGTATGATGGTCTCAAAACATAAAATTCTAAAGTATTTAGATAAGCAAATGAACAAAAAGCAAAGAACTAAAAATAAAGAAGTTACAAACATAAGCTAAATATTTAGTTCGAGTTGAAACATAAATCACAAGAAAATGATTAAAAATAAATAATAATAAACAATTCCCTACACACACAAACACTAAGAACACACACATACATACATTCATAAAACTGCACCATAACATTTTTTAATGCAACCCAAAAAAAATAATATTATAATAAAATGTTTATGAAACAAATATAATTATTGATAGTTGGTAATTCCCCCCAAAATAGCAAAGATTGAAAAATTGCACAAATTAACTTGCAAAATGAAATTGAATACACACACACACACACACATACATTCAAACATACTTATGGTTGTACACCTTTTTGTAGATTTGTACTTGAAATTGTTTTTAGTTTTTATTTAACAGCTAGATAAATAAAAGGGAACCCCAATTAAAGTGTTGAAAATCTGAAATCTTGTTATCTAATTATTAGTTTCATTTGTTGCTCAAATAATCTAATTTAGCATTTACTCACTTAGCATATTCATTATCAATTAACTGAATTATCTCAGCACAACTCAAACTACTTACTCCGGACTGCTGCAGACTTTCGATTTAATTCATTTTCGGAGATTTATTTAAAGTATTGCTGGTTTCCTTAAACTTGTACCATGATGACAGATGCTATAAATGCTACAAACGCGTATCTATAATTTTTTGTTTATCCGTCCATTAAATAAAAGTTCCTATTTGCAATAAATGAATATTTGTTATGATTATTCACCACGTCAGCAGCCAACAACAACAACAAGAACAACTCCCACGAAGCAGTCAATTCTTATCATAATTTCCATTTTGATTATAATTATTGATTCACAAGTTGGCCTCTCGTCAATTACAATTTGTTCTTTCCATCTCTCTTTATTCCTAACTTATCCCAGTTTATCATCAGGCATTGGTTTTACTTATCGAATACTTACTGCACATTGTTTTCGTTGCTCAAAATAACCAATCCAGTATAATACCCCGACATAGTAGATAAGCAAGCATTATGCAACTGTTTGAAATCGAAATAAAACCGAAAAAATAAATGCAATGAAAAACAAAATATATGTAAGGTAAAAAGAAAAACAAAAAACAAAGAGAACAAATAATTTAAAGCGTAATGCGTATGTAATGATTGATCACTGATCACAAATTTTGACTGTGTTAATTTCGTTATATATATATAAAAATAAAAGGAAATGGGAAAAGAAAGGAGAAGACAAAAGTATAATGAAATATCTATAGCGTATAAAAATAAATACACATATAACAAAACAAAACAAAACACGCAATAAATGTTACAGAAAGATGAAAATCAAAACAAAAAAAATAAAAACCAAATAGAACCTATAACATTAAGTTGAAAGCTAAATTAAATGAAATGCGTCAAGCAAAGACAGTGGGAAACATCCAAACCAAGAAGATAATTATTATAATATTGCAAATGAAGCGAATACGAATAAAAATATGTAAAAAACAAAAATTACAAACACACGATTGTTTTTAATGGGATGGGGATTGCGGAAATATATTTTTTTATTTTTCATGAACATTTATTTAATTAACGCGATTGATAGTCAAGAAAATGATTGAGTTAAAATACTTAAAAATCCCTTTACATCACTAATAATTTCTTATGTATTTATTTCATAACTGAAAGACAACTGCTGTACTGTTTTTATGTGTTAATTTATTTATTTGTTCTTTAAACAGAAGTTTTATGACCTCATTTGAAAATAACATACAATTCAATACGTTGTGGTATATTTTAATTACTTTGTTAATATACATATATATTTTTTAAGATATATAGTTATTCATTTAATTAAGTTAACTCTAAGAGAGTCAGTTTCATCTTGTAATTTAAGCTTTGAGTATTTTTGTAGTTATTCGATTTGCAAATTTTGGTTAGGCATTTCAGGTATAAACCGAGATAAGTAATTCGACCAAACTTGTATGCTCTGAATGACGCAAATAATTTAACTAATAAGGTTAAACTTTTAATAACAACATACAACATTGCTTAAGTGCTTATATTAAAGAAAACTTAAATTGGAAATTTCCTATGATGGGCACAATTCCTTATTTCATACATATATATGTGCTAACAATAAGTATACTGATTTCCTAGTATTGCAAACTATAAATTGTCTCTGAGCTAGTTAAAACATTTGCTTTGGCTGATATTATTACTGTTATTTAAGCGTTTAAACAATTTAAACATAGTTTTTACTAAAGTATTTTACTAATTAGTTGACTTAGATATATACACATACATATATATGTACTTTTTATTGCTCGATTATTAGCTGATATTCGAACATCCGCTTCAGGGACTGAGAGAGAACTACAAGTACAACGATTGCGACAGTTACCTATCAAAAAACGATTATAATATACACATATCGATATACTTATGTACAGGAGAGTTCTAAGACTCACTGTCGCAACAATTTCATAAAAATAGGTAAAGCTTAATTAACAAATCGTTGATAATTAATACTATACTTCTATACTGATCCAAAAATAAAGCTTTAAATTATTCGTGTGTGAAATTGCTGCGAAAGTGGAATTGGGAACACGCCTGCTGTACTTATCATTTGCGTTTTAGAGCGTTTAACATATTACATATTACTAATATATAAACAGTGTTATATGCATTTTATGTATATTATTTAAGATGTCTAGATGTATACTCGTATGGTGGTTTGGTATGATTATTGAGCTGTGTACACTATGGCGTCGTTGTATTACATTTAGTATTTCATTTAATATTGCATGTATTTGGTACGAGTATGGACAAAAGACAAAGCGACCCTCTATTACAATTCGTAGGTGACAATCTTAAATGCAAACAGAGTGCTGGTAGTGGTGCTGCAGCTATGAGCTCTCTATTACTGTCCTTGGATATAGTGTATATATAGTCTATATAGAACGTATTGTGCTCATGCTTGGAGTGCCTAGAAGTTAACGAACAACATCAAAGTTGGAGATTGACGACGCATCTTAGGCGTTCGATTCTTTTAGGTTCTCCAAACGTGCTAATTGATTTGAGTCCAATTCCTCGGGTATGCTAGCCCGGCCGCCGACCACCTGTTTGGGTGCCTCAATAACATCCTCGGCTGGTGCCTCGCAATTCATATCCAAATCGTGGGACTGCTCGCCCCCACCTCCACCTCCACCTGCAGCTGCACCGCTGGCAAATGCATCATCGAAATTGGCATCAAAATTGGCCTCAAAGTTGGCTTCAAATGCACTGCTGGCGACTTCAGTGGATGCGCCCGAATTTGATTTGTCAGTGAATGGATCCTCAACATCCGGAAGGACGGGTCCGTCATCCGAGGCCGTGTCAGTGGCATCCAGGCTCGACTGTTGATCCTCTGCATTACAGGATACAGGATACTCAGTCAGTGTTATGGTTACAGCTGGCCCCACTTGACCGCCACCATCAACATCAACAGCATTACCTTCTTGTACAGTTGTCACTGCCTGTGACGACCGTTGCTTTTGCTGCAACACTTTAGCCGATGGCTTCGGCACAATAATGGGCTTTTTATCCACCACTGGCTGTTCCTTGGCTTGTGGTTCCTTCTTCTCCTCCGGCTGCTGTTGTTCCTGCTTCTGCGGCTGCTGCTGTTGCTGTGGCTGCTGCTTATCGCTAGCCGCAGTGGTCTTTGACTGTTCACTCTCTCCTACTGGTGGGAAAGATTTATCGGCACCGTCTTCAACCATTGGGGTTGCAGCGGTAACAATTATTTGTGCCATACCTAAGTTCAAAGTATTCGCATTGGCGCTGCTTTTAGCTGCACCGCCCTCCAGTCCCTTGGACAACTGCGGTGGCGGCATTGACGGTGGCATCTTCCCATCGTCACTGAGATCGTCCTGCAACGTCCAAGAATAAATCAATTCATTAGTTTTTTTAAACTTACACATTGTATTCTTTTTTATGTTTGTTTTACCTCCGTGCCAGGCTCTTGTATAAGAACTGAGTTAGCATTAAATACAAAGGAGAGAAAAATAATTCACTTAGTTCACTTGATCATTACTCGAGTTTCAGTTATTAAATTATAGATTTTTATCAAAATTAAACCCATTTTCAAGTGTGTAGAACGTTTTAGGCTCAATCCAAAGTGAAAGTTCTTGAACGGGGAGCATGTCCAAGAGCCAAATACACGTTTAAAGGGTATTACATATATTACATTAAATACAAAATTATATTTATACACATTGTTCGTGGTAGGTGGATGCACATGCGATATACATAAGTTAAATATGTGACAGAGATAAAAAACTATTTTTTTAACTGGTTAAAATAAGCTTAAAAGGGTAATATGGTCTGTATAACATGGTATATTTAACAGGTAAGGTATCTCCGACGCTATTAGGAAGGAACGGAGTGACGAAATAATCGTATAAGGGGAAATCCATATTTAAATCTTGATGTTCTATTAAAATAATGAAATTTATGTATTTGAATCTAAGGTGATACTTAAGGTTTTTAATAAAAAGTATTTCATTGGAACATTCTTTCTTTGTATTCTGTTTTATAAACCATAAAATGAAATAATTTATTTTAGGATCAGACTCCTTCAAAGTTTAAATATTGAAAGTAACATCAGGTATGTACAAAAATATCTAAGTAATTTAAGCCTTCAGAAATACATAAGTATTATTAGTTAATTTATATATTTAGAAGTTAGGGAAAGAAGTTGAAAACAGGCAACAGTTTATTTAAGTCAAAACCCATTTAAGTTACAATAAAGTTTTGGAATTTAGGAACATTAAAGAAAAGCTTACATTAATTCAAAAAGTATAGCAAGTAATTAGATCAGCGGTGGGCACGCAGTGGCTCCGGGAGCAGTGACTGCTCCCAACTATATTTCTATAGTTGTTATTGTTGTGTTTTCGAATTCAGATTTCGTGCCGACCGCTGAATTAGATAGTTAGAATGCAATTTGCAACATACGATATTTAATAGAATTTTAAATTTAAGTATATTACAAAAAAAAATAAAGAAGAATAAAACTTAAGAGAAGCTCAAAAATGGAATCGTAGACATTGGCATAGCAGGTAACACCAATACACCAACACACACACACACACAGAGGAGACACGTTGTTAAGCCTAAAGAACACTGTAAAAAATTGAAGTTAAGTTCTTTCCTTTGGCACTTTCTTAAGACAATTTATAGACATAATAGTAGTTTTGGTTAGGTATTAGATTTTGGATCGATGTAGATAGCACATTAACAGATTGAGAGATACAGATAGAGAGAGAGAGAGAGTGATGGAGAATAGTTACAGTGATGGTTGTGGTGGTGGTACAAGTATTTGGTAGTGGTTAGTACGAGTAGTTAGACGAGCTGCACTTGAAGAATAAGTTTGGGTACCTCTAGAGAATATAGAAGCAGGTATAACAATACTTTTTGATTTTGAAATTAAAACAGATTTGTACTATAGGAAACGATATTGTGTGAAATATAAGTAGAGTTGAGTTTGTGAGGTATTGAAATAGAGTAGAGAGAGAGAGAGAGAAAAGTGTCTGTGTGCCACCAGAGAATTTGGAGGGGCAGCTTAATTACCTGGCGGAGGCATGCTGGGAACTGCAGCGCCGTTTGGTATATAACCGCTATCTCTGTCCTCATCTGCAGCACGACGAGAAAAGATATAGATTTCAACTAAAATACATTTTGAGATTTCGATTTTGTTGCCACTCACCTGCCGTGTCCTGAGAGGCGAACATATCCTCCGTGATGTCGGTCAATTCATGGGCGTACTCTGGCGGCAATGCGGGTGCCGGTGGCAATGCAAAGTTGGGCGGTTCCATCGGTGGCGGTGACTCGTCGCCTCCATCACTGAGCAGCTCGCCCATCTCATCG
The DNA here is from genome assembly GCA_037043405.1 of Drosophila subquinaria. NCBI lineage: Eukaryota > Metazoa > Arthropoda > Insecta > Diptera > Drosophilidae > Drosophila > Drosophila subquinaria. The sequence continues at coordinate 380,724 of JBAMBL010000329.1, read as the reverse complement.
CACTCCTCGACGACCAGCGATGGGAAATTGCCAAATTTGCCATCCAATTCACCCTCCCACCAGCCATCGTCGACACCGTGGGCCGTTTTGGTAATGATCTTAATCTTGTCGCCCTCCTCAAAGGTCAGCTCATCCTCGGCGGTCGCATCGTAGTCGTAGAGCGCAATGCACCACTCGACATCGGATTTGATGCGCTTCTGCGGTGCCATTATGACAGATACCTGGTCAGGCGATTGCATCGAGTCCACCGTTTGATCTTCGTTGTCAACAGTATAGTCGACAGATGAGAACGAGATTTGCGAGCGCAGTTGATTGCCGGAACTACCATTAAAGGCGCCACCAGCGGCATCCTGCTCAATGTCCAGATAATTGTGGGGCACGTAGCCTTCCTCGCCGCGATAATTGCGGGCACGCAGCCAACCATCTCCGTCACCCTCGCCCACAACCTCCAACTGCTCATTCTCAACGATGGTCAGCTCATCGGGATTTTGTGCCTGCATACGTGGAGAGATTCCATTAGTTTTGCGTGTAATACATAAGTGTCCAACTGTTTACTCACCGTGTAGCTGTAGAGCGCTGTGCACTTGAAGATTGCCTCCTTGGGTTCGGGCACAATGGGCTCGTCCTTGTCCTCTTCCTCTTCCCAGTTAACCTCAGTGGGATCTTCCCAACCGCCACTGGCAGTCATCATGGGCACAGGTGCCGCAGCCGAAGGCTGGACACGCTCTCGCTCCTCGGGCTCGTCCTCGCTGTCACTGAAGGTTCGATCCCGCGAGAGTTGCTGCTCCTGTTTGGGCTTAGAAGATGTAGCGGCAGCGGCACCAGCCGCCTCCTCTTTGTCGCTGTCGTAGAATGAATCGGAGCTGGGATTTTCACCCTGACCGGATGCATCGGTGCGCATGGAAATGGAGCTAGCCGAGCGCGTCAATTCCTGCACACCCATAATCTCTGCCTCCTGGACCCATTCATCGACATTGATGCCGCCGTCGCGCAGACACTGCAGACACGCCTCGGCCTTGGCCTTTTCCGTCTCGGAGCGACGGATTTGATCGCGGAACTCATCGATTTTGGTATCTAAATCGGGTCCATTGGGATCATTGGGATCTGAGCGCTGTCCCGCGTCCCGCATCGATTGACACAATGCCAATTTCTTAGCATGCTCCCGTATCGATGCGTTCTCCTTAACCACTCGTCCAGCCAAGTTCTTCGCCTCCTTGGTCAGCGTCTCAGTCGCCGAGTCGTGCTCAGTGGTCACCTTGCGCACCGGATCATTGTCGCAAGCCTCAAAGTCGTACTGGATGTGCTGCTTTAGCACCGGATAGAACAGGTAGCAGCACTGCAGATTGTATTCCCGCGTCAGCTGCTGCGCCTGATCCCTGATCTTGCCAAAGCTGTTCTGCGTGGCCGAGCAAGTGAGCAGCTCCGTGCGTCTGTAAATATAATAGTGAAATACTGTTAAATAATCTGAATTTACAAGAAAAACTCTCTGTCCTGACTGACTAAAACAGCGGTGGGCACACAGTGGCTCCGGGAGCAGCGACTACTCCCAACTATTTTTCTGACTATTCGGCTCCGTGAAGTAGCACAAAAGACTCGCTGTTGTTGTTGTAGTTGTTATTGTTGTGCTCCCGAATTCAGATTTCGTGCCCACCGCTGGACTAAAAGATTTGACAAATGATAATAGCGGAGCTAAAACGGTAAGACCTAGAAGACTGAATTTACTATAGGAAACTTTTAATACTACAGATATAGCATGGAGGGTCGTGGGGATAAGGGGATTCTCCAAGAATCGGGATAAATACATGAATAATGTCTGTCTTTATGCGGGAAGACACAGGACAGTGATGTCCTTGTAAATATTACATTACAGTTATGTCTCTGTAACGAGAAGAGTCACTGGAAAGAATTAGCTACAGTGGTGTCTCTATGACTATGAGAAAAGTAGCAGTCAGAAATTGGTACAGCAGTGTCTCTGTGAGTGTGACTAGTTGAAAAGAGTATGTGCTTAACACAAACTCACCCCATTAGCATCAGGTACTCGGCGACGCGCTCAAAGACATAGTTCTCCATGGTGGTCATCGTGGTCTGTAGATCGACTGTAAAGTAACGATTCTGATGCGCATTGGCAGCAGCTAGACTAAGGATATAATCATTCCGGGCACCGGAAGACTTCTCCTCCAGCAGTTCCTTTCGAGAAGTGACTCGGGCGCTGTTCTTTTGCAATGACGTGATGGACTGGAAGAAGGAGCCCTTCTTCTTCTTCAACTTCTCTTCAATATCTTTGGCCTTGTCGCGAACATCGTGGGCACAGTGCTCCTCATCGAAATACGATTTTTTGGTCTTGTCGACATCGCCCACGCTTAAATGGAGCTCCTTCTGCACGTTGACAATCCCAGAGAGCGATCGCTTTGCAATGGCCAGCTTGTAATCCCGGAGCACCTTGGCCTCATCGGCAATCTGTTGCTGGAACACCTCGATGGCGGCAAGCCGAGCACGCGCCAATTTCTCATTCTCCTCAAGCACGGTGCGCCAAACGCTCCACATATTCCTATTCAAAAATAATATATTTAAAATGATGAAAGGATTCAAAAGAAGAACAGTAATTAAACTGAAACACTTACCAGCGTTCCTCCATTCCATCCATTTTGATATCGGGTATGTTTGGGATCTTCTTGTTGAGATACTGCGATGAGATCTTGAGCAGATTTTCACTATACGATTTCTCAATGGCCGATCGCTTGATGGTGAACTGGCGTATATCCTCCAGGAGATCGCACTCATGTTGATTCTTCAGCTGCAACTTGGCCACCTGCTCCGTGTGCAAATTCTTAAGGAATTTCACATAGTTACCCTGCATGAGAAAGTGGGTTAATAGGATGTGGGAGTAATTATAAGAGATAGATTTAAATCTATTTATCTTATATACATATAAGTAAATCCAAGCCGCTAGCTTAAACCTTGTTTCAAATTAATATTAAAACAAATGAAACTACCTTTAAGTTTTTAAAAATATAACATAAAGTAAAATAAAAAGAATCCTTAATCTTTAATGAATTCAACTTAAAATAATGTTTTAATAATTATTTTTCTGTTTTTAAATTTGAGTTAAATTATATTTAAAAATCAAATTAAATCGCAATTTAATATTGAGCTTGAACAACATCTGCAGACATTAGATTAAGTAAATAATAATTAAATCAAAATTAATTAAAAATTTATATAAATTAAATAATTGTTAAACTATTAGGGTTATACTAAATAAAAATTAATAAGGTTATACTTGTAGTGCATGGAATCCCTGTAAAGAAATAAATAAAAATAAATAAAAATAAATAAAAATAAATAAAAATAAATAAAAATAAATAAATAAATAAAAATATATAAATAAGTGTCAAATTTTTTAAAAATATTTTTTTTTAAATAATTTTTTTTGTAACTGATTTAAGACAAAAGAAATATCATGTTTCTTTTTTTTATAGAAAAATAAATTACCAAGAAATGTACATATATTGGGTTCAACGATTTTTTTAAATAAAAAAAGGTGTTTTTTTTTTTGTTAAAAGAATTACTTGACACACTTGTAAATAATTTCTTGACTCGGATTTTTACCTTGCGTGGAGGCGGCTGCATTCTGATAGCTTTGCTACTAGCACAAAATTGGGCACAGTTCTATCAAGCAGAAGCGGTTTGTTTGTTTGTTGTTCTCGAGCTCTAATCAAATGTCTTTACATTACCTCAAGCAGCTGAAAATGTAAGATGGTGGGCGGGGGCACAAGTGGGTGGTGAAAAAGCTTATAGTTAATGAATAGTTACCAAACAAAACTTATGTAATAAGAGCGTGTGTGAATATGGAAAATCATCTCATTGAGCAACTGCAAATTTATACAATCAATAAAAAATGTGATAAAATTTATGAAAACTTTCACTGGAGCAGCCCCCGACTCCAGTGCACCCTGGCCACTTTTCGCTTGTATCGATTTCTATTCAAGCAAAGCTCGTTAAAATGTTCTTTGCTTTTCCGAGCACTACGATTTTTATAAATTCCATGTTCTAACACTTTTTTTTGACATGATTTGTTGTTGTTGCAAGTTGTCTACCAAACACTTAAGTGGAAAATTATTTTATTTATCCAATTGGTGTGCAATTTTCCCTTTTTCACGCAGCGTTTTTCACGCTGTTCTTTGCGTACTTATCGATTGCGATTTGAATACCGTTGTAGCAGTTTTTCCACGCATACACCGTTATGTTGCGAGAGAACAAATCCAAGAGAGGGAGAGCGCGAGCAAGAGAGTGAGAGTGGGCGAGCAAAATGAAGGGTGTGTGCTCAATGCACAAATCTGTTCATTCATGGCGTTGGCACAATTAACACATGCGCCTTGCTTAGAATTCAAATTCCAACTGCTTCTTTAGCTTTTAACCTGCGATTGATAACAATTTCCTTACACTAGCATTTATTTCACTTGGTTGTGCATTTTTAAGCCCGAAAAGTGACACGCGTTCAGTTGACTGCAAATAACTGAAAGTATAAAACTTAACAACAGTTGGCCTTTTGCATGCTGATAAAACATAAGTATGCTTGCATGTTTATCAATAAGCCTTGACAATTGATAAGTTTTTATTTATTCCACTGATAAGCACGCAAATTTCAAAGTATGCTACGAATTTTGTATTTGCCGGATTTCGTTTTTTGCTAGTACGCTGTTTATGGAAAATACTGCAGTTTTGCATTTTAAAATACTAAAGTTAGAATAAGAGAAATAATTTATTATATACCATGTGTATTGATATCTGTTGCAGTATTTAAGAGTCGATAAAATACACCCGCGCTTTTATCGATGTTATCGAGACATCTCTTGCATTTCACTAGTTAATTTTTGTTTTGTTCACTCACTCACTCTTGAGTTACCCAACACTACCGCTCAGCTGTTTTTCTGTATGAATGTAAATAAAACAAAAACAATTCAGCGGAGCAAAAATGCTTGCGGGAGCGGAGGAAGTGGGAGACCACACGAAAACCTGTTTCCCAGTCAAGAGCAAACAAACAAAACGGTTGCGGCGCCCGCCAAAGCCAATTGTAAAAGTGGGCCGCTAGCGAAGAAGCAGCAGCAGCAACAAAACCAACAACAGCGAAGAAGTTACGCCCGAGTCAAAACTGTGATTTCACTTTTCGTCAGTTTCGTCAGTTTGCCACAGAGCAGCAGCAACAACGGCAGCAGCAGCAGCAGAAAGTGTGGAATTTTTGAAGTGCATTTGGAATTTCTATGATCTGATTGAAAGTGTAATTGTGCATAAAGTAGAGCTATAAATCAGTTACAAGATGCAACGAGCCAGTTCGCTGATTATGCAACAGTTTGTGCGGCACAGGATGCAGCAGCAACAACAACAGCTGCAATGTCTCCAGCGAGTGTTGCCAACTTTCACCAAGTTACAACAACAACAGCAACATCGCTTTACGGCAACGTCAACAGTGAGCAGCAAACAGGCAACGCCGCCTCCGAAACACGACTGGAATCGGGCCGTCAGCGAGGCGGAGCGCATTGTGGGCTATCCCACCTCGTTCCTCAGTCTGCGCTGGCTCCTCAGCGACGAGATCGCCAATGTGGCGCTGCACCTGCGCAAGCTGGTGGGCAGCGCCCATCCCCTGATGAAAACGGCCAAGTAAGTAATGGAATTTTATATGCAAAGTGTTCCCTGCTAATCCGAATCCCCTCCAGACATCTCTTGTACAATGGCAAGAACACAATGCAGGCCTGGGGACTGATTGTGCTGCTGGTGTCCAAGGCGGGCGGACATGCAGCCAGCATTCCGGATGTGGAGCAGGACAAGAGCGCTGGCGTCCTCCACTCCCAGCGTGCTCTCGCCGAGGTCACTGAGATGATACGCATCTCCCACCTGGTGCACAATGTGAGTACATCTACATACTCCTCTCTGTATCCGTTTTCCAAGTGTATCCATTTCCATTTAGAGCGTGGTTAATCTGCAATCGGGCACGCAGGCGGGACAGGATGTGACCACCTTCGATGACATGTCCTTTGGCAACAAGATTGGCCTGCTGACGGGCGACTATCTGCTGGGACACTCCAGTGCCGAACTGGCCAATCTGCGCAACCAGGAGGTGGTCGAGCTCATCTCGTCCGCCGTGCGCGACTTTTCCGAGTCGGAGTTCATCGGGGAACGCGATGAGCAGAACAATCCGCTGCCCTTCAAGCCGGGCACCTTCCAGCGTCCCTCGCTCAGCGTGGGCGTCGACTTCAACGAGCACGACGTGATGGCGCCCATGCCCATTGCCCAGGTGATGGGCAATCCCGAGCAGGAGTGGGAGTGTCGCAACATCCTCAATGCCGGCAGTCTGCTGGGCAAATCCTGTCAGGCGTCGCTCAAGCTGGCCGGCCAGAGTGAGGAGATGCAGCGCCACGCCTACCGGTTTGGCAAGCATCTGGCCCTGGCCTGGCAAGCCTGCCTCGATGCCGAATCCTTCCAGTGTCCAACCCTGCCACTGGATGCCACCTTCAGCTTGGTCAGTGCACCAGTTTTGTTTCATCTGGAGCATGATCCCAACATGTATGCACTGCTGGAGCCGGGCAAGAAATCCGTGGAGCTCATTGACTACGACAAGATACACAAGGCCATTGTGGCTGGACCAGCACTGGCCAAGACCAAGGCGTTGCAGCGCAAGCACACGGAGGCGGCACTGGGCGTCCTGCAGCATTTTCCGGACACGGATGCGCGACAGGCGCTGGAGAATATCATTCTGGCGATGCAGGACTTGTGACGGGGCAACAGTTGAATGGGTTCAGGTTTTAATTATAGTACAATGACATTAGCTTATAAAGATCGTAAGACAAGTCGGGGGCAGAGAACAAATGTAATAATAAATTAATGTACAATGTTTATTTAACAAACTCGAGTCAACGACTCTTGATCCGCATCAGAATGAGCTGTGGACAACGTTCGTACTCAAAGTACTGTGGAAAGTCCAGCGGCACGTTGTCGATGATCCAAGGTTTGTGCGCCGTCTGTCGGAGGAAGTGCTCGTACATGGGCGCCACTGAGTCGCAATCCTCCAGCGTGAAGACGTAACGCTTCTCCAGCGCCATATAGATGCACTTTGGCCTGCCCGACGCCTTGGCCCTGGCGAAGATGTGCTCGATGACGGCAACAAAGGCGTCGGTCAGTGCGTCATCGTAGATGACATCAGCTGCCATCACCACATCGCTGACATCGATGGCCTCCATTAAATCGGCTGACAGCTGCGACTTGGGGGCCATAAAGTCATACTCTAAGACCGACACCCGACCATGGAGCAGCCGAGCATTGCGCTGGACGTTGCCGCGAATTAGCTCCAGAATGTTGCCCAGATTCACATCCGTGCAGTAGACCTGACCACTGCCGTGAATGGCGGCCGCGATGCTCGAGAGCCCAACGCCAGCGCCCAGCTCCATAATCGTCTTGGCGCCGAGCTCCTTTCGCTGCGCGAACAGATAATCGGCCAGGAGCAGCGCACCGCGCCAAACCTGCAGACCGACCAGTTTTATTTCCGTGGCCCCGGAATGCTCGAGTTCGATGGTGCCGTGTCGCGGGCGCTGCACGTCCAGGTCACCATCGTTGTCCACGGTAGCGGCGACATCGTTCTCACCCGGAGCACCCGGAGGATAACGGAAACGGAATTGGGACACAATGTGACCGTTTTCACTGCTCACGGGCTGATAGTTGGTCTCACTGTATATCTCAGATCTCACCGTGTACATCGTGGTGTGGGTGATGCTCGCAGCCGGAACACAGACATCTAACTAATAATTTGGGAATTGCGCTGGCAAATTGCCAGAATCGTAAATAGGCAAGCGACATTGACAAATTTATTGCATTGACACTGTCCGCATATTAGGGTTGTGGATATAATAGTGGGATTCCGGTAAACGTTTTTGATTTGCTTTTGATTTGATTTTGATTTTTCAGTCAGCTGTTCACAGCTGCTCCATACAAAATTTTCAGTGTGCCCAGAGCAAATCAGGGAAATGTGGTCTTACTAATTGATTTCGAAAAATCAGCTCTGAGACTGATTTTTTTTTTTCATTTTGATTTGCTTTCAACTCAAAACTGTGTCAGCTGTGTGGCATATGGTGTTTGTTTACATTCTGCTGTCATATCAATATGGAGAACGTTAGTCTAATGCATTTAAAGTATTTATAATTAAATAAATATAAAATGTTTATTTAAATCTGCAAGTATTCAATAAAAACATAATCGAAAAGCAAACTTTCGTTTAAAACGCGTATAAATTTCCTTTTCTGGCTTTCTTTCGGCATTTTGTATACTTTTTAGTTGTCAATTAGCTGTTCGCCCACGCTGACAGCTGTTCACGAAATCAAAAAATAATCAGTGTGCAAAAAGGGTCGTTCCGTCAAATAATTTCGATTTGGTTAAAAATAATCAAAAGCAAATCAAAAACGTTTACCGGAATCCCACTAATATCAATATATCGGTATATCGATATTTAATTTTTGGTGATGATATATTTTTAAGTGATATTATTTTAAAACGATATTAATATCGATATAATTGTACGATATTATCGTGCTCTATCTTTCACCAGTTTTTTATCTTTTGCCGACTTTTTTTTCTTTTTTTTGTCAAAAATATCAAGGAAAATGATACGCCGCATAATTCAATGTGACAGCATCAAATATATAATGCAGGCACTAAACACAAAAATACCAAATACACTCAGTACCAGCGAAAAGTTCTAATTCCGTTATTAAAAAAGTTCATTTGGCACAGCAGAGACTTGTAAATTACGTGATAACAGTGTGCTTTAAGTAAACTGTCGATTAATTTTGTATTTATGTATTTATATATAAATTGCAGCTTTAATAATTATTTACAACAACTTGCGCAACTTGCGCTTATCACGAACTATTATTTAACATTTTATGCTATGCGCATAAACCGATTTAACTTTATTTATGCCATTTCGAGCACTGGCTGTTACCATATTGAGTTTAACATTACCATTTTGAGCATAACAGTACCCTTTTTACATCAGCGTGGCAACGCAATTTTTGGGTGAAAAATTATTAAAATCGTTGTAAAAGTGCAAAAATAAAGCAGTGCTGTGCATCGAAATAGCTCGAAATCAGTGCAAGTATACACACAACAAGCTAAACAAAGCAAGCTTGCTGCCAATTTCTTATCCCCAAGCCCGAAAGTGTCACCGCCAAGACGTACGTGCGAAAAATGTTTTGGGACAAGGGTTATGCGCCCTCAGCCAACATAGAGGCGCTGCTGGAGAAGGAGGTTGGTATATTTGTATTATTCGGTCGCAGTCGCGGTCGCGATCTGTTTTGTGTGTGTGTGTGTTCAGTTCAGTTGAGCAGAAAGATAACTTAAATTATTGCGACAAATGTGTATCTACAGAACTCCACGATTGAGGAATTTCTCGACGAGGAGGATATACTACAGGAATGCAAAACGTTAAAGAAGAACCTCGTCAACTATTTAACACGACCCGAAGTCATTAGGCGACTTGTCGAGCTAATCACTACGGAACCCTCCGAGGATGTTCCCATGGCGCAGCGTTTTCGCTATGCAAACATGGCATGTGAGATACTTACACTGTAAGTGAAGCAACCCCCTCCCCCTGCCCCTCCCCCGCCCCTTAAAGGCATTGCAACAAGTCACTTGTAAAATATACATATGTATTATTTGTATTTCATTGATTTTTAATACCGCACAGCGGCCTGCCGTCCCTAGATGAGAAGCTACTGTCCGATTCGGAGACGCTGCAGCTGCTGTACTCATATCTGGAGAAGAAACCACCGTTGAATCCATTGCTATCATCGTTTTTTAGCAAAACGTTTAGCATGCTCTTTACCAAAAAGCCTGAACAAGATTGGTTTTTGTATCAACAAATGTGCCTACAACTTTTGGAGTATATTAAATCGCAGAAGAATTTTTTGGATTTCATTTGCAACCACTTCGACACACCGGTCATACCTGATTTAATAATGCAAATGATGAAGGACATCGATGGTGGTCAGCTAAAGCGCAACTTATACGAAGTAATAAGCATTTCAATTAAATTCATATTTTATTACTTAAATTAAGGTCTGTTCCGGTTCACAAAGTAATCACAATAATACATTTTAGCATAAACTTGAGAACCGGAACATGTCCAACCTCTAAGATAGTAATTTATCTCTTATCCAACTAATAATTTGTATTGTTATTGTTATTACAGTGGCTAACTGAAGATAAAATTGTAGAGAGACTGATTGCAATAATGCGTAATCCTCAAGAAACCGATAAACATGCAAATGTTGCGGACTTTTTCTGTGATCTTATTAACCAAGGTCGTCTAATGCGGCAAACTGAGCAGGAGAATGATTCATTTGAGCCAGCCTTTGATGGCTCCAATCCCATATTGAGAAACATTGAATCCGTACAGACAATAGAAGCCTTGTTAAATGTGATTTTGGAACCAAACGCTCTAGAGAGCGCCATCTTATCAGGAATATCGGTTGTACTTACGCTTATCAAACCCATAACATTCACGTGAGTCACATTCATAAATGGTTTCCACCCCCAATTTTGACTGACAATGCTTTTCTCCTTGCTCTCTAGTGATGAGCCAAACTCGGATCGCCAGCGTTTGTTACAGAAACGGGAGCGTGAATTTCATTTGGAAGTGCAGGAGACTGTGATCACAGTAATCGCGCCACGCCTTCAGGAATTTGTACATGTGCTCAAGAATCCACCAGCGGTTAGTTGTTGACTCTTCCTGCTATTGATATCTGAACTCATTAAGTCGTTAAATGCTTGCAGAAACCGGACTTGGAAACCACTGCGGCGGTGCTGTCGCCACCGTTTGGTAAGACGCGGTTGCAGGTGTGTCGCGTCTTTACCGCATTGCTCGAGACGAAGCACGAGACCATTCACCAGGCGTAAGTTCCTTTAATAGTCAATTTCAAGAGATTTCCACTGATTATGATTATGCTTTCTATTAGTATCTGTGCTACGGACTATTTTGGTTTGCTGCTCGATTATTTCAAGGAATACTGCTGGAATAATTTTCTGCACAGTGAGCTGGAAAAGGCGCTGCACATGGTCTTCTACAATGAGTTGTCGAACAACACGACGTCAACCGACTGCACGGATATATTCCAGGATGATTACTTATTTAATTGCATAATGAAGGGCGTGGACACTTTTGCTCCGATCTCAGCTGAGGTCGAAACAAAAAATGCCTTGAACGATGCTAAGCGCGCTGAGGGCGGCAATGATGAACAAACCCCAAATACAAATATTGATTTGGAATCTGCGTCGGCTCAACAAGAAGCATCTGTCACTGAAGACCAAAATGAGAATGTAAATGCAACGGATGCAGTTGTTGCAGACGCCGCCCAGGAGAATCACGTTAAGAGCGAAACAACTGATGACGCTGAGGAGGCGACTGTTGCTGCTCCTGCTCCTGATGCTGTTGCTGATGTTGTTGCTCAATCAGAGCCAAAGGCGACGACGGATGCGCAGCCAGCTCAAAATGATCTTGATAAAACCAAAACGCCAGTTAATAACCCGCCCACAGAGATGCAAACATATGTGAGTATTGCGATAAAAAACGAATAATAATTAGACTAAAGTTAGGATTAGAAGTTCAGCTTGGACAAGAATCTAATTCTTACTTTTTTTATATATTATTTTACTTTATCTGGAATGAAAATCGTCATTTGATCAGATACATATTTATTAAATTTAGAAAGTCCTATTTCATATTAAAATCTCGACTTGTACGATTTTTGCAGCTGATTGTCAATTGCCAGCTGGTATCTAAATTGGTCAATTACTGGCGTCACAATACAGAAGCGCAGTAAGTAAACAGCTTCATGCCCAGATGTGTATAAATAGCTGAGCTAATATCACTTTGACTTCCACGCAGATCTGTCGAAAAGGGTCGCCGACTCGGCTATATGGGCCACCTCATCAAAATTCTAAGACATATTACGAATTGTATATCAGAATCTGAACATATCGCTGCCTTGATTGAATCTAATTTTGTGGATGAGTCAGAGCTAAAGTTCTGGCAATCGCTGATTGACGCTGAGGAAGGTGAATTTACGAAGGCAGTGTCGCAGCAGAGTAAACTGTTGGCCAACTGCAATCCGCACGAGGACAATGAGTAATTCTGGCTCGAAGGATTTTCTGGGCGAGAATACATGGGACATTGGCACGCCAACGCACAGCAATGTTTGTTATAGCGATTTGGATAACACTCTGCAGGATATTGTATTTACAATGGACAACGATCAGTATCTGTTTCAATTTGGCCAGAATATTGACGATGATGATGATGACGATGATGAGCACGGTGGCAGCAGTGGCGATGGTCATGGTCATGGCATGTTTACCAAGAATTCCATCACACTAAACAATCTGGCTGCTGATCCCTGGGACATGGACGTATATGATATTACGGGCGCCGCCACAGAAGCCAGTACTGTTAATCCCAGTACCGGTAACTGGGGAACGGAATTCAACAACAGTGACAACTTTGCCGATTTCGATGCTCACTTCAGCACCTTCGGCAGTGATTTAGGAATGCCGCAGACACAACCACCAACCACTATCGAAGCATCACCAGCGACTGAAGCAACTGAGCTGTCGCCAAGGATCAACAGCGATGTGGAGCAACAAGCGATAACGAGGACGATGTGTCTATGACTGCAACCAAGAAAGACGATCAGCAGGCTGAGTACGATAACAATGCCAATGTGGAGAAAGCTATCAGCGATAAATTTATCGAGCTAAACGATGCCGACACTGGTGCAACAACGGCTACCGCAGCCACGTCCATTGTCAGCAGGTTGCAGTCGGTGTTGCTGGCTGGCGAGGATGACTACGAAGATGATGAGGGTATGTGGACCAAGCCATTAGGTGGCAATACCATGCCTACGGATCAACAGTCTGCGCCAATTTCAAATGGACCTAGCAAAGTTAATGAACTGTAAGAACACGTACTTGAAAATATTCGCAGAGATAATATAGACAAATTATAAAATTTCAGCAACCATGCCAACGACAACAGCAGCAGCAACGACGCTTGCGACGATAGCAACATCACGACGGGATCGGAGCAGGAACAGCATCAGCCGCAGAAGTCTGATTGTATAAACGTAGCGGCTGCAAAAACCATTGCTGAAAATGCAACAACGACCACATAAATGTGCCGACACCCACACACACACACTCGTAGAGGCACAGAAACACACACACATACATACAAATACCACATCAGCAATTACAATTTGTATAGCGTAAAATATGTCGAAAAGTTGTAAACATAAAAGCCTTTGATTTGCTCTTTGGTCATCTCTTATACATAATCATGCATACATATTTACATGCCTAATTGAATATATATACACTACAATACACTAAATACTACTACTATACGTACATACTATATAGCATCGATGCCTATATATATAATATATATATACACATAGTTTGCATAGTACAACAAACGATTTGTGTATTTGTAAATCCCGAGCCCGCCCAAATCAAAAATGAAAAACAAAAACTAATAGTAAATGGATAAAGATATTGATGATGAATTGGAAAGTATGTTATTCATTCCTACAATTCCTCGCACGTCGTATTGCCAATTTCCTATTTATTAAAGTAAGCTGTAATTTGTTTTTGTATCTTTATCTAGTTTCTTCTACAATTCTACAATACTCTCAATGTGTTAGACAAGAAATGAGCATTACTAGAAGTAACAACAAATAAATTTTGTAATTGTTCATTACTTGATCTAATATACTGATGTACTAACGTTTATTCTTTTTTTTTTGTAATATTTAATTGGACTCTTGTATTTATTGTATGTTCTTTTTTTGAAACAAAACCAAAAGAACACTAAAATCTATACAACAAGCATACACATACATGTACACACACACACACGTCACACACATATGCTGCAAGCACAATTTGTATATGTATTTATACTATACCCCTTATTTTCTTTTGTTCACCAATTGAGTTCACCAAAAAATGTATTCAACGTCGAAAGTACAAAACTGAGAACTAAAAAAAAAAAACAAAACAGAAGAGAAAAAAAACGACAACAGCAAGCATTTTTGCCACGACACGGATAATCTGAGCATAAATCATATTTATATATGAATCGCATAAACTATATCCTTTTTATACTTTTTTAATCGATACAAAATATGCAAATCATTTAGACTTTCCAAGAAGACATTTTAATCGTATCATATAATTATATATATTTTGTGTAATTTTAAAGAGCTTTGTTGTTGTTGCGTTTGATTTATTTAAATTTGTCGCCTGAAAAATGTTTGTGTTAAAACGAAATGATAAACAATTATGCCATCTTTTGCTTCCAAATAATTACAATTATATTTACGTTTAAACAATAAAAACAAAACTACTTAAAAAGTTAAATTGACGTTTATTTTACATAATTTTATTACATACCATTTCATAATATCAATTAATTTAAATACACAAAACTAATGCAATTCCAATGAAAGGTCAATAGTTGAGGACGCAACATATCAGCTCAACCGTTAGGCCGCGATTTCGTTTTATATATATGTATATTGCGATAACACACACAAGACATTGACACACATAAATCCCACTGTCAAATGATTTAAAGGAGAGATTCATAGTAGACAAGCGCATGGGGATTTAATATGAAAATAATAATAATAAAAAAAATTAAAAAAAAAAATTTATGTTAAAGCTTAGTCGTAAGTTTCAGGTCTTGTTTAAAAATTAAGGCTTGGCATGAGAATGTCTGTAACCAAAACATAGAAAAAACATACAAATGCTTGCACAAATTTCAAATCGCTTGCTTTTATTTTTGCAAAAATATGTAAATGAAACGTAAAAGAATGTTTAAACTATCTCTGATGTAAACTGTGATAATTAAATGAAGTTGCAGGGTATTTGATAAAAATGAAAAACAAAACTAAATAAAACAAAACAATACAAGAAACACAGATTTAAGTTAAACACATTGTGAAATATAACTTTAACCAAGGAAAAAGAAAAATCAATTTTTGTTGTTGGCACATTCAAAAACACACACACACAGACACAAGCACACCATAAAATAATTATACACTAGAACAAACAGCAATAATTACTGCAATAATGTCTTACATTGAAATCGGCATACGGAATAGCTAAGTCCTCACTATCAATTGGTTCAATGCAATTATCGATTTAAGTCATTGATCTAGCATTAAATAAAATACTCAATTTAATAAAATATATGGCAGACATAATAATACCTGTGTTGTCTTCCCCAAATATATGATATGTTTGTTTGATATCCAACAACAACCGAATCCTTCCCTTGTGCAAAATGCCTTACCTAATGCATTGTAAATTTCAATGAAAACTGTCGAATTCAATCGCGAAAGGGTTAACATACGTATAAAAATTTGTTGTAAACCATTTAACCATACACCATATGCATATATAAATATGTATATGTATTGAAGTAGATATGTAGTTTACATACTGTGCTTTTATATATTAAGCAAGCATTCAACTTGGGCACTTGAAGTATTACATTTAAGCTGATTGACTAAAATTAAATTCAAATACAAATACAAATTCAAATAATTAATTTGAAATTTGACAAAACTGTAGACAAAGTCTTGTGCGCAGCTTTAAGCAGTTTGTTTAAGTGCATACGAAATAAGATATACTTATTTGTAATAATTATAATTATAAACAATAAGATTGCAAAATACAAGAACATTAAGTCCTAAAAAAAACGTCCGATCGCAGACATACATATATACAATTATATGCATGATATTTAACAATTGCATTAAGCATTAGATGAAACAATTAATAATTTAATGAATTTTGTCTGTGTGTTCAGCAGTTCAGTATTTCAACTAAGCCAACTTAATAAAATCCAACAAAAATCTATCTAAACAAAGGTTTCCATTCGAAAACCAAAAAGTGAATTAATACATTTAATGCGTAGTTATGAATGAAAAAGCTTAATCAACTATCTCTTAAAGAACAAGAACAACCAGCGGGAACAACAACGATCAGTACGCAACTGTAATAAAACCAAAACTTCATTATACGATTTAAAAAAAGAATACAAATGCCTATGAAAAGCTAATGAAATTGAAATGAATTTTGTTAAGATGTAACCCTAAAAATAACATACATAAATATTTTGATTTGTAAGCTTATCAAGTTGAAATTAAACAGATTTAAAAGTACTAAAAAGAACTAATAACTAATTAGTAAATATTATATAGTGAACCGAACCCAAGTGTGCTTCAAGTAAGAATTTATGTTACGATTTTTACAATGATAAAAATTCATAATTCAAGTAAGTTAGTGTACTATATACTAAATGTATGTATTCCTAATTCAATGTCTTAACTAATTATGATCGGTGTCTAAAAATATAAACATATATATTATAATGAGTAGAGACTTCAACAAAGCAACAAAAACATACAAACAAAAACCCAAACGTATCGTCAAATATCCAATATACATAATAAAATCATAACAATTTCAATAAAGTGATAAAAATACACACTAATACTTACAAATACATACATAGTTGATATACTAAAGTCTAGTTCACATCGCTTGCTAAACATTTGTCTTACTTTTCATTGTTTGTTTTATCGGACAGAACTAATCGAAAAATCCCAAGGGACACTCTGGAATAGAAATTCCTTGAGGTAGTGCCTTAAACTTTGTAGAAGTGTATGAAAACCAATTGCGAAGAAAACAAAAAACAACAATTTTGTTCAATGATCAATAATCTCACTAAATAGTTAACTTTATGCTCCGAACTATATACTAAATATTTAAAAATATTATATACACACACATACGATACATACATATATTTATAACTAACCGTCGCATTTTCTATCCGTAATTATAAATCTTGTATTTTTGAATATTTTTCTAAGTCCACTAAATGTTTTGCTCAATAGTTTTTCTACACACACACACACACAGACACACATATATACATATGTGTATGCATACATGCATACATATACATATATTGTATGTAAATAGCTAGGTAAGAATTTGCTTGTGATTGCTTTGTCCTTTCACACTTTGTACTGTATTCGTAAGCAAAATGAGTGAACGTGAATGAATAGCATTCGTATGTATCTATGTACTCACATATGTATATGAAGAGTACATATATATCAGCAATTATGTAAGTGTATGCGATAACTGTTCTAAAATATTAGCGTTCATTGTCTAATTATATGATTTGTGAATTATCCGAAAGACGTTCACCTTTGAATTCATATTGAAAGTTACAAATAAAAAATATAAACCAATTTGTGTGTGATTACCATATATATCCAGATATCATAAGGGATAGGTATTAAATTTATTTCAAGATGAAAAAAACGACTCAACTTTTTATAACTCTCTCAAAACTCAAGCAATTTGCAATCGGAATGTCATTTTTTTCAATGCTTGAACTCATTTTTTACTGTGCATAAAATTGTATTAATTTAAGAAATTCTAAATTTTTTCGAACATTTTTGATTTTTTTCATAATGTTTTATAAAAAATTTTTATTTTTCCATAATTTCTATTTATTCTTCATTCAACTTTTGATTTATTGAAAAACTTAAATTTTTCGGAATTTTTATTTTTTTCATACTTACCGCTTGACAATTTATCCATCAATTTAAACACTAACAAATTTTCAATCAGAATGCATTTTTATTCATTGTTTTTTCTCCTGTTTTTTAGGTATACAATTTTTTTTTTAAACTTTCAAAAATTTGAAAATCTTATCAAAGGTTAACAGAAATTCATTGCTTGACCTCTAATTTGAGGCTTAGAATCAGGTAAAATTAAAGACATGCTTTGTTATATTATAATTTCGAATCGTATATTTCATATTTGGATTCCCAGTCAAGCTCTTCTTGCCTGGTTCTCGTTCTTTATCACAGCTGGACATATGTATGTATAAAAATATGATAAATTTCCGCAATTGAGGGCAAGCTTTTAGCTCTGATTGGACATCGAAGGGCCAGTCGTGGTTGTTGTTGCTGTTGTTGCTGAGCTGGGTGTTGCATGCGCTGAGGTGCCACCACCATGTCGTGTCTCCATGTGCCGCTGCAGATCACGGGCGCGGGCGAGAGTCTTGTGGCACAATTGGCACTGGAATCCCGACTCGGGATCATCGTCGACATTGATGTCCCCATCGCTGCCACCACTGGGCTGAGTTTGTAAATGGAGGCGGACGTGTTTGTTGAGATTGCTGGGATCACCGAAGGGACGCAGGCAGAACTTGCACTTGAGTGGCTTGAATCCGGTGTGGGTGCGAATGTGAATCTTCAGGCCGTACTTGCGGGAGTAGACCTTGCCGCAGTAGATGCAGAGATGGCCCTGCTTCGAGGCGCCCATATTACTGACAATTGCCTCGATCTGTGCGGCCGCATTCATTGGATGCGACGACAGCGGCGCGGCCATCGACATGGAGGGCAGGTAGGAGAGTGTTCCCGGCGGGGAGTTGGCCAGGGGCAATGCCAACGCTTGCATCGATGCCATGGGTCGAAAGGCGGAGAAGCGGGTTGCATTCGCCGAGATTGGCGGGGGAGGTGGTGAAGTGCGTGGGGGCGAGGCTGATGAAGTGGAGGTGGAGGTGGCCAGCGGTGGGGACAGCGGAACTGTTGTGGCTGCCGATCGTGTCGCTGCCTTGAGGGCATAATGTAGACGCATCCAGAGCAAGTCCATGACACTGCGGCCACAGCTCAAGGCCAGATGAATCTTGAGCGGATGGGGCGTCTCAAAGGTCAGGTGGCACAGGTGGCAGGTGTAACGATTGTTGCCTATTTGAAAGAGACAGGTGAATGTTAGTGAAGTGTAAAAGCAACGGAAATTTGATACACTGCTTTTATAAATAAAACAAAATTAAAATAAATAATATAATAAATATAATTGCAGCTTACCTTGTATATTCAATGGCGTGAGAAATGGTATGCCCATGAGCAGCACCAGCTCCTCGCCGAACCAGGCCACGATCTCGTCCTCGCGTGCCACGTCGCGCACGAGGCGTATGCGCAATTGTCCCGCCTGCAGCTCGAAGAGCGCATTGAAGCTGTAAATGTCCTCCGAGAGCTTGATCTGCCTGAGCAGCGATGCCGACACGACCAGCTGCCCGTTCGCCACTGGGCAGTGGGCGTGCCCGTCACTCGGTGTGGGCGTGGTCATGCAACTGAGCAGCGCCGTTGTCGGCACGGGATTGGAGCACGTGTCCTTTGGCGTGAATTGTGCGGTGTAAACACCTGGACGTATATTGGCACGAATCCGCTTTGTGTTTGTTGCCATATCCATTGCAGTTCTTAGTGTTGTTGTTGTTGTTGCTGCTGTTGTTGGTGCTGTTGTTGTTGTTGTTACACTGCCAGGCAGCAGCTGCTCAATGCGAAAGATCATGCCAGAGGAACGTTTCTGTACCTGTGCCTGTGCCGGACTCGAAGCAGATTCTTCCAACTCGAGGCTATCCAGTTGAGCTGTCGTGTGCATCGCTCGCGTTTGGAATTGATTCTGTTTTCCAATTGGAAAGCGGTCGCTGCTTTTATACCGCAATGCCCGTCGCAGCTTCCGCCCTTGTCCTTGCCCTTGTCGCGTCCGTGTCCGCGTCCTTGCCCGCCCCGTTGTTTGGGATTTGTTACGGCTTGCAGTGTCAAAACACTAGCGTCAAGTGCAAGAATTCCCAGCCAGCCTGCCTCGCCCGACATTGCTACGCACTTTGCGACCGCCTCACTCACACTTGCCACACATCCCAACCAGCCGACCGGTCGGGCATCCCTTTCGCCATTCGACTGCTGCCTGCTGCCTGGTGCTTGTCCTGGTTCTGGTCTCGTTCCTTTGCCTCAGTGGTGGTGACTGTGCGCGGCAAGTGCAACATCATGTACTCAGCACTAAGGCACTAAGCCAAGCTAAGCGTCCCTGGTGCAAGTGTGCGTATTCCTATGCCTAATCCTCTCATACTCCGTTCACCCACCTTCCCTTCCTCCCTCAACTGGCGTTGGCCCTTTTTGGCTTTTAATTGAAATTAAACGATCGTTTGTTGTCGTTGTCGTTGCGTGGCATTCTTATTGTTATTGTAATGCCACCATATACAAATCGCATTCGCTTTCGTCAATGCCCTCGCATCCCCTGTAACACCCTGCACCCTGTCCTCCCCTCCCCATGCCCTGTTGTACCCTGTTGATAATGCCTTAATATATGGGTGTGTATCGTTTCACTATTTGTGGTTTAGGGTGGGTCGTGATTTTTCAACTCAGGCGACATGCGGTTTAGAATGCGCCCAGGGGCGTAGATATAATACAAAACACATAGTTTTGTTAAATATCAGCAAAATTTAGAATATATAAATACTCAGAGGAGATAGTAATCACAATAACCATTGATATTAACTTTTTAACAACAATTCTAAACAAATACATATGTGCGTATATGCATTTTTTATTTTGACTGTACTTCCTATAACTTTCTAAATATCATATCAAATCACAGCTTTGTTAGACAGACGTTTTTCCGAAATAGCTGTACTCCAAAAATAGAAATGTTGAAAATAATCTCAATATAATGATAAAATAATTATCTGAATATTATGGTCGACATCAATGAAATACCAAGGTATAAATAGATATTTTTTAAAATTTTATATGCTCCTTACCAAGAAATTTTAAAAAGGTGCAGACAGTTTTCTAAAAAAACCACTCTAAATACTCAGTTTGACAATCGTTAGCTTTTAAGACACACTGAAACTTAATTTTTCATTGTAATTATAACAATTATTATTGATTCTATGTGTGCCGCTTCTTACTTTCAGACATTTTAATTGCGCCCTAAATTCTGTTGCGCCCAACCGCAGGCTTGTTGAATCCGCTCCTGTGTATGACAAAATATGCTACGACACTAATGTTTTCATTACTTCAAAGCCATCAACCCCCCGCAACAAATATCCGCGATGCGATGCGATCAACAGGACAAAAAGCGAAAAACATGTGTTGCCAGTCACACAGGCTCAACTCGTCAGCAAGGGATGGGGAGGGGGTTGCAGCCCGAACAGCCCTTGAGTGAGGTATGCCCAGCCAATTTAGTGGCAATCCCAAAACCCAGACCAGGTGAAGAGGCTAATTTTGTTTGGTGTTTGCTTGTTTTAAATAAGTAAGTAGGCCACAACATGTTGGGAGCAAAGTTTACAGCTAATTACACTGTGCAAGTCGAAAAAAAAGACATGACCTTTTTCAACGGTTTCCCCCTATTTCGGGTCCTACGAATCGAACTGCATCATTAGTTTTTTGAGTTACAATGATGGTTTCATACAAAATTTTTTCGCGAAGTTTTTGAGCAAGTTTGCTATTTTTAGGGAAATAGGACATTCTTCTTCGGTCTCTAACTTGTAAGATGTTGGGTTTTTTTGCAAAATTTCTTCGACAAAGTTGCTTGAAATAGTTTACGCTACAAGTTTTGGGAACATACCAAGCCTCTAAAAGGTAGTTTTGGTGATGTTTTGGGTCAATATGTCAACAAAACCAAATCTCGACCACTTGTTTTTTAAGATTTTTCGTTCATGTTGTCCTGCAATCGAATTTTCCTATCTGATACATATACCAAAATAAAGATCCTGTTATTCCAAGTAGCTTTAGCCAAAAAATCATGGTGAAAAAATTCTCGATTAAAAAATATATAGGTACCCAAAAAATAAATTTTTAATTAATTTTCACAATATCTTTAAATCAACAATATATGGTTTTACACATATAATGAGTGTATCTAATATGTGTAATAAATGTGTTTTATGTAATTAAGCATAAAATTATTCTTTTTATTCATAGCTTTCGTTTATAAAATTCCAACAAAAGTCCACAAGCAATAATTCGATCTTTTTACCCTATACCAATGCTCTAATGGAGCTGCAACCTGGTAAAATCTTTCTTCGTGCTCATCTGTCTCTGTTGGAACTTGCTTCCAAAATAGTCCTTTTGGTAATGTAGAATGAGGATTTATAAAGACATGTTATCACCTTTGTCTTCAAAAGCAGTTATTATATATTGTCAATATAAGTCTGCCAATCTTCAGATCAATGCACTCCAAAACAGTTTTTATGACTGCCATTACAGAATACTACGTATATGCAATCTTTCTTTTGTTATCCATAACTTTCCAAATTCATAATTTTTCATTAAATTTCTTATGTCTGTTGAGAACGTCTGAATTTAAAATTATACTCAGGACACAAAATCTAAATATAAAACATTCTTTCAACTTCGTCATACATAGTCTTGGATATATTTTTATTTAACATTTAAAAGCTTCTTTATTTCGATAAATAGTTTTAATGAAGCTTTTTACCACTCCCAACGTGATATAAAGGCGCGTCAAAAAATGTTTTCGAACGCTTAAAGTGGGACATGTATTACATAAGCAATATTTTGATTAAATTTTGACCGAAACAACCAATCTCGCAAATTATACAGATTTCCTAGGAATCGGTTATTCTAATGGCAATCAAAGAACATTTCTTGGTACAGCCCGACAGTAAACCAGTAAGCAATGCAATAAAAGTAGGCAAATATCTTTTATAGGTGCTACATGTACTGGACACTATCCAAAATAAATCTCAACACGCTTCCTTTGAGTTAGAGCTTTTAGCGATTTTTTTTAAAAGTCAATGAATGAACGCCAAGCTCTGGACTACTTATATTTGCAACAGATATGCTTCATTCAGGCAGGAATATTATTCCGCAAAAGTATTGTCGCCATACAGATTAAAATAGTCTTATATCTGGCCCTGTCGCTTTCGGTATCCATAATCTTTAATATTTAATGTTAAAAATAGAAAAAGTGGTATAATAATGCTTAATTACATAAAACACATTTATTACACATATTAGATACACTCATTATATGTGTAAAACCAAATATTGTTGATTTAAAGATATTGTGAAAATTAATTAAAAATGTATTTTTTGGGTACCTATATATTTTTTAATCGAGAATTTTTTCACCATGATTTTTTGGCTAAAGCTACTTGGAATAACAGGATCTTCATTTTGGTATATGTATCAGATAGGAAAATTTGATTGCAGGACAACATGAACGTAAAATCTTAAAAAACAAGTGGTCGAGATTTGGTTTTGTTGACATATTGACCCAAAACATCACCAAAACTACCTTTTAGAGGCTTGGTATGTTCCCAAAACTTGTAGCGTAAACTATTATAAGCAACTTTGTCGAAGAAATTTTGCAAAAAAAACCCAACATCTTACAAGTTAGAGACCGAAGAAGAATGTCCTTTTTCCCCAAAAATAGCAAACTTGCTCAAAAACTTCGCGAAAAAATTTTGTATGAAACCATCATTGTAACTCAAAAAACTAATGATGCAGTTCGATTCGTAGGACCCGAAATAGGGGGAAACCGTTGAAAAAGGTCATGTCTTTTTTTTTTTTGAAAAAAACTATCACAGTGTTATAAGACAGTTAATCTTGGATGGGAGCCTATTTTCTGCGATAAGCATAGCCACCGCCTCCGCCTCCGCTGTCTCCACCAGCTGCGTTATCATCGCAGTCATGACAGCCGCCACCAGCTGCTATTTGGTCCAGTAGCTCCTGTATCTCAATTGGGACTGGCGGAGGTGTCGGCAGATGATCACCCTGCGGCTGGAATCCATTCTCGTCGGCAATGTAGGTTAAGGATATGGGCTGACCCTCGGGACTGGTGTAGGAAAAGGAGCCCTCAACATTCAGAGCCTCGGGACCTCCCATCTCTTCAGCCTTGATTCCATTGCCCGTCTCATATTCGTACTTTAAATAAAATAGGCAATTAAAATCTGTGAATTAATTTGTGAACGTTTTTACCTTGTAGGATCCGTCGAGGTTGATTTTGGACTCCAGTTTGATGATGGGTATATCTGAGCCAGCACCAGGAGCTCCCCCGCCATTGCCACCTCCACCGCCATAGTTGCCATTGCTGGGCGGCGGTCCGTAGCTGTCCTGAGGTGCAGCCGGCGGTGCAGGCGGCTTGGCCGGAGGACCGTAACTTTTCTTGGGTGGTGCAGGTGGCTTGGCTGGAGGTCCGTAACTTTTCTTAGGCGGCGGAGGTTTCGCATTCCCATTCTTAGGCGGCCCATAACTGTTGCTGGGTGGTGCGGGCTTCGGTGGTGCAGGTGCTGGTGGTTTGGCCGGCAAATACGTTGCCGGTGGACGAGCACTTGGATAGCCCGCTGGCTGGGCACCAACAATGCCCAAGCCGATGAGCATAAGTAGCGCTAATGTTGCCCCCATCATTTTATCCACTCACTGATGATGGTGAAGAACGAGCATTGTGGTTTTTATATGGCCAACATATGCATTTGACCACAACCTGTTGCTCCTGGGGTCAGTCACGTGTGCGACCTCAAATTGAATTTGAAATCGAGATGCGAAACTGGGCCAATGCGACTACACTGCAAGAAACGGAGTGCGGAGTGTGTAAATTCCAAATTTAAGTCGAGTTTAATATCGAAATGTGCAAATCTAAAAAATAAAATAATCTAAAAAACAGAAGAATAATAGGTATAAAACAACTTTAAAACTGATTGTGAGAGGTTTAATTTTTTTTTTTTATAAATCTTGATCTTGATCTTGGTTAGATCTCAAGGGGATTCCTTGTAGTAGAGTTAATAAAATGAAATTTAAATGCAGTTAAAAAAAGGGTCTATATTTGATTTTGTAGTACAAAGATCTAAACTCAATTGAGTAATTCAACAAATGACAATATTCTGATTAATCGTGTGCTCAAAATCTGGCATGCCTGAGACTAATCGCTAAAGACAACAAAACCGGCTCGGCCACAAACAAAACTTTTAATTCAAACGCAATTTTCGACAGAGCAAAAAAAGAGGAAAGAGGAAAGAGGAGGGCGGAGGATCAGAAGAGGCAACGGCACAGGCAACACCTGCAGAAGCAACCCCATGTCCATTTCTAATGCACTTTGCCTGTCCCGCAGGGGGTGTTAAGCCTCTGGGCTAACAGGACAACGTTGTCGGCTTTAGTCAATCGTCTATTAACTTTTTGCCAATGTTCGGTATGCCTTTGGTAGCTCAGCTTGTGCCGTCACTGATGACGCTAATATTGCATCGTTGGGGTGGCACAAAGTAAGAGTAACCTGGCAACCCTGGCTTCAATCAATCCAAGCCATCCAAGCTAATGGCAATGTTGTTTGCAGCTTGTCCTACTTGTAATGTGCTGGCGCGCAGCTGACGTCTTCCCAGGCGACTGCCAAATTCGCTGTGTGGATTTTTGAACCTGTTTCAGTGTCAGCGTCAGCTGTTGCCAGTTGCCAGATTCCAGTTGCCAGTTGGCAAAGCCACCACCACCAACCAGGCAACCAACTAACCACCAAACGCTGCACCGGCTGCCTAAACCAACAATTGTCGGTCTACCTCTTCCCCTTTCATATCTATCATCCATATCCACATCCATATCTGTATCCTATCTTCATGGTCATTTCGCTACGCACCCATTGCACATATTTCGCGCCCGCATTTGACGAGCCTCGCAAAACCAAAATTTCATAAAGTGCATTTTGACAGAGCGAAACGATCTAATTGCCATTTTCGTCGATTACTGAATTAGCGACTGACCAACGGGAAACTGGGGAGGGTTGGACCCGATTAAGTTCTTCATTACGCCTAAATAAACATTAAAAGTTAATATCTTTGATAAATTATTTGCATTGACAGCCTCTATAAACGATACATAGTCTGAAATCAGATACGCGGGAATTTTAACAACTGTTCATTACACTGGCAAACAATAAGAAATCAAAATCAGAATATATAATTATTTTACTATTTCTCATTTATCCAAGCTTATGATTTATATATATTTTTTATAACAATTTCATACAAAAAGTTGAGAGGAAATGGATTTTTACCTATTTATACATTTTAATGAATATTTAAAAAAAATCAATCTAAATTAATAGAAATCAGCTACTAACGTTTTTATTAAATTTTCTTTTAATATATTTTGCTCATTTTGAAGAACAATCACAGTTATAAATACGCATTCTCTTTTATTAATTATAATCTATTGTTTAGACCTCGAGAAATAATCCAAATTTAACATAAATTTATAGATATTTGAGCAAAATTTTATTAAATTCAACAAGAACTCGCTTTAAATTTTGTAGTTAGCTTTCTTTAAATGCTTTTGTTCTTGTTCTTGCCGTTGCTTTTGTTATTGTTATTGTTGCTGTTTTTTTTTTTTAGCTACTTCGGTTGCTTAGAACCAAAAGTTGGGCCATAAACTATGACGCAATCTAATTTAGTGAGTGGATGTTCAGTTATGTATTTGTTTTCATTATCTTTTAGACTTATTTCGGCTGCTTTGCTCATCTGAGCCGCTGTCTGAGCCCATCTGAGCCGGAGGTGATTCAGTTGAAATTGAGAAACGCAGACGAACAGATCATATAAACTTTTTAGAATTTAACTATTTCCATGCGAAGAAATCCATCCAATTCGAGTGCTATGAAATCGGTTTGTATTTTGGCAGAAAGTTTAAATTCATTTTAAATAATTCGCACTTTTTCTTTTGTACAGTTACCACAAAGTCTGTTGATGTTCATGTTGTTGTTGCTGCCGTTGGCAATGACAGCGCCAGTGGAAGAAGAGCGAGAGCAGGAGCAACATTTCGAGTAAACATATTTAATCAAATTTTTCACTGTCATATTCCTTTGATTTACCCTTGTTATTATTCACAGTTTTCACACCGATAACGGCTATCAGCGATCGGAGGATATTACCTACAAGGTCAAAGCGCATTCGAATCATCAGACAACTGAGGAGCCGCTTGGTACAGAGACACGGAGCCCGGTGGAGTATCGAGGTGGATACAGTTTCATATCAGCCGATGGCTATGAGTACCAGGTCTTGTATAAAGCGAATAAGAATGGGTTCCAGCCTTATGTTACGGCTCACAAAGTGCAACCAGCTAAAGATAAAGCTTAGATTTTAGATATTTCTGATCAATTAAAATACAATTTTTTAAAGATACATATTTTTTATTTATACTATCTTAATTTCCAGTTAAGCACATTTTTTAGAGTGTATAAAGCTTGAATTAAAAGCACACTTCATCGGGTTATTGTCGCAGCTAAGCTTAAAGCTTAAACTCAAAGCCAAGCTTGGAAGCCAGATTGATTAATGAGCTTGTAACACGCACAATAAGAGTCCAAATGAATGTAAGAGTATTAGTTTGTTGCGGATGCTTTAGCTATGTCAAACATTTGGTGAATTTGATGAATTTTAGGATTATTAAGTTCAGCTAAAAATCGGAAATTAATTTAATCATTTGGAATAATTTGGAATAACTAATTTAAAATTGAATTTTAATAAGTTATGTATTGTTAGTAGTATACAACAGTTTTAACAACAACAATAACAAAGTTTATTTGACAAGTGTGGAATCCGTACATTTAAATTAGTAACATAACTTGAATGTACGGATTCCACACTTGTCAAATAAACTTTGTTATTGTTGTTTGATTTTACAATTATTGTTAGTAGGGCATTCAAACCGTTGTGTTCCTTTTATGAGGTTTTTAATGAGTTTCTATTTTGTCAATGGTTAACATGTAAAACCTCATCTGCGCAGTTTTGTCTTTTCTTTTGCTGCTTTCCTTATGCAAATTCAAAACGAAGACAGCAACAGCAGGTGAAGCAATCATGTTACCTGCACCTTAGGCTTACTCAGCGTTTTATTTATTTGTTGTTGTTTTATTTTGAATGTACATTCATATTCGTTATGCGTCGACCCCGGGGCTCATTATATTCCCATCTCTGTGACTCTGGTTTGGTAGATGGCGAGTTTTCAATCTATTGCCAGCTGTGTTTGGCGACGGTAGCGTCTATTGAGAGCCATGAACTGTAACAATCCGTGTGCGGGAAGCTGGAAAACTAAACACAACTGTGTTAAGTTGTTGCTGTTGCTGGTGGCATGTGTCCAGTGGGGGGAAAAGAACGTTGTTTCCGCCTCATATGCACCTGGCACAGTGCTGGACATTCAACTCGGCGATGTGGTTATCGAGCAGTTCAGCTATATACCCACTCGGGGAGGCTACGAGTTTGGGTAAGTTTATTTAAATTTATAACCAAAACAAAATGGAGGCTAATTCAATGTCATTTCAGTTACACTTTACCTAATGGCACACATCGTGAAGAGGTTGGCGAATTGCTTAACGATCGTTCTGCCTCAGAGGACCTACAAAATGCCAACAACTTTAATCGCAACGATCGACCCTCGCGTCGTCCAGGTCTCAAAAATCGAAAACTTTCACCCAAATCGCTGGCATCTTTGGCTGGTTAAAATGCAGTACAGTGCAGTGTAATGCAGTGGTTTCTTATTCTTCAAGAAAACTAATGCAAATCATCGAATTTAGAACATGACAACTTTTTGTTAGTTAAGTGTAGACTAAGTGGTTTTTAATTGATTCGATTTAGAAATGAATAACTTAAGTTAAATTCAAAATGATAAAATAAAGAGTATACATTTATTTTATTGCTCCGAATTTGCAGAAAGTGCGTTAACTTAATGTATTCAATTCAGTACTACCTTGCTGTAAACATAGTAAAAATAGAAAAGAATATAACAAATATTTTTGCATCATTAACTCAAAATCATTTGTTTTCAATCAATAATGATTTGACTGATGATATCGCTCACTTACTAGAAGAAAAATAGAAAAATACAATATACTGAACTGACAAAATCATTACGAAGGGAGTCTTATACCGATCGAAAGGTATGGTCTTAACTAGCAAATGTGCATATGTACTAAGATTTTAGAAGCCGTTGATGCCTTTTAATAAACTTTTTTATTTAATTGTTTAAAAAAAACTCGTCGAATGATACCTATATTTTTATATAATTTTTATACAATATAGATTTATATAAATAAAATATTTCTGCATCATTTACACAATAATCGTGTTTCTTGAGTTCTGACAGTCTGGGAGTAAGTGAGCGATACATTTACTTGTTGTGCCTAAAAGTATGCAACATAAAGTATGTTTTTTGAAACTCTGAAATTGTACTTACGCAGTCAAATATACTGATAACCTGTTCTAAAGTTATTTTAATTATCTTTGCATTTAACACACTCGTATATATTGCGATATTCGATAAATGTACATAATTATAAAAGTTAAAATATGTCAATATATACCTAATTAAATTTACTACTACTGGATCAGACCAATACACATACCGTATTTGAATATGTATTAATTTAGATATGTTGTCTATGGTAACATAGCGGAGGTGTATGGGACAAAAAACTAGATATTAAAACATTGCCATTATCGTTCAAGTGCTAATTTTACTGGCCCGTCAAAGACTATGGTGCTTAAGCCTTGCTAAATTGAGAAGAAGATAAAACGAAAAAGATGTCGCTGACCATCCGAGCAACCGGTATTCCGATCTGTCTGTCTGTCTAGGTCTGGCGAAGATCTGGCTTAGGTAATGCGTGCGTGTGTGCGACAGCAGCATCTGTGACGACGACGACGACAGCCGGGCACAGCGCCAGTTGGCGAGTCTGTGGCGCTGACCTTGAAGATGCTAGTATAATAATTAATTTGAAGACGAATACGCTTATAAGTCTATCCGTCTTTTAGCTTGTATTAAAAGGGACAGTAAAGAAGACACAAATCTTTGTATATATGTTTGACCATCAGCAATATATGTAGTTCATGCATTGATATATACAAAATATATAAATTACTTATTCACTTTAAGCTTCTTTAAATAAATTCCTACAGGAGATGTTTAAAGAATGAGAGCTTACTTTATTATGCATACTTAAAGCAAATTTTATTCAAATTCAAATTCATTCAGACGTCAGACGCATTTATATTAAAATCTTAGTATATGTATACATTTTGTCTAGCTTAAAGTTAAATCGTAGTTTTACATTTGAATATATTTTGGTATACATTTATTTTATTGAAGACACACAACTATTAATTTTTTATTTTTGTCAAATTCAAGTTGTGAATTTTGATCATTTTTAGCACTAAACTAGTTTCCCTATTATTTGTTAATGTTAATCAACCATCGATTTCGCTATAAATACTCAGTGGATCAGCCCCAAAATGTATAGTTACCTTTGAAGTCTCAAACGCACTACACTCTATCTAAACATGAAGTTCCTCATCGTCTTCGTCGCCCTCTTCGCTCTGGCTCTGGCAGCACCTGCAGCTCAAGAAGTCCAAACCTTGAGACAGGAATCAGATGTTCAGCCCGAGAGCTTCAAATATGGGTAATTTAACACAAATTCAAATAGTACCAACACTTACTAATCCTTGTATTATTTGTTGCAGGTGGGAGACATCCGATGGCAGTAGCGCCCAGGCGGAGGGTCATCTTCAGAATGTTGGCACAGAGAATGAGGCTATTTCCGTTAAGGGCAGCTTCAGCTTTGTTGCTGATGATGGTCAGACCTACACCGTCAACTATATTGCCGATGAGAACGGTTTCCAGCCTCAGGGCGCTCATTTGCCCGTGGCACCTGAAGCTTAAGGACCCATTTTTAGTTTAAAATAAATGATTGTTTAAAAAAGAAAAACAGTTCTTATCATTTGGTTTATCAGGATGTAAACATATAAATATGTATATGTTCGGCATGATCACATCGCCTTGGAAATTCAAACTCGATCCCTTCTCTGAACAAGACTGACATTAAAAATGAGGTCATTCTAA
Source organism: Drosophila subquinaria (assembly GCA_037043405.1). NCBI lineage: Eukaryota > Metazoa > Arthropoda > Insecta > Diptera > Drosophilidae > Drosophila > Drosophila subquinaria. Next base: position 349,915 of record JBAMBL010000329.1, on the reverse strand, counting down.
TTTCAAAGCTCCTTGAATAGTGCCAGAGATATTTGAGCATCAGGAAAAAATAACATTAAAATATATGAAGGAACTATACAACCATGGGCAATAGGTAATTTCCGATCATGAGTAATTATATTAGCATTTAAATGGTTGACATTATTTAAAAAGTGACTTTTCTATAGTTGCGGTGGAATTGTCTTACCGTAAACCCGACTGGCTGGCTTACCAATTTGCTGCTTCTTCGACTTGTAGCGGTCAACGAAGGTGGAATAAATTGAAAAAAAAGAAAAATATAGAAAATACAAAAACAAAACAAAATAAAGTATACAAAAAACAGAAATGAATGCTGAGTACGAGTATAAACTTCGAGAATGTGAGTTGTAGTTGCTATGCTGCCGTTACTCGTACTACAAACTACAAACTACAAACATCAATCGAACGATGCAAAGGCCGTTGCATATGTCAAATGTCAGATTCGCTGGTTTCTCCGATTGCCGAATAGCCAACGCCGACTCGTATGTATTGTTTGTATATACATACATACATGGTAGAATTTCGGACTTGAAGTGAACTTGCGGCCCTCTTGCAGTTGGCAGCGATTTGTGGTTCTTGTGGTTCTTGAATGAGGGTCTTTACTACATGCATAAGTTGATATGTCGGCAGCTTGGCCAAAATCAGCATTAAAACACATTGGTCGTCAAGCAACTTAGGCCATAAAGCATCAACTAGTATAGTGTTTACATATTGTTCAAAAGTCAAACTAACTATTTACGCATCCATTAAACAGACATTTGGGGACAAGAAGATTCCATATCGAATTTAATATACACTTGAGATTATTCAAATATATTGGGAAATTTCTATTTATACTTAGTATAAGCAATGTCATGATATTACTTCAATAGTAGACATTTTAAACTGTACTTATTTAAATACGAGTATTTTATGAAATATGATATACTATAAGAATATACCAAACACTTTTGTATTGTATGTATTCTCATTGAAACAAAATATGATTAAATTTAAAAATAGTGAATAATATAAAATCGTTTGTTTATGTTTATTACCAACAGCATTATATAGTTGTTATGCCAAAATGTGCATTGAATTCGCGATGTCGCTGCACAAATTCGCGTTAAATGTTACTTGTCGCAGCGACTTTGGCGCTGTTGTTGTACTGGTGGTAAATTAAATACATTACCGGACGACCGCGAGAGCCACGTTAGTCTTCTTCCACAATTGTGCAAATTTATGACGTTTGCAAAATCCGTGAATGCAGTATAAATTGAACGAAGACGCTACATTTGCAACATTGGATCTTCGAGAGTCTATCTAAACGCAGTTGAACGCTCCACAAAACACTTGACAGGATGAAATTGGTAAATTGATGGAGATGAAGATGAAGATTAAATGAAGGATCTAACGTAAATGTCAATTGACTATCTCTTAACAAACAGATGCTAGTCGCTGGTTTGATTGTTCTGGCTGCCATTTCCTGCAGCGGTCGCCCCCAGAACGATGTGGAGGTGCTGGAATATGAGTCGGAGAACATTGGAATTGGTGGCTACAAGTTCAGCTATAAGCTTAGCGATGGCACCACACGCACCGAGGAGGCGACTGTGAACAATGCTGGCACCGAGAACGAATCCCTTTCCGTGCGCGGATCTGTCAGTTGGGTAGCTCCCGATGGACAGACGTACACCATTAACTTTGTCGCCGACGAGAATGGATTCCAGCCGGAGGGTGCGCATATACCCAAGTAGTGATCTATCCTGTAGGGGTTGAAGTTAAAAGTGCTGTGCATCAGTCAGTCAGTCAGTCAGTCAGTCAGTCAAGTTAGTGTCGTGCATTATTATTGTTACTCGTATTAAAATTGAATTTCGATTAATGAATTCCAAAGTGTTTCATTTATTTGCATTTACAATTAACTTAAACTTAGTGCTCTCTATACATGTGGAAGGTGAGCACCTTGAGGTTGATAACCGTTCTCATCAGCAATAAAATTCACCGTGTAGGTAACACCATCGTCACCCACATAGGAGTATAATCCCTTCACGGAAAGCGCCTCGTCGTCAGTTCCAGGATTCTTGAGCGTTGCATCTTCACTGCGCTTGGTTCCGTCACTGGTCTCCAGGGATAGTTTGTAGCCATTTGCTTGGACATCCGCAGTTTGCTCCACAATGTGAGCCTCCTCTTTACCCGGAGGTGCAGCCACTCCCAGAGCAATGCACAGGCAGATGAGGATCAGGGCGGACTTCATGTTGTTCACTATATCTTTAGTACTCGAGTGGTTGTGGCAACTATTCCAGAGGGCTCTTATATATTCCAACTACAGCGATTGCAATTAACACTTTATTATTGAATGTGTTAATTGTTGCCTTTTAAGGCAGAAGTATTAATATTTTTGGTCAACAGCATCTTGATTATTGGCATTTTGTTTCAAAACAATATTAAAAAATGTCAATGAAATACTATTTTTAATGTAGTAAAATATATAAAAAAATACATTTATTTAAATATTAATTCTGATTTAAATTTTTTAGAATTTAAATAGAATATTTGTTAATATTCAAAAAAATCACTTCATGGACCAAATCCTTGTTACATAACTAGTGTTCACGTTTATATATAATTAAATATATATACATTTTTTAATCCTGATAGCTGCATATCTAACGATTTAGTAACAAACATTTAAATATAGAAATTATTAAATTAACATATCGCCAATTTACAACAAATATACGGAACCTTTCCAGTTTGTCTGGCCACTTAGGCCTTAAATTAAACAAAAGAAATAAAAATCTAAAAAAAACGTGTTTCTCTATTAATATGTAGATACTAAAAAAAAATCAAAAGTGGTTTTCTGTTCTTGAAAAATATACATATGTAATAAAGTCCCATTAAAATCGAAGACGTCAGTTATAGGTAGATATAAGCCTATAGCGCCCACTAACTAAATATATGGCTAAACTCAAAGTTTATTTCAAGTTTACATTAATATTCATTTCGCTACAAAATCAATTGTTATTCGAGCTTTTGCATCTTTCTTGGCCAAGTTGAACGCTAAACTAGTTTGTCGGCATCTTTTTTGTTATGCAAAATGAACCACTAAAAATCCACTATAAATAGGCTGTCGATTAGCCCCAAAATGTATAGTTACCTTTGAAGTCTCAAACGCGCTACACATTATCTAAACATGAAGTTCCTCATCGTCTTCGTCGCCCTCTTCGCTCTGGCTCTGGCAGCACCTGCAGGACCAGAAGTCACAGTCTTGAGATCGGATTCAGATGTTACAGCCGAAGGCTTCCAATATAAGTAAGTTACAACTGGCATACTTACTCCTGGAGAACAACCTTTCACTGATTCTATGATTTTATGTTGCAGCTTTGAGACATCCGATGGCAACAAGCAGCAAGCTGAGGGTCATCTCGAGAATCCTGGCGCAGAGGATGAGGCTATCGCCGTTCGCGGCAGCTTCAGCTATGTTGCCGATGATGGTCAGACCTACACCGTCAACTATATTGCCGATAAGAACGGTTACCAGCCTCAGGGCGCTCACTTGCCCGTGGCACCAGAAGCCTAAGCACCAATTTTAAGTTCTAATAAAATGATTGTTTTTTAAAAAAAAATAACTTTTGTGTCATTTCTGTAGAGATTTATGTACATCATACAACTTTTTAAAAGGTTGAATTGCAGTGGAACCATTCTCGAAAAGGCTTTCAGTTAAGAGAACTAAGGTAATTGCGAACCAAAGAGGAAGTGTCTAAGCTATCATGAGCAATATTATTATTTGGAAAGTCAACCATTTAATTTCATTTATATTTTCATATTTTCATATTTTAAGTGCCTAAAATATCATATTATATTTTTTAATCTTGAAATACATATATATACAGCTGAGCTTCCATTACTCGAACGTCTATATTCTCGAATTCTCTCTAACTCGAACTAAATTGAGTGGCAACAGCGTATACTAAACCTAACTAAAAGACTTCCATAAGTGGAAGTCTCCATAACACGAACTTTTTTCTTGGATAATGGTAATTCGAGTTTGGAAAGTTCTACTATATATATACATATTTATTTTTTATGGTTGAAATAAAAATCTGAAGTTAATATTATAACAACTTGTTATAGTTTTTACTTTTATTAGGTTTTTTTCAAATGGTAGTCTATAGACTTAACAATAATTTAAGTATCCATAATTTTCATTTCAAATATGTACATTTATTTTTCATGTGACAGTCGTCAGATATTTTCAGATATCGTTCCATAACTAGTAATGGATCAGTAATCAGTACATGCTGATTGCACAAATCAGAGTAGACATCAGTGTACTACATATTAAATAATCTTTATTAATTGTTCCTAAAATAAAATCAGTTTCAGATAAAGTTTTATTTATGCGATACATTATTTTTGATACGAATGACAAACTGTGACATTTTTTATTGCTGAAAGTTTGTTAATGAATGTCCTCACTGTTGTTAATTATTCGCATATATTGGGATCACTTCTTATTACTTGCCATAGAAACACAGAACGAGATAGTGAAAGTCACGAACCGAATATTAAGTTTCATCGAAAGTTCTTTGAGCGGTCAACAAACTCATTATAATTGTCATAATAAATTCATATTGCTAGATTAGTTGTATTGATCATATTTCCGGTTAAACTAGAAATCTGAAACAGACGCTAAATAGAGAATTGTTTATGATGTTATGTAGATGTTCGCTAATGAATAAATTTTGATGAGCCTAATAGTTCAATACCAGTTTGTTTTGAGTAAAAAATGCTTTGAATTATGCTTGCTTTTCGTTTATTTACTAATCAACATCTATTTGAAGAACAGCTCTTGGTTTGGAATTAATTAGTTGGTCAACGGAATGGGCAAATGAGCTCCCTGGGGCTGGAAGCCATTCTCATCGGCAATGTAGTTCACGGTGTAAACTTGGCCATCGGCAGCCGTGAAGGAGAAGGAGCCACGGACAGCGATAGCTTCATTCTCAGCTCCGGGATTGGTCAGGGTGCCCTCCTCTTCATGTTTCTGGCCATCAGAGGTCTCCCAACTGCAAACGGATAAATTGATGTTATGATTAGATGATATTATCGATCTGATTGGAGTGTGTTTTCTGCTTACTCGAACTTGTAGCCATCGGGCTGCACATCGGCAGACTGACGCACGATCTGCGCAGTCTGGCTGTCGTCCAATGGAGCAGCGAGGACAACCGAAAGGATGGCAGCGAAAACGATGGCAATTGTATACTTCATGTTGAATTTGGTTATTAGTCCGATTTGAGATTGAGCTTCCGAATAAACTGTGAACGATTGTTGCACGCTGTTTGATTTCTGATGTCTGTTTGGCTGTCCAGGCGCTTTTTATAGCCAAATTGTGGACATTGATGAAAATGTTGTCCAAAATAAAAATGACTAATTACACGCCAAACGCATAAGCTAACAAATTGGCTTGAAAAACGTACCAACAGCACGGCAAAAACAATAAAAACAACAACCACAAAAAATTATCGATAATAACAAAAACTTCTAAGGCAAACAAATCATTGATGTTTATAGGAAATATCTCATCGTCATAATGATTGCCATAATCATGGTGCTGCGATGCCACAAATTTGCATTTTTCGTGAATCAATCAAACGATTCAATATAATTTAGACACACACATAAAGTATTTAAACAAAATTTCATATTCCCCCTGTATAGTACTCATACACCTGTATACCTGTACCCAAAGCTGGTTTACCCTGCAGTCACAAGCCATCACAACAAACTCAATGAAAACAAAACCCAAAATAATGCAAAAGTTTTTAGTTTTTTTTCTTTCCTCTTTTAAGTTGTTCACCGGAAGTTCGTCTAACAGTCACATCAAATCATACTTACTTACAAAAACTTTTGGCAAAGAAATATATAATATTTTTAAAATTGTACTATAAAATAACTAAGTGTTCAGAGCGAATTTTCACATTCGACTGATCAAGCTGAACATTTTCGAGAGGCATTCTGTTTTCTCATTCAATTTTTATTAATATTGCCATCACTTTATTATAAAATACCTGAAATTCGTTTGAAGATGTCATGCTTAAAAATTCTATGCTAGATAAGAACTTTACTGTCGACACCTAAAAGTATGCAATAGAAATTTATAAAAAGAGCAGTGTTATCACAGGCTTAAAACTAAGATTAGATAATAAATTACTTTGCATTTAATTTAAATATTGTTAGAGTTTCAAGAGGGTAATAAAGATTCTTATAAGATGCCATATTATTCGCAGGCTGAATTAATTTAGCTGGGAAAAAGACTTGTTAAAACATTGACATGTGCTAATTACTCTAAAAAAATGTAACACTGGAAAAGTGTTGCCGATGATCCATATAAGCTTTATCTGATCTGTTTGCCAAATAAAATTCAAAATGTAACTTTTAAGTGGCATTCATGTTTGAATACATATACGTAGTGAGTTTGTGCCCACTTCCATGTAGTCTACGTCAGTAGACTTCAATTTGCATATTTTATGTATAGCGAACATCTAGCATTTAATTTGAATACATTTTAGTGTAAATTTATTTGGATTCGACATATTAGCATTTGAAATTCAAGTTGTGAATTTTTATAATTTTTAGCACTAAACTAGTTTCCCCATTATTTGTCAATGTTAATCAGCCACAAATATTGCTATAAATACTCAGTGGATCAGCCCCAAAATGTATAGTTACCTTTGAAGTCTCAAACGCACTACACTCTATCTAAACATGAAGTTCCTGATCGTCTTCGTCGCCCTCTTCGCTCTGGCTCTGGCAGCACCTGCAGCACAAGAAGCCCAAACCTTGAGACAGGAGTCAGATGTTCAGCCCTTGGGCTACAACTTTGGGTAATTTAACACAATTTAAAATAGTACCAACATTTACTGATCCTTGCATTACTTGTTGCAGTTTTGAGACATCCGATGGCACCAGCCACGACGAGCAGGGTCAGCTGAAGAACGTTGGCTCAGAGGATGAGGCTATTTCCGTTAAGGGCAGCTACAAATTCGTTGCCGATGATGGTCAGACCTACACCGTCACCTACATTGCCGATGAGAACGGTTTCCAGCCCCAGGGCGCTCATTTGCCCGTGGCACCACAAGCTTAAATATTGACTTTAAATTTACAATAAATTGATTGTTTTCCAAAATTCTTTTGAATATTTTATGGGTTTGACAGTGGTATTAAATAACTGGTACAAGAACCGAAGCTTTCGGTCATATATAAATTGCGATATAATTAATAATATTCGTAATTTAACAATTTCTTGTAAAATTTATTGTTTTTATTTAAAAAATTTGTGTTTTAAGATGAGTTTTGGAAATGACAGCGTATTATTCGATTTCCTTATTTTTTGCTACTTGTAAATTTAGAAGAATCTTAAACCTAGTTAACATTTTTTTGTTGACTTTGCAATCGCAACGCTTATTGAACGGCACGTGGCAGATGGGCACCTTCTGGCTGGTAGCCGTTCTCATCGGCCACATAGTTGATGGTGTAGGTCTGGCCATCGTCACCCAAATAGGTGTAGAAGCCACGCACCGCGATCGCCTCATGATCGGTGCCCACGTGCTTCAGTTGACCCTCCTCCTGATGTGACTTGCCATCGCTCGTTTCCACGCTGCACACACATTCAGATGTACAGAAGAAAAGAAAGAAATAAAAAGAGAGAGAAAAAATAAATAAAACCTGTTTGATATTGTGACCTTGACACAGTCAGCAGCTATGTTTAAGATCAACTCACACAAACTTATAGCTCTCCGGCTGCACATCGGAATCGAAGCGCACCACCTGCGCCTCTTGCTGTCCAGCTGGTGGTGCAGCGTTCACGGCAATGGCCAACAAGGCAAAGGCGGCAATGGCAACGGTGTACTTCATACTGATGGTTGGAAAACTGGAAACTGGAAACTGCAGAGCTGCTTAGCTGGACTTGTGGTGCGTTCAAGGAACTGACAATCAATGCATGCAAAACATTAAAGCCGTGGCCAATTTATACCACGCACCCAGACTTCAGGCTCCTGCAAAAATTGCAAAAATAAAATGAAAAAATTACATTACAATTAAGATACCCGTTTTTTTATTTTTTTTTTTTATTATTACTATACTGTTTTTAGTTGTTTTTTGTTTCCTGTGGCCAACCTTTGTTACTTAACCGATTGTGGCTGCTGCTGCTGTATGTATATGGCTGATGGCAATTGTCTTTGATTGATTGCGACCAGACCTCACCCAAGAAACAAAGAGAGACTCACAACATGAGTTGCCATTAAGACAAACACGTTTACAGATATGTGTAATCGATGGTTCGCCTGCGAAATGGGGTCACTTGTACGAATATTTGGCTCAAGTGCAAGTGAAATGCCAATAAGTTACGCATAATCATTTATCTTAATATACTTTTAGTTACTATCAATTAAGTTGTACTTTAAAATTACTTTAAATTAGTGAAGAGTTCTAAGCTTGTGGATATGAAACTATTAAACAAACTTAATAAATGAGAACCAATGGGAACCAATGTGCCAATATTTTTAAACAAATATAATTATATTATTAATATCATTTAAAAAAATATTACATTTTTAAAAGGCATAATATGTAGCGAGCATCTAGTTTTTAATTTGAATACATTTTGGTGTAAATTTATTTGGATTCGAAATATATGTATGCATTTGAAATTCAAGTTGTTTTATCATTTTTAGCACTAAACTAGTTTCTTCATTATTTGTCAATGTTAATCAGCCACAAATATTGCTATAAATACTCAGTGGATCAGCCCCAAAATGTATAGTTACCTTTGAAGTCTCAAACGCACTACACTCTATCTAAACATGAAGTTCCTCATCGTCTTCGTCGCCCTCTTCGCTCTGGCTCTGGCAGCACCTGCAGCACAAGAAGTCCAAACCTTGAGACAGGAATCAGATGTTCAGCCCGAGGGCTTCAGTTTTGGGTAATTTAACACAAATTACAATAGTACCAACATTTACTGATCCTTGCATTACTTGTTGCAGTTTTGAGACATCCGATGGCACCAGCCACGACGAGCAGGGTCAGCTGAAGAACGTTGGCTCAGAGGATGAGGCTATTTCCGTTAAGGGCAGCTTCAGCTATGTTGGCGATGATGGTCAGACCTACACCGTCACCTACATTGCCGATGAGAACGGTTTCCAGCCCCAGGGCGCCCATTTGCCCGTGGCACCACAATCTTAAATATTGACTTTAAATTTACAATAAATTGATTGTTTTACCAAAATCCTTTTGAATATTTTTAGCAGCTTTACTTGTAGAGTAGGATCCAATCCACTATGAGCTTATTTTTTTTTATAGATAAGAATATATTTTATTGCCAGGCACAGCAGGAAATGTCCAGTATTCGTTGATCACGTGATAAATGAAATGATAAATCTATGCATATATAAAATATACATATATAAAATGTATATTAGATAATGTGATGCCATAAATTTGCTCCCCCCAAATGTATTCTAGCAGACGCAGTATTAAATTAGCATATACACAAAAAATATATATATGTATGTATTTATATATATATATATAAACCCGTTGTCCGACAGCATCAGCTTAGCCATAACAGAGTCAGCTGGCCAGGGCCGGACCGGTTTAATAAACACGTTTGCTGAAGATGGCAACGAAAGTGAGAACCGTCCAACATTAACAGACAAAAAATTAACAGCAACAACGTGCCAGAGATGAACTAACAACAACAACAACAACAACAGCAACAACAATAGATTCGGTCAAAAGGGCAAACTAGTGCAGGCAAACTCGACTCATTGTTGGCCAATTAGTGGCGCATCTTTTGGCCAAGCGTCTCATTTATCAATCGTAACTGCAAAATAATCAAACATGTTCGTGGGATTTGCCAAGACATTTTGGAGACTGGGACTTGCTTATTTTATGCTATGCTATATTCGAATGATTAATGCTGTCAGCCAACGGAGGCTAACAAATGCGCTGCAATACATTACGCATACGCTCCGTAGTACGTAGCCAAGTTGTCGGCGCTGGCAGCGCCTAGTCAGCTCAATCAACTCAGCGAGTTCATGTTTTATAATATTTTTTTATTGACTAAGGTCATCAGCGTGGCAAAGAGAGACAGAAATATGCCAAGCATTGGTTCAATCGCGTGTCGCATCTGCACTTAACAAGTTGTATCCGCCCTCGCCCCCGGCCCCGTTTTCGCCCTCGGCTCGGTCCTCATTGTCATCAGCAGTGCAGCGTTTAACTCTGGGGTTTCTGAAGGTTAATTCGCCCATCCTTTTTTTTAAGTGTGTCACCAGCAACACGATATTGTAGCGCATGAAATGACATTTTTCTTTTATTATTCAATAATTAACAGGAAATAGTTTAGATTAATGAAATTTAATGCAATATAATTAAAGAGTTAAAGTGTTGCCTAAACAAGTTTTCTAGTTTCCATAGAGAGAGGTGAATGCTATATATATGTAAATATAATAACTATATATATATTCAATTAAGCTTTGATTATGATTTATTTTCATTTTGATTTTTTTTTGGCTTTCCTATCATCATTTTTGTGTAAGTAAACTCAGCCATTGACCTATTGCCACACAAACGCAAAGATGCGCGACTATGCAAATATTTGTAAGCACATTTGATTATTAATTTATCCATTACGAGTATCGTCATCTTCATCATGCTCAAACGTGTTCACAATAGCGGCAATAGCTGAAATAGTGGCGTCTCTTAAGAGCCAATTGAAATTCGATTTGGGTGCTCATCTAGTGCTTACTCGTTTTTGGCATGCCTAATTAAAACTTTAGAGTTTCCTACATATGCACATACATAGATAAATGTACAAATGTATATGCAAAAATATACACATGCTAATGCGTACTTATTATCATATTCAGACCGAAATTAAATTAAATTATAATTAAAAGGTGTTTCTTATCTTAATTGAGCGAGTTTCTGGGTGCTTGTGAATCTGATTCAACTATAAAAAGCTCTAACAACTCTTTAATCGTCACATAGTACGTTTGCTCTCAATTGTGACAACTTCGTGACGATTACCGCGATCGACCAATTTTTAAAAATGAAATTCTTCACTGCCTCTGCTTTTGCCGTGTGCGCTCTGTTGCTCGTATCCTTCACCAATGCTTTGGACGATAGTAGAGATGCTCAAATTTTGAGATATGACAATGATAACATCGGCGTCGAGGGCTACAAATTTGAGTAAGTACTTGTTCAAATCATAAAATATGCCAGTCCTTACAACTACCAAGACTTTAATGGCTTAAGGCACAGTTGAATCCAAATATGTTATACTTATTTAAACTCTTTTGGTTTTCCAGTGTTGAGACAAGTGATGGAGTACAAAGGCAGGAATCAGGTCATCTTATCAATGCAGGCACAGAAAATGAGGCAGTCGCTGTGGAAGGCTCTTTTTCATATACAGCTCCCGATGGTCAGGTTATCAGCGTAAAATATATTGCCGATGAGAATGGTTTCCAGCCAGAGGGCGCCCATCTTCCTAGAGAATAAGTATAATTACAACCAAACTTATGTAAAATAAAAACTGAATTATTCCTTGAAGTGTTAATAATACTGTTTTATAATGGGTTGTCAATGGCTTGTGGTTATGTAATTGAAAATCTATATATAAACAACTTATTTTTATGCCTCTGCGTTGTACTTAAAGTTTATCATTGATAAATAATGAACATTTGTGCTTCGTTCCTTTTGATTTGCCTTTAATATTTGTTTGTTTTGCTTTTATTAAGTCTACGAGAGGAATGACAATAAATAATGCAAAAAAAAAAAAAAAAAAAATGTTAACTTGTAATTAAAATGCACGATTATTTTTATTGAATTTGATCAATTAGAGTCGCATCATTGTTTATTGTTATTTGCATTAGAACTTTAAGCATCACTTGCCTATAAAAGCCAACTGCGCTATGGCAAAAATGTCAGTAAAGTGCAGTCAAGTGTAACCCTAAGATGAAATTCTATTCCATACTGTTTTCAGTCTGCCTGCTTGTTGGGGTCAGTCGGGCATTGCCAGCGTCGGATGACGCACAGGCGGAGACTGTACGCCTGGAGAGCGAAAATAATGGAATAGACAAATACTCATTTTCGTGAGTGCAATTGAACTTTAGCCAGGTATCGATATACCCGAGTATTATCTTGTTTTTGACAGCTACGAGACCAGCAATGGCATTATACGCAACGAGGAGGGTGTCCTGAAGCCAGGTGAAGGGGATGCAGAGGGTGTCCTTGCAGTTAGCGGCTCAACCAGCTGGACGGCACCCGATGGCAAAAAGTACGAGATAAGTTTCACTGCCGACGAGACGGGCTATCATCCCAGCTTTAAACTAGTGCCCTAAGTGAACCCATAATTTTAAATATGCATATAATAGACCTCTAAGTCTGTTGAACATTCTCAAAAAAAGACAAAAAAAAAAAGAAGTAATAAAATGAGATTTATAGCAAGAGATAAATAATTCATCGGGTCTATAGTCTACATATATAATAGTTTATAATAGCTAACACATAGTAAGATATTAGCATAACGCGTTCTGGGCCTGAAACGAAATGAAAAGTCTGACGTAAGAGCTGCTTCAGTATTTAAACTGGATGCCAACCCGGTTTTTTCCGTGGTCTTCTTTGCTTTTAATACAGACATATATACATATGTACATACATACATACATACATACATCACGCATTGTCGTTGTGCCGCACGACCTTCGCATTCATTTTGCATCATCATTAACGAAATTTGCAAATTTTTTTTTATGTATAAACGTGTTTTTTTTTTGTTTTCCTTGTAATTAATAGGTACACAATGAAAGCTGTGCATCTACATTTTAAGCAATTAGCAGACGGTGAATTTGTTGAACAGCTGCGCGAATCAAAATCAATATTATTTCTTTTTGAAGGTTAATTTCTTGAGTTTGATTTAATGCTAATTTTTACACCACAATAAAAAAGCTTAAGTCTTAGCTAGTGATGTATTAATTTAAGTATTAGTTAAAAATTACAGCCATGCAAGATCTCAAACCAGTTCTGCTGAAAGTGAAAAAAATAATTAATTTTAATTAACCTTTTTTAAATGGTGCTGACCCTAGATCTTAATTTAAATGGATTATTTTGGTCAAGTAAAGCAAGCCCATAATTGATAACAAGTCTTACAAGCTAAAAAGAAGAGTTATAGTCACTTGATATTATACTAAAGAAATTTCCGGCTAGATACCAAGAAAAAATAAGATCTCTATTTTTAAAAGTCGTTGCGATAAACTTGACTTTACTAATGATTATGTTTAGGAAAATATATGAATTATAGTGTCGGAATTGCCTACTTGAACCTGTTACACACATAAAGCAACAATTCCTAATTAAACCAATTTTAAATGCACAATAGACCATACCAAATAAAAGTCATAACAACAATATCCAGTTAAGGTCACTCGAGTTCAACCCTGCAGTCAAGTGTGTGTGTATCTTTAACTCAGATAGAGCTAAAAATGCTTCCCTACTTTTTGGCTTTCATATTTAAGCAATACTAAATCGAAAGACTTAGGCAACAAACTGAGAATGCTTGATGCTGAATTGTATTGCATACTTTCAGGCAGTTCGAATTATTCTTATGCTTTGCAATTATTGATGAGCTTCAAGTTGTTTGCATATTAATTTATATGCAAATGCAATAGATGTCCATGGATCTTGACAACAATATTTCAATTAAAATGAACTGACAGCACACCTGAAACAACCTGCGTGCATCCGGCAGCAAAACGCATCTCAGGATTGTTGATTAATTGATGTTAGTTGTAAACATGGCTTCCTCATTCCATTCAACACAGCTAGCTATGTATGTTGCAACATTATTAAAAAAAAGTTAACAAATTATATATGTGTAAATACTCTTCTAGTTTTTTAGTTCTTTAAATTATATTAGCTACTTTTAATCAGCTGTCAGTTCGAATTCCATTTAAACTCTATAATAATAAGTTGAAATTTGACTTCGCAGCTTGCCAAAAGTTGCATAATATTAATGTTTGAAATATGGAACATTCTATAGAAAATGAATTAATGCAAGAGTTGAAATAAATGATTTTATTCAAATACTAGAGTATGTTGAGTTGGTTGGTGTAAGCCTACTTTGAAATACCCTTCTTAATAAATAATGAATATTAGAATTTAGAATTTAAAAATTGAATTAAAAGTTAAAATGTTATATGTTAATGTTAATTTATTTTTAGCCATTTAGAGTAAGAATCGACTATAATAATATCTAAAGAACTCTGTAAATAGTAGAGTATAATATTGGTTCTCATTGCTGTCAATGAGTTAGCTATCTTGCTCACACTCACACTCACACACACACACACTCGCACACACATTGTTAGCGATAAAGACAGAGGCAGGTCCGCTTTGATAGCTGTTCTCTGGCTGGCTGGGAGCTCTGACAGACTGACCGTTTCTAATGTTTTAAAATGTTTACCAAATATTATTAAGTTTGTCAATTCGTCGTCGAACATCGTGGGGTGTGTTTCAACGTCGCTTGCTCTGCACTAAGCGAATTTGCCGAGAGACGCGTCGTCTTCTGTCTTTCATCTTCTGTCAAACAAATTAATAATAATTAGCAAACGTTTAAGCAATAAATTATTGAATTAAATAAAAGACAGCATTCATAAATCGTAAACAATTTAACGGAACGTGTGAATATCAATTAATTAAATTTAAAATTAACGAAAATGAAGCAAACATTTTTAGCAGTCAATTGTATTGTAAGTGTGTATGAGTGTGTGTGTGTGTGAGTGTGGGTGTTAAGTGATTAAATTAATATTGCATTTATTCAAGCTGCTGGCCGTGCTGTACATCAATAGTCTGGTAGCAACTGCAGCAGTTACCACTGTACGTCCCTACAAATTTGGCTTCACCATCGAGGAGCAGCAGCACCGACGAGAGCAGCGAGGTGAGCTTAAAATCTTAATAGGATTTCGATGGATTCTGATGTAGTTAGCTATGATATATGACAGTAATTATGGTATTATATGGTATTACGCTTAATTGATTGACACCAAAACCGATATAAGTAAGTTATGCAAATTGAGATGCGTCATTATTATTGTCATAGTCATTGCCAGCTGCCACCAACTAAATGCAAACGTGCAACACACAATGCAGCAACAACAACGACGACAAAAAAGGCAACAACTTTTGAACTTTTATGAATTGCTTGGCTGCATCTTTAAACTCCAACTGCAAACGATGCTTGTGCAATGCCGCACAATACTTGTTTGTAGTTTTAATTGCAACTGCAACTTCAACTGCATTTGCAAGTGACACCTGATGTGCAGCAGGTCATCAATTGGAATTCCTCAGAGTTCTAAGTGCGATTAACTAACAAATCACATACACATCTATCTACTTTGCTTTGGTTCTTTTCTATTTTATTTTATGTTTGAATTGGCAACAGAAAACTTTAGTTCTCTGGTGATATTTGCATAACACGTAGGCAAACGATTCATAGACAATGTTGTGTCTTATTTATGAATTTGCTTTATTTTAATACCAATTCAAATGTCGTGCACAAAAAGAGCCCGAAACAACAGGCAACATTTTAATATTTATAAGAATAATTCTGCCTCAAATTCCGATTTGAATTCTGTTTCTGTTTCGGATTCTGTTTCTGTTTCTTATTCTGATACTGGCATATAAAATGCCAGAGTTGACTACACAAATATTGGATATACTTAAACTGTGCACATTTAATATTTATTTATTTATTTTTTTTGTTTTTTAAATGATATTGGGTAACTTTTTGTGCAGATGCAAATTTTTGAATGTATGTTATGCACACATGTCATTTTCGTAAATTATTATGATGTTTGCATTCTTGTATTTGCCGGAAATTAATTCAGTTAACGAGCCAATATTTATTGATTGCTTTGGTTTACGTAGTTCAGAGTGGTTTGCATTGAACTTTATACAAATAAATCTTATAGGAATTTCTAAAGAACTTCAAAATATTCTAATAGTTTCTAAAATTTCACTTCAAACAAGTTTAGCATGATTTTAAACAGGATTTTCTTCTTGTTTTCTTTTGTGTTCGTGTGCATATTTACATCTTTTGAGCATTTGATGTTCCAACAAATAAACCTGAATATTTTATGAATGCTTCCTAAAATTCCAGTATTCATACCCTTTTAACGGGTGTTTAATTCAGTTTCAAACTCTATAATTTTTTACCCTAACAGAATTGGTTATATATATAATTAAATGCTCTTCCCAAGTTCAATGAGCATCACAAAAATTTTATTATTTTAGATATACCCACATATTTGGCTAGACTTTGATTTTATAGAGTATCCTCATGGCTACAAACATAACATTTTGCTTAAAGATTAAAATGTTTATTTTAATTATGTGTACCAATTTAATGGCTATGGTTATGGGTAATAATAAAACATATAAAGCCACAAAAATCGAGAATTGTTGCCATTATCTTATTTATACATAAATAATCGGCATTAAAACGTTTTCAAAGTGCGATCATCGATAAGACCAGATAAGTCTGAGTTGAAACTTGTTTAGCTGATGTTCAACGATGACAAAAGGCAGTGGAACCAGAGAGATAAAGAGATGGTCAACAGGTGCCATCAGGTGGGTGGCAGAAGCAGGATGTATTTAAAGTTCTCTGTTCTCTGGTACACATAAGTCTTGGACTGCATATCCAAATACTAATAATAATGTTGAATAAAGAATCAAAAGCATAAAATATGCGCATGCGTAGGCAAAAGCCAGATCACAAAATTATTGACGATTGTCATTATCGATACACTTTATTAGATTTGTATCTTTATGGCCCCTGTTTGTCTGGTTTGGCTTAAACAAAATTCGCAGTTAAAAAAATCAAAATTATGAAAATATAAAGAATGAACCAGTTGAATGAAGTTGAAGCCAAGCTGCGAGTTAATATTTTTAGATGCGAGTATTTATAACGAAAGTGATACAGAGTGTATACAGTTAAATCTCACTCTCTCTCTCTTTCTCTCTCCCACGTTTACTCCTATTTTAGATGAAAACGGCATTGTTATGGGCGAATTTGGTTTCATAACCGCCGATGGCAAATACCATGTCACGGTCTATGCAACCGATGAAAATGGCAAATTCCGCATCATATCAATGAAGAGCTTTCCCTACGCTGGTCCTGTGGCATCCAGCACATGTGAGTATATCAATTATAGCTCCAACTAATGGCAATTACTAGTTTCAATCTCTTGCAGCCACGACGACCACGACGAGAGCACCTTTGAAGAAGCACAACTTCAATACAGCTGCCTGTTCGGGCTGCTTCCTGTCAAACTCCGCGCCTGCCGCAAATGGAGTTAATGCAGTTGATGCAGTTACTTCAGTTTCCGGATCAACGTCAACTGGTGTCCATAGTCACAAAACTGAGATTCGTCCACTGTCGTTGCCGTTGTCACCAGCGCCAGCTGCTGATCCAGGTAAGCTTGTGCCGCCCACACAGTTCTTCCAGTCGCAGGCCCACAAGCTAGCCCAGTTGGCAGTTAGCCAGCTGCAGGCACAGGCTCAGGGTCAACAACAGGGTCAGGCTCAGGGTCAGGCTCAGGGTCAGGCTCAGGGTCAGGCTCAGGGTCAGGCTCAGGGCCCATCACAGGGCTTACCACAGGGTCTTCTGCCGCAAGGTCAGACACCTGGAACTACAGCTGGCCAGGCACAGAGTCAGCTACAGGGTCAGACTCAGGGCCAACCTCAACTACAGGGTCAACCACAGGGTCAACTGCTGGGCCAAGCAACAAGCTTCCCAACTCAGAATGGTCTGTCCAATAGTCTACCCCAGTTTCTACCTCATGGCCAATTCCACAAGCAGCCACAGAGTCATCTGCAATCAGCTACTGCTGGCCAGGCTCTTACTTTACCACTTGGTCTATCCCAGGGGCAGTTATATTATCCACCAACTGTCCTGCCCCAAATTCTACCACATGTCCAAAGGCAGCCGCAGTTCCAACTTCAGTTAGACTCAGCTGGAGCGGATTACGTTGACCAGGGCGTCAATGTCCTGCTGCCCTTCGAGCAGTCCATAGCACAGAGCATCGGCTCAGCACTGGCAGAGAGTCAAACACACACAACACTGCCCAGCACACAGCCACAACAACACACACAACAACAGCTACAACAACTGCAACACACAACACCAACACAACACGTGTCCAGTTCCCAATCCTTGCACACGCTACTGAATCCAAGCACATTCCCCACCAACGTTGGTGTCAACAAAGTGAATATCCAAACGCCATCGATTGATCTGGCAAATGTGCAAAGGATTCCAGCAGCTGCAACTGGTCCCAAGGATCTGAATAGTCATGCCTTTGGCGCAGCATTGACAGCAACCCAAAAACAGAAGGGTCAACAACCATCAACTAACATTTTTCCATTAGCGAGCAATAACGGATTAGCTCTGACACCAACCAGTGCACAAAGTAGACCCGCTTATGGACAGTTTGCACATGTGCAAGGGATTCCAGCAGCTGCAACTGGTCCCAAGGATGTGAATTCTCTTGCCTTTAGCGCAGTTGGCAGCGTGGCTGGTAGTTTCTCATCATTGACAGCAACTCAAAAGCAACAGCAGAAGCAACAACCATCAACTTACATTTCTCCATCAGCAAGCAATAATGGTTTAGCTCAGACACCAACCAGTGCACAAAGTCTATCCTCTTATGGACAGTTAGCACATGCAGCTGCAACTGGTCCTAAGGATCAGAATTATCTTGCCTTTAGCGCAGTTGGCAGCGTGGCTGGTAGTTTCTCATCATTGACAGCAACTCAAAAACAGCAGCAGCAGCAACAACCATCAACTAACATTTCTCCATCAGCAAGCAATAATGGTTTAGCTCAGACACCAACCAGTGCACAAAGTCTACCCTCTTATGGACAGTTTGCACATGCAGCTGCAACTGGTCCCAAGGATTTTAATACTCATGTCTTTAGCGCAGTTGGCAACGCGGCTGGTAGTTTCCCATCATTGACAGCAACCCAAAACCAGCAGGGTCAACAACCATCAACTAACATCTCTCCATCAGCAAGCAATAATGGTTTAGCTCAGACACCAACCAGTGCACAAAGTCTACCCGGTAATGGACTGTTTGCCAAGCAACCTGGCTTACATTCTGTTATCAGCAATCCCAGCAATTTGCACTCTCAGTCAGCTTACCAGCCAGTGCATACTCTACTTAATCCCAGTAAATTGGAGAAAAAGAACAAGAAGTTTGGCAATTCCAAAGAATCTCAGCATGTTTCACATTCCGTGAGTTCAGCTGTTAATCCTCTAAAGATTAATGCAGAGCACTCCATGAAGAAGATTGTGTTGCCCGTAACACAAGAAATCAACAAGTTCGTTACTCAAAACCGACCGCAGTCTGCCACGCCCACACAACACAAACTCACTGCACAACACACACATGCAGCACCAGCACACACACACAGCAACACACACACTGCCAGTCTGAATCGGCCACTAAGTAAGCTGCAACATTTCAACCAAATAAATCAAGCTATAAAATTGACTCCACAACATTATTCTAATTTTATTAACTTGTAATTTTCAGGCTCAAATTCGTTAACAGCAACCCAAAAACAGCAAGGTCAACAACCATCAAATAACATTTCTCCAACAGCAACAAATAATGGCTTAGCTCAGACACCAACCGGTGCACAAAGCTTACCCGCTAATGGACAGGCGACAAAACCAACGTTATCAAAGTCTCCGAGCTTAGCAGTTACAGGAACCAAAACGGGAACAGGTCAAGCCTCCATATCCAATTCTCCAACCTTAGCAACGACTTCAACCAATACTGAAGCGGGCCAAACGGGCGATCTGTACCGATTCAAATATCTATTGGACTACAACGGACATGAGGAAACGGGCAGCCGCAATGGCAACAAGGAGGGGAATTACTTTGCAATTGGCGAGGATGCTGTGGCAAGGACAATTGAGTATATTGCCAATGAATTCGGATTTCAGCCACACATCAGTTGGCGCAAACTGGATTCAAATGAAGTTGCCAATCTGCCAAAAGAGAATTCATTGAAGCATTACGAGTTCAAATGGTTCAACAAAGCATCGGAATAGGTAGGGGGCAAATGTTTAGTTAAAATATCTAGTATCTGATGGTGTAAATAAGTTGTATAATTTACAATAAAATCTGTATTTACGAGTACAACATAAAAATTGTTCTTGAATCGGGTTTTATTTTTGTTGAAATTATTTACTTAAATCAACTTAATGCTTAGGGGGAGGAGGGGGTACACAATGTGGGCGTGGTGGTTATTTTAATTATTCCTTAGGTATTTTGTAAAGTTACATTCAGAATTTAAAAATTGTTTACATTTAGATTTAGCATAAAGTTGCATATCTCAATTACACACATTTAAAATTACATACAATACATTGATTTATTTCAATTTCTTGTGTTCAATTTGCGCTTAAAATTTATAAATATTTTATACACACAGAGTTTGATCTTGTATTCACTTTAAGTTTATCAATTATTATTAATATACGATGTTATTCCTTATAATTTGGTTGTTTCAAAAATATTCAAGAGTTTTAACTGTACAATCAACTATCACAGTCAACCATATCGAACTGATAAATAAAAATCCAGGTTTATGAATTGGCAAAAATCAAACAGAGAATTTTAACAAAGCAGAAAACTAGCATCGAGTGTGCTCGACGGGAAAAGTACCCAGTACCATTTGGTAATGAATACAGTAAAGGGCAAAGAAGAAGCGTCTTTGGATTTTTAAAGTCGCTGAGATCAAAACTATCACCAAGGACATTTGCCTGGCTACAGGGTAAAAATTTTCAAATTGGTGCTGGGAAACTCATCTCATCTCATCGCTGGAAAATAATATTAACCCTCTGAAATATATGCATTCTTATAGCTAGATTTATTTACAGTTCGCCGACAACAAACACTACAGACTTCTCTATAGTAAATTGAAGCGAAAACTTTCGATTTATGCTTATTATTTAATTATACATTTTGCTTACAATTTATTCTCTATTGTTTATTGGTTTTTTATAAGTATTATTGGAGAAATAGAATGAATGCTCCGTATCAAGACTCACTTTCTATTAACAAGTGGCAAATGCTAACAACAATTCAAAGTATCGCAAATATATATACATACTTGTATATTGCGAATGGTTTGAATATTTGCAAATACATTTTTATTTGTAGATTTGCTTATGTGTATATAGTACATATATCATTTATGCTAAAACATTCGGAAATTGTTAATTGGAAAACTATTTTTGTTTGATTCTCATATGTATGTTAGTTAAAGAGTTTAACTTACAGCAACAACGACAACTAAAATAATCTAAATACACTCACACATGCACACATACACACACACTCATACATACACCTACATATATATCATTTGGGGGTTGTTCCTCTTTTATTTTGACATGGTTCTTTCGCTAGTGGCTAAGAGTAAAATCCGTCTACAGTTGCTGCTGCTTTGTTTTTGTTGTTGTTGTTGTTGTTGGTGGTTTTGGTTACAGTTACAATTACAGTTACAGTTACAATAAAAACGTCGCTTGATCTCCCTTCATGTCCAGATAGTCATAGAAGGAACGCTCGCTGGCCCCATAATTGCTAGCAGCATGACCAGCAGGAGGATATGGCAATCCACTGTTGTTGCTACCTCCTCCTGCTCCTCCAGCGGTGTCCAGCGTTGAGTCCGCGGCGGCGGGCGTGGCAGATGGCGGAGGCGGACCACCGCCAACCGACATACTCAACCCGAACTTCTCCAGGTGGCATCATTTGAGCAGCGTCGGCAGACTGCTGTTCATCAGCCGATTGCCCACGACCAGTGAATTCAGCGTGGAATTGCCACCGCCCACGCCCACACCCACGCCCACTCCGACGCCCATGCTCATGCCGGGCACACCGAGGCCGAAGCCAGCACTGGCATGTGTCGGCGCCGTTGTCAACGTGGCCGTGTTGAGATTGTTGCCAACACTCGCCTCGGCATTGCTGGAGAGGTGCGTGTGGGCTCCGTTTAGATTGCTGCTGCTGCTGTTGGCGACGCTGCTGCTGGTGGTGCTGCTGCTGCCACTGCCGCTGCCAGTGATACTGCCACTGCCACTGACGGTGGTGGTGCCAAAGCCGCTCATAATGCCAGCACCGCTGGGTACGCCAACGCCAACGCCAACTGCGCTGCCACCGCCGGCGCTGGCATTGCTCTCATATTATGATGGTCATGCGTAGTGTGGATAGGAGCTCAGGTGCGGCGCCACATGCGAGGGCGTCACATGGCTCATGGAGTGCGGCTGATACAGATTCGTGGCCGGGCTGCCCCAGTTGCCCCAAGAAGCGGCTGTTGGGAATATGGAGGCTGCAAGGATCAAAAATCACACAAGTTAATAAATAATTTACAACAGATTAATACGATTGCTATGCGAATTGAAATTCTTTTTATTTACAAATACTTTAATTAATTTAAAAATTCAATTTACATTAAAACTAAAAATTAATTTTATATCGATACGAAGAAATTACATCTAAGTAAAAATCTATACGAGTATTAGGAATGTTCCAATAATCTCTAGATATTTGATTAAATAATAATAAAATAAATAATTTACAACAGATTAATACGATTGCTATATTCAATGGGAATTTAAACTTTTTTATTTACAAATACTTTAGTCAATTTAAAAATTTAATTTATCTTAAAACTTAAAAGATGTGATGTTATCGATTTGATATCGATACGAAGAAATTACATCTAAGTAAAAATCTATACGAGTATTAGGAATGTTATAATAATCTCTAGATAATTGTTAGAAATTTAGATGTTCTTCAACTGTCGGAGATTCCTCTTTTTTAAAAAACATTAAAACATTTTTGAAATAAAAAAATTAATTAACTTTGATATATTGTATATTTTATAAGAATTTGAAATGTATTCAAAGTGTACTTAAATCTTTTTTGTTCTATTTATTTTTTATTGCTTATTAAAATTGATAGTTAAGCTTCTTTTTAAAAATTAATTTTGTTTAATTTGAACAATTCGTAGATTATTTATAAAGTCTCAACATGTTATTGGCATGAAATAGACTTGCTATTTATTTAAAAATCATAAAAAAGAAACGAATTAAAAATCTTTTTTTCTAATTTAATATAAAAACTTTCTTTATACTATTCAAATAAAAATTTAAAAATCATAAATAACTAATTTAAAATCTTTTTTTTCAATTATAAATTATAAATGGAGTTAAATAAATATAAGTAAAATGAATATCAATAATTATTAGAATTCTAAAGCTTACCTGAGGACGAGGTCATGCCATGATGCGGACTCATAAACGAGCTGAGCTTGGCGCTGTGATGATATGGGGTCATGAACAGGTCGCTCTGATACTTGTAGGTGGGATCACTGGCCGCCGGCTGTGTGGCCGCTGCAAGACCCTGGAAATCAAATTTATAGGCATAGCGCTTGCCATGAACCTTGGTCATGATGTTCTTGTCATAGTAGTATCTGCAAATAGAAGTATTTGGTATACGGTGCGTTAGCCTTGAGAACTCGAGGGTGGCATATCTAATGTATCCATTGTTTGTGTGTGTGTGTGTTTGTTTGTGTCTGTGGGAAAGTCAAACAAAAGCTTCTGCCCGACGGAGAATAAATAATTACAAAATAATGCGCGCTTTATGCGTTTTAAGTTAATTTGCTGACATTAAGCGATTTTAGTGCTAGACACCCTGACTTGCCCTCCATCTTCCATCTTCCCCCAATCCTACAGTCCAGGTCTTCATCTGCACCACATCCTTCCCCCCTTCCTCCCGCTGACTGTGGCAATTAAATGGCAACGCCTAGCACATAAAGTCAAATAGAAATTTGTGGCCCAGGGAAAATCAAATTGTTTGGGCAGGCAGCCAAGCAGCGGGCGGGCAAGTGGGCAAGAGGTCAAAAGGGCAGACGGGGGGAGTAGACTTGGGGACTTCTTTGACACCCGTGACCAAGACAGACGACTGTCCGAAATATTTATTTGCTTTTCTTGCTCTGGACATTTAAGAAAATCCATTAAGTTTGCACTGTGGGAAAAACAAATATAATCGGTAAAGATTTCACTATCGAGAAATAATACCTTAAAACCTGAAACTGAATTTAGATAGATGTAAATGTATGTGATACAATAAGATAGCCTATTTCTACTTAAAACTAATTATTCAATGTTGATATATTTTTTGAAGAGCTTAAACTTGTTATTCAACATTCATAAATTTGATTTTTGTTTTATTCTAAGACTTTTTTATTTTTGTGTTTAAAGTCAAATCATAAACGAACATACATATTTTGAAATGAATAGAGACTGAAAAAAATAATTTCCATTAAATCTAATGTCGTTTTCCTTATACTCCAGCAAAAATGTTAGTCACTGTTAATTAAGTAGATGATTTGCTGGACTATTAGACTCGTAACCTTAATAGTATTTCTAGATTTGCGATAGTAAATACCCTTTAATAATATTGCAAGATCATTCGTTTAATTATTCATATCGAATTTGATATTCGTTTCGGTTGAAGAAAACGATTTAAATAAATTACAAAACCGTCGCTGCGATTGCCTTTCAATCGAATGCTTTAATGCAAATTGGCATAATAATGCATTCCGTTACGTTTGAATATTCACTTTATTTTTTTATATTTTGTATGTTGCAATCTTTTTGTGTACAATCGGCCATAAATTATGCCAATTAATGGCATAAATTAAAAGCAGCAAAAAGAGACAAAGGGCAGGGCAATTTCAGGGGAATGTTCGCTGGGCAAACAATCAAAACCAATCAATGACTGATGATGGAAGCGGGACAAAGCACACAATCAGTGAGACAAACAGCAGCAGCAGCAGCAAAAAAAAAGGATTAAAGTAAAACCCATTTTCACACATGTATGCAAGTGTGTGTGTGTGGGTGTGGGTGTGTGTGTGTTTTCCGAGTGGCCAACAAAAGGGCAGCTGGCTGTGAATAAACAAGGCAAATGAAGCATTAAAGCACTTGTCCTTGTTGTCTTTATGTGTGGCGAGGACTTACATGCCTGCTGCGTTTTAATTTACACCCACACACACATGAACACATGAACACACAAATGTATAGCATACTTTTCAGCACTCGCATTTCTTTGCACACATGAAAGCTGAGATGATAATGATGATGATGACGGCAACTGCGTTCAATTGAGTTGAAATGTGAAAGAAAAAAACAACAACAGCATATATTTCCAGACCAACAGACAAAGAGACAGACAGTCAGGACATAGGACGTGTTGAAGCATCCGCACATCAAATAAAAAAAAAAGGCTTTCCTTTGCTTTGTTGTTGTCTGTCTGTCTGTCTGTGTGCTCTTTATCCAACACTTTTTACATTTATTTACATGTTGACTGTGTGTGTGTGTGTGTGTCTATCACAAATTGGCTGCCAGGATTCTTCCACTTGAATTGTCAGCTTCTCCTTCATTGGCATTGGCACTCATTGGCCGCCTGATTGCAACTGACAGTTTCAAGGAGCAAATGGAAGGAACAGCCAAATGGAATGGAAGGGTTGCCTCTGTAATCCTTTTTGCTTCCAACTAACTCCTGTGTGTATTTGTGTGCTTAGCAAATTGACCGTTGCACAAATACTTAGTTCTGCATATGTTTCTGGCATTTTTACGCAAACAGGACAAACCATGACAGCAGCAGGACATGTCACAGAGAGTGAGAGAGAGGGAGGAAAATACAGAAATCACATTTAGCTGGACGTACAGCAATTAGATTGCAATTCGAGATTTATTGGATTTTTGATTACATTACATTTGTGAGCAGAAACAATTTGATATTGAATTTCTGTTGGGCAGAGACACGCCCAAATCAAATCCTCATAACTGAAGGTAAACACTCGCTTATGCTGTATTTTTTCTCAATAAAATCTATCTTTTTTTTTAGATTTTCTACACATTTTATGCGAACAATTGTCATCAAAGAGGCTAATCAGCAAGCGAATCAATCGATTGGGGGACACTGATGAGGAATTAGAGCAAATTGCACACATGCCAGCATTTTTGGAATGCCACAGATTCTTGACTACTCTTGACTAATTAGCGGCACTTGAACGCACAAAAACAACAAACAAAAACAACCCCACAACAAATTGGCAACAAATCATTTAACAAAATGATGTGAGACTTACCTTAAGGCGCGACTCAGTTTATCGTAGTTCATGTTCGGCTTGGATTTGCGTTCTCCCCAGCGACGGGCGACTTCATCAGGATCGGTTAGCTTGAACTCGCCGTTGGTGCCCTCCCAGGTAATGCAGCTGGCATTGTTGGAGTCCGAAAGCAGCTCCAGCAGAAATTGCCATAATTGTATCTGTCCAGAACCTGAAAGCACACATATATATTACAACTTTATGACTTTTTGGCACTCAAATACAAAATTGAAATAGAAATATATATAAAAGCATTTAATGGCAGTATTTTGCCTGCCTAAATGTCCGTCAAAAGAGCATATCCTTTAGTCCAGGACTGCTGCTGGACACCAGCAAGCATAAAATTAACTTTGACTGCTGGCTGTGGCCCAAAGTAAGCATTTTGTGGCATGCAAA
Source organism: Drosophila subquinaria (assembly GCA_037043405.1). Classification (NCBI taxonomy): domain Eukaryota; kingdom Metazoa; phylum Arthropoda; class Insecta; order Diptera; family Drosophilidae; genus Drosophila; species Drosophila subquinaria. The sequence goes on along the minus strand of JBAMBL010000329.1, from coordinate 323,227 downwards.
AGTGCCATAAAGCATTTCCGACACGCCGCTGGAGTTCCCTCCGGATTTAACTGCCGGAGGGATCACAAACTCGAGGGTTGCCGATATTTATAATAGTCGTAGAAATTTTCGATATATTTTTGTGTGCGCTCTATTTTGAGGCACTTGCAACTCGGAATTACAACTAAGTCAAATGCACCGGAAATGATAAAGCAGGCAAGCGAAATTTAAGACAAGAGAATTAACTGTGCTACTTTTTGTAGTTTTATAAAATATACAAGGGCCGAAAGAAGTTTTATGTTAAATATACTTTCAAACTGTAATTTAACACAAGAGATGCAAGGGTCAAAAGGGGAGAAATAACTTGTATAATGACAAAACTTCGAAATCTAAAATAAATAAGTTTGGGTTTAGTTACTTTAATCTAAAATATCGGAACTTATCCATAAATTTTGACATTAGTTAACAATTTTAGGCACTTTTAATTTCTTAAGATGTACCCAACGATTTTAAATGTTTTTTATTTAGTTTTTGATTACATTCTTTTAAGAACTTGATTTTAACTGAGAATACTTTTTAAGTAAAATAGTTAGAATATATTTTTAAATTCAAAAATATATAATTGAACGTTCCTTTCTTTACTTAAACAAAAAATGCATATTACAGCCATTTTCAATAACTTTGTAAAGACTCTGCTGAATTTAAAAATAAGTTTTTAACTACAGTTCAATGATAATGTCCTTGACAGTCTCTGACTTCATAAGCGGCACATTAACTTGTAAAAGGACGCATTCTGTGTGTTCTTGTGACTTAATAGCGTGTCAATTGTTTTGCCACGCCTTTTGATGAGCGTCGTCCGAGCGAAGTTATCATTCATCCTTGTCATCGCTGTCGCAATCGTCGTGTTGGCACTTAACACATTCTCTTGGCCATGATTTGCAATTAACGCAATATTCATGACGTTCTCACACATGAACAAACCCTGGGCCACCACTACGCGCAGTGAAAGCCAACTTAAGTTCAACTTCCCAGGGCCGTTTGCTGTCAGGTTTCATCCCTCGCCCAGCCAACCCCTTCCCCTCTCCCAGTGTCCTTTTTTTGTTGAGTTTGCGCTGCTTTCGCTTGACAGAGAACAGTGAAAGAGAGAGAGAGACCGAGGCTTTGTCCTGGGGCACGGCCTAATTGCCAAATGATTAAGCGATTTATGATGTCTGCAATGAATGCGTGCCGAATCCCATACACAATACACAATAATAATAATAATTTTGTAAATGTTTTATCACGCACAAAAGAAAATCCAAGTATGCGCAACGACATTTGAATTTTGATTTGAGCTCTTATTGAAACTCAAAGGTCAACTGAAGATGCATATATGAAATGCTTGAGCGAATTTCTGAATAATATTTAAAAGTTACTCAACTAAAAGCTATAAATTTCATGTTTATATGGCATCTGTAAAACTTTGTGGTATTTCTCACAAAAAAAAATTAGCAAAAAAATGAGAATAGGTAGATCTATTACCATTACTCCCACAACAATAAAAAAACAGGGGTCCAAAATGAAGATTTTTATCTCAAAACAGGGAATTTTCTTAAAAAAAATGTAATTAAAAAATTCTGAAAAATATATCCAGGCATGCCACAGAAATCTCTTTCACTTGCCTTTCACGTCAATTTCATGTCTCCGTGCCACAGTCCAATCACCTGAACAATTTTGAGTGAAACGAAATCATCGCTCAATTCACTGGCGTCCGATGCCATGAGAATAATGTCACATTTTTTGTCCGAATTTTTGAATTTAGAGTTGTCGAGAAACTTTTATTGTTTGCCGCGCCAATAACTTTTAAATTTTTTTTAGCTATACAATATCAATTATTATATAAATAAATTGAATTATATAAATTAAATAAGAATTAAAATGAAAATTTAATATTCTGCAATGATAAACTTAAAAAAGTTGCTAAACAAACCCTTGGGAAATTTAATCTGAGAAGGGGCCAACCCTAGCAGCCTAGTTCGAAAAGGTTGGTGAACATGCTAAAAACAATAAATCACACGAATTTCTGTGGCACTAAGAAATTTTCGAAGTGGAATTGCTTTTCTCTAAATTCGCTTTTACTAGTGATTTCTGTGGCATACCTGATAAATTATTTTTCTCAGATATTTATTTGTAATAATTTTATAGATAAAATTACTATTTTCTAAATTTTCTAAAATTTTCTTAAATAAAAACCTAATTTATTTAATTCTCATTTTGGCGTTAAAAGCGCCTCTAAGAAATGTTAATTAAAGACCCTTAAGTAAATTGCAAAGAAACGAATTAGCTGAAGTAATTAGCAAACGAAAAAGAGACTTTTTTATTACATTTTACTTTGATGTGCCGACTGAGGCTGCACTTGGGGGCAGCACCTATTTAATTATTAACAAGTTTTTGTGCCTGGCAATTATGTCACGACTCGCAGACCCACAGCTAGTTTTAGTTGTTTTTTAAACTATTTTTTGTATGTATTCTTACACTCTTTTGGGTTGCATGCACAAGTTGCAGCTGTGTCAGAGCGCACATGCAAATGAGGCATGAGGCACGAGGCATGAGGCACGTATTGGCCAACGCCTGCAGCTTGCAGGCCGAGAACGAGACCGGACTTGGCTAACAAAGCGGTTCCGTGTCCAAAGGAAGCCATAATTAATCAAAAACAGCATTTTTGCCACCCAAAAAGCGAAAGCGCACGCTGTTCATATACATATGTATGTATATACATATGTGTGTGTGTGTGTGTTTTAGTATATTTCTTTGTATGTGTGTTTGTTTCTCAGTGAGCTTTTGCGATTAACTTCAAGTTGAAGTTAAGCGGCAACTTGGCAACGGTCTAAACCACACAACAACAAAACCACTGAGCTTGAATGCGACAGAGAAAGTGAGAAAGAAAGAGAGCAGAAATAAAACAAGACAGAGTGAACGAGACAGAAATAGAGAGAAAGAAAGAGAGGGGGACAAAAAGAGACGCTTTGCAATGGCGCTCGGTTCGTGTAAATGTCGCGCCGGAAAATGTTGGGGCGTCTGGATTTTTATGCTAATTCCGTTCAAACGCCATGTTTGGCAACTGTTTGTGTGATGGGGGGTGTGGGTGCTGTTTGGGGTTATTCAAGGGGTTCAGTAATGGTCAACATGGCGGCCCAGGGCAAAGCTCATCCTGGCATAGAATCAATACAAGTTATTGATTTTATTTAAAACGAAACATTGAATAAACAGAAAGTGTGCATTTTACAAATTAAAGCTTAGGTAAATAAAAATAATTAAATTTAATAGTCATGAATAAGTAACGATTTAAACGACTTAGCACTATATAACATATATTTTGTAAAAAAAAAATATTTAATCAACTGAATTATAACTATAATAAAGTTTAGGCAACAATAACTGTTTAGTTCGCTGCTCTGGCTATAAAATATTGTCATACAATTTTATTCAATTTATTTCATAAGTAGAAATAAGAATTAATACACGAAGGGCCGTTTTTTTTCAATGTACATTTAAACTGTACCTAAGATATAATTTAAAATTTGATAGTAATTTCTATACATTTTACGTAAAAATATATTTTCAATAGTTATCAAACACCTTAATTAGACATTGAAAATACGGGCCTAAATAATAAAAAATAAAATGTTTGTAAGCAGAGTAAAATTGTAATTAAATGGACCTTTAACCATTAAAAGCTTGCTAGGCTGGCTTAGAGATGTGGCATTCAAATTCATATCTTACATAAATGAAAATAACTTTTTCACAAACATATTTATCATAGCTAGCATATAAACTCTTTCACATTGCTCATTTTTTTCACATTCTCTGGCAATTAATCATAAGTGATAAATGCACACCTACTTTTTAACCCTTTTAAAAGTTTTTTGATTTTTTAATGTCAGTTCTGGGCGCGTGCTACGTTCACGTTATGCAGACCAAATGCAATCGCTTAAAGTTGGAAAAGAAATAGAATAGCGCGACCACGCCCACTGCAACGCTCACACACACACACACGTGCGATATGCGCGGATAATAAATTTCCGAAAAGCACCTTTCGCATAAATTAGAAAACTGCCCTGGCAAAAGAAGGAAAAAGTGAAAAGGGGTTTCAATATGAACACGTATTCGCCATGCATGCAATGGGTTAATTTGTTAGGGCGCAACCAGACGGCGCAGTCAGTGACTAACGTTAAGCCGAATCTCAGCCAGAAATTGATATGATAATGAAATGCAGTTCAAGTGTCCAAGTCTAGGATTGGAAGGGTGCTTGACTTATGGCCACGTGCCCCACGCAATTTAACATTATATAGTTTCTTTCTTTTCCCATTTCGTTGATCAACTTAATCTAAGCACCTGTATCTTTATGCTTTTGTAATTTCACAATAGACACTCACCTGAGCTGGCCAGTCTGCTGCTGGTGGGTCCGAACATTTGATATGGATCTGCAAGAAAAATACACAAAAAAAAGGTGGTTGCAGGACATTAGTTTTTTAGTTTTTCAGCTGAATTTCGTAAGTGTTTTATGCAAATGTTAATGAAGGACCTGCCAAAACGGAATACATTATGGGCATATAGAAAAAGGAAAGAAAAATAAAATATACATATACGTGGGCAAGTTACATTTCCGCTGATGAAATGAAAATGCATTACCAAAACTGCACTTACAAACAGAAAAAGAGAGAAACGAATGTGGTTCATTTGTGCACAATTGTCGAGTACACTCACACACACACCCACACACCTACACACACTCACTCATACACTCATCTACATTCACTTCTAGTCGAATATCCATTTCACTTATTATCCGGCGCGCATTTCCTGCTCGCGCAGCGTCAGCGAAAAAACGCTTAGCATACTCTTAGGCGGTGCACCAGGTGCACCTAGCTAAAGGTTACCAACAGTCAGACGTTGCACAATTGTCCATAATTCGCATCATCCAAAATCATAGAGCTGTGTAGACCAAGCAGTCGGGCATTGTTGCCTCGCATTGTTCTTGCAACAATTTAATGCCACCGACGGCAACAACACCGTGTGCTGTGTGGCACGCGTCTTATTCATGCAACGGCCGTCAAAATTTGACAGCAAGCAAGAATGAGAAAGAGAACAAGCATGAGTGGCAGAAAGAGAGAGAGCACGAGAGAAATAAAACCAAGCCAAGTTCTTGGCATCGTTTTGAGTGCGTCTGGGCCGCTCTAATTGAGAATCCTTTATGGCATTTCAATTGTTTCCATTACGCTTCAATTCAAATGTGCATGTGAATGCGAATACGAATGTGAATGGGTATGAGTTTGAGTACTACGAATGTGCCGCACTTTTGTTTCCATTCGATTTGAAGTGGCGTATTTAAGGTTTTGATTTGCGACAGTTTTCAGTTTTCAGTTTTTCAGGGTTTCTCACTGGGTTATGCGATTCGCATTTTAAAGCGAGGGCGAATCAAATGACGCACGACTGAACGGGTACTCACTCGCACTTTGACTTCGAGTGGTGGTATTTGTTTCGAAAATACAACAAAAAAGGTAAAGAACTGAATGAATGAAAGCGAACCGTAGCCGAAACTCAAGTGGCACTTGCAACGTGCGCACATTGCAAAGAGTGGAACTTTATTAGTATTAGTTGTTGGTAAACATCCAACAGCATTCGCCTTTCAAACTTTCAACGCTCCTGTTTATGTTTGGCTTGGGATTTGGCATAAACAATGCGGCACGTGGACTCAAGGATCTTCTATTGCTTTAAATACTCTAAATACTTTTATGGAACACTCTCAACGACTTTCGTTGTGGCCATCAAATTGTGACACTTACCAGGTTGCCGTAGTTGTGTGTGCGGATCATGTTTAATACTCAACGCATTCGAGCTGTAGCCTGTAAATATATAAAAAAAAAAGAAATAAATAACAATCGAATTAGTATAGAATATAGTTGAAAATTGTAGCTATAAGATATCTAAGTGCCTATTAAGTCATTACAATTAAGAAGAAACTATTTGAAAGCATTGCAAATCATCGATCGAAAATTATAAAATTATTTAAAAACAATCATTTCATTGAAGCCTTAATTTAAAAAAAATAACTTCTTCATTTATAAAAAAAAAGAGGTACACCTTAGCCCTTATCAAAATCAATTTTCTAAACTTTTTGATTGAAACTGATTTAAAATCTGTTTTGTTGACTTAAAAATTATGATATTATTTAGTTATAAGAACAATCTTTTCCTTTCCAAAGGCCAGGGGATAACTTATCTATCAGTTTCAGGAGAGAAGATCGTGATGAATGTGATCGAAAAGACAAATATAAGAGATATCAGGTAAAAAGTCAGCTAAGTAATAAGTACACTGATAAACAAATTCTTGACCCATTATTTAGACGAATATTTGTAATATACGTAGTAGTTTAAAGTTGTGGAAACTTGTCTTATTTATCAATTTATGTTCTTATAGTTCGAGAAATATTTGTACTTCAAAAGGATAGCAGTTGAATCCTGGCAATAATTTGTATGCAACTGATAGCGCACTGTCAGCCAGCTAACCAGTTGTCAACTGATTCAGATGACACTAAAATAATCAAAGGCATTATCAATTCAACCGCAGCACAAACATTATCACAGTGCTGTCATCAAAGCAGAAATCAGCGCCGAAGGCGACAAAATCTGAGTGGAGTGTGACTGTGACATGAGCAATGCCGTGGCCTGTTTCAATTTAATGGAATATGATTGTTGAGAAGCAAAACAATGCCGCTGGCAATTCAATTTAAAATGTTCTGTTCAACACGCCGCGATGAGAACTCATTGGAAGGGGCAAGGAGCAAGGAGTAAGGAGGAGCAGCGGAGTGTCAAAATGTGTTGAAGTTTGTGGCAAACTTCACGCTCTATACAAATTAAAGCCGCAGGCTACGGGCGACGGTCAAAGGACATGGACATGGGAGATGGAGATGGTGAGATGGAACATGGAATAGGGCATGGCTGAGTGGTTATGCACCGCCCGCTGTTGTTTTCGTTGTCACTTATTGTGCAAAAAAAGAGAAACAACAACAACAACGAGAAGAACAAATGAGAACTTTTCATATGACATTTTTGGGTTTACGCTTTTGCTTTTGCGTGGCCACTCAACTGCGAAGAGCACAAAAGACGCCCGATTGCATTTGAGCATCACAGCATCACAGCGGGAACACTGTGTGTGTGTGGTGTTGGGTGGTTCACTGGCTCAGTGGTTTGGGTGGGTGGCTTTTGGTACAAAGCAAAAACTTTAGCTGCACGATTTTGATGGCATCAAAACACGTTCAGCCAAGCTGAAATTTTGTTTTAAAATGCGTAAAACACTTTTTCAGCTGAGATTTTTCGCCTCGAGCTGCACAAAAGTTCTCGGCTTTGTTTTGTAATTTCAATTAAGTGTTTTCATAACTAGCTTAATGAGCAGGTTAAACACACTTCAAACCAAAATATGCCTAGCCTGTGCGTGTCCTTACGCTTCATTGCACTCTTGGCAACCCTTCTCCACTTTACACCCCAGCCCAATTGACTGACTGACTGAGCGACTAACTGACAACAACACGTGTATTCAACACCTCTTTGAGTTTTTCATTTTTTTTTACTTTCTTCTTTCTATTGATGCTTGTTGATTGGCTCAATACATATTGTACAATGTACATACAACATTTTGCATGCTTCACTGAGCTCCCTTTTCAATTTACACGTTGTTACTTGTTTTCGATTCTGTCTTGTGTGTACTTTGCATGCTAATAAGCATACATTTCAATATTCATGTCTGATACACACATTTATTGACTTGTGGCCAACAATTTGCTGCAATTTTGGTCTTGAAAAGTTTTTCTCGATCTATATTAATTTTTCAATTTTAAAACTTTGGCAAAGTGTGCAAAGCTTTTCAAAGAACTTTTTTTTTATCAACAAAAGGAAAACTTTTCTAAAACTGTTGTAAAATATCAAATTTTAAAAGTAAAACATTCTTTTATGTGATCTGAAGGAAAAAATGTATGATTGTATAAAATTCAGTCAATTTAGCTTAAAGAAAATGCAAGAAATCAAATTATTTATGGTTTGACTTTTAAAAAAATTAAATGCACCTCTTATTTAAGCATTTTTATACATACAATACTTAATTGTTTTTAAAAAAAAGTCGCAATTTTGTTAATTTAGTCTATATTCAAAATGATTGAACGCATTGATCTTAAGAACTATAAGATCTCTATTAATTAATTAAAAGGATTGATAACTTTTTTTTTTCTTTAAATTAATCAAATAAAATTCCTTATATAACTGTTCCATTAACAACCACTTTTAGGTATTTTTCCTTCAATTTATTTTTTCAAGTAATATTAAAAATTCACCATACATCTTTTAGATAAGACATCAATTAAAGGATTGTTAACCTTGTTTTAAATTTAGCTTTTAAGTTTAATGGACATAGAAATAAATTTTCAATTTTGAATAATGAAATTCAAAAAATAAAATAATAAAAAACACTTTCAAAGTTATTATGTTTTTTCACTCACCTTGCGATTGTGTCGAGCTGTGGGATCCCCACGACGATTTGTACGAGGAATCTGAAAGAGGGAAGGAAATTATAAATTTAAGTAAATTTTTTAATTTTGTTAGATTTGATCAAAGTTAAAAATACGTAAAGTTGCAGCTCAACGATGGAACTTAAATGTATTATAAATTTAAGGTATTAGTTATTAACTAATATTTATTTACTTGGATTCCACGTGGGATTGCCTATGACCGATGGCCTGCCGGATTCACACATTGCCCACTCACCTGCGAAGAGCATTGAGAAGTTGCTAAAGCTGCCCGTGGAGCGTGACAAATAATCAGCGGATGACTTGATGTCAAGCATTGTGAAATGTCGGCAGCGTCGGCAACCGCCGGCGGTGCACAAATCAAAAAAGTGATTCTGGTTCCTTTTGATCGACCGAGCGACCGACTATTTAACTGACTGCCGTAAAATGGAGCACGCGGTAAATTGGTTGTCGGATCGGAAGCTAATAATACACACACATGCACAGGCAAACGGATATAGACACAGACACAATCGCAGTCACAATGTGAAGTTCTAGGTCTGCGTCAAGTGATGTCGTCGTCGTCGTTCAATTCCAAAAACCGGGCACTCAATTCAATTTATTTAAAAATGTCAACACGGCTGCACGACCGCAATGTTGAATGGCGTCGGAGTCGTTGCCGGAGAGGAACAGGAAAAGGAACGGGAACGGGAAAAGTGACGATCGGAACCGGTTACCGTTACCGGACACCTCGACTTCCGGTCGAGCTTTCCAAATGCACTTTGGACCTGCTTTGATTTTTAGCCCGCTTGTGTGTTTGTGTGTGTGTGTCTATCGTTCGCGTGTCCAACTGATTTATATGTGTCAATCTGTGCTGTGATTGCTGTGATTGTTGTTGTTGTTGTTGTCACGAATCGCGTATACGCAGCGTGCAAAACACTTTGACGGCAGAGAGCGAGAGAGTTCTGTTGAGATTTTGTGTTCAAACACTGACACCGGATTGCGTCCGATCTGTGGCACGGCAGCGTAACAATTGATTTCATTCCGTCGTCAAATCGCGCATATCCTGGCCGGGCCGCAACCGGGCACAATCCCAACACACACACACACACACACAATGTGCGTTACAACCCCTCAGTTAAAAGGCGCAGGCTCAGCCAGCCAGTCACATGTCTGGTTGTGGGTGTGTGACAGCTCTATGTGTGTGTGTGTGTGTGTGTGCTTTGCGAGTGGGTGGGTGTGGCTGCTGTTGCTGCCTCTGCTGCCGCTGCTTTTGTGTATCTATCTGTCTGGTCTGGTCTGGTTTGGTTTGTTCTGCTGTGTGTGTGTGTGTGTGTGTGCGTGTTGCTGACTCTGTTTGACGTCGACGTCGCGCTGTTGTCCTTGAGGTCTGTATAATCCACACCGAAAAAGGCAGCCACCCCTTTTTGAGTTTTGAAACACCAATCAGCGTTGAGACAAGGTGTGGCCTAGCTTTTAACACACACACACACATACACACACACACATGTATACAGCGCCACACTCTCTCTCAGTCTCAGAGTAAAAGCTTTTTTTGCAAATGGCAGCCTGTGTTTAACTTGGAACTTTTGTGGGGCAACTTATTGGTTATGGATACCGACAAAGCTGAAAACTGTGCGCTATCGATCATATTTTCATATCTTATAAAGTGCAGTTCTATGTCCCCCTTTCTCCCTTCCCTTTCTCCTTCTCTCTAGCTCTCCTTCTCTCTTTTATTTCACTGCTCTCTGCAGCTTTGTAGGAGGTTACCGTTTCCACTTGAAATCAGAGAAATCGGAGAAGCTTCGTTGTAGCTTCTCAGCTTGTAGGTTGCCACTTGTCAGCGCGCTTTCTCTCTCTCTCTCCCACTCTCCCACTCGCTCTCTCTCTCTCTAATAGTATATCTCTTATTCGCTCGCTCTATTGCTGTTCCTTTCTCGAACTGTGGGTAGGCACACTCACATTTTGGAGGCGACTCTGCTCAGAAGTGGCGTCGCCTTTTTAGTGGGTGACACGAAGCAACAAGGACGGATGTATTATCCACTTCCTTTTTCCTTCCACCAAACACAAGGATATTACCGTTTCGTCGTTCGCCTACACAGACTACACCCATACACCCATACATACATACATACACACAAACACAAAACGTTGGCGCTGCGCATGAGAAATTCAAGTGGGCGTTTGTGGAGTAGAAAGAGCGTTGAGGGTTGGGGGACAGAGGGGAGTCGTTTAAAAAGAGGGGGGGAGGGGTCAGGGGGTAAACACCTGAAAACAATGCAGGTCCCGCTGGGTGTGAGTGATGGCCATTGAAGTTGCTTGTTGCCTGATGCCTGATGCCTGATGCCTCGAATCGACAATAGTTGTTGCCCGTTGATTGCAAGCGCTGCGTGGGGATGCGTTACAGTTGACGTCGACGTCGCTGCTGACGTTGACTTTGGCGTCGACGTCGACTCAGCTGCTCAAGTGCAACTTTTGCTGTTGCTGTCGCCTCGCATTTGCCAGGCTATGGAAAAATAACTGATACAGACTCACAGACACACACACACACACAAATGACACACACACACACAAGCTGTGTGTTTTCTGTAGCTCTTCTAGCTGGTTTAATTAATTTTTGTGATCATTGAAATTGTTTTTGCCTAGCTTCAACTCGTTTTGTCCTTTTGGTAATGCTGCCGACGGCCATGTGGATGGCACACTGGCTCCTTCTGACATTTCGGGTGGCTAATTCACAGGCGTCAACTGCGAACAAATTGCAGCTGCTCACCCACACACATACACAAAGCTTTTGTAGTTTTTTTTTCGCTTCTTTGCTTTGCTAAAAACAAATTTCGATTTTAAAATGCAGCAAAAAGTTGGCAAGTCAAGGCAAATGACAAGTGTGTGTGAGTGTGTGGGAGTGTGTGTGTGTTTGGGAGTGTGTATATGTCTGTATGAGTGAGTGCCAGGCTTTGACAAGTTATTTAATAAAAGTTATCTGAAGGGCGGCTCCAACTTCAACTTAACAACTGCCACTTACCATCATCTGCTCTTAGGCATCGAGGGTCGCTCATTAAGTAATTCATCTCAATTGAATTTAATTAAAATAAACATGATTCTTAAAAGATTATCCTTAAAAACTTTTAAGTCACATAATTTTGTCAAATCTAAATACTTTTTCATTTTAATGACCTTTTGAACTTGGATCAAGCACTAAATTAAATAATTTATATTTAAAAAAAAAAAGGATTTATTTTTTATAAGTTTTCTAGCATAGACAATATATCAAATCTTGATTCTGCAATATTTAATTATTATAAATGAAGTTTAAAGGTTATCCACGCTTTTCTTTAAATTATAATTTAAGTTTATACAACTACTACTTTTAGTTTATACAACTAAAATAAAACTGTTGAAACCGGTTTGGATCACGAAATTTTAATGACTAGGCGAGTTTGAATAGTTAAACTTTAGCTAAAATATATTATTGAATTTGCATTTAATATAAAAAAAAAATTATTCTATCAATTAGTAAACTAAAACCTTAAATAGGCAAATAGAAAAAAAACGCCCTAGTATCTTAATTTAATTAATTACTATAAAATATACCTTGAGTACATAAAAATACACTAAGTTATATCGCAAAAAAATAAATAATTCTGAAATTATATTACATATAAAAATACAAGAATTCACAACTAAAGAAACGGCTCTCGCAACAAAGTGTGTATGTGCTCATACACTTGTGTGAATGTGTGTGTTAACCAGTGCTAATGGAATCTAAAATGGCTAAATAGCAATTTGCTGTTCTTTGCGAAAGCTGCCAGCCAAAGGAGAAGGCGAAGCGGCCAAGGGAAGCCTAAGCTAACTTGGCTCAAATGTTTGCCAGGACTTTAGGTCGCTCTCAATGTGTGTGAGTGTGTGAGTGTGCGGGGGAAACTGAGTGTATATGTGTGTGTTTGAAATTTAGTTGGTATTTTAATTGCATTCATTATGTAATTTCATTTTCACGCTTGCGGTGAAACTTTAAATTAATTTCTTTTGTGGCGCTGTTTCCGCCATTTTGCATGCCTACCAGCTGAATTCGCCCTTTCGCCTTGTAGGCGAACATTTCCGTTGGGAGAGCTATTTAAGACGCGGTTAGTAAGTCGCTGTGATTGCCACACCTATGTTTTCATCACAAATGCGTCATCTTTGACTGCCCGCCACAATCAAAATCCCCTTTGCCCTTTGCCCTTTCTCCTTTCCTTGCAATGCATCACAAGGTCTGTCCATTTGTTTGTGTGCAGCCAAAAGTCAGCGGAGCGTCAAGACAAACATGACACGAACGGGGAGTGGGGGGGGCGAGTGAGTAAGTGGGGGAGACAAGGACAAGGACAGAGACAGGCAGCATATTGTCTGACTTGGGCAACCACCAACATTTGCAGTTAATAAGAAACGCAATCAACGCTGCGATTTGTTTTCTCAAGCTCAATAAAGCAGCCAAAAAAAGCAGGGCGAGACATACAGTAAAAGAGAGTGAAGAAGAGAGGAAGAGTGAGTAAAGAGTGCGGCAAATGTTGCTAATATTCAGCGCGTCTGTGTTCATGCAACAAAAACAGACTGCCTACAATAACAACCAGAGTCAAGGCGAGGCGAGGCAAGAAACTGTTGTCCTGCCACACGTGGCCATTAATGACGTATGAATGATGTAACACGCGACGGCAACAACAACAACAACGACAACAGCAGCAACAACAACGACAACAACTACAACGACTGAGCGGCACGTGGCCAACTGGCCGACTGCCTGCCAGAGGCATGACAGGCGCAATTCAAGGCGAAGGGGCAACCGATGACGAGACTTGGAATTGGATTCGATTGGATTGCTCCTTTCTTGGCCAGCCGGTAACGGGTCTTTAATGCGACTCCGTTCGACCGACGGCAGCACGGATTGCTCACTTTTGCCTGCAGCGATTTTATGCGAGTTGTGCTTTTTTTTTTGTTGTTGCTAAAAATGCGTATTGTTATAATGGGAATCATAACATTTGCGATACAGCAATTGGTTGATAAGCCAAGACGAAGTTATAATGCCCTAACATAGCCTTTGCACATTTATCAGCAACATATAAAAAATTTATCTAGTTCGCAGCAGCATAAGAAATTTTAAATAATATATAACATATATATAAATAATTGTCATAATATTAATTTTTAAATTTTTCAAAATTTTTCAGAATTAATTAAAATAAGTTTCCAGTTCATTTTATGAACAACCTAACAATTTTTAAATACCGCCACTATCATATAACAATTTTTGAATTTTTATTTAAGTTGCATTTTAAGCTTTATATTAAAGACATGAATTTGCATATAAATTTAAAGATTAAAATTTGATCAAAGTTATTTTTCCAGTCACAATTTTAATAAAGTTTCTAGTGTTAAGCTAATTACAGCTTCGCTTTCTCACAAAGCAAATATGCCCGAATCGTAGAGTATAATAATAATACAATACTTATTGTAATTTATATGAGCTTGTGAAAAACTCTTGCATGGTTCACTATTTGTTAATCAAATGGGCGGCAACGGCCATAAAGTAACATCCCATAAATCAGCACTGAATTGGCTACAGCAATGGGTTAATGGGTGTTTTTTCCTTTCATTCAAGCAGCTGAATTGAAGTATTGAATACTGAATTGTATTCATGAATGGCATGCGAAACTGAGGGGAGTGAGTGCGATATTTAAATATGTTACATAAGATTCGATATATAGGAGCAAAAATTATTAAAAAAATTCACTTATTTACAGTATTTTGTAATCGAATAGAGACACCCTTAGCTGCAAATTCTAGAAAAGATCCCACAGCAGAAGAATATAAATATATATCGATAAAAATTACTAATAACCTTTTTAAAAACTTCATCCACAGCGAAAGGGTAAATAAACTTTTAACCCAATATAATATAACTGAATATTAATATTATAAATATTATTTTGTTAAAGTAAAATATTTGTCGCTTCAGTCAAAATCAGTGCCCAAATTTTACAATATAATGGCAAATGTCAATACATATTTAACATTTTACAAAACTTAAACATTCTCATTCCTTTTCTCAAGAAAAATTAAATTTCGATGAAATTATTTATTCAAGTTGTTATCAAAAACATATTTTTCAAACTTTTAAGAGTTACCTAACAAAACATTCCTTTTTGTAACTTTTTAATAATTGTCGGCAAGTCTTATTATCAAGTTGTTATTGAGATATCTCTTCCCACCGAAGAGAACAATTCCCACAAGTATGATAAACCCAGCCATTAAGAGTGAAAATTGTAATGAAAACAAATTACAAACACGAAGGGGAACAATCACAAAAAAAAAGTAAATTCTGAAGGCAAATGAGGAAATCAATGATGGAAAAACATATTGTAGTTGTTGCCCACGGTGTCCACGGTTGGTGTCCCTTTTGTGGTGTCTGTCTAAACAATGCGTGTTATAATTGCGCAATCGAAACTGCAGCAAGTGGCGAACGAGGGAGGAGAGAAGTGGTTGACTTTTGAAGTGAGGTGAAGGGTGGGTGGTGCATGGTGCGATTCATGACTCCGATTACCGCCACGGCGGTTAACAGCAGCATTTGACTTGTGTTCCTTTTTTTTTTGTCAAAAATTTGAAAGCTAACATATTTCACACGCTGACCCGGGCCAAAAGCAAGCGACACTCAAAGGGGCCAATGACAACAAACAGACAAACAAACAATTAACATACAAACTACTACGAGTATAGATTGGCAAGGGGTTCAGCTACAGATTGTGAATTGAGGGTTCAACTGAGGTTCGTGTCGACTATCATAAATTACGGCGGTTTGACTCGTGCGACCCTCGAATTGTCAATTGCCCGGATTGACTTTTAGCGATTATATTTCGACATTGTCTCTCACGGTTTCACAGTGTCTCACGTGAGTTGTGTTACTTGAGATAAAAGTGCAAAAAATGCGCGAAAGGAGAGTAAAATCCAAAAACGACGTCACAATAAATTGTTTGGTCCTTTTGGGCTGTGGCTCATAAATTCAATTGACAACTAAATTGCAGTCGCTTGGCCACCGGAGACGCTTCGACACGGCCACCTCCGGCTCTGGCTGCGCTGCGTTTCCGGCGAGGTGCAAACGACGCGTCGGGGTCGAGTCATAGAAAGTCACAAACAGAGGCAGAGAGAGAGCGAGAAAGAGAGAGTGAGAGTGAGAGCGAGTATGCGAGTCCTTGTTGTCGTCGTCGTTGTGCTTTCTAAACTTTCAAGTGCGCGTGATTTTTGATATTTCATGTCGGAAGCGGGTCATTTTCAAGCGCATAAATCACAATGCTGGCCAACGGAAACAACCTGTTGCCTCAACTTTTCTGACATTTCTGTTTTACTTTTTGCCATTTTCATTTTCATTTATAATTTTTTAGATTTTCTATTTTGTTTATTTATAATTGCTTAGGCAAATTGTTGTTATCGTCAGCGAAAATCACAATGCACAACTATTCGTAAATTAGCAACATTTTCCAGCTTGTTGCCGTCATCACAATTATCATCGTCATCATCATCATTATTATTATTATTGTTATTATCATCTTCAATCAATTCAGTCAAAGGGGGGCGTCGGCAACAATGAATTGATTTATGAGCAACTCGTGCACAAATCTCAGGGGGTTGCCATAATGACTTGAGTTGGCTGGGAGTTAAGTGAACCGCGAAAAAGGCCATGAATAAAAATATTTGGACATCAATAGACACACACACACATGCACACACACATATTCCATGCATGGGAAAAGTTTTCTTTGTGAACCAGGCCAAGTCATGTTCATATTTTTTTTTTAGCGAAAAAAAATAAAATATATTTAAGCATTAATATGCGCGCATAAATTTAAGGCAAGCGTCAGTCCGCGAAGCCGTCATAAAGGACACGGCAGGACACGGCCAAAAAGGACACGCGAATTGTATTGAAGAAGCTGGCGCCGCGTTTTGTGCCGTCTTTTTTTTTGTTGCCAGGCAATGTGCGCCAGTTGGCACAGCAGCAACATTTTCAATTTATTTTCACAGCCTGAAACAATTAAGAATGAATGAAAAAAAATGGAAAAACAAACTGTGCGCAAATGAAATCAGAAATTAAATTTGAAGTGAGCAAAACATACGGTGCTCTAGCGAATGGAGAGAGAAAGGGGGGAGAGCGGCAAGGACATTTGGGCACAATGTGACAACAACGTGGCGCAGGTTTATGGGCGTCATGAATGGCTGGGTGAGTGGGCGTGGCACACTCTAACAACCGCCGACTGCGTTGAGAGTCATTCAGGGGTTGGCAGATTATGCGATTGAGATGAAATTTTTGAAGAGATAAACGAAACTAACAACCAACAACTGTTGACAAATGTCAAAAAGTATGAACACTTTACAATTATTTAATTAGATTATATAAGCAAGCAAGGCAGTTATGTAATTCACTTGGAATTGAATTTAAAAGTAATGTTTCTAAACTATTATTTAATGTTGGAAAATCACTAAAATTAGCAAATTAATAAAACATGGATACAGAATCAAATTAGAGGTCAAACAAAGATAAAATTGACATCCTGCAAGGATATCGGTTAAGCTTTTACAAGTTTATGAGGGATTGAAGTTTTTGGAAATGTGTAAAGGGGACAGTGGATTAATTTTCCAATATAATAAAACTTAAATGCAGAAATTTATTAGAGGCCAAATAATGATCAGAATTGACATACCGCAAGAATATTCGCTAAGTTTTGACCAAGTTCTGAACGTTTCAAGCTTTTAAAAAATTGTCAGTTAGAAAAATGAGTGATTTAATAATATTCATACACTACCAGCCTTTTTTTTGTCAATAATCATAAAGTAATAATTCTAATAATTAATAAACCTAATAAATAAGTAATATAGTTAAATTAAATAATGAAAACATGTTTGTTTGCTTTCTTTTACCCTTTGCCGCTCTTCAATGAGTATGCACAAGTAACCACTCAATTGTCCATACCGAAATGTATCTCACACTCAATGAGCTACCCCTCGAGAAATTTACACTCCCCTCCCCAGCTCTCCTCCTGCCCCTTCTGTTGGCCAGGCTGTCAACGACGCGTGCGCCCTAATGCGCTTCACATAACATTTTGATCATTTTATGATCTGTCGATTAGCCTCCTTGTTGGTGGCACATCCCCCGTCCCTTTCTACAGTCATAGCTGAGCTGGTGCCTAGTGTCTGATGAGAGAGCTATCTTCCAGGGGTTGCCAGGGGTTGTCTCTGTGTATGTGTGTGTGCTAAGCAACACGCTTAATAGGATTAGCACTGAAGAGCACTTAAGAGTCAAATTATCAACGGTAGCAAGGACAATTGTTATGACTGTTGCGTTTTGTATGTTGACAGTGGCAAGCACATCAATTGTTTGCCCAACTTTCCCACCATAGTCTCCTGCTGGCAATAAAGGACACAAGGACTTAACACTAGATTATTATAACGCGCCACTCAAACTCAATCTCAAGCTTAAGGCATCACATCAAAGTCAAGTGTGCTGCAATTGAGACATTGCGACATTAAGCAGCGCCCTCTGTTGGACTGTAGTTGAAACTTATGTCATTGGTTGTTGTCCTGACTGAAAGCTGTCAAAGCTAACAAGGCTGTCAGGGCGCTAAATTTGAAAGTATTTGTTGATGTGGGATGTGGAACTTACACAATGGATTGGAGCCACCGCTTGTGGCGTTGCTGCTGCTGCTGCTGCTCTTGCCGACGCTGTGCCTGCCCAGATCGCTGCTGGCGGCGGACGAGGAGGAGGCGGCAACGGCGGCATGCGACGAGGATGTTGTAGCGCAGTCCAATGATGATTTTTCTGCAAGGAAGCAAAAAACAAATACATTAATTGCCTGGGCAGCACAAATTTGCACACTCAGCGAGACACGCTTTGCCATTTGCCACGGACCTTGCCACACAGAGTGCAACATAAATGGGGCAACTCATAAATCTCAACATAGATAATTGTCGGCGTCGCGAGCAAAACTAACTGCCCGTTTATTTATGGCTCAAATTATGGTAGATGTACATAGTCTATAGTCCTTTTTGGTCCTACGCTCTTATAGTCCTTTAGCTGGTGCCGCCGCCCGACCATGACGCGGCTGACACGCAACGCCGCTCAAGAGCCACCCTCCCTGACAGAGCCTGTGAACCGCAAAGGACATAATAGCGAGGGTTGTCACTTCAGACACACTGCGAGAACAGTCGACCAGTCGACCAGTGGACCAGTAGCAATGTTTAATTGCCGTAAATCTTTGTTTGATGTAAACAACAATAAGACGAGCTGAGAAATTCGCAACGCTTACAATTGAAATGTCAATGCGACATCCCAATTTGAATCCCAATCCGTATCCTGATGTCAATCTATGCTAATGTCCATGAAGCCGAGCAAAATTACCCTGAATAGGAGCTGGGAACATGACAGTGTCATAATTGTTTCCCACAGGAGTATAAAAATAATTGTATTTTATTTTAGATTTGTTAAATAAAACACAAAAATGTATTCAAATTTTGAACAAAATTGCTTATATTTAAATCAAGCTAAAATTTAAATTATTTATTTGAAAAATTTTAAAAAAAATTATCTTACATTACAGTAATTCAAAAAATATTAAATTTTTTTAAATAATATTTAAAACCTTGAAAATATAAAGAAAAAATAATGAATAAACTTGTAAAAATTATAAACCTATGACTTTTTCAATTTGAATCCTTATTTTCTCTTTCTTATGAGCACAATTACAATACTCTCAGAATTGTAATTATTTCTGATGCGCTTTGTGAGTAAAATATAATGAGTTACGCATGACAAAGTCCTTTTATGCGCAAGGAGCAGAGCAAAAGGCAAAGACAGAGGGCAAGGCAAAAGAATTCTGAGCTTGAAAGGATTCATTTTATATTTGCTTGAGCGCGTCGGGTTGAGTTGACTGGAGTTTGAGTTGGCGACCAAGATGGCAGCCATTTGGGGCTAACGGGACAAAAAAAGGACCTGCTCCTGGCATGTCATATTGAAATCCGGCTTACCAAAAGCGACATTTACCGTTCCACTTTAAGTAGCACACAAAGCCAAAGCAATAGCTTACGTTGTGCAGCTGAAATTGGCCGAAAAAAAATAGAAAAGAAAGGGTTTGGCTAGATGATACCCTACAGTTTTAGAAATTTAATATCATTAGATGAAATTTAAGAGCACTTTTAAGCTTTAAGCTAACTAATACACTCTTATCACAATAAAGTTGGTAGGTGGTTTTCTACGTTTCAACAAATTAAATCATTTATTAATCTATTAATAAAAAATGTTCTCTTATTGCTTGTAAAAATGCAAACTGATGTAAATTTTAAATAATGGAAAAGAAAATGAAATGTAAAAACTAACTTAAATTTACATAAACTACATTGTGAAAAAGGTAAAAATTTATGCGAAATATATGCATATACGCTCTATAGCTTATTATTCCCATTTAGCCCATTCTCCAATTTACAGGGTATAGAGAAAAAAAAAGAAAACCTTCGTATAGAAACAATTGTTAAACATGGCAGCGGAGGCGGCATAACAAACTCTTGCCAGGCACGCGATAGACAGTGCATTTTTGATGTTTCTATCAAACCACCGGCAGCAGCACCACCAGCTACCCTAATCCCCCTTGGCCCTGGTATCCATTATAACCAACATCCGTTGTGCCGGCATAAATTGATAAATACCGAAAAAAAAAAGAAAGACAGAGGGCAGCGCCAGGACCTTGACGTTTATATGGATAATTCAATTTAGATTTTTATAATTTTTGCTGTTGTATTTTTCTGTTGTAGTCTCTATTTTTTTTTGTTGTTCTCGATTTGCTGTTGTTGTTTTTGTTGTTACAACAAGTAAAAATTATGTACATGGCTTGCCGCGGTTTCTGACCTAGGGCCGTTTCTCTTTTTTTCTATTTTTTCGTCGTTATTTGGCCCATAAAATGTAACGGACTTTGGTCATTTTGGTAGCTGGTGGTGCTGGGGGAGTTGTCCATTGGTCAGCATATGCTGTGTTGGATGTGTTTAAATAAATACGCGAAATTTGCCACTTTTGTAAAAGAAAATCTGTTGTTTCTTTTTTTAGTTGGTTTTTTATTTTTGTTGGTTTTGTTGGTTTCGCCTCTGCCGGAAGCGCTGTATTTGTTTTTCCGCCATTTTCGCTGACATTTGTGCTAGACCATAGCGAGAAGGTCAGTGGGTTGGCCAGTTGGCAAAAGGGAACATAAACAAGCTGCTGGAAAGAAATACATACGTAACCAGACAGAGGACGGACATCCATCCACGAGTTCTATCAATATGTTAACTTTGTATGACGAAAATGAAATATTAGGTTATATACAGGTGGTCTGTGATACAAATATTTCTTAAATTCGGACATTTTTTCGGCATCACAAAAATCGGCTGCCATCGATATATTTTAAATTTCAAGAACATTTTAATTTTTTAGTATCATTTATTTTTTAAAATCTATCGCCTTTCGTATTGCATTTAATAAATGAGTTTAATAAAACTCCAAAAAAAATAATTATTCGATAAAATTCCAATTTTTAAGCATTAGTTGATTGATTGCATTTACACCAAAAAAAATTGACATCGCATTAATACACAGGAGAAAAGAAAACATTCTAGTATTAAAGTTTAAAACTTATGATTTTAAGATTAATTTTTAGGTATTTATTCAGAATATTATTAATAAATGAACACAATATGCGTTCAAATAGTCAACAAAAAGCTTTAATAAATTGATTTCACTGAAAAAATTCATATAGAGCCCCGATAGTCAAAATACTTGCGGAGTCGGAATTAAGATATCATATTTGAATCAATTATTTCTTACTAAATTTAGAAAATTCGGATATAACCGAATTTAAAACACCGCGTAAGATTTATTTTATTCCGGAATCACATTTTTTCCCTATTTAATTTCCCTTTAGAATTGCCTACCTGTTCGAACTTTGTGCTCCACATGTGAGGTGGTGGAGGCGGAGTGCGGTGGTGCCACCGTTGGCGAGCTGACCACATCCAGAGTGGCAGTCGGCAACTGTCCCGCGCTGGACGTGATGACACCGTGCTGTGTGCCGTGGGCTGGTGAGCAACCAGGTGGAGGTTGCAGAGTATCCAGGCGATGGCGTTGCACACTGCCGCCCAGGACACCTGCGCTGCTGCTGCTAACGGTATTATAGTTGAGCACGCCCACACCCACGCCCACTCCAACGCCAGTGCCTGGATTGTGGGACAGGCCAAGACAATTTCCAGCTGCACTTCCGTTCTGCATGGCAGGCAATGTGTCCAGAGTGTCGCTTAGACGTTGACTGGAGTAGATGTCACTGTGGCATGCAAATTGAATTAACACCTGATGCTAATCTCATGCTCACCTCATCTCTTTGCTCACCTGAAGGCGCTGGTCGCACCGAAGAAACTGCTGCGATCCTGCAATGCCGCCTTGGCCTTTTCCACGCTCTGCTTCAGCTGCTCGAACGTGGACTGATGAAAGCGATATGATGTCCAATCCGGTGAGCATTGTCCCAGCGTCAGGCAATCCTCCGTCTTCACCTGGGCCAGCGTTGGCGGCGATACGCGCTTCAAGTCCAGCGCCGTTTGATACGAACACGAATTCTCGTACATGGCGCGGCCTTCGGAAGCGTCAATGGCTAGATGTTGGTTAAGCAAAGGGTTCCACTTGACTCTGGGCCAGTCAAAGAAGTATACATATATTAAAAAGATAAATATTTATTTAATTTTAGATTAATGAATAAATATGTATATAAATATAAAAATTAATCTACTTAATTAATATTTTTCAATTTAAAGTCGACACATTTTAAAAGATTATTCTGTATTATAGCAAAAAATATAAAAAAAAAACAAATAAACAATGATTTAAAATAAAATTCAATTTTGTTATTTTTTTATTCTGCGATTAAAAAGCTTTAACATATAGTAAATATAGTAATGTATTTTGATTTTGATTTGTACAGTTTCTGGGTCAAAAACCAGAGCAACTTCAAACCTTCACAAACTTGTCAAAACTTTTTCGATTTCCAAGCGGAATGTCATTTTGATCATGGGCTTGTCTCTAAATTCACTCATTCCAATTTCACTTATCCCGCTTAAATCATTCTTGACTCCAAACAACGATTTTGATGCAAAGGGTTTAATCATTGCTTTTCAAAACTATAAAATTTTAGACCTCAAGCTTTAACATTTTAAAATATGTAATTATATAACAATTTGAACAAAACGACAATTTAAAATTGATTTTTAAACGTTTTATTTTTTTTTTCTTATAAAAAAACACACTTTTATAATAATTTTCGTTAAAATAATTTGTTTGCCTCAAAAATCGATTTTCAAGCAAAGGGTCCTTGTCTTATTCGAAAGCTTAAAATTGTTAATTTCAAGAAAATACTTGTACTCATAAATCACAACGCAATTGCCTGCAATTAAATTTAAATTGTTTGCAAAAATAGCTGCCTGGCACACACACTCGAATATAATTAGTGGCGAAAACTAGAAGCTAGCGTTGAGATATATAAATCCAATGCATACTATATAAAATACACGATATACGCAGACGACATGCATAATTATCTGCTTGGTTATTTATTGTGTGGGGTGCCACTACAAACCAAAGCAAACCAAACCAAGCCATTGAGCGGGACAACGCTGCGTATGAGCGTTATGCGTGGGCGGCAGCAATTTGAGCGTGCTTTTCTAATGGCCAAATGGACAGAGGCAAAGCTGGCTCTGCGCTATTGTTTGTTGCATGTGCTGTTTGTTGTACTCGTTTGTATGTGTGTGTTGCATGCCATGCAAATTTTTGCACTCTGCCTTCATCGGAAGTTGCTGGATTTTGATTTATGCCAACGAAATTTATGCCACAAATACTCGTACTCGTATTCGTACGTAAGCAGCAGCCGTTGGGGAGAATGCTGAGAATTTGACTCTGTGGTGCTGCTTAAATTTCTGACCCGCTTTAATGTTGCAACAACATTTGATTATTATCAGTGCTGCCGCATCTACAACATCATCAGACGACGACTGACAATATAAACGGCCTGCACACGCCTTGTTTATTATTTATCATTGTGTATTCCACATCCACTCCCACTCCCTCTCCCACTTGGTAAAGCATCTTTTTTATACATGCTAGCAAATTGTGAATGGACCAGACAACAGGAGCACAAGGCACAAGCATCACGCAGCCATTTTGAAGTTATCGCATTCGTTGAGCGCGCGCACACCGGAAATACGAGCAGCATTGCCAGGATGCCTGGAGTAAGGGCACTTTATGCGGTGAGGGCGAGGGTGAGAGTAAGACGCGTGTGCTTGCTAGTTGAGTGAAAAGATTGCCAATAAACACACATATTTTTGCATACTGCTCATATCTGCTAATGTCTAATGACATAATGCCCCATGAACAGCTTTTAATTAACAGGATGAGGCTACACGCGACCTCGGAGCAGGCACTTTAATGGTTTGTAAGATTTCCCTATCGTCGCTGGTTAATGCGTTTGCCAGCCGACAACTGTGGGCGGAGCTGGGACAGAGCCCGAGACCGGTAACGGGGCGTGGCTATTTTACACGTAGTTGAATCTATTATAAGTTAAGGAAAAAGCGTTAGCTCTTAAACTGACTTTGGAGTAGGAAAAGGATAACAAACTTAAATATTTAAGGAAAAGATTCGTTAATATTTGCTTGGTCAAAGAATTTAGACAAATGTAGTATAAGTAAACAATATAATCATGACTACTTGAAGTAGAATCAGAAGAAACCTCACTTTCAGACAGAATTGGAATTCTTCAATAATTACATGATTATTTGTAGTCAACAGCTATACTTGAGTTAAAGCCCAGTTTGAATTGATCTGTAAAAAATCAAATAATTCTTTCTGTTATTTAGAAAAAATATCTTCCTAGTTAATGACAAGTAGATTTATTAAATTTACTATACCTCTCTTTGTCCTTATATCTTTAAAGATATGTTCAGCTTCATTATGAGACAAAATTTATATTTCTAAATCATCTACCAGAACAAACTCTACAGATATTTATCCTATAAAGCGGTTCAACTATTAAGATAGTAAAAGCTTACAAATTTTATTATTAATTCTCATAACTTCTTTAACTGTTAACTTCAAACTAAACTAAAGTTATCATTAGTGTTCGACTGAATAACTAAAAATATTTATTTCTAGAAAAGGCTAAAAAGCCTTTGAATAACAAACTATTTAAAATTATTTAATTATTTAAGCCAAAAGATTCAAATTCAATTAAAAAGGATCTTTGTTAACTAAGTACTTATTAATTTCTATTAATAATTTAATAAAAATGACAATTTAATATATTTAAGTTTAATGATTCAGCTTACCTCAGGATTGTGCTGGTTTATGTATTAAAGTTTATCCGAAAAATGTCAGCAACACTTTGAATTAATTGATTAATAATTGACTTAACTCTTATAACAATTTAGCATTTTCTAAACTTCACCGTTAGTCACTCAATTAAACCCGTTACTCGGCGGCATTTTGCACTTTTTTCTAGTGAACCGGAAACGAAATTATTGTCCAAAATGGCGACGGATGCGCGACAAGTGTAGCGCGGGGGCAAGCGAAGAGGAGAGGGAGTCGGAGACGGGAGACCGGCAGGGACAAGGACGACAAGGACGACAAGGACGACGACGACGCGCCACGCAAATTGTTTGTTTAGTTTGTTGCTCGTTGCAGCGTTGTAACGGATATGCAAGGAAATTTGTCAGTGCGGCGAAAGCGAGGAGGCAAAGAACGAAACGCCGACGGTTGGCGGTGACAACGCGTCACTTGGCCATATTTCTGCACGGGGATTCCCTCCCAGAGCTCTCAGACTTTTGCGACTGTCAAGTTTTTCGGCCAAAACAAAATCAAAAGGAAAATTTCAATAATTTCCGCACACTAAAAAAGTGAAAACATGTGACACACACATACACACACTCACACACACGCAGTTGAGGTGCCACGCCTACTGCCTAGTTGGCTGGCAAGCAAAAGCAACAAGCGTATTTTGTCCAAGTTATGTGTTCTTGTTATTTTCTGTTATTTTTGTATTTTCGCGTTTTCTTTGTGCTCTGCCCACTTGGTCGAAAGGCTTCAGTTCGTGTGGCTTCCTGTTGGCTGCTTGTGTCACAACGTGTGGCCGACGAATCTTAACCGCAAAGTGCCGCTATTATGTTGGTCCGCGACGTGTCGTAACGGTAACGCGCACTCCAAGTTAATGTGTATATCCCGTTAGCTGGTAGCTGGCAGCTCTCGTCCTTACCACACATACAAATCATCTCTCCAAGATGGCCACAACGGCAGCGGCAGCAGCAGCAGCGATACTCCTCCCACAATTGGAGCTGGTAATCATAAGGATGCCCCATGCGGCAGCAGCAGCAGCAGCATGGATGGATGTTCCTCTTCCCTTACACCCCATTATTATCATCGTCATCGTCCCATTGCTGCGGTGGTTGATGCGCAGGCGCTGTCTGTCCATTCGCCCTTCCATTTATCTCTGATGCTGTCGCTTTACACGATGGGCGGAGCTACAGCAAAGCTTCTGGCAATGTTCCATACTATCTACGGTCTGTTCTATGGTCTTGGGCAGCGCTGTGGCGGCACAGGCGGTGGCATCATTAGTCCAAGCAAAGACCCCATTTTGGGCGGAAGTGCGTATGAGCAATATTTTAACAATGGCGTTTAAAACAGTTAAAGAGCCAGCACTAACACTAGCACAAACACACACACACTTACATACACACACACTTGCTTATCTATGTGTGCGGCCATTAGGGTCTTAGTTTGAGGCCAACTCGCATCATTTGCGGCTTCATTTTCAATGCAGCGCTGCCTACTTTAAGGCTCTGCTGACATCTTGCCCCAAGAGCTGGTGGCATGTGGCAAGTGGCAGGTGGCAGGTTGCATGGTTTGCCATGACTGCCACCTCAGATAAGCGCACACATAATAACATTTTAATTTAAGCAAGTGCCCACAATGAAGCACTAGATTTACCCACAAAACAGACGCCAAGTGAAAATAAAGAATATAATTAACATGGGGAGATTCATATAATTATAAAAGATAAGAATATGAATTAAAGACTAAAAATTAAATCTGGCCTTATAAAGATTTAAGCTCTTAAACCGGTATTTTTAGTGTATAATCCATAAGAATTATGAGACTTAAAAAATTAAAGCCAGAAAAAATAATCTAGTTGAATGGGAAAATCATAAATATTCTATTTATTTGGATGTGTTTATCTGGAAACAGGACAAACAATTTTTTTATATTTTTATCATACAAATATATGTTAATTATAATTTTGTATCTTATTTAAATTAAATGATTATTACTCAGATAAAAAAATAACAGATCGTGTAAATGATAATGATTAAAATTCATAAATGACTTTAAGCTATAACCGTCATATTTTAGAAAGATATTTTAGTTAAAATTTCAAGTCATGAATTTAAGCGAAGACAGAAATACCGTTGCTTAAACTATACAGGGTATATTCAAGTCACACATTCCTTTGCGCTGACCGATTTGTTGCCAATAAACATGTTTTGTTTCTTATTGCCTTGCATATGATTTAAATGATTGACGCACATTTAAAAAAAAATAAAAATATATTTTATGCGTAAAGAAGAAACGGAACAAGTTTGTAACTGTGTGATGCACCTCAGATCAATAATTCAGAGTAAAAAACATATTTATTTGAATCCAACAAAAACCATTTAAATGGTATACAATTTTGTTATTTTATTTTTAATAATTTTATCATTAAAAATAAATGTGCACTATTTAAATTTGTTTAAAGCCTCCAATCAAAATAAATATTTTGCGATAAGAAACTAGTTCCGTTTAAGACTGGTTAGCATCTGGTCTTCGTATAAATAGCTTCCTCTCTCTTTTAAAATCGACACATTTTAAAAGTGTCTGATTGAGACAAGTTCGATAGCGCATTGTGTATTGACATTGAAAGACGGGAAATCGGAATATATCATTTATTTTATTTAAAATACAAAATACTCTTAAACAATGCTGTCCTTCAATTTATACGCGTTTCTATTGAGCATTTTGATGATTGTTTGTTCAGCAAACGCGCAACACTATGGTTATAATAACTATTATCCCAGCAATAATTACCGTGCTCTCAGTGGACGCGCATTCGGGTGAGACTAGAAATAATTCTAAATCTTATCTGGATTCAATACATATTTTCCGCTCTTTTCAGCGAGGGCGTTCTCCGGCCGGGCTACGATCACGGGGAAGGCTATTTGACAGAGCTGGACGCCCCCAGTTTCAGTGCACCCAAAGTTGATACGACGAACTATTATGGTTAATGAATATGGTACAAAAGCTCGCAGGACACTGAAAGTCTTAGTCTAGACACAAACCCAAAGTGCATAAGATGCTTTTCAAACATGTTGTGCAGTATTGTGTACAATATGTCAAATATAAAATATCAATTTTAATTTAATTAAAAACTCACACATTTACATTTATCACATAAGTTGTATGTAATCAAATGTCAAATATTTAGTAGTAAAAGTCTGTTAAGTTTGCACTTGTTCTTTTTGCCAACATTTAAGTAGTTATCATAGGGAAGTGAGTCTCATAATAAATGAATGAATGTCTTGTATGTATGTATAGTGCTTGGGGAAAGTGAATGTACGTATGTATAAAAAAAGATATAGTATAAGTTCTTTACAGCTTTGTGCAGGTAAATGACGACTGCACATTAATATCATTATTAGCATCTAAATACGGCTCTTGGAGCTGCTCCTCACATCGAATAGCTTGCGCACAAAGAAAACCTGGAAAAAAAGCGAAGTAAAATTCGTTAGTCGTAATCAGAGCTTGCAAATAACAGTCGACCGTTTTTTTTTTTGCGATCTACTCACGAAAATAACCGAAAAAAACACACACGCTTGCTCTTTGTCTGAGCAGATCAATTCGGTTTTTCTTTTTTTCTTTTCGGTTGAATAACAATTTATTGAGAAAAACCGATTGAGTACTCAAAATATGAGAGTCATTAGGTGAACAAAAAATGAAAAGCTCAGTTCAAACGTTCATTCATTTTTTTCTTATGTTCCACGTTATTTTATGTTATACTTCTTAAAATTTTGAAAAGTTTACCCATAATTAGTGGCATCTTGCCCCCAAGAATAGTATGAATAGCCTATTTACGCCCTGTAAACATAATAAATTCACATACATATATTATAATTATTTATTCTGTGTTAAGCTTCATGGGTTCCACTTCAATGTAATCGTTGCTCTCAACTTCTTCCACTAATTCAGCATGTTTTGCATTTAAATGCCGTTTTAAATTTGTTGAGTGCGATCCTGCAAGTTTTACGCCGCATACGGTACTTTTATTTAATTCGCTCAATTTTAAATTGACAGTTTACAACCCGAGCCCTTTGCTTTTTAAAAATTGATTGTGGTTTGAGAATGACCGATTTGTTCAAAAACTGTGTGAACGGTTCATTTATGACACTTAAGCAAAGAGTCAGTAAATAACAGTTATTTTTGAACAACAAAAAACGGTCGACTGTTATTTGCAAGCTCTGGTCGTAATCTATATAAACAAATTAATATATATAAAGCAGCTGCACTTTGACTTACACATCTTTTAAGTGTGCTTATACAAAAACCAAGTTTATAAAGCAGCTTAATTTGATTTACAACAGTTTGTTTTGTAAGTGTTGATAGTTTTTTTTTTTCAATTGATATAGTAATTAATTTAAAAGCGATAGGCTTTTATACTACAATTTAATCTGACTTGCAAATAATAATCTTCGCATTCAAAGTATTTAAAAGCTGCCGTATCAACTTGTCATTAAGCCAATCAGCTGACTAAGCCCTTACCTGTATGGAGCACGTGATTAGGATAACCACAATTTGGCTAATCGAGAAGGTTTGTATGTAGGAATTGTTGTCAAGGAGCAGCGCATAATCGCGCGACTCTCGATGCCGACTGTGCGCCTGGTAATCAATCATGTCGTTGATGTTGCGCTCTACGGTACCAATGGAGGCCGTAAAGTTTTGCATATTTAACTGCAGCTCTTCAATCTCCTTGGCGTACTTGTCCCATGCATCGTATTTGACGACCGTAATGTAGATGTTCACCAGCTTCCCCGCAAAGCGCGAGAACTGATTGTCAATGCACACGGAGTAGTAACCGCCGGGCGACACTTGATCTGTGTAATCTGCCGTTGCCTGCCATTGGTAGGGCTTCACAACTTCATTGGCCGGATTGCGCACAGCAAATCCAGCCATGCCATCACCTCCCCGCACCACCTGTCAATGAGATTGCATGGAGTAGACTACGTGGATATCAAGTTGACTTACTTACGCTGAACGAGACGTAGAAAGTGGCGCCCGCCTGCACATATTGATGATAGCAGTCCTCCTTACCGGCGTCTATATGCACCTGTGTGTTTAAAATATCATAAATTTGATTATTGTTGTTGTTTTTCTTAAATGGAGTTTCGAGTTTCAGGCTGCACCTTGTAATCCATGGCGACGGCGGGTAAGTTCTCGTACCATGGCTGTTGGGCTTCTTGTGCGCTGGTTGTCTCGATAAGGAACACACAGCAAATTAATGCAATTGGCACCAAAAGATTCAATCGCTCCCGCTGCTGCCACGTCGAACCCATTTTAATTTTGTAAACAATAGAGTTGTCGTTCCGCGTTAAGCTGTGAATGGCTCTTATATACTTAACATTACGCTGTACTCTTACTAACAGAGAGCTCGATTTTAAAGCAGAGAAAGTTCAGCTAATAAATTTACATTATTGCACAATAGGCAAAACATAAAAGTTGCTTGCTACTCCAATTCAAAATTGTACAAAACTTAAACAAATTATTTAATCTAACTGTGGAGCTCGGCGTCGAATTTATTAGCTGATTAATTTTAAAATATTTAAAAATAATAACAGAATCATAACTACAGCTGTTATTTAACAGTAATCGTTCCCATAATAACAACAAGTGGGCTGTAACAGCTATCGGGTAATACTCTCGCCCGACCGCCACACCGTTCGGAGCTACAAATGGTCAGCCATATGAATAAAAAATTTTTTTTTTTTATGATTTAAAGTATAAACTAGATAAAATAATAGTGATCATTAAAATAAGTTTGTTTTAACAGAATTATTTAATGGATACAGTCTGGTAGCCAATGCTGCCAGACCTTCAAGACTGTGGCGCCATCCTTTGTCTGTTATGAAAAATACAACTTACTCGCTTTGGTTGATTTGTTTAATCGAACGATTCGATTACAAAGTCTACCGCTCTGTTGAAAAAGAAAACAAATTGATAAATAAATTTAAGTTAATACAGTTTATTTATTAATAGACTGTATGGATTTGTAACACCTGATAATATTCAACAATTTCGTAAAGGTTATCGGCTGGAAGAATCATCAGGTGAACACTTGTTGACATGGAATTTGTATACATATGTAAGTACAAACCTACACTTTATATGCATACATATGTATGTATCTAGCTACATATATATTGTCTGTTGTGCTAAGTGATTAAATTATATATAAAGTGTGGTGTGCACTTGATAGATAAAGCCATGTTGCATCGCTAAACAGCTCATTGCGAACTCAGACCGACAACTTATCCGACATGGTTTATGTCACGGAAGATACTTTCGCCGCCGCTGCCGTGAATCCGATCACCAAGCAAACGGAGAAGATTCGCCGCTTCACGCTGAGCAATGAGGAGCATATGTCCGTGCAGATAATCACGCTTGGCGCTACTATTACCAGCATCAAAGTGCCGGATGCTCAAGGTCGTGTGGAGGACGTGACCCTTGGATTTGATGATTTGGCCGGATATCAGAGTGACAAGAATCCGTATTTTGGCGCCACCATTGGTCGGGTATGCAATCGCATCGCCAACGGCAGGTTTATCCTGGACGGAGAAACTGTACAAGTTACCCGCAACAGAGGCGAGTTTCAGCTCCACGGCGGTTTCGTTGGCTTTGACAAGGCTCACTGGGAAGTGGTGCAGATCCTTTCCAATGGTGTCAGCATGAAGCACACCAATCCCGATGGCCACGAAGGATATCCCGGTGAGGTGACAGCAACCACAACATTTACGCTCACCGAAGACAACTGTCTGCATGTGACCATGGATGCGGTGACCACGAAACCAACACCCGTTAATCTCACCAACCATTCCTACTTCAATCTGGCTGGACACAAGGCGGGCAAAGCTGGACTTGATGAGCATCTGGTTGAGATTAACGCCTATGGCATCACAGAGACGGATGCGAATTCCATACCCACGGGAAATATCGTGTTTGTGGATGGCACTAAGTTTGATCTGCGTGTTGCCAGTAAGCTGGGGAATCGTCTCAAGCAATTGAAGCCCGCGATTGGTTATGATGACAACTTCTGCGTGAAATTCACGCCACCAGAGACCATGACCAAAATGGCCAAGGTCGTGCATCCATCGAGCGGACGTTGGATGGAAGTTGCCAGCAATCAACCAGGCGTGCAATTCTACACTGGCAACTTTTTGCCCAACAAGGAAGTCGGCGAGACTCCTGTGGCCGGCAAGCAAGGTGCTGAGTACACCAAGCAAGGTGCCTTCTGTTTGGAGACTCAAAAGTTTCCTGACTCTGTGAATCATGAGAATTTCCCCTCAACCATTCTGCGACCTGGCGAGAGGTACCACCATGAAGTAATCTACAAGTTTGGAAAGCTGAGTGCCAAATAATTTGTGGTCTTAATATATTCCAAAAGATTATGCCATGTGTGCAAACCAATCTTAAAATTGGTTAAACTTAATGAAGTAACAAGTGTCAAATAATATATATTCATTATAGACCAGAGATAATGCCATATATACAATTTATAACCTGTATACCAACCAAGTTTTAACTAATAAACTGAAAGCACGTTAAATACTTTTTACTTTTAAAAGTCTAAGATTAGTCGAGTCAAATGCACGCCCAAGGGCTATAAAATGTAGAGTTTATCAAAGCCACCAGAGACTATATAAGAGTCGAGCTGAACCAACTGAATGTTTAAGTGAAGAAATGAAGCTTCTGGTAATTGTTGTCTGTCTGCTGGTGAGCCAGAGTCTAGGTCTGAGTCAGGGGCACTTGAGAATTATCAATGGAACTGCCGCGAGACCCAAGCAGTTTCCCTATCAGGTGGGACTGCAGTGTTACTTTAGCAACTCTAAGGATGAGCACAGCACTTGTGGTGGCACCATCATCTCCAAGCGCTGGATATTAACAGCAGCCCATTGCTTGCAGGAGCCGAATGTCAGTCTGTAAGTTATAACTGTAATGGATAACGATGGAGTTATTATTTATAATTTATTTACTTTCAGAATGAGAGTGCTTGTACTTGCGGGTATTATCAATATAAATACTCGAAGTGAATTGGGATCTGTGAAAATGTGGGTGAAAGGGAGCGACACCATTGTCCATCAGCAGTATGATCGTCATACTGTGGCCTTTGACATTGGACTGATCAAGTTACCCCGTGATCTTAAAATGAGTACCAATATACAACCTGCCAAGTTGCCAAAGAGAAAGGATAAAAACACCTACGTGGGACGAACTGCAATTAGCTCGGGATGGGGATTGACCGATAACCAAAAACCTAGCGATATTTTACAATTTATAAGATTAAAGATAATCTCCAATAAGCAGTGCGAGAAGGAATGGAAGGATCATCTAACAAAAGGACAAGAGAAGCTTATGCTAAACTCATTTTTATGTGTTAATTCCACCTATGGATTGCCATGTCTTGGCGACTCTGGCGGTCCTTTAATATTGGATGATAACTCGCGAACTATAGTCGGGATTGTCTCTCATGGTTTTGATGAATTCTGTCGGATCAATGTACCGGATATATTTACACGCGTCTCCTCGTTCGTTGATTGGATTGAGAAATACACAGGTCGATTGAGCTAGACTTAAAAAAATAAAAAATGATATATTAATATCATAAAAAATATGTTGTCTTTTTTTCTTTTCAAACATGTGCTTTATTCTTATTACTCATACAAACTCCATACACTCTCCCCTTTACCATATTTTCATAATATTTCATTTATGTTTTGTTTTCTTTTTGTGGCTTTGCTAAATTTGTTGTTATCGTTTTGTTGTTTATGGTTTGATAGTGTTAAACAATTTGCTTATGATGATAATGTTTGAATGTACTCTTTGTGGGATTTGTTGTATCGCTTACGTGTGGCTAATGTTGCTGATTAATCATGAATTTATTTGTTTATTATTTTTGCTGTTTTTTTCGTTTTTTGATTTTTTTTTTTGGTTTGTTTTATATCTTATGTAAATGCAATTTGTTAAATGTACAAAATCTAATGGAAATGATTATGCTTTGCAAAACTCGTTTCATTTTCATTTGGTTCAGCATTTCAATAGCATTTTTATCATTCGTACTTTTTTGTTTGTTTTGTTTTTTTAGAACTAATTATATACAAGATTTAAATAAACTTTGTCAAGAATCTATACAATTTGTTTTGTTAACAAAGATGTTAAGAGTATTAAGAACTTTAAAAGATAATTTACTGTATTCGCTTTGTTTTTTTGTATTTTTTTAATAAGTTTGCTTGAGACTTTTGAAATTTAGCTAACATTTGCCTTTGGTATTTTTAGAAATTTGAAAAAATGCTCAGAATTATGAAGTACTAATTTGTTAATTAAACAATAGCTGTAAAAGCAAAGTACGTTTTTTGGGCTTGTCGTAGAAAACTGTCAAATATAAATATATTAACTTTGCGTTTAACTAGTTTAATTTCTTTATATACTTTAACTGCTTAATGTTGTGTTATGGGAATTATTATCGATGCCTATGCGATATTAATTTTCACGCAAAAAAAAAAAAACTTTCTCTTTAGTACAATCATCTCATTTTCCATATAAAGTAAACATGAATGTCGAATCGAGAAGAGAACTTTTTCTTTATAATTTTTATTCTTTATCTGATGCTCAAGTATAGATTCTGTATGCTTAGTTTTTATTTATTCGTATAAAATGGTTTGCTGGGTTTGTTCTTTAATTTAAATTTATTTAACATACGCAAAATATATTTTGTATATTATCTTGTTTTTTTTTTTTGCTTTGTGTTTCACTTAACTTTAAATGTATATAAGTAATTATTATATTTGCTAAATTTTGCTTTTTGAAACAGTAACTTTCAGTCATCTTGTAATCATAATAATACCTATATGCAATTATTATTATTATTATTTATATATATTGTTTTGTAATATTAATTTGTTATGAGCGTCGTGTACAATGCATGAAAATGCATTAAAAAACGCATTTCTTATATAGTGTGTCGTGTTAATAGATTTCATTATTTTTAATTATAGATCTCATTATTCTTATCATGTTGTATAAAAGCTAAATTTTTATCGCTGCGTATGATAATGTTTTTTTTTTTATTAAATTTATATTTCTGCTCTAATTTTTTCCGTAAAAATGGCTTCAATTCTTAAAAAATTGCTGTTCGATTTTTCTATTTCCAACTAAATTTGATTTCTTCATTTTGGCAGTTATCGTTTGTTAGGTTCTTTGACATGTGTTCTTACATTTTCTTTTCCATGCACTCTGCGTTTTGTTTAAATGTATTATTAATTAAGTTTTTATCATGTTGTGTATATGTTTTTCTCTCATTATTTATGTATATGCTAAGCAACTAACATTGGACCATTCCATTGCGCGACGCACTATATAAGAAAACTAGCTAATTACTTCTTGATTAATTCATATACTCGTAAGTAATCGGGTATAATATACTCGTATGTATTTATTTATGTATATTCATGTTATTATTATGTATTTATTATTTGCTTTTTTCTCTGTTGTATGTACTCGTATGTTATAAAAGTTGAATATGCAGTTTTCGACATTAGCGGCAAACATTATCATTCCCCTCAACATCATCATATCATTGAAATTAAACTAAGTAAGTTACATACCGTCCCTTGATTAGCTCCCATTCCAACTGAAACTCCAATTCCAACTGATAATCGCATTCCAACCCGGCGGTAAAGTATTATACACAAAATGTATTAACGAAAAATGTCTGTCCAA
The DNA here is from genome assembly GCA_037043405.1 of Drosophila subquinaria. Classification (NCBI taxonomy): domain Eukaryota; kingdom Metazoa; phylum Arthropoda; class Insecta; order Diptera; family Drosophilidae; genus Drosophila; species Drosophila subquinaria. The sequence continues at coordinate 287,570 of JBAMBL010000329.1, read as the reverse complement.
GCAATGCGAGGATAAAAGTTGGATCAGCTGTTGTCTCGTGTACAAAATTATGACTAGAACTAAGACTACGGCCAAAAAAAGTCATCAGTCGCACTCGGGGCCCTCGGAGAAATGGCCACGCACATCGAGAGCCGATGCCAATTGGAATATGATGTGCGACAGCGAGGGGTGCTCGAGCAGCTCATTAGCCGGCAGCTGTGGCTCGCAGCGCGGTCGCATGTGGCGTCCACGGAAGCCGCGGTGCAGGCGGAGCACAACATCACAGAAGACGAAACGTAAGATGAGTGTGCGCAGAAAGTCATCGCCAAAGAACTGAACATAGGACGAGTCTAAAATGATAATACATCAATTAAGATTGATATTTTTTATAGGGACTGTAAAATCGAAACAGTGAATGGAGTTTAATATAAAAATTTTAAATTAGACAAATAATAAGAGAATAAAAATAATAAAAAAATAACATCAAACTTTTGATCATTCAAATTTCATTAATTTCGTTCAAAATATCAATTTTATTTATTTATTTTATTATAAATGTCAACTAAGTACAGTTGACCAGAATTAATATAAAAATAAGATTTGAGTAATGTAAAAAAATTAAATAATATTAAAATAATTAAAATTAAATTTAAATTTAACTGAAATGATTAAAATATTAATAATCTGATTTTGTATTCATAAAATGTTTAAAATGATCCAACATTTATTGCAAGGATTGGGGAAAACCCCAATCAGATAATTAAGTATTAGTAGTAATAATTAGTAATAATACAAGTATTAGAGTTAGTAAGGGCAGGGATTTCTAGAAAGGAAGAGGAAAATGGATGATTTCAAGGAGGAGAGATAGAGTTTAAATCAAACACATAAATTCAAGGAGTTATTAAATTATATAAAAAGTATATATATCTATACAATATCAAGAGATTGAGTTCTAAACTCACCAATAAAACCAATGCCCTGTTCAATCTCATCGATGCGACAACGCGTGACAAGGCGAGAGGCCTCCGTGATGAAACGATCCACGTAGGTTTGACAGCGTTCCCAGTGATGGATGGGCACATCGCCGACATTGCAAATGTAGCAGAGGGCCGTGAGCGGAGAATGCAGGAATAATGTAAACAGAGAGCCATGATGTTGCACATCAGCTAAAGGATAAAGATTATGATACAGATATAAAAGTAAGTTGGATATGTTTCAATGACTAACTTTGAAATGCGGGCGGCACATCTTGCGGCGACATAAGTATGACCAGGGGCTGGCCAAAGTAGCGGGGTATGTGCTGAAAGACAAACGAATTATCCGAGTCGATGATGATGAACATGGGACGACGCGTAAATGGATAGAGATCGCCCGGATAGAGACAGTGATTCTCCTTGTACGATTTGCCACGACACGAGAGTCCGCCGCCATCGACGCTGTCGCGTTTCACGCTGGTGGCCAAGCCGCCCAGCTCATAACCATCTATAAATTAAAATTTACATTAAATAAATAATTATTTAGTAAATAGTAAATACTTACAGTCCTCGGGATGCTTTGTGGTGGAGAAACAGCCGTCCGCTGACATGTACAAAAGTAAAGCACCGCCCAGTGGCAGTTCCTTAAAGCCACTGGCCAGAAAGACCAATAGCTGACTAATCGAAGGCTTGTATAGTAAATATTTATGAGGATTGTCTCGATAATGACGGCCATTCTCCGCGTATCCCTTCGAGCCCGGCACTCCATATGGTGGTATGCGACTGGCCGCCGGACTGGCGTCGTGTCCATGCAGGCCATGGGACATGCTCAGTGGATTCGTTGCCGACTCCGTTGGCTCACGTTCCAGCGTTTGCAGCATCCTAAGCAATGTATCACATTCAGAGATATTTTTTAAAAAATTTATTGCTCAACGCTTACCTAAACATATCCATGGTGAGCTCTGAGAACTTGGCCTGCTCGCATGCCGAGCCCACAATGAGAATCTCCTGGAGACTGAGGGTCATATGGGGCGATCGCTCGCACGGCGGCGTCGTCAGCGGTGATAACCTAGAACCGGAACCACTGCCCATAAGTCGTTGTAGTTGTGCTGGTCCACAAGCAAATGCGGGGGCCCGTGCTTTCACAGAAGAATTGAGAATGTGGCGCACTAATGAGGTGATATGGGGGGAAAAGGAGTATTTGTGTGCGTGTGTGTCTGTGTGTGCTTATGGGTGTGTGTGTGTGTGAATGGGGGGAGAACATATGAAATGATAACGTTGTTTATGTGATGAGTTGAAGTGTGCGTGTGTGTGTAGAGACAATGAAAACTTCTGCGATCAAAAATAACAGATTTACTTTCATTTATTTTTAATTTTAAATAATTAAAAAAAATTAATTTAATTTTTATTTTTGTTACAATTACAAAATTGACTGTGCAAATTATGTTTTTAATTTTAATTATATTTAAATTTTTTTGAATAAATGAACTGATACAAACTTTAAAAAAAAGTTTACTTTCTAATCAATAAAAATACATAAGTTTCACGTTTTTCTTTTATTCAAAATCAAAATGAATCATAACTTTGAGTAACTTCAAAAAAAAAGTTAACTTTCGAAAAAATAAAAAAATACATAAGTTTCACTTTTGTGATATTTTATAAATCAAAAAAATTAAAAAAATTGAGTAAGATTTAAAATGTTTGTTTTCTTCTTTTACTTCTATTGAGTTAGATTATTAAAAAGTTTCATTTTTACACTAAATTTGTCTTTTATAATATTTTTTTATTTTTATCCTCCGCTTGGTATTCATTGTCGTGTGTGTGTGTTTGTGTGTGTGTAAGTGGAGGGGAAAACATGGAATAGTGCGTGACGAATGACAACGGTGAGTGTTTCTTTTGTGTTTTTTTTTTTTTCAAGTCTTCTGTGATAAGCACAAACGAACAAACGAAATAATTGATAGCAACAGAACAGAAGCAAAACTCGTATACCTACGCAAACATATAACATATAAGATAGAAAGAGCAACAGCCCCACATAACTAAAGTCCCCACAAGCTCTCCATACTTCTACTCCGCCGACGAAAGCACGGGCAAAGTGTACGTTGGATGGTTGAACGATTGTGCCAACGACTCACCTGTGTGATAATATGATTGGATTGGAATCGGCATGTAGTACGGCAACAGCTGCCTCAGCCTTGATGAATCCCTTGATTTCCTCCAGTACCAGAGACCATTCCAAATGATCTTCCGGCTCGTAACTGCAAAAAGTGTTTGAATACCAACAGAAAATGTAAAAAAAACACATGATCAGCAATATTGCGATTTGTTATCCTTTTACGTGTTTGTGTACTCCTGTATTTGTTTCTCCAACTCGGTGACCAGCTCCCGCACCAGTTTCATCTTCTTGAGCAGCAGACAGACGACTATGAAGCGTGCATAATAGCGCAGTTTCTTCACCATCAAATCCGGCCGATCTTCTTTGGCGGCACGTGAATAATACGCACGTCCGCGTATTGCCGCATAGAACTGATACGCCTCATTCAGGTAGTTCGTTTCGCTGGTTCTTAAACTGAAAAGGAATTGGGAAAATTCAAGTTAATTACAAATTTTATTTTTTAATTAATTTTAATTTAGTCAAAAATAGTATAAACAGATGAATAAAATGATTTAAAACTTATAAAAATCAATCAGAAAATAAGATTATAAATTATGCATTCAAAGGTATATATTAGCTTAAATTTAAAACAGAAAGGATATAGTGATATCGAAGCTCTGAACTAATTAATTCATATTATTTTTTAATTTTATGATCATTGTTAAATAACTTTCTATGGACGTTAAATAAATCAAAATAAATTTAAAAACCTATCCCTACATCCATCTCTAGGAGTGTAGATTATATACTCACTAATAGTGATAATAAAGCTGTCCGATTTTGCTGGCTATTTCGCCAATTTGCCAGCGTTTCAGTCCATACTTTGAGTCGAGCACCAAGCGATGTTGCTGCTGGAATTTCCACAGCTTTGTGTAGACATCAAAGGTGCGTCCAAAGTATGCTTGCCACTGACGATGGCCATACTGCGGCAGATCTCTATACGAATTTACATATATTTGTTATTAGTTTTATGTATTGTTTACTTTTGTTTATTTATTTGACTCACCTGAGTCCATTGAATAGCTGTTTGGATTTCTCTAGCAAATGGCAAAACTCCAAAACAAGCTTTCTATCCTGTTCTTCAGTGGACTCCATTTTCACCATGCCGTTCTCTGCCTCCCCAAAGTGTTATGTGTGCGATCCGGGTTTGCTGCAAAGCACAACAACAATTTTATTTAAAAATCGAGCTTATGCCATAAATAAACAAACTGCATCATGTAATTTGTCTATCATAACTATCCATCCATTCTACTATCTATCTATCTATCTATGTATCTGCATCTATGTGTCTATGGCACTTGTATACAATATGCTGTAGATATTCAAAGCAGGGAACGTTGCCCACTTGAGATTCCATTCAGCCGCTCATTGAGCTATCGATAATGATGACAATCATGATAATGATGATGATAGTAATGATGCTTTCTCGTCGCCGTGGATACAATAAATGCCAAAGCGGCGTATGCTTAATGGGCAATTTTTTCCTCAATGCTGCATTATTAAATTTTAATTATTAATTTTTACATCAGCGCCGACAGAGTAAATAAATTCTCCAATGTATAAACTTGATCATTGACATTTAGCCAAGTTGCGGCGAAATAAATTCAATGTGCTTACGCATGCCAAATTCGACTGATGCAATCATTAAAGTCAATTTCGTCGAGTTTGAATTTAAATTTAATTAAAGTTTCCAGGTGACCAAGTAAGACGGAATTCAAAAAAGTCAACGGAAAAAATAAATTTAATAAAAAAAAACGGAAGAGAAATCATCATTAAAAGGGTCGGTAGTGCAAATGGCGCCGCAGCGGCCACATGGATTTGGGCTTTGACCAAACTAGGTCGCTGGCACACACAAAAACTTTCAATATGAGCTCATCAGCAGCAGCAGCACCAGAAAGAGAAGCAGACGAGTAACATGGGGGTAAATATGGGTTTTAAGGAAGCTGCAAAGCAGGACATGCGTCACTCAGAATTGTGAGTGAAGCGGCGCCACTTCATAATTATGGCGCCCTAATCAAATTAAGAGTCCATTTAACAAGTCTAAATTACATAATATGAAAATTACGCATACGCAACGTGAACAAGACGAGACAAGTATGTTTGGAGACAACTAAACAAAGCTGATAAACTAAACAAGCTGACTCACTTACTGGTCGGCTGCTGACTTCATCAACATTAACATCATGATCATCATTATCATCATCATTATCATCATCATTGTCAGGGCGAAGGCAACAGCAGCAACATGTCAACATGTGGAAACCGGAAATGAGAAAACACAAAATACTAAGCAAAGTCGTTGCCACTCTGCCGATTCTTATTAACACATCCCACCACCTTCCCCTCCCCCTTCACACCACGTCTGATACACAGTTTTATACACAGTTAGTGCAGCGTCAGGACATGCAACAAATTAAATCAAAGTCGTTTTGTTTGTGGCTGCAAGTGAAATTGACTTGCGACTGCTTAACATTACTTCTTAATTAAGTAAAAAAAAAAATTAAGTAAATTAAATAATTTGGCCAAGCAGCCAAGGTTAACATATTGCCAAATTGACATTTTTGTCGCCTGTCTGCTGACTGCATGTTGTGAAAGTGGAAAGTAAGAAAAAAACTTGCTCTGCTCAACTTGCTGTTTTAACTAGTGTTGCTGTTGCTGTTGTTGTTGTTACTTGTGCATGATGATGACGACAACTGCTGGAAAATCCCAATGCTAGTCAAACAAAGCGCGCAAAAAAGTATGCAACGCACTTTGGCGCTCAACGCCAGACAGAACAGAAAACAGAGCAGAAAACAGAACAGAACAGAGCCAACGCTTTTTTTTTTTGACTAACTGCCAAGCGCCTCACATGTGTGCGTGCGTCTCTCTATCTCTGTGTGTGTGTGTGCGTAAGTGTGTATGTGTGTATGTGTGTTTTCAATGCCCGCCAGCACTTCAACAAATATTACTCGCTGGCACTCCATACTCTCAACGCTTTTGCTATTTGACAAAGCTGCACATTTCTTTCTTTCTTTTTTTTTTAATACTCGTACTTATTTTTTCTGCTTTTTATTTTGTTGGCGTATGAGTAAACAAGCCTGAAACGGGTGTTGGGTGTGCGTGTGTGTGTGTGTGTGTGTAATCCTTCAAAGGCATTGTAGGCTACACATTTACACATTTAATGGCATTTTGACACTGATAATGATGTTGTCCTTTGCATCCGCAGACTTCCAACTTTAGCTTAACAATTGAGCATATATTAGTATATTCCACATATATTCGAATATATATTCTGATTCCTAACAGCTGCTAACTTTACTTTTATTTAATAGTAGCGAAGGCTACAGTCGAGAGAACACGACTGTAAAAGACCCTGTAACAAACGATTTCAATATTTAATGTAATAACTTCCAAAAAAAGAAAGAAAGAAATTTTAAGAGCCCATCAGGAACTTTTAATATTTCATGTGTACACAACCTCAAGACTGTAACTTCTACATTTATCTAAATTATCTACTTAGGATATAGAGCAACCTACATACCAAGTTTAGTGTATCTAGCTCTTATAATCTCTAAGATCGAGGTCTTCACAGATGGACATGTGGATGCTGATCAAGAATATATATTATTTATGCCATCACAATTTTGACAAGCCTAATAGACCCTTTGTGCCATTTTTGTAGTACAGGGTCTAAAAAGAGCGTACAAATTATAGAATTCCTATACAAACTTTGCCCCAGGCACATGCTATACATATCTTTGTATATACATTCAAATGTATGTAGTTCTCAGCTAGATGATGTCCCCGCAGGATGTGAACTGTGAATAGGCAGCTGACCGTCATTCCGTCTGTCCGTCTGTCTTTGTGAATTGCCGGAAAAACTTTTAACTCAACATTTCGATTTGTGTTTGTTGGTTTGTTGTTGTTTGACTACGTTACTTGAGGCATTGGCAATTTTTTTTGTGTGTGATTGGAAATCTGTATTTATCAAACTAATTAAATTATCATGCCTGGCAGCAGGACAACGAATTGTTTGGGATGTTCCTAAAAATGATTTATCCACAATAAAGCCAAGTGAAATTTTCAATTGACTTTTACTAGCATTAATACGAAAAAAGCTGCTGATATTTAATAATTAAAAAAATAAGTCACAAATTGTAATTTGTGAAATAGCGACAACAGCTGGAATTGGGAACAACCCTTTCAACTGCTCGTATGTGAGCGCCATTTGCAATAGTTTGGAATGCTTTGTGTAACTGCATTTTGTGTTGCTCCAGTTGTGCTGCCTACCTTATCATTGTTGTACCTGCCACAGCCTCTGTCTCTGCCACTGTCACTGCCACAGCCACTGGCTCTGCCGCTGCCGCTGCCACTGCCACCGTCCAAACAAGCAGCAGGCGCCACCGCCACCGCAGCCGTTGTTGTTGCCGTTACCGTTGCCGTTTGTCACCGTGGCCGATGCCGATATCTGAACTCTTCAAATCTTGTGCTCTTAGCGCCTCTATCCGCCTCCGACTCCGTCGTTGTTGCTGTTGTTGTTGCAGATGCCGCCGGTGGTGCCGTCCTAAGCCTTTTTGCTCTTACCGTTCCCGTTGCCGTTGCTCCGCCGCAACTCCGCGCTAGCAGCGATACTTTGCCACACCTAGCATATTTTTCGCCACACGTTGGAGCTGTTCACAGTTCCTTTGTATTTCCTCTTGCCGGTTCGCAAGCCGTTTCACGTTTCACGCACTTTTCTTTACGCTCTCTCTCTCGTTTTTCTTTTCCCGTTCTTTTATTTTAACTTTTTGGCGGTGCTCACGATTTCATTGGATTCTGATTTATTATGATATCAATTTCATATTGAATAGCACTCTAAATATTTGCGAATATCGGGCGAATTTCGGGCAATAATTCGGTGAATGTAGAATCGCGTTCTGGCCGTCGTGTATGGCTGCACAGTATTGAATTTTTTCGCATTTACATTTTTAACGAGGGGGTTCGGGGTTGGGGTTGTTATTGATTTTTTGCCCAAACTGACATTTGCTAGTGCACGCTAAAAGTCGCCAGAGGGCGATTATTTTGACAGTCCGCTTACAACGGGGGTTGTTCTCCACAAACTGCCAAAACATCTGACTGCGTGTAGACTTGCCGTTAAAATTTCAAATCTGAACTCTACAAGGCACAGAGAGAGAAATATTAAAGGACTTTACATTAAGTTTTGTAAAAGTTTTCTTAAAAAAAAATCAAACTATGCAACCTTATTATGAGTCATACTACGTGAACACACACTGAAGTTTATTGCATTACATAAATTACTATAACATTTATAATTAGCATTACATAAAAAGCGCCATTTTTTCTCATTTTTAATCAAATATATATGTTATATATGTATAATCGTACACACTAAACTTGTTGTTGATTTTCAGTGCCCATTAATTTCACACTATCACAATGAATAAATTACATTGCTCGATATCAGTATTTCAGATCTATAATTGATCTATAATATTCCCTTTACATTATGGTAAAAACAATAACTACATGCATATATATATTTAAGTATTACAGTATTTCAACTACTTATGATTTACTGACGCCAGATCTTAAACCTCTCTTTTTTAAAATATACGCGTATCTTTCAGTCTTTAAAAAAATCCGAAAAAAAATCAGAAACTGCAATGCGTCTAGTTATCGTACTTTTATAAATCATATAGATATAGGACTGTTCGTCATATCAATATAGCATTAAATTTACTAAAAAGTGAAAACGATGCGAAATTAAATTCCAGAACAGACCTAATGGGTTATAGATTATGTGGTTCTTCTTGTGTGTTTTGACAAGTGCCAGTTAAAAGTTAAAAAATTTGGCTTAGTTACATTTGCAACATCTGCTAATTGTTTCGATGTACATGTTCGAGTGTTGAGAGGCCCCAAATGAATGCACTCATGAGTGCTGCATACAGTTCACAAATGAATGATGGATATGTACGTATTTATTGAGCAATACTTTAGAGCAGCGATGGGCACGAATCTATTAGAGTTTACCTAAGTTGGGGGCAGCCGCTGCTCCCGGAGCCACTGCGTGCCCACCGCTGCTTTAGAGCAGTGAAGGGCAGCCAAATTCTGAAAGTTTGCTCTTTGTTCTCTTTGTTCTTTCTTCGACGATGAAGAAGGCGACATTGTGACGCCATAACAAAATAAATTGAGTTCCTTGCTGCCCATCACTGCTTTAGAGTACATTATCGAGTGCATGCATCTTGGACTCTACTCAAAAAGACGGTTCATCATAGGCAATGCGGCCTGTCTACAAGCGTGTCGCCTCCGATACGGTGGCCACATCGCAGCCATTATTCGTCTGCTGCTGCTGCTGCTGTTGTTGTTGCTGTTGTTGGCCAGTCGAGATACCCACATCCGCTGTGGGTCGTGGAAGATGTGAATAGTATCCCATTTGACAGGTGTTGTGATGGGACAACTTCTGATTTTGGCTTAGCTGATATTGGGCCGCCTTTAGAGCCTGTTGCTGCTGTGGCGTCAGGCAATCGCAGGCCGCCAGCAACTCCTCCGTGGACTTTGCCGTAATCGTTGTGGTCGTGGTGGTCGTCAACTCACCCACAAATTCTGTGGGCGGCGGTGCATAGTTCTCCACATCGCCATAGGTTGAGTAGCGTCCATAGGGATTACGTCGTGGCATCGAGTGACGTTGCTGGGAAATCTGCAGCTTCACTGGTGGATTCATGGCCACCGTGTCCAGGTAGCCATAGCCATAGCCCTGATTAACCAGACCCTTGTTGGCCAAATTATCCCAGGACTTGGGCTTTTGCACATAGGCCATGGTATTGGGATAGACCTGGGACGGCTGCACCGGCGTGGCGGTCACATGGTAGTGCGGCTGATGATGATGATGAGCGTGCACATGTGGATGCGGCTGTGGTGGCGGCTGTGGCTGCTGTTCATAGGACTGTCGAGACTTGGTCGAATGCTGGCGCGAAGCCTGGGCTGCATCGCTCTTGGGATCCCAGAACAGCGTGTCCGTGCTGATGGAGGTGGTATAGGATGCGGAATCGCCTGGCGCAAATTCACTGGAAGTACACGAATGCAGGCTACAATGGCTGGCCAGACCCGAAGCCAAGTCAAAGTAGCGAGATCGCACACTGCCCGCCTGGGACTGGGATTGGGATTGCGTTTGTGGCACCTGATGATGGTAATGATGATGCGGCTGTGCTGGCGGCGTTTGGTCATGCCTGTGCCGATGATGGTGGTGATGATGATGACCCGCCTGTCGCTCCACGGCCGGACTGGGCTGTGAATTGCCCCGCGATGTGGCATGCTTCTCCTTGCCCTCCGAGCGCTCCCGCTCGCGATGCTTATGCTTGTGCACGTGCTCCTTGTGCTGGCGATGACGGCGACGCGACGGCACACACTGTGTGTCGCAGCAGGGACTGGCCAGATCATAGGCATCCAGACTGACATTGTCGCCATTGCTGTGCGACTTCTCCTGCGATGACTTCCAGCGAAAGTGGCCCACACAGGGATTACAACTGTGACCGGCATGACAGTGCTTCGACTTGTCCAGCTTGGGCGGCTTGGCGGGCGGCTTGTGCTTCTCGCAGGTGCGCGGTGGTGGTGCTGGTGGCTTCACCGCTGCCCCAGCGCTGGCGCTGTGATATTGTTGCGTGGTGCTCGCCGTCGCCTGACTGGCGGTATTCGTGTCCAGGGACTCGGTGCGCTGCATCATGTAATGCTGCTGCTGCTGCTGCTGTTGTTGCTGATGAGATGTCTGGTGATCGCTGCTGCTGCTCCGCTGCAGAGCAATGAGTCCACCCTCGATATAGTTGTCGCTATTGCCGTGAGTCGTCGGTCGCAGCACATAGCGATATGTGGGATCCAGATAGTGATAGGTGAGCATAAACTGTGCTGGCGGTGGAATTATCACCGGTTGTTGCTGCCTCATTGCCATGTTGGCCACATCCTCCGTGGACAGCGCCGGTCGATAGAAGCCCGTCTCGATGGCGGTCGACTCTGTGGGCGAAGTGCCCTCGCCATCACTGGGCGAGGTGTTCGCATTGGCCTTCTTACGCGCCGGCAGACTGTGCGTCTTCCACTTGCCCTCCAGCAGCTCCCGTTCCCGCAGATGCACGCGCTCCAGCTCGTTCATCTTCTGCTGCAGCAAGGTCTGCAGCTGAATGTAGCGCATATGCAGATCCACCTGAAGAAAACATAGGTAAGTTAGTTAGTTGTTTGGGATCTGCCCACTGCTAGGGATGACTCACCTTGCGCACGCAATCCTCGAACAGCACGACCATACGCATCCTCATATCGCATTTCTTGATGAACTCCACAATGGTCTTATGATCGGCCTTCTCCATATCGTTGCCATTGATGGAGAGTATAACGTCACCTTCACGCATCCCGGCCCGATACGCCGGACCGCCGTACTCCACATAGTCCACATAGGTGATCATCTCCAGCTCCTCGTCGCACTTGTAGTGGATGCCATAGCTTTGCAGTGTGAAGCCATAAGAGTCGTTCTTCTTCTCCACAATGATGGTGCGACGTCGTCGATCCTCATCCGGCTTGGAGGCCAAGAAGCGCTCGGACTTATAGCGACCAAGGATGTGTGTGGAACGCGAGAGCTTTAAAATGAAAAGGGAATAAAACAAACCATGTTGATTAAAGCTGTGTTCACTTGCGGCTATTTATCCATGGCTATCCACGGATGCACGGATGTGGCACACCAAATTGCCCCCGGCTGTCACATTAAAATGATGTTTGCCAACTGTTGGCCAGGCTAAAACCAGCTCGCTAGTTTTCCCAACCTTTCCATGAATACGCTATGAGCAGGCACACATACACACACACATACAAGGCAACACTTTCACTGGCAAAAGGCAATAGGAGGAAAAACAATAGAAGGCAAACAAGTTACACACAAACTAAACACACACATTACAGATAAGCAGACAGCGACTGGGCCTTCCATTAATCCTTTATTGCTCCAGCAGCGAAAGGGAGAGAGTGACTGAGCTAGACTGAGATTGAAAGAGATGGAGAAGAGGCAGACATGACATTTACAGCACAATAAGAATAAATGTCCTGCACTTCTTGATGGACTGTTTTGAAGGCAAATTTCATATGCAAATTTCAAATTTCTTCCTTACAGTGGTGGCAACAGTGGTGTCTAAATGAGTGTGTATTTGTTTTAACGATCGAAAGATGAAGAGCAGCTATGAGAGAGCGGAGAAAGAGAGATAGACAAGAGTAAATGAGATGGAAAAGACAGAAAGAAATTGACGGAGAGAAGGAGTGAAAGACAGGGACAGATATGAAAGAGGAGAATCTTGAAAAGAGCGAGATAGATATAGAGCGGGAGGTAAAAGGAAGAAAAAGGAGATATATAGGGAGCGAGAGAAAGAAAGGTAATGAGAAAGAAAGAAACTTAAAAGTTGAGAGATCGAAGGAGAAAAGGAGAGGGGCAGATATTGAAAATTAGAGAGTAGTTAAATGAGAAAAGCAACAAAAAAAGGATTAACAATGAAAAGAAAGATTAGAAGAATGTGTACGTATGTACAATTTGTGAGTTATTAATATATTAATTTTTTAATATTTACATGTATCCTATTTTAACCGTGTCTAAACCTACAGTTGTTTTTCCCTTGGCTCTTCGGTACACACCTTTGCTATGAATTTTTAACGATTTTTAGGCATAAAACTGTACTAAATTCATAATTAAATTAAGCTCTTGAGCAAGAACTCTGGTTGTTGGGGTCGTGGTGAGTGTAGCTACTTCCGGGGCATTGAATAACTTAAAGCTGATCGGCAGAGCGCTGTTTTGGCTGTGTTTTGTTGACGGTTTGGTTGACGGTTGATGGCTGACCATGTGCCTGACGAAGCATGAACTCCATTCATTGGCAATGAGCCGAGCAAAGGTTAAACAGCTGAGGCGGTTTTCACCCACTCTCCTAAAAGCGAACAGCGATAAAAGCCACCACCATCACGATGGAGCATGTATAGAAAGCGATAGAGAGGGAGAGAGAGAGAGAGAGAGAGTGAAAGAGACGTGGCGACACCACCCTAAATCCTTTAGTCATCAAGCCATCACCCACCACCCGCCGCAAGATAATTTCAATTGAGCCAACGCTGCAGGACATGGCATTATGACTCAATAAACCAGCCACCCGAGCCTCACCCATTTCCGATTGCACTCCCAATTCCAATTTCAATTATAATGTCAGACCACATACATATCTACATACATACCTGCGTGTACTCAAGCTCCTCATCGCTGGCATCGAGACTCTTGTGATGATACTTGAGTCTTCCCAAGCTGCCCGTTCCGTTCACATAGTGGGATTGTGATGGCTGCTGCTGTAGATTCTGCTGATGCTGCTGCTGCATGCAGGCGGCGGCAATGAGCGAACCCACCGAGGTGGCATTGGACACATTCGAGGAGATGGAGACAGCGGCTGCAGTGGTGGCGGCACTGCTCGCCGCCGTCGCAATGCTCTGGCAGCTGCTGCTCATCATTGATTTCTTCACGCAATCATATTACCAGTCTTCAAATTTATGTTTGTTCAGATTTGTTTCTTAGACAAAGTCGACGACCGCAACAGATACCGACAAAAATTTTACTTTACTTTGATGTTCGCCAAAAAAAAGAGCAGCAAACAAATAAAACAAGACACACAAAATTGCAGACCTGCTCGCTTCAAGCGCGGCCCAAACAGTAATTACAATTAGTCATTGCTATTCTATTCCATTGACCAAATTGCCATTATTATTTGTTGATGAAAAAGTTTTTCCATATTCGTGCGGCAAACGATTCGTGTGTGTTTCCGCTTCGTTTGTTCTACTTCCGTTAGAGTTTGGTGCCGTACTGCCGTACCATTCGAAAGAGCGACGGACACACGGGAGAACATGCACCCAGCACATTACCGTTACTACTTATTTATGGCACATGTTGACTGTTGGCCCCTTGGTTGCATGGGAAAAGCGGTAGAAATCAAAGCGCGCTCACTTTCAAAGCGCATGCGCAGGGTTGTCACTACGAGTGTTGATATATTTAAGAATATAAATATCGATATATACATTGTATGGCAACCTCAGCAAAAGCGTCCATTAAAATGTTTATTTTTTTGTATTTAGAAATCTTTTATTAAAGTCTTATAAGTTATGGAAAGTAGTTATTCGGCCAACTCCCCACCCGGCACCAACTGCAAAGAAAAGTAACTCTTGTAATAACACTTTAGTATAACTCTCTTTTACATACCATTGTTATGTTGTTGCCGTTCAGCAGAATCTGGTCCAATTTGGTAATGCGGCGTCCGTCCGGCGTGTTTTCATACTCTGTTACATCGTCCAGCAGCATGTTGACGAAATCATCAAATCCCAATAGGGTTCCTACCATTTCCTTGTCATTCTTCATAATGATGTGGATTCTCGAACCAATGCATTTGTCCACCAGTTCTGTCGACAGCATTAAACGTTAGTTTTAGGTATTAACTGCAATTGATTCGCTGCTTACCCAGTGGCATAAGTGTGGAAATGTTTGCGGGCGGCGGAACGGCAGTCATTTTCTAAAGTTAAACAAGCCAAATTAACAAATTAACTGCAGCAGAAACAAAACACATGCGAGTGTTAAATAAATATCGATTGACTGCCGCACTTTTTGCGATAGCTTATCGATGATTGCTCAAAACGATACCTCCAGCGTCAAAGTATATCGAAAGTAGCAGCCGGTGTTTTGTTTATAATTACAATTACATATAATTAACAGAAATGAACGACGGTAAGCCCTTTAATTGTATAGTAAACATGATTATTAACACTCTAAAAACGTATATTTATAGAGGAAATTATAAAGCAGCGTCTGCTTATCGACGGTGACGGCACGGGCGAAGACCGCAGGCTGAACATGCTGTTAAAGCAGTTTCTCAAATGGGCAAACTCAAAGAACGACTCCCCAGAGACCAAGTAAGCAAGCCAACAACGATAAATATTATGTAGATATTGTAACTAGTCTTTGATTTCAGCCAAATAATGTACGACCGGTTGATGGCGCAGTTGGCGCAATGTCAATTTGCCGCCTTGAAAAATGTACACACGCTGAATATGATCAAGGAGGAGCAGGAGAACTACAGTAAACTGGCTGAAAAGCATCAGGAGAGTATTGAAATTGCCAAGGAGGAGATTGAGGCGAGCAAGAAGGAGCTCATTGTGGCCAAGGAAATACGTAAAAATAAAATGGAATACGATTTGCTGGCCTCTCTCATTGAAGAGCAGCCCGATCGCAAGGGCACGGAGAAACAAATAGAAACCATCAAAAAGGAGATTGACAAGCTGACACAGAAGAAGCTCAAGATGGAGCAGAAGTTTGAGAAGCGGCGAAACGATTTCACACTGCTTATGTACACAATACATGAACTGGAACAGCAGCTGGAGGAGGAGAACAGTTCCGGATCATCGTCATCGTCCAGCGAAAGTGACGTGGCATCGGAGTCCAACGACAACAATGGCATCATGGAGGTTAGCGACGAGGATGACGATGAGCTGAACAACGGTGGACCGACCAAATTCGATGGTAATCGCGGTAAACTAAAGGAGAACTCAGCATCCACGGAAAACTCAAAGGAGCCCATTTCCATGTCCGTCGACGAGGATGCAGTGCTGGAACTGAGCATTGAAAAGGATGACCACGACGATGTAGCTGTGGCCAGTTAAATCATGTACAAATAAATACAAATTAAAAACAAGATTTATATATTTACACCTTGTATTTTAAGACTAGTGTGAATAGTTGGCAATCAATTGCTTGATTTAAATCTAAGATCAGCCACTAACGAAACGTGATCCGATGGAAAGGTGACTGACGGTATAGCTTCATGTTGGCTCAGCTGTTCGACGGTTGGAAGCGGCACCGACTGTATTAAATCGAAGGCATCGCTTTGGTAAAATATATAATCCAGGCAGGCAGAAAATAGAGTCGTATAATTAGTGAACGGCGGTGTTCCACAAGCTGAGATCATGTTGAATGGCTGCCTCAGCTCGACATCTTTGACAGCCTCCTCCGCATTGCTGCTCCAGTCAACAAAATTGCTGTCCACAAACTGTTCCGTCATTAGCTTATAGATGCCGCATTCGGGAACACTATTGAAATCACCGCAGAATACAAGTCCCATATTCTGGGGATCGGCAATGCTGTGCTCTTTCATGGCCTGCTTGTAGATGTGCTCCACAAAAATGAGCGAAAATCCAATCTGCAGCAATCGTATGTGGTCCGCATCTGGATGGAAATATAAATGGGTGTTGGCCACCATTACATAACGCTTCGTATTCTTCAACTGGAACAAGCACAGCTGCAAAGTCGTAGATCGATCACAGATGCGAGTGGCCAGTTGCTTATTGTCCTTAATCTTGCTCCAGAGTGGGGCAAATATGGGCAGACTGCTGATGTTGTCACCCAAATGGAGTACATAGGTGTTCAACAGCTCGAATCGAGACGAGCGATAGAACATGGCAATCCCCTCGGCACATGTGCCCTTGGGCGTCATGATGCCCTTGAAATCATAAGTTTCCAGCACAGGTTTGAGATCGTAGTCAAAGATCTTGATGTCCACCTCCTGCAGACACAAGAGATCCGCATTATATCCGACCAGCTCCTTCATGAAAAGCTGCTTGCGGTAGTCGATCTTCAGGGCGGCAGGTGCACAGTATGGAAATAAAGTCTTCCGAGCGTAGTCGCCATCTGCATACAAGTCTGCCAACAGGTTGTAGCTGACCACACGCATTTCTGTGGGACACTCAAGTGGCTTCGTAGTATACCTGTGTCTCATTTCATAGGGACAATCTGTGGGTCCAGCCTCTACGGTGGATTTGCTTATGTATTCAACTGACGGACCAGTTGTGCCACTCTCATTTCGTGGCGTAACCACCAGTTTTAAATGGTAATCAATGTCCGCCTCCGATACCAGATAAATCAAACCCTCGCTGCAAGGCTCCCATAAGGTTTTCTCATTGAATACTCCAGATTTCGGCTTAAGGGCCTTAGACCATTGACCCAAGCAGTGTTCCCGTGTGGAGAACTGCAGCTCCAGTTTGAGCGGGTAAACCAGGTAACCGGCCATTATGGAGCTCGGCAGCTGGAGTCCTACAATCCAAGGCTGGTTAAGTACTATGTCGAATGATTTGTCTATGACTCGTAGCTCAAGACCCTTCTCCATGTCTTCCGATAAAAGTTGAGCAAAAGTTATTCCTGAGATGCGATCATCACAATCCTTCCGATGGAGCTCAACAACAATGTCGCCTGGATTTACTGCGGCGGTGTCAGTGTCAACAGCTGGCTCCTTGGACTTCTTCTTCTTACTCCGCTTGTTCAGCTCCTTTTCGACATTGTTGCGAATTCGGATCAGGGCTTCGTCAACGCACTCGTGCATTCGCCGGCAGAAATTAAAGTCTCGATTCACTCTCAGCGCCTCGCTGGCATATCGGAACGTGATGTGCAATTCCTCAGTATCTTGCACATTGCGCAGGTAAACTTTGTCCATGTCGAAAGTTTTCCGATGAGCTTGTGAGTCAATGGAACAAGTAGAAAACGCGGCGAGCCGAAGTTGTTGTTGCAATAAACGTGGTGTACACAAATTGATAAGTTTTGCAAGCATTACCTCGCCGGCAAGTTATTTTAAATGCATGTCATTCACGTGGCAAAAGAATTACAGGAAAATTGTTACAAAACCTTATTTATATTTTGCTTATTCGTGTCTTACAGATGCTTTCGTCACTAGCGCGGACTGCCGTGATGTTAGCAAAATTATCAAAACAATTCAAATGAACTTAGTTTAAAAGAACATATTGCAAGCTAGCCGCCTGTTAAGTTTATGTTATGAATTAATTTGCAAACACGTTACCAGCTGTTTACGTAAAGTTCAATTCAATGATTTAGTAATTTCATTGCAGATAAACTTTTTTTCTTTTTATTTAATGCTTTATATAATCACTTCATAAAATTTAACAATTCATTTAATAAAATTATAAGAAATGATTAACAGTGGATTTTGCAGATTCAAATTGGTTCATGCTGTTATTAACAGTTCAGCAAACTGATAAGTTTATCGATGACAAAAGCCATGTGTGTATGTATTGTCCTGTGCCCAAGTTGATTACAAACAAACTTCTGCAGATGTAAAAAAAAAATAGTTGCGCACCAAAGACTATTAATTAAACAAAATATTTTACTAAAACGAGTGCTTGTGCATGTCCTTTGCACCAACAACAGTTTACAATGACAAGTGATGACAAAAGGTAGGTTAAACTAAAAACTTTAACGAAAAGAAAAAAATTGGCAAGCAGAGCTTTGTGAGGTTATGTAGCTGTATGTGTGTGTATGTACATACATATATACGTATATATTATAATTTGTGGTTTTTCCGCTCAAAGCAGCTATGACTCCAGCGACAACAGCGAGACGGAGGAGCGCCGCACCAAGTCCAAAAAGTCAAAAAAGCACAAGAAACACAAAAAGACATCCTCGTCGAGCAAAAGTGATAAAGTGCACAAGAAGCACAAGAAATCAAAGAAGCGCCACCAGCGTCCCAGCGAGTCCTCAAATGCGTCCGATAAGCATCCGCCCCGCACCTCCTCCTCCTCCGGCGTCGGCCAGAGTCTCAGCAATAAGTTCACAGAGATTATGCAGGCGAGCCGAGAGCGTAGTACAATTCTGGCCCCAAATGGCGCCGATTTTCGCATCATTAAGCCAAATATAAATATGCAAACAGATCCGTGCAGTCTAGTCGAGGAGATCACGAAGACCATCCAGAACAAAGTGATGCCCGTGCTGGAAGTGGCCAGTTCCGGTAGTGAGAGTGAAGTGTATGTAGTTGCAGTTAATGTAAAAAGATAAAATATTTATTCTTGATAACTAATGCCCTATACTAATGCCCAAATACAGCCCCGTCGATGTGGCCAGCCCTGTGCTGCCGCCAAAGCTCGAGGATGAGCTCAACCTGGAGGAACTGATGAAGCAAAAGGCCCTGCTGCAGGCACGTCTCGGCGCCTACATGTCCGACCCGGAGTGCGACGAGGGTCGCTCCAACTCGGTGCAGGTCAAGCGCATGCGTGATGAAAGCACCGAGCGCCGCCGCCTGCTGCAGCATCAGCGTGAGCGTGAGCGTGAACGGGAGCGTGAGCAGCAGACAAAGCAGCAGTTGGCGGCTACTGAGGCGCCGAAGCGCAGGCTGATCTCGCAGTCTGCAGCAGCACCGCTGGCGCTGGCAACTGCAACTAGTAAACATGTTAATAATAAACAATCTAGCATCCATAACTCAAACGAATCCGATGTTATATTATTGGATGATTCTAGCGGTGGTCAGCGGACTCCCTCGCCCACACCAGAGAAGCGACGACGTCATGCCTCGCCGCCCGCAGCCCACGCCCAGGCCAGAAGTCGGGCACGTGATGACCCATCCGGAGCAGCGGGACGACAGCAGCAGCATCGAGAGATCCGTGATCGACGCTCCCGTGACCGTGTGCCGCGCGAGCAACGCAGTCGCACGCCGCGCCGGCGTCTAGAGCAACAACAGCAACAACAACATGGTCGAGGTGACCAGAGACGCCACCATCAAGAGAACAACAGGAATATGGAGGATCTGCGCCAGGAGATCAATCGCGATAAGCAGCGCGAGCGTCGCGATAACAGTCGTGATCGTGACCGCAAACCGGACGGGAATAATCGACAGCAGCCAGAGCGCGGAGGACGACCCAGAGAACGGGAACGCGATCGGGAGCGCTGGAATCGACCCCGTTCACATAGTCGCAGTAAGGTTGAGTCGGACAGGCGACGTGAAAGGGAACGTCAGGAGCAGGACCGTGGCGGAGAACGTGGTGGACGTGGAGCACGCGGCTCTGGCAACGGCTTTGGTGGTGGCGACCGCGATCGCTACAAAGGATCCCTGAGTGAGGGCCAGAAAGTGCATGAGAAAGAAAGCAGCGATGAGGAAGTAAGCCTTGATATTGACATCAATGAGGATGACGATGACGAGGAGCGCATCATTGAGATGCGTCGCAAGCAGCGCGAAGAGCTGCTGAAGGTAAATATATATTCCTACGCTTCCTTCCATAGCTCTAAACTGATTGATTTTTCTTGAATGTCTGACAGAAACTGGGCACCAATGAAGAGGAGTCGCGTACAACGAGCCCAACGCCCCGCAAGTCAAACTCCTACGAGTCGCGAAGCACTTCACCTGTTTCATCCAGACTCGACTCAAGCAAGCGCACTCCAACACCGACAACTGCAGAGAAGGAGCAGGACGAGGAGGAACAACCACAAACGAAGTCATCGGAACCTTTTGATGCCAACACTTCGAAGGGCAGCGCAGTTAAGGAGAAACGCAACGATTGGGATATGTTTGCCGATCAGGATGTTGATTCCAATTTCGATGTGAGTCGCAGGCTTGTAAATGTCACACACACCAATGGAAAGATAAACGTTTCTAATGCTTCCACAATTTCTATTTCCTTAGTCGCCCAGCACAATTGTCCAGAACAAGCATCAAAATGAGAATCCCGCCCTGACCGACAACTGGGATGATGCCGAGGGTTATTATCGTGTACGCATTGGCGAGGTCCTGGACAATCGTTATCTCGTCAGCGGCTACACTGGACAGGGCGTCTTCAGCAACGTGGTGCGCGGTCGCGATCAGGCACGTGGTGCCGCCAATGTGGCCATCAAAATCATACGCAACAACGAGATCATGTGAGTTCATTAAACTCTTCAAAAAAAGGGGTTGAATTGACCAGTTTTATCTATCCCTAAACAGGCACAAAACAGGTTTGCGGGAACTGGAAGTGCTCAAGAAGCTTAACGACGCCGATCCTGACGATCGCTTTCATTGCCTGCGCTTGTATCGTCACTTCTTTCACAAACAGCATCTTTGCATGGTATTTGAACCTTTGGCAATGAATCTGCGCGAGGTTCTCAAGAAGTATGGCAAGAACGTGGGTCTTCACATTAAGGCGGTGCGCAGCTATACACAGCAACTCTTCTTAGCTCTCAAATTGCTGAAGAAGACGGGAATCTTACATGCGGACATCAAGCCCGATAATATTCTGGTCAATGAGAATAACCTTATACTGAAACTGTGCGATTTTGGGTCTGCGTCGGGCATAAGTGAGAACGACATAACGCCTTATTTGGTGTCACGTTTCTATCGTGCACCGGAGATTATATTGGGCATACCCTATGACTATGGAATTGATACGTGGTCGGCCGGATGTACCATCTACGAGCTGTACACTGGCAAGATATTGTTCAGTGGCAAAAGCAATAACCAGATGCTCAAGTTCTTCATGGATGTCAAGGGCAAAATACCCAACCGGATTGTGCGCAAGGGACAGTTCAGAGAGCAGCACTTTGATCAGAGCTGCAATTTCCTCTATCACGAGATTGACAAGCTAACCGAGCGAGTAAGTTGATATGTATACATATTATATAGGGTACCTCATACGAATTCCGAAACTATTTAAAGAAATTTTAAAAATGAAAAAAAAAACCAAAAATAAAATTTTAGGCATCCAAAATTGGGAAGAAAAAATTAGGAATCAAAAATTGGGAATCATAAACTTGGAATTTCAACTAAGAAAAATATTCATAGTACAAAAATTAGGAAAAAAAAATTGGGAAAAGTATCTTGGGATTTCCTGCAATTGGTTAAATTCTTTCGAATAGTTCTATACATTCCTAAATGTCTCTGTGCCAGAACGGTGGGTTTTTTTGTTGAACAAAATTGAAAAATATGTAGGCAACCGTCTAATATCGCTACTCAAAGCAAACGACGAACACAAAAACGCTAAAATTATTGAATTTTCATAAAAGGTGGCACCCAGCATACATACAGCTGTTTTTTATAAAAATATTTTTGATTTCGGCTTTTCCAAATTTTTGTTTTCCCAATTTTTGTTTTAATTTTTGTCTTCCCAATTTTTGTCTGCCAAATTTTTATTTTCCCAATGTTTGTCTTTCTAATTTTGGATTCCTAATAACTGTATTCCTAATTTCGGATTCGTAATTTTGGTTTCCTAATTTTTCGATTCCTAATTTTGGAAACTTAATTTTTTTTTTTAAAATTTTCGTATTCTGAGTAATATTTTTCGACATTCGTATATAAAATCATACACATGATATGGATAATCATAATAATTTCACTTTCTTTTTATCAGGAAAAGATCGTTGTGATGCCAGTGGTGAAACCTATACGCAACTTGCAACAGGAACTAATTGCTGATCAGAATCTGCCCGATGATCAGCACCGTAAGGTCACACAACTCAAGGATCTGCTCGAGAATATGTTTGCCCTTGATCCGGGCAAGCGTATATCGCTAAATCAGGCGCTAATGCATCCGTTTATACAGGAGAAAATGTAGATGCGACAACAGAATAAACGTAATTCATTATTTCCTAGAGAGTAAGCCATTTCGTTAGCGATATTACATAGTTACAAGTTATCTATCGTTATTAAAAAACCAAACAAAACAAACAAACAATTATACAAAACAACTTCACAACTTCAACTCCAAACGCCACTCACCCTGACACATTGAAAATATATATAAACTACAAATATTATATATAAGAAATGTACATAAGTTCAGTGGTTTTTGTTGTACTTATTCGCGTGCTTTGTGAAACGAATATATAAAAGCGAATCCGATTGTTATGTGTGTGCGTGCTTACAACTTTAATAAGTACATAAATATATCAAATAAGTTCAATATATATGCATGTATGTAAAACAAAACAAACTCCCACATACCAACTTTTTATCCACACACTTCTCACACACACCCACAATATATAATACATATATTTAATGCATTATCTGGAGAAATTGTCATTAATAATCAATACCATTTCAGTGGACCTGCGCTGATCCAATGATCACGTCACGTCAAGACGGAACATTCACGGAGTTCTGAGCAGTTGAACAACTGGTAATAATTTGTTTTCTGTTTTTTTCTTTGGGTGCAAATCAGTTAATAACCCAATACTATCAGCGCCAGTTTCCTATTATTTTATTTACTCTTCAAATTATTAATTTATTCTCCTTCTTGTTTTGTTTTTTTTGCCAACGCACAACATTTAATGCTGTTATTTTCTCTGAACTTGCAGCAACTTGGCGAAAATGCCTTGTGGAAACTGCGCGTCTTGAAACTGAGACAATTCCACTTCGGGGCGTAAGTTGTATTATCTTTTAAAATCGCGTGTTATTCTGAGAAACCTTCTCGTATATTTCACTAGGTAACCAGGAGAGCTTGATCATCTTGAAAAGCCCACTATGAATCAGGTAAAGTAAACTCAAGGGTTGACTTTCTAATGCAATTGAGCCTGTTAAAATTAATAGTGGTTGAATAATTGGTACCTTAAATGAATTCCTAATATTTTTAAAATTAAAAGAGGCAAAAAAGGAGGGAAAATTCAACTAAGAAACCAATTCAGAGTACAAAAATTATTATGGCCTATTTCTAAATCAGAAGTTCAAAAATCTTGTATGCTTTTTGCCTGGTTCCTTTTTAAAATAACTTCTAAGATTTAAACAAAATATTAAAAAGCAAAATTCACTACTAAAACAACTTAACTAAATTTTCATAAATTTAATGACAAATTTAAACAGGCTTATTGTATATGAAGTCAAGTATTGTTTCCTTTTTAACAGACTAGCTATACATTGAAAGTGTAATAAATATGAACTTATTAACGAGCCTTAAAGCTGCCTCAGTCCGGTTGGAACAGTCTTATAGTTAGTCCAGTGTGTCGTCGGACGTTGGCAACGCCAGTGCCGTCTGGAGAGTCTCGCTATCGCTTAGTGTGTGCAATTGCGGCGGAGTGCGCGCACTGCGTAGCGTACACTTGAACTTCTTCGGCTTCCAGTTGTTGCCCGCGTGTGGATCACGCAGTAGACCAAATTTACATTCAAAGACGCCGACGCTTGTGTCGGCTGTGTGCAACGTGCCGCAGCAGAGCACCACGACCTGGCCGTAGGCATCAATGCGTCCCTGGACACCAGAGTGCGATAAGTTGGGATTGAAGTAGAATCCAAATTGCTGCTTAGCGCTAACCAAGGAATTCACAACCTCTTCTGCTGAAGCACACTCCAAGTCGCTGGTGCCATCGTCAGCTATCACTTGAAGCTGCAACACGGCGTCGTTCCACAAATCCTCCGTTTTCAGATTGTTCGTGTTGTACTTTTCAAAGAACCATTCACCAAACTTGCGCGCCATGAGGTGTATGGGATAATGCTGTTCGTTATGATCCTTGTATGTGTCAACAACTGAAGTGGTCGGCTTTGAATCCTCGGCTTCTCCAGCTGTCGATGGTGATGTTGACTGAGGCTGACGATCCCAATATTGTATCACTCTCATGACCAAATCAGCTTTTGTGAAGTCTGTTGAAGTGCCAGGCAGTCTTGTGTGTAAATACTTATAGAGTAGATCCCTCGTGATGTGACGTTTGTGCAGCAGTAAATGTATATCTTTCAAATGAGCCGTAACACAGCCAAGCGCCTCTACAGAAAATATTGTTGATTCCCATTGTTATTGTTATTGTTTATGTCACTTACCTTCGGGATCGTCAGTGCTGCAGACATTTTTTGTCACGCTTTTTGCCAACTGGAGCAGCACGGGTGTATTTTGCTCATTAACGAGCAGATCACGTAGTCCAGCGTAATGTGATTCTGATATGGGCATGGCTTTATTTCGCTAATTAAATGCGGCAAACAAATCCTTGCCATTTGGCCGGCCAGGTGTGAATAATGTGACCGTAGTTGGTCAAAACAAAAAATACCAGACAACATTTTCTGATATAGGTATGGACACACTGGGTGACAGTGTGTCCAAATAATGTGCGCAGTTTATGCGAGTGCCAAATAAATTCAAAGAAATTAAATTGACGTGTTATTAAATTTATGTTTAAGTTGTGCTGAACTAAATGCACTTAATTAAATAACAAAACAACATTTAAATATTGTGTGCATTTATGTAAAATGTAGTATCACGATTGAGTTGCCGCATAAACGTCGTATTTCTCACTCCGTTTTCGCACAATCATTCGCAACAAATTATTTACGTTTTGAAAACAGGTTTTAATTGATGTCGCCGCTGCATTAAAACAACTGGGGACAGAGTACAACACGTCGAAAGCTTTCGCACCAAAGGGGCTGGGCCTTATCTCTTATCGCATCCGACGAACATGTCGCTAGCAATCGGACAATAATTCCATTGGCAAAGCAGACTGAGAAACAGAAGCGTTTGACGCCTTTAAATTAGTGTTTGTGCATTTGTAGTTACACAATAAATAACTCTCGCAACGGATATGGATATGGATAACGATAGCACAAGAGATGCGGCGGGCGAGTCGAAGCTGTCGGGTCCGTTTGTTGGTGCCATTGACGAGGGCACCACGTCGGCGCGTTTCATGATTTTCCACGCCGGCACCGATGACATTGTCTGCTTCCATCAGATCGAGGTGCCCTCGATATTCGCCAAGGAAGGCTGGTGCGAGCAGGATCCTGTGCTCATTGCCAGCACCGTCAACGAGTGCATTGAAGGCGCCTGCCAAAAGCTGCAAGCGCTCGGTGGAAAAATCGAGGTGAGTGTGTCATAACTCCAATAAGAAATGTAGATGAATGGAAATATTCCAATTTGCAAATAAAAACAAGTGGGAAACGCTATTGTCGAGCTTAAATAAATTTGAAATATTTTGTATTGTATTGTATTGCATGCTTTTAGGCACTTACATTGCTTAAAAACTTTAATCAGCCATTACAACTTTTCTATTTGTCCGTTCTTGTAACGATTTAGAAGGATTATAGCTAATAATAGTAGTTAACGTTAATTAGTAAAAATTCCTAATATCTTAAAAACTGTGCGTTAAGTGGCTTTTCGCGGTTTACGGAGGCGGAAAGGACGTGGCAAAAATTTGAAACAAAATTGATCCCCCTTGGTATCCCCTTTTAATTATTTTTTAAGTAACGGGTAAAATCATCCTTATTTTGCATATGAAATAATCCAAATTGAAATATCAGTTAAATTGGAATTCTTATCTGTTACAAAAATTAATTTTAATTTTTTTAATTATTATTATAATAAATTTCAACTCTTACTTTTAAGCTTAATAATATAAATTAAATTGAAAAAATTATAGGTTTTATAATTTATTTTTTAAAATTAATATATTTGTTGAAAAATTGCAAACAATTTGTTTATAAATATTATAATCCCTGTCCCGGACATTCAGGCTAATAGATAAGATGTTTTTTTTTTTATAAGAGCTTTTTACTGACAATCACAGTTGACATAAAAGAGGAGTTCCAAAAGTATAATAAATATAAATCCAGGCTAGCTACTGCCCTGCAGGTAGACACGATACTTTTCCGCCTCCTCGATACGCTCCTGGAGCGTGCGAGGTGGCATGTTCTCGGCTTGATGATCCTCCAGCTTCACATAGATCTGATCATTGTGTCCGAAATCGCCATTGCGTCGTGGCATGACATGGAAGTGAACGTGCGGCACGGTCTGGCCAGCTTGTGCTCCATCCTGTACCGTCACCGTAGCCGAGGTGGTGCCATAGACTTTCTCCAGCATACGCTGGATCATGCAGACGGTGGCAAACAGGTCCGTCACCTCGGCACAGTTGAGTCCGTTGAGACGCGGAGTTACACGCTTGGTGGAGACCAGCACATGACCCTCCACCACGCAGCGCAGATTGGTGAAGGCATAACAATGCTGGGATTCATAGAATATGGTCCTCTTGTCCACCGTGTTGTTGGCAAATGCCCGATCCTGGGCATCCTCAGCGTTGGGCAGCTTCAAATTGAATGCCGTCAGACTGTACATGTCGTTGCGTCGATGCTCGAAGCAGGGCATGCTCTTGTAGAGCTTCTCCAGCATGGACAAGTCCACCTCGGCTGTCGCCACACACAATGCCTCCTCGCCACAGTCGGCGAGCACCTTGCCCCATGGACTGATGATCATGGCATGGCCCCAGGACTGACGCTTCGGATTATGCCAGCCCTGTTGGGCAGCTGCCACCACAAAGCATTGGGTTTCAATGGCACGCGCCCTCAGCAGAATCTCCCAATGGGCTTTGCCCGTGGAGTATGTAAAGGCGGACGGATAGGTGAGGATCTGGGCTCCCAGTTTGCGCAGCAGCAGCGCCGTCTCGCCAAATCGCAAGTCATAGCAGATTTGCATACCCAACAGTCCAGCGGGTGTGGCAACGGGTCGCTCCAGACTGTTGCCCGGCTCCACGTACGACGACTCCATCATGTTGACCTCCTCGGTCTGGACGTCGAACAGATGCAGCTTGCGATAGACCCCAGCCAGTTCGCCTTTGTCGTTGAGCAGCACATGGGCGTTGTACGTTTTGGTGCTGGGTTCACCAGTCGCGGCAGCCTTGAGCTCGTGCACACCGCCCAGCGATAGCCAGATCTGATGGCACTTGGCCAGCTCACGGTACTTGGCCATCAGCTGGCCGTCTAGCGGCTCAGCTAAAGAAAGCAGCTGGCTTTTATCTTTAACCACAAAGTCACAGCATTCGGGCAAGAAGAGCATCTTGGCCTCCTTGGCCTTGGCCCTTCTCACCAGCTCCTCCACCTGCCGCAGATTGTCGGCCTTGTCGTCCGTCGCACACATTTGGCCAACGGCCACAATTGCGGCAGAAGAGGCTCGCTTGGCCGATGGGACTCCGTGAGTCGCCATAATACTTCGTAGTGGCTGCTTTCGACTGCCGCTGCTGATAATGACACTGCTGACCTTTCGACAGAGAATTTTAACTGTGTTTGACATTGAAACGAACACGAAAACGAGAATTTAATCCGCTACAAATTTCGTTACGTCGTTTTAGCTCTGTATTTCTTATCAGCCGATTCTCTTTTTTTACTTTTTTTGTTTTGTTTACTGCTTTTTCTTCTATGCTCGCCGCAGAGTGTTGCCACACCCAAAAAGGGGAAAAATTGTGAAAGTGACATTTTGTCAAGGCGCCAAAAATTAATTTGAATTTTTGATATAAGGCCAAACAGTGAATCGAGCTGGATATCGATATCTAAAATTCGACAAAATATCAAACAAAAATTTTAAAAGAAAACATAATTATAAATACAAAACACATTTGAACACTTTGACTTGTAAATTGTTAGGTCGAAAATCAAATCATTCTCATAACTTGGCCAAAACTTATTCATTCTGCATTCAAGTTAAATTAATCCAGTTACGGTTTCGGTTATGTTCGCATTTAGATTTTCGGCTATCGGTTACGCAAAATCTTTGAATAAAGGTTTCGTAGCGGTGAACCGGTTTTTGTATATTTCGGTTTTAAAATGCCGGTATGGTTTCAGTTCACAAAATAAAATTTGTTTGCAAAAATATAATTATATTAATAATATAACAATTAAAAAGCCATTATTTTCTTAATGTTTCATTCACACATTTATTGCACATATTCTTCAGTTTGATGTAGTTCAGTTACATTTTCACAATTTTTCTATTTCATTTAACAAACTTATTTTATTTGCGCTTATTCAGTGCTATGACTATCGCAAATAAAAAATCGAAATTAAACAAGAAAATTAAAATAAAAAATAATTTTATTTTGGATGTATGAAAAACCGAAATTAACCCTTACAAATGAAACGGTTACTAAACGGTTATTTCGGCTTACAGAGTTTCGGTTTTAAGGTTTCGTTCAATTGAAACATTTTTTTTCGGTTACGGTTTAGATTTCAATCGATTTTTACCGGTTAAAGGTTACGGTTTCGGTTAGGGTTTTAATCTCTGCTAATAATTTATTCTAATTAAAACTATTTTGCAGGATATCGTTGCCATTGGCATTACCAATCAACGCGAGTCGACTGTCATCTGGGATCGCAGGACGGGTGAACCTCTGGCCAATGCCATCATTTGGCTGGACAATCGCACCACCAGCACAGTCGAGGATCTGCTCAAGACAATACCAAACAACGCCCGGAACATTAACTATTTGCGGCCACTGTGCGGACTGCCGCTCTCCCCGTACTTTTCCGGCGTGAAATTGCGCTGGCTGCGCGACAATGTGGCCACTGTGCGGAAGGCGATGGACGAGGGCGACGCCATGTTCGGCACCATCGATACGTGGCTAATGTACAAGCTGACCGGCGGTGTCAAGGGCGGCGTCCACAAGACAGACGTCACGAATGCCTCGCGGACGATGCTCATGAACATTGAGACACTGCAATGGGATAAGAATCTGCTCAAGTTCTTTGGCCTGCCGAATAGCATTCTCCCGGAGATTTGTTCCAGTGCCGAGCACTTTGGGGACATTGCCGATGGCGTCTTGAAGGGCATCAGCATTACGGCGGATCTGGGAGATCAGCAGGCGGCGCTCGTGGGTCAACAGTGTCTGGCCAAGGGTCAGGCCAAGGCCACCTATGGCACCGGCTGTTTCCTGCTCTACAATACGGGACCGTCCATTGTCCACTCGCAGCACGGACTGCTCACCACAGTGGGCTACCAACTGGGACGCAATGCGTCTCCTTATTATGCGCTGGAAGGCAGCGTGGCCATCGCCGGGGCCGCCTTCAACTGGCTGAGGGATAACTTGGGTCTCATTCAAAGCACGAGCCAGATCGAGTCAATGGCCAGCACAGTGGACAATTCCCTGGATGTGTACTTTGTGCCGGCCTTTAATGGCCTTTATGCGCCCTACTGGAATCAGGATGCCCGCGGCGTCATCTGTGGCCTCAGCGAGGAGACGACCAGTGAGCACATTGTGCGCGCCACTCTGGAGGCTGTGTGCTTCCAGGTGCGCGACATCCTCGACTCCATGCACAAGGACTGCAAGATTCCACTGGCCAAGCTGATGGTCGATGGCGGCATGACTGTGAACAATCTATTCCTGCAGCTGCAGTCCGATTTGGTGGGCATCCATGTGCTGCGCGCTAAAATTGCCGAGACCACAGCATTGGTGAGTCCCTTCTCTGATCTTTCCATTCATGGCTAACATTTTGTTATTCCAGGGAGCTGCCATGGCCGCCTACAAGACTGTGGCGCCGGAATATAACATGGAGGGTCCGCTGTCCAAGTCGGAAACACGTCACGCCATCAAGCCGAAGATCAAGGCAAATGAGCGAGATCTTCGCTATCAGAAATGGAAAATGGCCATTGAACGATCCTTGAACTGGGAAACTTCCTCGCTGTCGCAGGGCGAACGCGAATCCTTTGATGGTGCCTAAGCTGAATCCGTTTCCAACTTAAAGTCGTAGTCTTTTGTTAATATTAAATCAGGATCAGGTTGAATATGTTTATTTTTGGCAATTGGGGATCGTAACTAATATTGTTTTTTATTTTTAAAATAAAAATTGCACAGTAATATTTAATTTTCTGGATTTTATTTGTTTTATTTCTGGATATACTTAAGTAAATGAGATTATAATTACAATTGAATTTATTTTTATAAAAATCATTCAATTATTCTTGATTTCCATGTTGAAAAACTTGAAAGTTTTGAATGATTTAAATAAGCGGTGGGCACGCATGGGCTCCGGGAGCTAGCGGCTGCTCCCAACATTTGACACTTAAAATGTATGACCGTCATAAAAATTGTAGTAGTGCTCTCGAGTTCAGATTTCGTGCACACCGCTGATTTAAATATAAATCAAAGTGGAAGTTAACTATAATTTTTCAGTATTTCTCATTTATCCAGTCATAGCTCTTAATTACGCTCCCAGCCTGCAATAAATCAATTGCAATTTCAAGTTACTTCGACATTTTTTTGTGTATATAAATTGTTCGTATTTATGTTTATTTCGGTTTTTTTTTATTTGCGTATACAAAATTTGGGATGAAAACGTAGAAAGCGTTTTTGGGTGCGTGCAGCTAACCTGGCAGTGTGTTAATGGCCCTTGGGGCATCTCTACACATGCTCATCGACGATGCCGGGAGCAACAGCCGCTTGCTCCAGATCGTTCAACATGACAACGCCGCCGGCGGCTTCATCCACGGCAACGGCAGCGGCAGCTGCGTCACCAGCGACGCCTACGCCGATAATGCCAATGGCGACGGCTGCCATGTCCGCATTGTTGGCCTGGGCATTGACCACGGCTATAGCTGGTGGCGGTATGGGATTGCCACCTACAAATAAATTGGACAACAAGTTATAAACCATGAAAGCCATGTGTGAGAGCTGGTTACGTACTTGCATCTAATTCGAGTGGTGGATCAGCGTTCGCCTCGGCGAGATTCGTAACAGACTTGGATTTAACACACTGGAAATCCACATGGCGGCTCTTAGCCTCCTCCTTCTCCCAGGACATGTGTATAAAGGGACGCTGGACGTAGCTGTAAATGACCTCAGCTCGCCCGCCGGGACGTCGACGTATCTTCTCCTTGTGCGTGGGATAACCCTCGATGCCGCAGCGTATCTTCTTCAAGCCACGATCCTTCATCACCTGCTTGGCCACATCGCGATTCTCGATGTACTTGAAGAAACGATGCATGGCAGTACTGTGCACAGCTGGAGGATCAGATCAGTTAGCTGTAGTCATAAGGCAGTTATAGGAATACTTACTTTGACAGTACTCCTCGCCCATTTGCGGCGGGAACTCTTCATCCCAGTCGACCATGTCGTCGTCGAGCAGCACAACAACATGACATTCGCGATCGCCGCGCTGTGCGGATGCCACCATTAGCGGCAATATCAGATCCTCGAGAAAGACCTCGAACTGTTGTCGTGCGCCCTCATTGCTCAGCTCATGGAGCAGGCCTCCTTTTGTGTGGTAGAAAATCAACAGATGCGTGTGGTCAGCATGGCGAACAGGGAGTAAAGAAACAAAAAAAAAGAGCGGGAAGAGAGCAAAGCAGACGGCACAAACTAAGAGACGCCGTCCGTCTGCAGCAGCCAGCAACATACTCACTTAGATTCTGGCAGCGGACTGTGGTGGCGTCGAAGGGGATCAGCAGGTAATCACAGGCCTCCTTCAGCTCCGGCACCGACACTGTGGGCGGGCAGCGTATGACGCCACTCTTGTAGTACTCGAGTATGGCACGGAACACTAAATGGGAGATGCCATCGGCCAGTTCGTATTCGCCACGCTCATTCGGATGCACAAACTGAAAGCCGGAGCCGAACATGGTGCCCAGCATGGTATTCGGATGTGCTGTGAGCAGAGTCTGCTCTACGGTGAATCTGACGCCATCCACGAGCATCGAGATGCGCTCGGGCGGCCCCAGACGAACAGCAGCCGCAGCGGCGGCGGCGGCGCTGCTTGTGGATGGTGTCAAAGATTTGTCGTGCTTGGAGATAGCACCGCTGGAGACGCTCATATTGCTGTGATGATGTGCTTGTTGTTGTTGCTGCTGCCTCTGCATGTAGGTGCTGCTGCGACTGCGGTTCTTCAGTATGCGGCGTCTGCGCTCCTCCGCCGCTTCCAGATTCTCTTCAATGCTGCTGCTGTCGCTGTATGTGTCCTGTTGTTGTTGCTGCTGCTGCTGCGGCGGCTGCTTGCTGCCCGAATTGTTGCTATTGCTATTGTTGTTGCTACCACTACTATTCGAATTTGGAGTTGTTGACATTTTTCGAAATATATTTCGTTCGCTCGATGCTCAAAACTCGATGATTATTCTAGCAAACTGCAGACAAAGAAAAACATTTGCATCTGTCTGTGTGAATGCTTGTTTGTTTGTATTTGCTGCTGCCTGCCTGCCGTTGGCTTTTACTTTGTCGTTGGCGCGTGCAGAGACAGACTATAGGCTGTCTATGGGCTTATCTGATTTGGAATCTGTAAGTCGCAATAACTATTCTCCTTCTTACGTACGCTAACATTACATTGATGTAAAATTTGTGCGAATTGTTGTTTTGCTGCCCTCTATAAATTCTCTTCTTTTGCAAGTTGCCTGACGGTAAAAAAATATCATGTGGCAACCTTGGCTAAGCTTGAACAAAAAAGTGGCAACCATATCAGGTCCCTCAGAAAAAACTCAATTTGCAATTTTTCTTTTTTTAATTGTTTTTCTTTTTGGTATTTCCCACGAATTGTTGATATATTTGTCAATTTTATTAGAATTAATACACCAACTTTCCCATACAAAGAGTGACGTGCACTAAACTAATTTTAAAATGAACCTAATTATTTAAGAACATTTATTGATTTCTTATTGAATCTACAAATAAAAAAAAAAGCATATTTAAATTACGCGCTGCGAGAATAAGTAGTTGCCGATAGCTATCGGCGCTACAATCTGAAATAATATCGATGTTTATTGCAGGGAGTTTTGATAGTACATTGTGTGAACTATTGTGAACTAATGCAGCTATCGATAATCGATTCCGGTACAGCTCTAATAATCGATAAGCCGAAAAGCAAAATGGCAGACGTAGAAAACGAAACCGAGAAGAAAATCTTGTAAATAATCCGTAAAAATTGCATATTTGTCGCAAATATTATGCCAATTGCGCGAAACGCGAGTGCATAATTAACGTAACGTGTAATTTATTTGCTGTGTCCATTTCGTTCAGTAGCAAGTGCTCGCGTGTGTGTCTGCGGCGGCAAAAGCAAAGCCCAGAGTAATATATCCAATCAAAATTTGCTGGAACGCGACAACCAAAACAGCCAAACAAAGCAACAAATGTGGCGACAATGCCAACCAGCGGGCACGGGCATCATTTAAAAAACATTATAAAAATGTGCAATTTCCAAAAACAAATAATATTACTACAATAAAAAGTAGGAAAAAAAAGGTGCAAAAACGACGAATGTGATTGTGAAAGGGGGAGCAGAGTGCTGAGGAGCGGAATAGAGACGTTCGCACAAAAGCTGACGGCTGCAACACGCAAGCCACCTGCGTCCCGCTCGCACCTATGCAATAAAAGCGCGCGCCCTTAAAACGAGCGTGCGAGATAGATGGATTTTGGGATGGCATTTGATGATTGCGTTTTGCAGTAGCCAGCTTTTGTTTGCGACTAGCGATTTTCTATTTTCCGTTTTACTGCCTCTTTCAGTTCTTTTTTTGTGTATTTTTTGTGACGAAAAATGCATAGAAAATGTACAACAAATTTGCAAATGTGCAAACTGAAATTGATAGTTGGCAATATAATTAAATTCATTTGGTTTAGACGTGTTCTACAAAATTAATGCGAGCAGTGACTTAATAACATTGATCACACAAAGTGCGTGCGAAAACAAAATAATAGAGGAGAACAAACACACGAAAACAAAAGCGGGAGGGGGAGCGGTAGCGCGCATTATTGCTTATAGCAGTGCACGGCACAGACTGCAAAGTGGCGGCGCTACTCGGGATTAGTGCTGGTGCAGCGGCAGCGGCGTCCATGTTACACGGGCGGCAGCAGCAGCAGCACAACCACAACAACAACAATCCCAACAACAACAACTACAAGAATAATAAATATAATATTTATAATATTAACATTAACAACAATAACAATAACAAGACAAGAAGAGTGCAACAGCAGCAACAACAACCGGCGGTTTGGTTGTGGTGTCGTCAATTGTGGCCTTAAGCATGTAGTAAGTTTTCTCAAATAACTCCCATTGGAATGACTCTCATTGATTAATCCTCCCCTACCACCACCTGTCTTCACTCCGTCTCTCACTTGCAGGTCGCACTTGGCAGACATAAGAAGCAAACGCGGGAGGTCTAAGTAGCACAAGCGAAGAAAACCAATCAAAACACAAAGAAAACAAAACACACAAAACACAACACCAATGAAAAATGTCACAAAGAGTTAAACGCGGTAATCAGCAGCAGCTGCAACCGCCGCAGCAGCAGCAGCGACAGGATGTTGAACCGCAACCGCCGCCCACAAAGCGGCGTAAAGGTCGACCGCCCAATGGTGCACCTGCAACAGCAACTGCAACAACAGTTGCAGCGCCATCAACTGCAACTGCAACAACATCAGCAGCAGCGGCATCAGCAGCAGCAGCAGCAGCAACAGGGCCAGCGTTGGAGCAACATGAGCACAGCCAGGCCAAGTCAACAACCACACCAACAACAACAACGAAGCTGCCAGGCAAGGCCAAATCGGCCAGCAAGTGTAAAGCGCAGGGCAACAACAGCAACAACAATAGCAATAACAACAACAGCAGCAGCAACAACAATAGCAACAGCGGCGGCAGCAATAGCACGTGGCAAGCGCGCTCCGTGGCCGATATTAAAATGTCGAGCATCTACAATCGCAGCTCAACAGAGGCGCCAGCTGAACTGTATCGGTGGGTTCCTAATCCTTGACCTTCCCTTCACCCAACTTTTTCTCAATTGCAATCAATGATTATTTTTTTGCTTTGAAATTACAGCAAGGATCTCATTAGCGCAATGAAATTGCCAGACTCAGAGCCATTGGCCAACTACGAGTATCTGATTGTAACCGATCAATGGAAGCAGGAATGGGAGAAGGGCGTACAGGTGCCCGTCAATCCCGATTCGCTGCCCGAGCCGTGTGTGTATGTGCTGTCGGAGCCAATTGTGTCGCCAGCGCATGACTTTAAACTGTGAGTAATATTAGTAAATAACAATAATATTATAATAATAATACAAATAATAATACAAATATTTAAAACTTGTAATTAATGATGTAATGTCCTATTTATAATAACTATATTATATTAAGAACTACAATTTTGAACATATCCAAATAACTTATAACTTTATTTTTTCCACTTTGCAGTCCAAAAAATCGATTCCTGCGCATCACCAAAGATGAACACTACTCGCCGGATCTGCATTGCCTGACGAATGTTGTTGCCCTGGCGGAGAACACATGTGCCTATGACATAGATCCCATCGATGAGTCCTGGCTGCGTCTCTATAATAGCGATCGTGCCCAATGCGGTGCATTTCCCATTAATGAAACGCAGTTTGAGCGCGTCATCGAGGAGTTGGAGGTAAATACATCTAGTAAATGCTTAATTCAATCATATAATTTATGTGTTGCTTAACAGGTGCGTTGCTGGGAACAAATTCAGGTCATACTGAAGCAGGAGGAGGGATTGGGCATTGAGTTTGATGAGAACGTTATATGTGATGTGTGCCGATCGCCCGACTCGGAGGAGGCCAACGAAATGGTATTCTGTGATAATTGCAACATCTGCGTGCATCAGGCTTGTTACGGCATTACAGCGATTCCATCAGGTAAATTCCATAGTTATAACATGGTACATAACAATACTTGATACTTGTTTTTATAGGTCAATGGCTTTGTCGCACCTGTTCAATGGGTATTAAGCCGGATTGTGTGCTATGTCCGAACAAGGGCGGCGCCATGAAGTCCAACAAATCGGGTAAGCATTGGGCGCATGTCTCGTGCGCACTCTGGATACCGGAAGTAAGCATTGGCTGTGTTGATCGCATGGAGCCGATAACAAAAATCTCAAGCATTCCGCAAAGTCGCTGGTCACTGATTTGTGTGCTCTGTCGGGAGCGCGTGGGCAGCTGCATTCAGTGCTCGGTGAAGACGTGCAAGACTGCCTACCATGTGACCTGTGCCTTCCAGCACGGCCTCGAGATGCGTGCGATCATCGAGGAGGGCAATGCCGAGGACGGTGTCAAGTTGCGCTCCTATTGCCAGAAGCACAGCATGAGCAAGGGCAAGAAGGAGGGAGCAAGTGCCAGCAGTCATCACACATCCGCCTCCAGTTGCATGCAGAAGAACAACAAGTTCTTGAGCAGCGGTGCCGCTGGCGATGGCAGCAACACGCCCGGTGGCAAGGGTGAGGATCACCGCAGACGCAAGAATCATCATCATCGTAAGAACGACAGCATGACCTCCGAGGAGCGCAATCAGGCGCGTGCTCAGCGATTACAGGTATGAATTTAAAGAGAATTTCTTGATTTACTTCATATTATTATATGTATTATCTATATCTGTCTAGGAGGTGGAGGCGGAGTTTGATAAGCATGTGAATATCAATGACATTAGCTGCCATTTGTTTGATGTGGATGAGGATGCAATTGTGGCCATTTACAACTATTGGAAGCTGAAGCGCAAGTCGCGTCACAATCGTGAGCTAATACCGCCCAAATCCGAGGATGTCGAAATGCTGGCACGCAAACAGGAGCAACAGGATCTCGAGAATCACAAGCTGGTCGTGCATCTGCGTCAGGATCTGGAGCGTGTGCGCAATCTATGCTACATGGTCAGTCGGCGTGAGAAGCTTTCCCGTTCGCTGTTCAAGTTGCGCGAACAAGTGTTCTACAAGCAGCTCGGAGTGCTCGACGAGGCCGTGCAGCAATCGACGGACATTAGCAACAGCAGCAGCAGCAGCGGCAATAAGCAGCTGCAACAACAACAGCAACAACGTCCCGCTTTGGATACGGATGCCATCATCTATGCGAATGATGGGCCAACGCTATACGATCGCTTCTATAGCTCGACGGATCAGCAAACTGTGCCGGCGCAGTATCAGAGCCTAGACTATATACTGGAGCAGCTGATGGGCAAGATGCAGGCACGTGGACGCGCCTCCCAGTCGCCCACGAAGCGCAAACAGGCGGCGATCAAGGGTTCGCCCAAAAAGAAACTCAACAATGGTGCAATAACAACAACAACAACAACAACAACAGCAACAACAACGCAATCAACAACAGCAACAACGGCCAACACAAAGGCCGCCAAGCCAAGAGGCTCGCCAAGGGCGCCAACAACGGCGTCCACGGCGATGCCGTGTGCGGGGAGGCGTGCCTCAAAGAGCGGCACCGGAACGACGGCGACGTCGAGTCCCCAAAAATCACATAAATCCCATGCCGCCGCTGGTACGTCCGCCGTTACGTCTAGCGGCAGTTCATCATCGGGTGATTCCAGCTCGGCGCGTGGCAGCAGCAGTGGAAGTGGGAGCAGTGCCAGCAGCAGCTCCTCCTCCGAAACGGCCAGTGCCAGTGGATCAGCCAGTGATTCCGGCAGCGATAGCAACAGCTATGGCAATAAGCACAGCAGCAACACAGCAGCAGGAGCAGCAGCAACTGGAGCTGGAGCAGCAAAATCCCGTAAGCAATCCTATGCCCGGAGCGTCGATCAACGGCAAAAGCAACGACAGCAGCGGCGGCAAAGTGAAGCAGCTGCGCGTGCGTCTGCGGCGTCTGGAGATGCACGCACCAGTTGCAGTTCCTCCAGCGACGATGACGATGAACGGGAGCGGGAACGAGTACGGGACAGGGATCGGGAACGGGATCGGGAGCGTGGCAAACAGCGCGTTAACAAGTCAGCAGTACCTGCTAAATCCCAAGCATCTAAGTCAAAGCACAGCACAACAACAACAACAACAGCAACAGGAGCAGCAACAACAACTGGAACGGCGGCTCGTCGAAAGCTTTCCAGCAATGGAGGAGCGACAACGACCACGACGACGACACGTGGCCTTGCTCAAATGGACAAGGAAATGCAGCAACAAGATGCCGGCAGCTTATCCAGCGATGAGAGTGAGGAGCTCATGCCGCTAAAGACTTCCGAGCGGCATGCGCGTGGTCATCTCTCCTCCAGCGGCAACACAATCTCTGGCCCCACAACAACCTCCGCGACAACAGCAACATCAAATGCGAATCGTAAACTGGGTCATCACATCTACTCCGACTCGGATAGCTCGACAAGCACAGCGCAGGAGGAGGGGCAAGAGGACGAGCCTGAGGAGGAGGAGGAGCAGGCGGCGGCGGAGAGTAATGTCAGCGATTCACAGAATCAGCAGACGATACGCACCAAGGCAGCCATGAAGGAGTTTGTGCCAGGAACCACAGCTGCCACCTTATCAACAGCAACAGCATCAACAGTTGCAACTGCAGCAGCAACAACAACAAAGAAGAAGAGCATCAAGAGCAATGCAACCAATGCAGCGTTTACAGCGGTGGATCTGCTGGTGGTGCCACAGCGACAGGCGGCCAAGAAGGCATCCGAGAACATGCGCATCTCGACGAATCTCGCGACATCCCTGCTGCCCGATGCCTCCGAGCGTCTACGTGATCCGGACCAAGGCGGCAGCACAAGCGCCACTGGTGGCAACAACAGCAGCAGCGCCAAGAGCAAGACGAAAGACGCCAGCTATCGTGGAACCGACGGAGTGGACAAGGCGAGACCCAAGGAGCTGCAGAAGATGGCGGGCAAGACGGCAGGAGAAACGACAGCGGAACGTGGCAAGAGAGGAAGACCGCCCAAGTTGCAAAAGGAGCGGGAGAAGGAGCGGGAGAAGGAGCGGGAGAAGGAACGGGAGAAGGAACGGGAGAAGGATCGGGAGAAGGAACGGGAGAAGGAGCGGGAGAAGGAGATGGAGAAGGAACGGGAAAGGGAGAAAGATAAACTCAACACATCCACTTCTAGCTCCACTGCCACGCCCACTCCCACGCCCACACCCACGCCCAAGAACAATGAAGTGTCCAAGCTGCAGAACTTTGCCGTTTCCTATGTGCCCCAAAGGCAGGCAGCCAAAAAGGCCGCCGAGCAGCTAAAGAACAGCGGCGCTGCCTTGACCAAGGTGACCCAGGAGTCGAGTTCTGTAAACGAGCTCAGCGACAAGGATGCGGCAACGACTGTCACAACTCCGACGAGCAAAGGTGCAACAAGCAAACAACAAACGACTCCAGTCAGACGCCAGTCACACCTCAAGGAGCCAGGATCCGGAGCAGGCGGCATGGCGCGAAGACGCTCCAAAGAAGAGGCGGCACAGACGCCTGTCAAGCGACGCATTGCAGCGCCCAATTTGTCCAGCTCGAGTTCCGGGGACAGCGACAGCAGCAGCAACTCGTCCAGCAGCAACAGCGACTCCTCCAGCGGCAGCGGCAGCGCCACGGACTCCGACAGCGACAGCGATGCCCTGGAGAAGCGCAAGGAGACAACAACAACAACTCCAGTTGCTACTCCAGTTGTTCCCGCTCCAGTGTCAACTCCGGTCTCAGTTCCCAACTCCAACTCAACCTCAACAGTGCCAAAACGTTCGCCGCGCAAATCGCTGGACAAGGCGCCGCCGGCGCCAGTGACGCCTCTAGCTGGAAGAACGCGACAGAACTCGACCAACAAATCGCCAAAGAGAACGCCGCTGAAGAACCAAGCGATCGAAGTGTCGCCCCAAGTGCCTGCCACACCCAAGTCAACGACGTCACAGCGCCGCAAATCCTCTCTAGATGATCTGGTAAAGCCGGAGATATCGAAGCGTGCGACACGCAACTCCAAGTCCCGACCGCCCTCACCAACGCCCGCTGCTGTTGTGGTCAATGCCAAGGGCAGTC
Organism: Drosophila subquinaria; assembly: GCA_037043405.1. Lineage (NCBI taxonomy): Eukaryota > Metazoa > Arthropoda > Insecta > Diptera > Drosophilidae > Drosophila > Drosophila subquinaria. The sequence goes on along the minus strand of JBAMBL010000329.1, from coordinate 247,262 downwards.
CAGAGAAGCCAGCAGCAACGTCCAGGCGGAAGTCTCATGCTGAATCGCCCAAGAAGACGCCACCGAATCTGGAGCATGAGATTGCGCAACGTAAGGCGGCCACGGGACGCACGACGAGTGCATTGGACAAGTTGCTGGACAAGAAGCAGCAGCAGCTTAACAATGCCACGCCCACGCCGCCACCCAAACTGCGAGCGCCCACTCCTAGTGCAATACCAATGCCAGAGCCAGAAATGGCTGTGGTAACGGAGGAGGAGAAGATAAGGGAGCGGGAAAGTGAGCGGGAAAGGGAGCGAGAAAGGGAGCGAGAAAGGGAGCAGGAAAGGGAACGGGAACGGCAACAACAACTGCTGCAAACGGATGCAGAGGCTGGCGAGCAGCCCATGGACATTGATGAGGAGCTGACGACGGCGCCAACGCACACACAACTGTCGGCCAGTGCCAGCAAATTGGCGGAACTCGCGGCGGACATTGACGAGCGACCGCCGGCAGCGCCGCTGCCCGCCTCGCCCACGCCCACGCCCTCCAACGACGAGCTGTCGGACGAGGAGGAGGCGGGCAGTGAACGGAGCGAACGACGACGGCGCAGCAGTCGCTGGAGTCGCTCGCGGCGGCGAAGGCGACGCACGCGGGATGGTGACGAGGACGAGGAGGAGGAGCACACGCATCACACGCAGCATCTGCTCAACGAGATGGAAATGGTGCGTGAGCTGGAGGAGGAGCGCAAGAACGAGTTGCTGGCGAATGCCAGCAAATATTCGGCATCCACATCCTCGCCAGCGGTGACCGTGATACCGCCCGAGCCGCCAGAGATCATAGAGCTGGACTCAAACTCCAATTCCGGCGAGCAGCAACAGTCGGAACAGCAGCAGCAGCAACAGTTGCCAGTGGCAGTTGCTGTGGTGGCAACTCCTGTGCCTGTGCCATGTGCTGCCTTGGAGCTGGATGCAGCGCATCAGCCCATTGTGGACACCATACTGGAGATGGAGGACAGCAAGTATGGCAATAGCTTTGCATCCAACATGGCCAGCGTGGCCAGTGTGCTCAATCCGCCCAATTCGGGGCCACTCACAACGCTGCTCGGCGGCAACAGCAACAACAATAGCAGCAGCAGCAGCAGCAAACAAATCTCCGAGGAGGACAGCGCACAGGCCACGCGTAATCTGCTCGAGAAACTGCGCAAAACAAAGCGCAAGGCGGTGCTGGATGAGTGCAAGGATTCAATTGATTTGTTGCCACCAACGCCGGCGATTCCCTCCGTCTTTCCATTCCACAATGCAGCGGATCCTGAGGATCTGATACATGCACAAAAGGAGCTGCAACAACAACAACAACAACAACAGCAGCAGCAGCAGCAGAGTTGTCTCTTTAGCAGCTCAGCACCGAATTCGGTGGCCAGTCAAATGACCATCAAAGATTCCCCGATGACGGCGAACAGCGGCGGCAGCTACGCCAACAGCTTGACCAATACGCCCAATGCCACGCCCACCACCAATGCGAGCAACAACAATCTGGGCTACGGCAATGTCAACTATCCTGGCTGTTACCTGGACAAGGCATCGCCGCATCAACAGCAACAGCAGCAGCAACAGTTGCAGCAGCAGCAGCAGCAGCAGCATCACAAATCAACTGCCAGCAGCAATGGCAACAACAATCAAAGTGCCGCTGCAACTGCCACAACAACAGCAACAGCAACTCCGGACTTTGTTGACTTGGCTGCCGCAGCTGTTAAGAATAGTCTGAGCAGCTTTGCAGCTGGAGGAGCAGCGGCATCGTTGCCTGCCCAAGCAACCGCTGCGGGCAATCAACTGACTGGCGGCAGCAGCAACAACAAGCTGAGCGACTACGACGAGAACACGCGGATGCAGTCGCCATTTGGACGCATGCAGCGCTGGAATGAGAACGATCTGATTGCCGCCCGACGCAGTTCGTCGCCCAGTTCGGTCTCGGAATCGAATGATCAGCCGCCAAGTCAGTTGGCCCAGCAGCTGGACAAGAGCTACTTTAATAGCTATGCGGCAGGTGCTGCAGCAGCAGCAGCAGTGACAACAGCAGCAGCAACAGCAGCTGTTGCTGCCAGCAACAACAACAACAGCAGCAGTAATAGCAATAACAACAACAACAACAACAATAGTGGCAGCAACAGCGCTTATGGCAATCACACTCCTTTGGTTAATGGCATCGATGCCATGTCCATGTACAACAGCACACCACAACAGCAACAGCAGACGACACCAACACACCAACAGCAACAACAACGCACACCAAATAGTCAATACAATGGCGGCATTTATCCACAGCTGGCGGCAATGATGCAGCAACAACAACAACCACACACAACACCAACGGATTATGGCAACAATGCGGTTGTTGTTGCCACCACACCACAACAGCAACAACATACACCCGGTACACCTTATGTGGGCACGCCCTACACCACGCCCAACATGACGCTGACCACGACACCAAATCATCCGTATCAGCTGCAATCGCCAGCCTATCCGAGCAACTTGCTCAGCAGCTGTGCGGAGCAGCAGCAGCAACAGATGACGCCCATGATGCCGCCAACGCCGCCAGTGCAGCAGACTGTGCCGCTGGAGACGGTGCCCGTTGCGGTGCCACTGCCTGTATCTGTGCCCATTCCACTGCCCGTGACTGTGCCTCTTCCTGTGCCGCTGCCTGTCCCTGTGTCCAGCAAGGACGGCATCTCGTCCAGCAAGCGTAGCATTGCCAAGCAGCAGAAACAACAACAACAACAACTGCAACAGCAACAGCAGCAACTGCAACAACAGCAGCAACAGCAGCAGCAACAACAACTGCAGCAATCACAGCACAAATCACCACAGCTGCCGCAGGGCAAATCCCCCGGCAAGTCACCACGACAACCAGCCGTGTTGCATCCACCGCCGACGCCCACACCGCCCATTGCCACGCCTCCGCCCGCCAAATACGACCCGCTGACGCACACGTTGACTGGCAAGCTGCGTCAGCGTGCGCCACGTGGCAGTGGCGCCTCGGCGGGCGCACGTGGACGCGGTCGTGGACGTGGACGGGGCCGGGGTGGCAGTGCGGCGAGCGTCATGTTGCCGCTGCCGCCACAGATAGCGGACTATGGCAGCAACAGTCTGGCGGGCACGCCCTTCGACTTCAACAACTACGAGGACGAGCTGGCCGGACCGGGTGTAGAGAATCTGCAGTCGTTGCGGGATCGTCGGCGCAGCTTCGAGTTGCGCGGCGCGCCCAACGCGGCGGCGGCAGCCACGGCCGGAGGAGCGTCGTCAACGACCAGCTACGCCAGCTGCAAGCTGCGCGGCCAGAACAAGACGCAGACGCAGCCGCAACCGACGCCAAGTGGAGCAACTGCTGCCACAAATCCACTTCTCCATGCCATTGTGCAGCCCGTGCTGCCCGGACCCGTCGATATGCGCACCTACAACCTGGGATTCGAGGCGCCGCACAGCACGGCCTCCCAGGAGGCGTACCAGAACAATCTGCTGGGCGCCTTTGACTCGGGCACGGCGGATCAGACACTGAGTGAGTTTGATGAGGAGGACGAGCGACAGTTTCAGTCGGCGCTGCGTGCCACGGGCACCACCAGCAGTAACAACAACAACAGCAGCAGCAGCAACAACAACAGCAACAACACATCGCCGAACAAACAGACGACAGCAGCAGCAACAGCAACAGCAGCAGCAACAACAGCGGCAACAACAGCTCCAATTGCAGCGGGATCAGGAGGAGTTGCTGCCACAATTGCCATGCAACCTGTGCAGCAGACGAGTAGCTTCGCGTTGCACTCAACGGAGGCAAATCAGTCGGCGCCCAGCGTAGCAGCTGCACTTGTGTCCGAGCTGGTGCCCGCGATGGAAGCCTCCATGGAGGCCACCTCCGAGGAGGTGTCCATTGACTCGGACACGACGACGCTGACCACGAAGGCGTCGCTGTCGGATGCACGCAACCAGCTGAAGCTAAAGATCAAGGGACCACTCGCCTATCCGGACCTGCACTACAGCAACGTGACGAACAGCAGCTGCATGTCCAGCATGAGCATGTCCAGCTCCCTGGTGCAGTCGAATGCCGTGCAGACGACGGTGACTTCACAGCTCAACTCCACGGTGGCCAGCACATCCGCTGCCTGCTCCTTGACGGTCAGCGGCAATTCCCGGAGGATGCGCAAGAAGGAGCTGCTCAGTCTGTACGTGGTGCAGAAGGATAACCTCAACGATGACAGCTCCTGCGGATTGCCAGCTGCCTCGGACAGTTTGCCGCTGGAGAACATGCGCAAGTCGGATGCCAGCGAGCTGGACGAGGAGCAGCTGACCTCCAAGCGGTTCAAGAAGAACTCCAGCAGCAGGGAACTGCGCGCCCTGGATGCCAATGCGGGCCTTGAGGAGCAACTGTTGCCGGCGGGCATCGCTGGCGCTGGCAACGATGGACGACGCCGCAGCGCCTGCAGCTCGGGCAGCACGGACAACGGCAAGACGGGGGCGGCGAGCAGTGCGGGCAAGCGACGTGGACGCAGCAAAACGCTGGAGAGCAGCGAGGATGATCATCAGGCGCCGACGAAGCTGAAGATTAAGATCCGGGGTCTGCCGGCGGCGAGTGAAACGAATTCGGGCAATGTGGGCAATGTGGGTCTCAATCTGGGATCGGAGGGCAGCAGCAGCTACAGCTATGAGATGACGCGACGGGCGTGTCCGCCCAAGAAGCGGCTGACCAGCAACTATAGCACACCCACACTGGAGGAGATCAAGCGCGACTCGATGAACTATCGCAAGAAGGTCATGCAGGACTTCGACAAGGGCGAGGGCGACAACAACAAGCGGGACAAGCTGGCTGGCGACAATGAGACGCTGCTGGTGAAGCCCAAGAAGGACAAGAAGGACAAGGACAAGCCGAAGAAGGACAAGAAGGAGAAGAAGCGGCACAAGCAGCAGCAGCAGCTAATCCTCAACAGCAACAGCAGCTGTGTCAGCACCAAGACCACAATGACCACCACGCTGATCGAGAACACGATGGGCGATTCGCCCGGCGAGAAGCCCAAGCTGATACTGCGGATTGGCAAGCGCAAAACGGAGACGACGACAACCACAACGACCATGATGAGCATCAGCACGCCGGATCAACAGCAGCAGATGCCACAAATGGAGGCGCCATTGCGCCTGAAGATTGCTCGCGTGTCCGCTGGCGGGGCCTATATGATTGGCGCCAAGTCCGAGACGACACCAGTTGCGACTGCCACATCCTCACCAGCGGCTGCTGTGGCGCCGGAGCTGCCGCTGCTGCCACTGGGCGGGGATGCGTCGCCGTCGGGTTTGATGCCCCACAACTTCACGCCGCACTCGCAGAATGCGAACGCGTCGCCGGCGCTGCTGGGCAAGGATACGAGCACGCCGTCGCCACCTTGTCTCGTCATCGATTCCAGCAAGAGTGCCGACGTGCATGATTCCACCTCGCTGCCCGAGAGCGGAGCAAGTGCGTCTGTTGTCGGCGGTGTTGGTGGTGGATCTAGTGGAGTTGTTGGCGTTGGTCCGACGACGCCGCTGTGCGTCAATGTGGGCAACTATGACAACAGCAACAATTCATTGCCATCGGCCAGCGGATCGGGATCAAGCAATTCGTGCAACAGCAATTCGAACAACAATAACAGCAACAACAACAATAACAACAGCAACAACAATAACAACGGCAGCGGCAACAACGGAACTGGCGGTTTACTTCCATTGAAAAAAGACTGTGAGGTTAGATGATAATCATAGAAAGCAAGCGACCAATCGATAAGTCGATCGATCCATCGATGAATCGATCGATTGATTACTTCCAACAGCAACATGTATCCTAAGTTCCCCTCCTTCTCCTTCCACTCTTTAAATGTTTGTACAGCACACACACACACACACACACACACACACACACACACACTCGAACCCGTAACTAGATAATATATTAACTTGTACAGTTAGTTTATAAGTTTATCCCCCTTAATCTATCACTCTCCCCCACTCTCCCCCACTCTCTATAACTTTTGTTGTACACTTCGATACACCGAGATATTATTTCAACGTATTTATATAAAGATAAAGATAACGATATAAAGATGCCTCACATTGCAGAATAACTACAAAACCAACAATAACAGCAACAGCAACAGCAACAACAAAATACTAAATACTAATTGCATAAATGTACATTTTAATTAAAGCGAATTTTATATATAGAAATGCATATATATAAATAAATTTAAATTAGTATAGAATATGTAAAATACTGTATTAAAGTTATTATTTCGCATTATGTTTATGTTTAGCCTAAATAACAGCAACAAAACAAAAAATTATAATGCTCGGTTTTAGAACGGATCATCCAATATTATGATACGTTAATCTGCTAGTTAACCCACTTCCATAAAATACCTACTCATATATAAAGAAAAGCAAGTAAAATCTAAACAAAAACAACAAATATATATAAACATATATATTATATATATATATATTTTAATTATTTATTAATAACTATTTAAAATGACACAACAATGAGAAATGCATAAATTAATCATAAAAAACATTAGCAAAAGAATTTGTTAAAAAAAAATAAAAGCAAAAAAAAAGAAGAAAAGAGAAGAGAAGAGAAAACTTAAACGCAGTTGTAGCCTTTAGTCATTAATTGTAGTTCTTAGCGAAAATCAAAGTCGGCTGCCCCGGCGGATGGGGCATTTGCCGCAACTAAGTGCATATATAAAAGCAACCAGCAACATATACCTAGACCTAAACAACAACAACAACAAATTGAATTGTAATGAAATGTTTGTATTTTTAGATTATAAGTCAAATTGTGTCGAGAAACTCCAAAAGTTACAACAAAATAGTTTTTTTTGTTCATTGTTTTTTTTTGCATTATTTCTATTAACAATCTTTCTTTTCGTGTAGCAGAGCATTTTAGCAATAGGCAACAAAAAAGTTAAAAATTAAATTAAACAAGTCAAGAACACACATTATATAAATATTTATGTATATATTTATATATATGATAGATGCTTATGATATATACGTTCGATCTGATCGAGTATTCCAGCAATTGGCAGCAATGTGCTCGAAAATTCATTTTTTAAATAAAAAAAAACGTAAAAAATTATAAAAAAAAATTCAAAAATCTGTTTCAATCATAGCGAACGTGTATATTATAATTATTTATTTATATAAATATATATCTATATATGTGTATATACAAATTTTGATGAAACGAGAAGTAACACGACAAACTATTATACATTAAACAAAAAGAAGAAAGTAATCTACACATACAAAAATATTTATTCCAACATATTCAGAAATTGTAATCTTAGATCTATTGAAATGGTAAATTGGAAAATTTACGAATATTGTGTAATTGTAAATAATTGTGTGTATGCGAGAAAATGTTTTTTATTATTACGTTCGTTCTAATCTAATTATTAATTAATTCTGATTATTAATTTTAAATTGTAGTTTTAGCAAAAATTTAAATAAAAACAAAAAGCCTTATTTAAAAACAACAAAAAAAAAACAAAAACAAATACTCTTAAACAGTTGCACAACCATTTACTTTTCATCATTCAGGTTATAAATATGTAGAATTAAATAAATAATTAGATGAATAGAAATTCACTTCTGATGCCCAAGAGTCGATCCAATCAGTAAACAACAATTTGTCAATTAAACAATGCATTAAATTGATTGATGACGAAATTGAAATTGAAATAAAGCAGCTCGAATCATTAACTAACTAATAAAAGAAGTAAGGACTAATATTTTTGGTGCCGTTTTGTACAAATGAAGCAATATTCTGATCTTGTTACTACACATTGAAGAAGGAAACTATAGTTTAGTCGGAAGATTCGACCAAATTTGGGTTTATTCACACACTTTGAGACAGCCAGACCAACTTCTAGTTGCATTAAACAACAAGTAATATTATTATATAATTAGGAAGCATAAAGATGAAAAGCCAATCGTTCAGAGTTAAAATAATTGGGATAAGACAAGAAACCTCTAATAATATGCCTAAAAAACCACAAAAAAAAACAAAAAAAAGGAAAACAGAATAAATTCTTAAGGAGAAACACATCAAGTATAGATTTTTAAGCAAAATAGGCAAACAATAAGTATTACTAATGAAATTATTATTATTATTATTACATTATTATTATTATATGATTATTACGATATATTATTAAGTGTTGAGCGGGTGGCAACAGTTAGGCAGTAAGTAAGTAGGGCTACATAGGGAAATATACATAAAAATCGCATATAGAATTAGAACATAGACATGTAGGCATTACAGGCATATATACGTGGAGTGGAAAGTAAGTGTTTTAAGAACATGAACAACACAACACCAACAACAACAATCTAAGCTCATGCCTAGTAAATCCAAATATATATACATTATGTAACATACTTATATATAAATATATAAAAATATATCAACATTTTGTGTATGTTAAATAATTATGAACATGATTTCTACACTTGCAGAAAAATGAAAAAATAAATCGAAATATGTATAAATAATGCTGTAAAAAAATCAAGAAACCAACCAACTAGTAAAGCTAAGCTGTATTATAAATATGAAAATATAGAAGAAATTATACATAAATTATTAAAAAAAAAAAATTACAAGACTTTTACTTACCTGCTATATTTTAAAGTTCCACAAAGAAAATTACAGAGTTTTCAGAGTTTTTTAATATATATATATTTGTTTTTATTGTTTACATATATAATCGTATTTATATATATATATATTTATATATAGATTTGATTTACACATCTTAGAATGGGGCTTTTCAAAAATAAGTAAGTAATACTAGAAGATTAGGGTGTTGAGCCTTTCTTTCTGCCTTTTCCTTTTGGGATAACTAAAAAATCTATAACCAGATGAAAGATCCTGACTAGTTTGTTGGATATATATTCATATACTCTACTTTGGCTGCACAAAAAGTCGCGAAGATATATAATTTCTGTAGTACAACTGGTTGATATATATATTTGTGTTATACGCATCTACTCCGATAGATAATCATCTGGTTTGTGCATATGTCGAAAATTGCTATTTAAAGTCACATTTTTAGTATTGTTATTGGATTATAGCGCATTTCTCTAAGTTACACTTAAATTGTCTAATCGCTGTGTTCTGTGCTGCTTTGCGAACCGAAATGAACTATTTACATGCTTAAGATTGAAATTGGAGTTTGAAATTTCACTCGGTAAATTATTGTATTAGTTAAGGTTTTTATTTGCTTGTTTTGTTTGCATTTCTGAGCTTAGATGACTTAAATCTGTTTTGTTCTTTTGACGAATACCAAACATTTGTGGAGATTTTTTATTAATAATCACACAAGAAATATATGTATTAAATTATATGGTATTGTAAGTAAGTGTATTTTTCTTTTGATCTTATTTAAAGCATTAACTTTTTGTTCTACTCAATGTAGATGTCCTCGATGGGATAAGCGGTTTCTATGAATTTCTGATAGAATCGTTGAAAGGCGCGTCTGTTAGGAATAAATAAAAATTAAATTAATTAAAATAAATATAGAAATTTCGGTATAATTTGGAAATTTACCCAACAGCCTCGGCAACGGGTCGTGTGGACTCGGAGCCCTTGAAGACGTGACAGGCGAAACGCTGCACTGTCGGATGCTTTGTGATGAAGCCAATGAAGCGATGGTCACGTGGATGAAACGCGCAGAACGAGACATTCTTCAGTGAGTAGAAATAATCGATGCAGGGTTTCTTCTCCTTTTTGTTCTGTGGAATTCAATCGGGTTAAGACAAAGTTAAGGCACTTTAACTTGAGCTTCAACTCACATTTGGTGATGATCGATCGACCATGCGTAATCCTTGATCGGATACTTCCAAAATGCACGTTTGTCCAGTCGGCGAATTGCCGTATTCTCCCACAATTTTGCGCACCGCCTGGCAGACGACGCCGGTGCCCTTGTGTGCCAGTGTCTCCACCGATCCCAGATAGCCCAGCAAGTAGCGCTCCTTCTTGACCAGCTGCACCGTGGGATCGAACTCATTGTAGTCGAGATCTACGGCATAGGCCGACGGAAAGATGCCCTGCCGGCCCGTGCGCAAGTTGACGCCCTCGCACCACAAATCCTCGGCCTCCTTTTGCACATAGACGGCATCGCCGATCTCCAGCTCGATCTCGTCATGATGCCGTGGCACAAACTTGTGCAGGCCGCGATGTGTCGCCTCGAGCATCTCCAGCTGGCCAAAGGGCACACCACCGAACGGCGGCGGGAAGGGGGATTGGGATACCGGGGATGTGATCTGGGGCGACATGCTCTTGAAATCGTTGGGCGAATGCGCCGTGCTGTGACCGCTGTCCACATCGCCCAGGCTCTGCAATCGCTCCGAGTCCGGGCTGGAGTCCTCGTCCAGCAGATAGCCACATTTGAGGGACAAGAACGAGCGCTGTTGGCTCGAACGCGACGAGGCTGTCATGGAACCACCGCCAGCTGCCGTTGCGCCACCAATGCGAAACTCATCCGCCAGGGTGCAGGGTGTGGTGCCACCACCTAAAATATGCAGAATGGAAGCTGCAACGAACCCATGAGTAGATTAGCTTCCACTACGTGGGATGGGAATGAGCGGGACGTGGACCATTCATGCGGGAGTAGGTTAAACTATACTACATAATCAAGTTTGACTTACATTTCTTATTTTTGGGTATCTCGGGCAACTTGCGACGACGTCGTGTGGCTGCCGCTGTGGGCGTCAACAGGTCCGTATTGGTGCTGGCACCGATGGTCACTGGACCAAGGCTAACGCCAACGCCGCCTGGAGCCACGCCATTGATGCCAATGAAGCCGCCAATGGCCTCCTGATGATTCAATGGATGATGGCAATGCGAGTTGAACGAATCATTAGTGTCCAGCGAACCATCCGAGGAGAGTGTCACCTTCAAGCCATCGCCCAGCTCATCGTCCTCCACTTGACGCTGCATCTTGACCTCGCCCATGTTGTCCTCCTGATCGGAGCCATCGCTTTTCGAGGAGTGCGAGTCATCCAGATCATCGTTGGGTATGAGACTGTCAATTATCGAATTTACACTAATTAACAAGGTTGCGCGAAAAGGGAACTTCGCATGTCCTCCAGCTGATTCTCACGGGGGTCAAGAGGGTCTCAAGTCAATTGAGAGCACGTGTCTCCATTGATTTTTCAAGCCATTTGACATTTACTTTGGGCTTTATCTGAGAATATGTTTCTTAAGTACTTACGAGTAAAATGCGTGTGTGTTTTTCTTTTTGCCAAAAGGGGTCCCGGCATGTGGCTCAAATATGGGTCTATGGAATTCCTCGAACTCGCTGTCGGCCATGTCGCTGTGGGCTAATTTGCCCAGCTGCCACGCCTACTCTGCAGCTACGCCTACACCTTACACGTGTTAACAAATTAACTACACTTTTTAGGTAAACTCAAGTTAGTTGAGCACTTTCTTAAGACTTGCAAATCTTAAACATTTTAAGCACCGCAGAGCCAAAGATACTTTTTCACTTCACATACGAAAATCGATAATTTCCTTGGCCGTTTGTCTCGTCTTTCAGCTCAGTTGGTCGTCCACTTGACTATGAATGCTCCGTGGTTGGGATATTTTTTTGTTGGATACAACTGTCAGGAGCATGCTCTCTTTAGTCCTCTCTCTCTCTCTCTCACTTCAGTCCTCTCTCGCTTCCTTTCTCCTTTGGCGTTTTTGCGTAACTTGCAACTTGTTTTTGTTTACAACTAAACAACGCGTTGAGTTTGCAACTGGGCTGCAGTGGCAACTGGTCTCTGGTCGGTTCACTCTGGGGGTTGTCATGCTGCAAGCATGCGCACTTCCGTTCCGTTAACTTTAAGGGTGACTCACGTTGCGTTGCAATACTGTTGCTTACTTGCAACACCAGCGAAAGCTGTCAGGCACGCCTCAGCGATGTTGCAAGCGTTATTTCATTCAAATGCTGGCGCCAGAAATAAAAAGTTAATACGACTCAATAAATTAATTAAATTAAGAGATCGCTAATGAATAAATGTAAATTGAGCAGGAAAATAACTTAAAGCAGCGTATAAAATAAATAAATACATAGTTATAAATAAATATATGAATCCTTATTTTGATCTACAGGGAATGTCTCCAGCGGCATCAGGCTATAATCCAACTCGGCCAGCATCCGAAGGGTTTCCCCGTCATAACGGCAATCATATTATGGAGCACAACCGGCGACTGACTGTAAAACAGATTGATTTTGAAGCACATTTTTAAATAATAATTAATATTATTAGGTTCTTTAAATAATATACTAGTAACAACTAGTAACGTAAGATAATTATAGAAATTAAAAACATTCTTGTATTTCTTGTGTACTTATCGACATCCACATTACCAGAGTCATCAACCAGCTGCTTGGAATTGGGCAGAGATCATCCGTGGTGGCTAAGGTGGGTGTCGATGCCGAGGCAGGTTCAGGTGGTGTTGGTGGCTAAACAGTCGGACCACTCGATGATGCTGATGTCTTAGACTTTTGTTCTATTTAGAAATGATGAGTAGAATGGTATTGAAATATTTTAGAAATCTTAAGAAATTTAAATAAAATTATTTATTTTTTTCGTAAGTATAAATATTCAAATTATTGAACATGATTTTAGTAAGGTAAATCCTATTTCAAAATTAATTGAATACATTTATAATATTTTAAAAAGACTAAAATTATATTACTGTAAGAAAATACAAGCAATTTATACTGAAACATTTATATTGATAGCACCTATTAAATGAAAACCCTTTGTATTCATAGTTACTGACATGCCCGCAGATCTCATACTCATTGGACTAGAAACGTATTTAAAGTCATACTTTACTGACATTTGGTAATCTCTTTCATAGAATTCGCTCTCCTTACTCCGCTCCCTTGCCCCTTGTGAATTAGTTGCCGTAACTTAATTACCGAAATCAACAGAAATCACAAACGCCATTCATCGTTGCCCTCTCCGACTGCTCAGATTTGAGAGATATGGCCCCCATTCTCCTCCTCCTCCTCCCTGAGTGGCAGCAGACATTAAGGTTGTCTGTCTGTATTTAATACAATCAGTTGAATTGACTTTAAGAAACAGTTGCAATAAATCCATCAACGAGTGCAAATGAAATGTTTTTCTCACCCATCGCCACAGCAATCACTTTGAATGCCTTGTCAAGTTCATGGGGCAGGAGTAAGGATACGTTGCCATTACGTTTATCACATCAGCCCACATACACACACACACACACACTCACACACACACTCTCACATACAAGTAGTTTTCTTAAGTAGCTTCACCCGCATATATTAATAGCCTAGTTGTTGGCTGTGGTTTTTCCCTCGACTCTATCGCTCGACTGTTTGCTTTTCTCAAAGCGCAAACAAAGGACTCAAATCCAAAAGAAACTGAAAACAGAGCCGCAAAAGAAATTGCCATTTATCTATTATTGACTCTGTTTGACTTTGGGCTAGGTTCCGCTCTCCTCTCCCCTCTCCTTACTCTAGTCTCAGTTCTTCTATGCGCTGGCCAATAACTTGCAGCGCATTGTCAAGGCAAAAGCATCAAGTGGTTGCCCCAGTCATGATAAATACCGTAAAGTCGTCTAACTGGGAAGCTGGGACTCGAAGAGCTGTGGTCTAAAAATGAAAAACCCAACTTGGTTTACTTTATACATTTTTAACATTTAATCGAAAGGATTAACTTTTTGTAGATTTGAAAATGCAATATATTAAGGAATAAAATTATTATCTTGTATAATTGAGGATTTAATATTTATTAGCACATACATTAAATTTAAACTACATTTATTCATCACATAAATGAAGAATAAATGTTGTTTAAATTTAATTCATATGCTACCTAGATTTTATATAAAGTACTTATGTTAAATGATTCATTTACATTCACGACTATAATTTATTTATTTTTGTAAAAAATAAATTTGGTTTATATAAACGAATAAAAATAAAATTTTAACATTTAATTGAAGGGAATAACTGTTTTGTAGATTAATTTAATTAATTAAATTTTATAATATTTTAAGGAATATAATTATTACAATTGAGGATTTAATATTTATTTATTTACGCGAAGAATTAATTTATTTTAAATTAAATTTAAATTATATGCTACCCAGATTTTATATAAAAGACTAATGTTAAATAATTCTTTTAATTATTATTTATTTTATTTATTTTCGTAAAAAAAAATTTAGCCTATATGTCAAACGAATACAAATTAATATTAAATTTAAACTGATTTATACTTATATAAATGCATTAAGAATTTGTTATTTTAATTTCTACACTCCCTTCGATTGTTGTGTTAACTTTGATATTTTTTCCACTGTCAATGATATGGTCAAGCAAAGAATTTGTCCCATTGTTGCCGTCAACCATGCCCGCATAAATTACGTATACGTTAGTTGAAAATCAAGCGCTGACAGCAAAATAAAAGTCGAACTCAAACTCGAACTGAGCTCAACAAGTTGAGAAAGCATTAAATGTTGTTGTTGCTACTGATTAGAAAGTGAAATGACGTCATGCGTCAGCGTTAGCCTGATTTCAACATGATTTGGCCAATCAAAACGATGCGCACACACACACGCACATACATGCACACACAAAGAGGTGGAGTCTGCGAAAAGAAAAAGTCACTTGTAGCTTTTATATCCTTGAACAAATTTATCTCGCTACGCACACTTAATAAATACAATTGAATATGTATGTATGCTTAATGGCTGTCAGTGTGAGTGTATCTGTTATTGTAAGTGTGTGTGTGTGCACTGTTAGCAGCTGCCTATAAAAGGAGCTGACACAGCGACAGGATCTTGCAGTCTGCCGTTACGTTGCGCATCCGACGCGTGTGCCAAGTGAAATAATAAAAAAATACATTTTGTGTGAACACTTTTGGATTTCTCTGCAAACGGATTAAGATTGAGATGAGTGCATCGGGCAAGAGTCTGCTGGGATTATGGCTCTATCGCAGCGGCGAGCAGGAATGGTCCGTTAAGCAGGGCAGCCCGTTGCATACGCTCAAAAAGGATTCGTCCGCGTCCTCGTCATCGTCGTCGTCAGCGTCGCCGTCGGTGTCGTCGCATGCAAGTCTCGCCCGACATGCCTCGGCGCCCAGCGACAACTTTCTATTGTTCTCACCCAAAAAGCAGGATCGCAATGGCGCTGGCGGAGCTGTCGATGCAGTGCGTCAGCATTCGCCGGGCGAGCGCATTTCCATCTTGTTTACGCTGAAGAATCAATGTGGCAATTTGGCCAGAGCCTTGCAGGTTTTCCAGGAGTTGGGCATCAATGTGCTCCACCTGGAGCTGTCGCCGCTGGAGATGGCCAGCAATCAGGCCGATGTCCTGGTCGATGTGGAATGCGATCCCCGTCGCTTGGATCAGGTCGTCAAGATGCTCAATCGCGAAGTCGCCTCGGTCAACTATACGTCCGTCAATGCGCACAGCTTGGCCCGGGCGCCATCATTGTCGGCCTGCTCCAGTTTCGGTAAGTACAGTGCACTCTCACAACTTTAAAAACCACTTGGCCTATTGGATACTTCAATTTGATTTCGATGAAATTATTTGCTGCCTCCAATAATTTATTTTTTAGCAGTCCCTTTTTCGAAAATTCAAAATTTTTAATCTCCAGTTTTAATATTTAATCAACTCCTTAGATCATTACGTTTCAACAACATTTTAAATTTCATTTTGACTTGTAAAGTTGCCATTTGATACAAGTTTTTAGACTTGCATTTTCTTTCTTTCAAAAAAGTATTCAAGTTATTTATTTACGCTAGAAAAAATTCAATAGGATGAACATATAGATTCTACATTGGAATAAATTCACTTTTTCTATATTTTTCCCTTTTCTTAAAAATTGACTTCCAAAATGGACCGTTTGTATTCTAACGATTACACTAAGTAAGATAGTAAGATTGTAGCATGAACCATTTTAATACATAGAAATTTATTGAATGTTTAATTTAAAACAAGTTTTACAAGCTGCTTTCGAAATATCGAATAAAATTTGATGAACAAATTCTTGGAACAAACTAGATGGAAATCTTGTCCCGTTCGCGATGTCGCGTTACAAATTTCTAATAAAACTTATTTACTAAATAAAATGATAGTAACATATAAAATTATTTCTAAAATGGCAAACTACATTATTTTATTATGGTTTAAGAATATTTTCTTCCAAATTACTCGCCACATTTCGCAGACTATCGCATTAGTCAAGATTAAGTCAAACATGACGTTAATTTTTCGTAGCGTTCGCGATGCATTGTTTTCTATACAAAATTCGAAAACGACAAGTCCTCAAAGCAAGTCTTTTATAATAAAAATAGTATTGATAAAATGCATTACACACTTGAGAAAACATTTTTGAAAATGTCAACTTTTGCCATTTTTTCATTTATGTAAATGTAGCAAATACATTTAACTATCAAAAAATAATTTTTTTCGGACAAATGCTCTTCCACTTAATTTCTTTTTCCTCTTTCTTTGTCGCAGACTTTGGCGACATGGTTTGGTTTCCACGCAAGATATCCGACTTGGATCAGGCACAGAATGTGCTGATGTATGGCTCCGACCTGGATGCTGATCATCCTGGCTTCAAGGATCCCGTTTATCGCAAACGACGTGAACAGTTCTCGGCTATAGCCAACAATTTCAAGCAGTAAGTAAAAGATACTCTAAAGGTCAGACCCTTTTACCCCATTTTAATTCCCAGTGGCAATCCCATTCCTCGAGTGCAATACACACCGGAAGAGGTGAAAACTTGGTAAGTAAAAATTTGATTGTTAGTTGTAGTTGTGCTTGAAAGTTTACCCTGAAGGGGCACCGTCTTTGTGGAGTTGCATCGTCTCTATCAGCTGCACGCGGTGCCGGAGTACATGGAGAACTGGCCGGACCTGGTCAAGTTTTGTGGCTATCGGGAGGATAACCTGCCCCAGCTGCAGGATGTCAGCAGTTATCTGAAGCGCAAGACGGGCTTTCAACTGCGTCCTGTGGCTGGTTACCTGTCGCCACGGGACTTTCTCTCCGGATTGGCCTTTAGGGTTTTCCATTGCACGCAGTACATCAGGCACTCCTCGGATCCCTTCTACACCCCCGAACCGTAGGTGTTAGGTAGGTGTTGTGTCACTCGATAGCTTGCTAATTTGATTATCTGCTAGTGATTGCTGTCATGAACTTTTGGGCCATATGCCGTTGTTGGCCAACTCGAGTTTTGCCCAGTTCTCGCAGGAGATTGGCCTGGCCTCCTTGGGCGCCTGCGATGCCGACATTGAAAAGCTGGCCACGGTGCGTTCAACTTTTTAAGGATAATCATAATTATTTAGAATATTGCAACTTTCTCAGCTATACTTTTTTACGGTGGAGTTTGGTCTCTGCAAGCAATCGGACAACAGTTTTAAGGTCTATGGTGCAGGTCTCCTAAGCTCCATTGCCGAGTTGCAACACGCCATTGCCGCCAAGGATAAGATTAAGAAATTCGATCCGGAGCTGACCTGTAAGGAGGAGTGCATTATCACGTCCTATCAGAATGCCTACTACTATACGGACTCCTTTGAAGAGGCCAAGGAGCAAATGCGGTAGGTTTTGAACACTACACTGAATTCTAGAACAAAAAAAAGAACTTTAAGAAAAAAAAAATACTTGCCGTCAATAAAAAAAAAAAAAAAAAAAAAATTTATTAATCTTTTATGGTGTTTTTATAACATCATATTACAAAAAATCCTACACTGATAAGAAAAAAATTTATTCCAAAAATTTTTTTTTTTAAATATCTTTAAATTTTGAAATTAAAATGAAATATCTTAATTTTAAGATTGTGATTACAATATTCTTTGATTTTAGCAACAGTTGTATTATCAGTGTAAGATTTATGTCTAAAAACTCAGAAAGGTCTTAAAATTTATATTAAAATGGGTCGCAGACGAGAAATGAAATACTGATTAATCTAAAACTATTTTCACTTCAACTCCATTCACAGCGCTTTTGCGGAGAGCATACAGCGTCCGTTTGGCGTACGCTACAATCCTTACACCAGCAGCGTCGAGGTCCTGTCGAATGCGCAGAAGATAACCGCAGTGGTCAGCGAGTTGAAGGGCGATCTGAGCATTGTGTGCGCCGCACTGCGCAAGATCTCGGCAACGGATGAGAATCTGGATGTGGACAGCATAGCGAACATGTTGCACAATAGTCTCAATGTGCGTGCCACAGGTGGCAATGCCAACAGTCCAGATACGTCCGAGAGCTTTATAGCCGAGGGCGATTAGAGCAAACACTTGAATGGGAAACTTGTTATAATGGGACCATATATATTATTATACTAAATATTATACATACATATATTTATTGATGTCTATTTGTTGTTAAGCACTTACTTTATGTCTAACTTAACTTAACTTAAATAAAATCGACTTCTCTCTGTGTCTTGGCAATTAAACACATATTTAACTTAAGCTTTCCCTCTGGATCTACTTATAGATCATATCACAGTCGCTGTTTATAAAGAACTTATTTCGAATGTAACTGGACGTGTAGTCCATGAGAATGTTGGGTATGGTCCAGACCGTGAAGCTCAAGGCCAACGCTCTCCACTGCTCGATGACCAATGGCACTTTGTGGATCCAACTGATGCGATTGCTCCGACTGATCCGGCTGGTCACCTGACTGGTCACACCTCGGACCACGCCACCTGCCAATCCAGTGACACTCACTTTGCGTCGTCGCTTGGAGCTGGGCGAACCATCACCATCGACTTTGGCCAGGGTTAAATCACGTTGTCCGTTCCGTTGTCCGTCCAATTCCGGCTTCATCTCGACGCGTGGCGCGATTTGAATGCGATCGACGGTATCGCAGATTTCCTCATTGCTAATCAGAATGCCAGCCACGATATACATCAGCTTGAAGACTCTGTGGGGTTTTTATTAATTAGTTAGTTAGTTGTACTATTCTAGTATCTTGATCTAAGCACACGCACCTCACTGTATGGGAAATCATCGTGGACAGACGGCCGAGAGTTCAAAAGTTCCCAAATGCACACGGCGACGTTTGGAATTATTTGGTTTGCACCAAGCTGCTTATCAGTCACTCTTATATATTTATGATTATATATATATTCTTAAATATACATAAATATTTAATATTTTTTGATTTTAGTCAGACTTTATGCTGATTTGTCTTATGTTTTGACTTTTGTTATCCTACTAATTACTCCGATTCCAGTTAAGGATTATTTGATTTGCTGAGTTCTCTATACTCATATACCGCACTCGACTACAGTTCAAACTCAACTGAATGATCTGACGATCGTCACCGCTCACGGCTGAGTGATAAGGGTCGAAGCATGTCTGCGATAAGGCTGAGCTCCTAATGCTGCCCAATGAATACATATTTATTTATGTATTTATTATCTGTACAATTAATGTTTCTTCGTTTTATTATATGCTTCAACATGTCTGCAGATCAGTTCAGGGACTCTCTCTCTCCCGCTCTCATACCTTTTCTCTCTCTCTCCCATTCGGTTACTCAGCGTTTCACTGATAATTCTTTGACATTTTTCTTATCGTTCGATTTTATGGTTATTTGGCGACGGCGTCAAAATAACTCTGAATCGCTTGGAAACTACGTAATGTTTGTTGTCTAGAGGTGCACTTTGGACCTAGACTTAACATGAGCTGTCCACATTCGTCGCGTCGTTTTCCTTAGCAACTGATAACAATCTTACTATTTGGATCTCGCACTCATGCCCATAAAGATTGATAGTAGTTAATGCTGATAGGGTCTGTGTTATGGCTTCTGATCAGGCGATAGATTAACGCTGTAGATACTCGTACATATGCTTCAATGTACTTTCAAGGGCGCCACAAAATGTGAGATTATCAAATAATACTAAATATTTCGTCAACATTCTCATGCACAACAAAATATGAAATTGATTTTTCTGAATACTGAAAACTAATTTGAAGGGAATTTCCCAAGTGAATGGAACGCATGCGCTAAGCAGTCTGGGCTTGTGTATCTGATATGCGAAAAAGCCTAAGTTATTTGGTGCAAGTATTAACTAAATTACCTTGGGCAATTTAAAAAGGAAATTTATGAAACTCAAGCTGGCGCCATCCGTGGGTGAGTGATTGTAACGGCAGTCGATAGCAGCTAATAAAGTTTTATTAATGAATTCTTAATAAAATACTAATACTATTTGGACGTTGATAAACTAACGAACAGTTCATTCAAGTGGCCCAACGATACCAAGCAAGGCTTGTTTTTTTTTATTTATTTAATGTCAACTAAATTAGATTTTAAGTTTATTAACACACAAATTAAAAAAAAAATATTTATAGATAAATTTAAGTTTAAAATTAAATTTAAAAGATAAAAATTTAATTAAAAAATTAAAAATTAAAGATCTGGGGGTATACAAAATGTATTAAACGATCCAACATTCAAGGATTGGGAAAAACCCAGAAAATCCCAATCAGATCAAAATCAAATCAGATCATAATCACTGCAGACGGCAGTCCGCGCTAGTGACGAAAGCAGCACGAAGTGTGCGAAAGCGACTAGCATATATAGTGTATATACACAGGAATAATGGAAAATTTGCTATAAATTCTACACTAATATAAGCTCTAAATAGTATGAATAAATATATAAATCATATAAACAAATAACAGAGAGATGAAAGATCAAAGATCAAAGAAGTTAATTACTAAGTGTATTAAAAGTAGAGCTAGTCTTATTATATTTTGAATTTTTTGATATATTTGGCAAAAGAAATTATCATTAGAAAGGTATTGGTATTAAATTCTGGGAAAGCTGACAGTTCTTAAAGAAGCACTATTCAATATTTTTTTTATTTATATTGCCACAAATGAGAGTAGTCGTAAAACAGTTGTAAAACTACAATTAATGTAATGTAGTGAACAATTAAATTAATATAAAACGGTACACTAAAACTGAATAGAAAAAAGTTTTAATCTGGAATATTTTAAATGACATTTAACAATTAAATTGCTCACATGCTATAACATTTGGTTTATATATAGACTTCAGAAACTGCAGAAACAATTTGAACCATAAAGTTGAAATTAAAACTAAATACAGTCGAGTTGGCATATATTAAAGTGAATTTGGTTTTAAAATGATGTTATAGGAAATTATTTTCCAAATATATAGTGTTCACTACTTCAAGCTTTGATCATATAGTATATTCACTTTATCCTTTTTATTATAATCATCAGAAACACATTCAAAAACATTTTAGCAGTGAATAAGTAATTTTTTTAATGGCACTCCATTTCTCTTTCTCAAATACCTCACAGAGGCATAATTAAAGGTTACCTCAATTATCTATACCTTTATAAATGTCTGATTAACTATGTGTATAAATACTACCACAAATCCTAAATAAAACACATGTACTGGGTCAAAAAGTCAATTTGCTTGCGGTGTTCCTAAGAAGTTGTACAACAGCACAAGCTGAAGCCAATCCAGTTTATTTAAAGCCAATCAAATGATGGCCAAGGCAAAAGGCATTTAATTTGTTAACTTGATATCTGTCAGCATAATTGACTCAACTCATACTCGGAAGGTTTGTCGAAAATTCTTAAGCCAAAGTCAAACACACACACAAACACACACTTGCACACAGAGAAAGAGACTTTTCACACATAAATTATGCAGCTGTCCAGTTGGCCAAGTTATCCCCCTTAGACATTCAGGGTTGACCGGAATTGACCAAAGGGCGTGTGGACAGCACGAGTTGCTGTCGGTGTAAAACAAGATTATTTACAAATGTATAAACCACAGAATCTTAAACAAAAAGGACAAGGGCAGGCGGGGAGGCAACAACAACAATAGCAACAACAATAGCAACAGCATTGATATGAAGACAAGAAAAACAATTTTCACACAATTTTCGAGAGTAAAATTGGCCAGACAGGCAACAGCAAGGGAAAATAACGAGCAAAATAAATGTGAACAAAGCCAGAAAAGTCGACAACAACAACAACAACAACAACAAGAAGCAGAAAATCTGGAATAAGTAGCACACAAGCACAAGCAAAAGGCAGACAAGTCTGAGTCTGAGTTGCTAAAAGGTATTCCCCAAGAATGTCTACAAAAGGCACAAGGACGACAAGGACAACGAGGCGAAGGATAAGGCGGAGAAGGAGAAGGAGATCCAAACAAAATGCCTGGGCAGACACAGCAGACAGTCGAGCACTGATTTGCCAGCCACAGCTCCTTTTCCCTCTCTCTCCCTCTCTCTTTCAGTTTAGTCCTTGCCAGGCAACACAATACACTTCCTACACACACACACACAGACACACACACATAGAGAACAAGAGAACTGTTAAGTCCACTTAGAGCAAAACATTTGCCTCAGAGAGATGGAGACGTTATCGTCGTCAGCATTGCTATCGTCTTGGAGCAGGAAACAACAACAACAACAACAACAACAACAACAACAACAACAACAACAACAACAACAACAACAACAACAACAACAACAAACAACAACAACAACAACAACAACAACAACAACAACAACAACAACAACAACAACAACAACAACAACAACAACAACAACAACAACAACAACAACAACAACAACAACAACAACAACAACAACAACAACAACAACAACAACAACAAGAGCATGTTGCATGTGGCATGTGGCAGGCAGCATGCAAACGACCTTGACACACAACTCTCTGCTCTGCTCTGCTTACCACAAGGAAGCCAGGAGTGAAGAGAGTGTGGCAGAAGAGGAGAAGGAGATGAGTAGCAAATGCTCATTCAAGTGGCGCCCCAAAGTGTCCATTCAGTGCTTGGCAGCTTGAAAAATTATTCCGTCTGTCCTGCAACTGCTTCCTGCCACACACACACACACATACACACACACAACTCCAGAGTCCGAGTTGAAGTCAATGGTTGGCCACTGGCCAGAAGCTCCAACTTCTTCTCGTTGGTTAATTGGGTGTGTTTAGAAGTGTGAGTGTGTGTGTGTGAGTGTGTGTGTGTGTGTTGTGTGTGCTACAAATTGTTGTCTGAGCTCTCCTTCGAAATGCAGGACTTTGCCACTTGGCCACTTGCTAAAATATGTTTGTTTCCTTGCCTTACATGACTCGGTGTGGCAGGCCGTCTTCTACTTGCAGCAGGCAGCATGCAACGTGCAACGTGCAACTTGCAACTGCAGCATGCTAATCCCTTGCAGAAGTGTTGCAATGCGTGTGTGTGTGTGTGTGTGTTTGTGGTGTTTATTGCTTCAAGATTTGTTAAGTGTTTCGCCCCTCTAGATAAATGGCCAAGTTCTGGCCATTCGACACGCCTTGCCACATGTTGCTGCCACACCAGCTTTAAAGATAAGTCTCTTAAAGCGCCACATTGTGTGTTGCACAAATTGAAAAGCATAAACCCAAAAAAAAGTAAATCGCTTAATAAATTGATGAAAAAATTGCTAAATTGAAAATTGAAATTCAAAATAATGAAAATGCATAAAAAAAGAAGAAAATTGTTGGCGGGGCAGATAAAGAAGCAGAAGACGAAGCTTAGGCAGTTGCTGGGCAGGGTGGGGGGTGTGGGTAACACTCTGGAAGAGGTGCGCCTGAACATGATATATGATGGAACCACAACAATCAAGGAGGAGGAGGATGTGGCAGCTGCCCCAAATGCCACCACGAGACACAGCAGGAAATAATTCCAACCACTGAGAACAGCAATACAGTGGAGAAGGGGCTGGAAGGGGGTGTGTGTTGAGTCGCCAGTGCAAATATTGAAATGGGTGAACCACCAAAAATAGCCAGCAATGTATGTAGGGACAAAGAAATCTAAACAACAACAGCAGCAGCAGCGACAGCAACGACAGCAACTGCGACGCTTGCAGCGACATCGCAACGTTGACTGCGATGTAGATTTTGGGTAACGGGCACTAACAATAAATGATGATGGCCAAGAAGAAGTAGACGGAGTTGCTGCGACTGCGGCTGCTGCTGTCGCTGATTAAACGCGGTGGTTGCTGTTGTTGCTGTTGCTGTTGCTGCTGCTGGTCACATGCCACGAATGCGTCGCGAGGTGTTGCCAACTGAAGGAGGACAAGGACAAGAGGACACACGTGGCTACGTGTCCAGACACACACACACACTTACACACAGAGTCCTCGCTGCTGCAGTCAAGTGAGTTGTGCCTGACCAGCTAAAAACGAGAGGAGTTTGAGCAGTTGCGAGCTGTGGGGCAAATGCTTGCAGGTTCAACTCCAGACAGCAGACGACTGAGCTCACTGACAGCAACACACAGAGTGTGAGAGAGAGAGAGTGAAAGTATGAGTGAGAGTGAGAGAGAGGGGAATGGGTTATGGGACTTGTAGCAACATTTCCGACGTTTCATACAAAGGACCAGAAAACTGCAGATTGCAAAAAATCAACTAGAAAACTGTCTGACTCTCCGCATATTTGTTGGCTATAGATATTTTTTTGCCATGTTTTTGGGCTAACATTTCCGGCTGTGCTCATGTTGTTGTTACCGGTTTTCCTGCTGTTGTTCTTGTATTTCTCTAATTTATTTCATCATTTTATTTGTTTCACGTTTTTATTTTCGATTTCTTTCATTTGTTTTTTATTTTTATTTTTATTTTTGGCGCGCTTCAAACACGCGCATGCAAATGATGTTGAATGCGATAAGTGTTCGAAGGATTGTCTAGCAGCAGCTCCAGATTGGGTTTTACTAAACTGAATCCCCCCAGTTTTATACAAACATCTCCACAAACATATACCATCTGCATATAGAAAAGTATAAAGTATAGAAAAAAAATTGATAAAACACTTGAAAATTGCAGACATGCGGCATTGGGGGCATTGGGGGCAACATGGGGAGTCGCTTTTGATATATGAACTTGAGGGACGCGCATTGTCTGCGCTTATTATGCCACACAGTCAAGGGAGCTGAGAATGATGTGAAGAGGGAGTGTTGGCACACCTATGTGGCAGCTGAGTGTCTCACAAACACACTCACAACTGATTAAAGCTGCAAGTTGATTTATTAAGATCTTTTTATTAGCGGCAACCAATGGACAACAAGTTGAACCGTGTTAATTGCACAGACAAAACAAATGGAAATCATTGTGAACTTCCATGAAAAATGCAACAGCATCATTTGGATTTGATTTTAAAAATAAGTGTGCATTAGAAGCAAACTGCATTATGTGATCTATACAAAATATTTACAATTTATCATCAATAAAATGTAAAAGACTCTGGTCAACCGCATTACAAGTTAATTGCAGTCTTGTGATTTCATTTTGTAACTAAAGAAATTGCAGCATCTTTAGAAGGGACAATAAATGTTGCTTAGTTATAGTAAATACATCCATTTAGTGTCTATTTGAAATTGAATTTCATGTTAAAAAATACGAATATCACAAGATTAACATTTTTATAATCTAAACAAATTCTTAAATATCAATATCATGTGTATTTTATTATTATTTTTAATTTGGGAGGACATTCACATCGAATTACACGTATAATTCTCGAATACAAAAAAACTTTCCAAGTCAAACAGTTTACAATAAAGTTTTTAAACGCATATTTAATAATTCATATCAAGTATACGCTCACAGTATACAATTCAATGAGAAATACAGTATGGAATAAAATGCAGTATAAAGTATTTATACAGAATAGAATTCAATGAGAAATTAAAATACAATAA
Source organism: Drosophila subquinaria (assembly GCA_037043405.1). Taxonomy (NCBI): domain Eukaryota; kingdom Metazoa; phylum Arthropoda; class Insecta; order Diptera; family Drosophilidae; genus Drosophila; species Drosophila subquinaria. The sequence continues at coordinate 221,498 of JBAMBL010000329.1, read as the reverse complement.
TTCCCATCATATTTTATAATACTCAATATTTAAAAAATATTGCATTCAATTGGAATCGTTGAAATATTTTGCTTATTGATTACAGTACTTGCAATAGCTTTGATGATCAGCTTTAATCAGTTTTAATAATATCCAAATGAATATTTTATAATAAAAATAAAGTAAAATATTAAAAATGTAATTTCTCATATTTAATTTTTTTAAATATAAAAATTTTGGCAATAAATTTGTTTTTTCAGTGAAGCTGTTATAATTTATATTTCAAATATCAAGTATACGTTATCTGCCAACACTCCGGCTCATAATCCAGAGGGTTTTGAATGTCTCAATGCAGTCGTGCTCCTCTGGCGGCCTTCTGCATTAACATAAGCTCTGGCAGAGCTCACATCATGTTTTTTGTCCACAGCTAGTCTCAGTCCAATCCCGAGGACGTCGATACCAGGAGTGACCGCTTCTTCTCCACCTCTGGTGTCTTTGTCAAACGTTCGCTTCATTTTTTTTATAGTTGTATTTTGGCTGCACATAAACCAAATATGTATGTAATTTTTTGCAATGTTCTAACAAAATTTCAAATTTTTTTCATTTAGCTATTTTATTTTGCATGTCTCTTTAGCCGGGGCCAAGGATTGCTTTTTACCCTGTCACTTGGTAGACGAAGCACGTAGGAATATCCTGGATGTCATGCTTGTGTTGTGTTGTGTGTGTGTGCGATATAATAATTTCATATGACGTGCAGCGACCTGTTCCGTCCTGTCCTGTTCGGTCCTGTCCCATCCTGGCTGGTCGTCAACGTTTCCTTCCTCGACTGCTTTGATATATAATTTTTGCATTTTTTAATGCCCCGATTGCCCCAAGCTGAGGAGTTGGAGCGGGAGCGGGAGCAGGAGCAGGAGCTGCATACATGAGATGGACTCTTCTGGGCACGTTAGTGTCCTGTACTTTTGGCAGCACATAATCTCATTTATTTGCTGGCAAAACGCTTTTTAAAATCAAATTTCCGCTAAAACATTTTCTATTTGCCATTTGTAGCACACAAATGGAAATATAATCTTTATTTTTTTGGCAATAGCGTATAAAGAAATGGCCAGAGCATGTTAACTCTTTGTTTTGGCCAAGATATATTTTTAAAGTTTTATTTTGAAGCATAGTTTTATGATTTTTAAATATATTTTTAAATATACTAACGCAAAAAGAAATTTAACAAATTAAAAACATATTAAAATAAAGTAAGTTTCTTTTCATTTTACAGTTTTGTTTTTTACTTATTCATTGCATAAAATTCTAAGCTAAAAGATTAGATCATAATGCCCTCTACAAAGTGTATGTGAATATAATTTTAAACCTGAGATACATTCGCTTATTTATCTTTTTTATTGCACATTAGTTTTCGTGACTCGTTCAGAGTCTGTGGAAATAATTTAGATTTGCAGTTTGATTGATGTCACACTGTCAAGAGCTTTCCCACATTTTTTTAATTTTGGACGTGCCTGCATATGCCCATCGGTCAAATCCATATCCATATGCATTATAATTGATGTGCTGGATATTTATAGTATAGAAAATCGACACACGCTAGTGAGTGAGTGAGTGAGTGTGTGTGTGAGTGCGAAAGAGCGACAAAAAGAGGAGGTGGCCAAGGCAATAAGAAGAAGAATCACAAGTAGAAGAGGAGTAGTGTGGATTGGAAAGAGGAAACAAGGAAAAGAGCCTAGCCACATAACTACATACCATGCCCAGAGGCAGCCAATGGCTCCGCCTTCAAACGCCACCAGTTGGTGCGTCCTGGGCACGCGTTATATACCGAAAAACTAACGGCAACAAGCGATAAGAGCAATTGCCATGAAGACGAAAGCCATAGTCTCCTCTCTTGGGTGCGGGTACTGGGTGGAGTGGGTCTGTGGATGGCTCTGTGGATGGGTAATGGCATCTGGGTGGTGTTGTCGAAGGCAGGTTGCTTGCTTGCACGCTGGCAGGCAGGCAGACAGCCGAGGCACATGGCGAAAGAGGCGCAAAAATGCACGCAGTAAATGAAAATCTATGGCAACCGCCTAAAAGTAGGCAACGCACGGCTTCCCACTTGTACATAAGTGCGAGAGGAGCCAAACGGTCGAGGCGATTCGAGAGGCAAGGCAAGGCGAGACGAGATGTTGGCCAAAAGTGGGTGTTGGCTTTCTCCAATGACGAGCAACAACAGCAGCAACAGCAACAACAGCAACAACAAGAGTTAGTTGGCAGCTTCAAGAAGCTGTTCGCAGGGATACGAGTACAACGCGGCGTATGAGCAATATACGCATATATAGACGACCATAGATCAATCATGCATGCTGCTCTGACAGAGCGAGATGGCAGATCGTGCGTTTAACTGATTTTTGCTTAATAATTTTTGGTTAGTCTGGCACACACTTACACTACACATATGCACACACACACTTACACTCCGTTACAGGCAATGGAATACACACGAATCCAAGGCAAACAAGCAAAACGCTCAAGCACTTTAGTCAATTTAATTTCCTAATTAACTGCGGCGCAGCAAAGCGACCATGTCCTTCAACAGCTACTGCTACTTTCCTCACACACTCTCTCTCTCTCTCTTTCTCTCTGTCACTCCTCTCTCTGTCTATCCCTGCTGTCTTTGTCCATCAGTCGCCCGTTTGAGTTCATTAATGTGCGTTGGCTTGCCTTTGGGCAAAGTGAGACCTTTCCACATGTCGCCGTGTCCTTGTGTCCCCTGCATGTTGGCTGTTGGTAATTAGCAGCACACGTTGGTCCTTTAACACAACCGCTGATGATCCTTGCCTCGCATTAAATTAAGTCAAAACAATTACGTACAGAAAAAACACGCGCAAAATGTCAACAACAACAACAGCACGAGACAAGCGTGCGACAATGGCTGCCTCTCTCTCTCTCTCTTTTTTATACATTAAAATAATACATACATATTTAAATGTATATATGTATATATTCTATATGTATGTGTGTGACTGTGGATAAACTTTTTGTGCCGTGCGACTAACCGCATAATGAAGTGTCCAGTAAAGGATAACATAAAAAAATAAGTAAAATAAAAACCATTTCACACATTGGCAACAAGCTGACAGCTCTTGGCAGACCTCTGCCTGAAACGTTGCCTTTTTTATACCCATTAAAAATGGGTTGAATGGGTATAATAAATGTGTATTAAAATATTTTATACGCTTTTACACTAGGCTGCAGAATAATCATATCTTTAATTATAAGCTACAAGCTATATTTTCCAGCAGAGATTAAAACCCAAAGAAATATCGGTTTCAGTTACGGGTACGGTTATGTTCGCATTTAGGTTTTCTGTTATCGCTAACGCAAAATCTTTGAATAAAGGTTTCGTAACGGTGAACCGCTTTTTAAACGTTTCGGTTTTGAAAAAACCGGTTCACAAAAAAAAAAAATGTCTGCAAAAATATAATTATATTTATAATATAATAATAATAATTAAAAAAGCATTACATTGTTAGTGTTTCATTCACACACTTATTTCACATATAAATCAGAATTAAAAATAAAAAGTTAAATACAAAGCTAATAACAAAATATCAGAGATCGCAAACAAAATTTATGAGTCGAAAAATATCGAACAGTTCAAAATTTTTCGTTTAAAATTATTTTTCGCTTGTTTTTTAAATTTGTATGATAAAAATTGAAAATAAAACATGCTTTTAAAATTGTATTTAAAAGTTAAGCCTTAACTCTTATTTGCAATTTTTAAAATATGTAACAATTAAAAATACATTATTTTTAAATTTTTATTATAAAAATTAGAAATAAAAATTGAAAAAAAGTTATATTATGGATGTATGAAAAACCGAAATTAGCCCTTATAAATGAAATGTTTACTAAACGGTTATTTCGGTTTACAGAGTTTCGGTTTTAAGGTTTCGGTCAAATGAAATTATTTTTTTTCGGTTACGGTTTCATTTACGGTTTTAAATTTTAATCGGTTTTTACCGGTTAAAGGTTACGGTTTCGGTTAGGGCTTAAATCCCGGTTTCCCAGTAAAGAGCTAAAAAATTCTCCTGTTTTATGGAAGACTCAGATTAATATCCTATAATATTTTTTATAATAAAAAAAGTGTAACTGAATATCATCAGGGATAATTAATGTATTAATTACTGATATTTAATTTTCAAATTTATGCATCGTTTTTTTTGAGGTTATTAAATTTTTTTAAATTCAATTTAATTTATACGTATGCAGCTTTTTTTAATTATATACATGATATTCCGTTAATTTTTCAAGGTAAGTCTACTTCACAGTCAGCTACAGGGTATTTGTGAGTCAAGCACACGCTAGGCACGCCATTTAAATTGGTCCCTTATTTTTTTTGGCTTGTTGAGCTAATTTGTTTTACTTTGTTTATATTAAAAACATTGTTTGCCCGCCGGATTTCCGGGTTGCCTGTCAGCGACAAGCGACAAGTGCATGCAAATGTGTAAACCGCAAAGGATAACATTCGCCGAACACCTTGCAGCCACAGTCATTGCCTGCCGGAGATGTCCTGCATTCTGTTTGTCTGTCTCTCTGTCTCTCTGTCTGTTTGCCTGTCTGTCTGTTTGTCCGCCTGTCTCTGCATCTTTGTGTGCATGTCATATTATGTGAGCAATTAAATTGTCATATGAGCACACCCTGGCAAGGTAATTATGCGGTTGCTCACCAGAATTCGGTCGGTTTTGACTGCCAACGAAGTTTGCGGGACTGCTGAAGATGCTGGCTTATCACGACCCGTTGGCGGTTAATTCTTGTGGTGTTGCCAGCCAAACTGCCATCACACACAGCGTCTCTGTCTCTGTCTCCGTCTCTGTCTCTGCCACGTCCAAAGCACTAAGGAGCTTAAGAGCTATGCACAAATTCCCCACATGCCGAAGGCTCTTAGCGTAAGGCATTGTTTAAATGCACAATGCAAAAGCCTATATTCACATATCAGTAGCATATTGCGATATCCTATTACCACCGATTTAGCAATGTCTTAATAACTTAACAATTTATTTGAGTTGAAATATAAAAACAAATTGAAACTGAAATGAACCAATAGATAAAGAAAATGTTGAGCAATAATTTGACAATGTAGGGAAAAAGAAAAAAAATTTTCTTAATTATTACAAATTTAAATAACTATTTTGGATTGAATAGATATTGAAAAAAAACTGAAATACAAATTAAAAAAAATTCATTTTATTGTTGCATAAAATTCTTTGAATAAAGCGGGAAGACCTATGGCTATATATTGTTACGAATTATAGTTTTCGGTTCGAAACTCTGGATTAAGAATGATGTGGTTTATTTATGAGAATTTGTTGGAGCAACTATTAAATAATTTAGTAAAGTTTTCTCAAGAAGCTCTTCGCATAGACATCTTTAAAATTCAGAACTCTAATATATTAAATAAATTTCGTATTCAAAATTTCTAATAAATAAACATTTTCTTTCGTTTTCAGTTGGCTGATAAAATAAGCTAACCTTTTGAGCTTAAGGTTAATTCTTCATTAATCTAATCTTAATTCTTTTTGGTCCATCTCTCAGGCAGATGGGCAGACAAAAGTCCTGAGTAAATGAACAGGCAGCAAGCACATGATCCGTGAAAAATCCAAGCCAATGGGCTTTATGACAACACACAAAAATGTTGCCAAGCGCCACTTGTGCGGCTTCTTCTCCAGCTATTTTGGCACATTCTCGGTTTTCAGTTAAGTGACCGGAAAATTGGGATCCTTTACGGCACATTTAATTCACACATATGAGCGGCACAATTACCAAGAGCACGCCCAGAACCCAGAGGCAGACGTTACACACAGAACACACACACACACACACACACACACTCAACAGTGAGAGATGCGGAGTCAAAGAGACACAGTGGGATCCGTGTAAACGTAGACAAATAACACTTAAGAGCGATATGCCAACAGTGGATTCCAGGGGCTCCATGGCCAAAGGAAATGCCGTTGTTGCTGTTGTTCTTGTTGTTGCTGTTGCCACAGAGCACCCAAAAGGCACGCGCCACAGAAAACGCGCGTGCCACACACACACACCCACACACAATCACACACACACTCCAAGAGCCACTCAGCTGCAACCTCGACAACGACAACGACGACTTTTTTATATTTTCACGCAGTGTGATATAAAAAAATATGTACGTATATATTTAAAAAGGAATTTATTCTAAGGACACGTCAACACACAATCGCACACACACACACAACACACACTCTCTGGGTGAGTAGAAAAAAATAAATTGTTTTTCTATATATACAAAAAAATATATATATATTACGGGCTCAGTTGACTACCAGCCGCGAGCTGGCGAGTCCTGGCGAGTCCTGACCAGCCTGGCGTGCTTTCGACTCCTTTTTACTCTGGGAACAGCAAGAAAAAAAGGTCAACGGAGAGAGCTGAGTTTGAGGCAAGCTTATTGTTCTATGCTCTTACCAATTGGGGCATAATAATTTCGTAATTAAGTCTGGACTATAGTCAATAACCGTTATAATTCTAAACAAATTAGAAAAATCTGATATGAAATGAAAGAAATTCAAAATTAAATAACATTGAAAATTCGTTAATACGCTTTTCTGTCTATTGTCTGTCATCTCGTCTGTTGTGTCCTCATCTGTCTATTTTTGCTTTCCCCTTTACTCTTTTACAGAAACTTCTTTACAGAAAAGTTGAATAAAGTATATTTAAAAATATATATTTATAAATAAAATGTATAAAAAAAAATAAATATATTAACTGATCTTAAAAGGTCTCTGGAAGAAATCGCTTTCTCAGTATTAAATATTCTATATAAATATTCTATATAAAATAAAAGAAATTATTAAAAAATATAATTTATATATAAAACATATAAACTGTGTTTAAAAAAGTTTTTAAACTAAACGCGTTTTCAATTTAAAATGATACATAATACTACAAATAATATATAGTGTATTTAAGCTTCGTTTTTTTTGCATTGCCAACCTTTTAAACTGAATTACGCTATAAGCCTCATAGCCAGATTTAAGTTTAGTTAACAGATATATTTATGTTAGAGCACAACGTATGAAGTGTGGCATGCCACACAATGCCAGGCATAACAATAACAGCAACAACAACAATGGCAACAATAATAGATAATTGTTGGACTCTGTGTTGTGGCAACTTTGCGGCTTTTGACCATAAGTTAAATGCGATTTAAATGAGTTCGTCGAAGACAATTTGGGATTGATTCAAATGTGATGTTTTCGGTAGATGAAGTTGACTTTAATTGAACAACAACAGCAACGACAGCAACAACAAATGTTGTGCAAATTAGTGTTGCATAGTTTTAGGCGTTGGCTTTTTGTCTTATTAAATGAAAACGATATGCTGATGATATGCGAGGCAGTTGATAGACAAAGTCAACAGAGCGAGAGGGAGAAATAGAGGTAGTAATCAGTAGGGATAAGGGAGAGGGGAGTGGGAGTGAGGAAGTGGGAAGGGGGCAGCTGCTTTGCATAGAGGACGACGAACGCATAATCAAACACCAAAAAAGCAAAAAAGGTAGCCTATCAGCAGGCTTCGAACGGAATGCCAGCTAGAACTTTACCTCTACCAGGTGTGGTCCCTGACCAACTCTTGCTGCTCCTGCCTTCTTCTGCCTCTGCCTTCTGTCCACTTCCGCCTTCTTCCTTCCTGGACATGCAAACAGCGTTCGAACCGTTGCTTTTGGCTCAAACAATTTTTGGTTTGTTGCTTTGGCCAATGTTGTTTGTTGTCTTTCGAGGAGGGACCGAGCACCGAGCTGCTGCATCTGCGTGCTTGGAAATTGCGTTTCCGCACCAGGAACGTCAGGACGAGCCAAGCACAAAAAAAAATGAAACAAAAATTGAAATGAAAAAACAAGAAAGCCAAAAGTGCAGGCAACGACGACGACGGCGACGGCGACGGCGCATTTCCTTTTCAGCTGCGTTCGGCATCCTTTCGCATCCTTTCCTAGCCTGCTCCTGGCCATCCTGCAGCGCCTTTGTGGCCACTCGCAATGTGTGTGTTAGTGTCCACACATGTGTGTGTTAGTTAGTTTTTGTTTGTTTGGTTTTTGGCGGAAATTTTGCGCTTGGAAATCGCATGGAAAATTCGAGCCTACATAGCTGGCCAAGAGGACTCTCGACTCGACTCGACTGTTGTTGGTTTTGGGCTTGAGCATTAACATCCCAACATTGAAAGGATTTTCATTTCGCAGCTTAGCAACGATGCGGGTTGCTGGACACACATCGAAGCAGCGGCAGCAGCTGCGCTTTGCTTTTCTAAATGACAGGACTCGGAGATGGAGTCGGAGGAGGAGATGGAGATGGAGGAGGAGTTGGAGATGGAGTCGGGAATCGCGCACAGTCCAAGGCAGAGCCAACGACTTCAGCAAAACAATGCAGCCCACCTCCCAATCCACTCCCCCTCTGTCTTCTGCCCACCTCCCACCACCTGCCACATAGGCGCAGCAATGCAGCTGACGCATGCATGCATAGAACCGGCCAGAAGAGCTTAACAACGACAACAACGGCTAACGGCCAACGGCCAACGACGGCTAACGGCCAACGACGACTTGGCCAGAGCATCGATTGAATTTATTTGCATTGCCCCTTGGAGCAGGGGTAGGGGAGAAGGGGCAGCCGTAAAAGTGTAGAATGCGTTTGGGGCGTAGGCTGGTTAACAATTCTTTCGATTTTCATTTCCGTCTGTAGCAGCAACAACAACAGCAGCAACAAATGCAAAAGGCGACGTGGCAGCATCAGCAGGAGGCGGCGCATAAGCTGCAGGCAGAACTGATGGTAAAGGAGGGAAAAGGAAGGGGAGGAGGAAACACACACCCAAACATGGCGCAAAAATCATTAGAAACTCCTTTGTTAGGGAGCGCACGTTTCGCTAGGGGAAATAAAACTGGAGAAAACTCCAACGACGTCGATGTTGGCGGCTTTACATTTTGTTGTTGCTGTTGTTTTTTTTTTTTGTTCCTTTTTGTGTTGACGACGTCGCGTATGCGCAATTTTCTAACAGCAACAGCAACAACAATAACAACAGGAACAACAGCACCTAACCAATTGACCGAGGTAGGCCTAGGGTAGAGTCCGAGTCCGAGTCCGAGCACTAGACTGACCTCCCTCCCTCCACCTGCCTGCCTGCCTCCCCTTTCCTCTCCCTTCCCAACTCCATTGCCTTTGGCGGTTGCTGTTGCTGCTGATGTAGCTACTTCTATTGTTGTTGCCCCTTGACTGACTGCCTACATACCCCTTCTTCATTTCCATCCCCCTCTACTCTGACCAGTATGTTTTCTATGTATGTTGTATGTTGCTTCTCCGGCGTTTGCTTATCCTTTTTGCTGCTGCTGCTGCTCTCGTTGATTTTGCGTGATCTACACTTTAAGCAGCCGCCGACGCAACCCCAAATGCTGCAGCAAAGGAGGCAAACGGCAAACGTCTAAAAAATCCTTTTGACCAAATGTTACGCCACGTACAACAATGCAGAGAAAGCTGGAATTCATTCTTCCTTTAAGGACTGCCAGCTAAAGAATGGAGTTACACTTCCGGCTTATTCTTTTCTTTTCCAAAATAATAATTTATGATTATCATAAAAATTAAATTAAAGAAAAATATATTTTTATAATTCCAAATTAAGTTTTTTTATGCTGTGAGTGGGGTCACAAATAAAGTTTTTTAACGGCTTGTAATTGTTGGTATTGATAACAATAGCTTTCTTATTACTTCAGCTACATTATTACAGTATTAATAGTCAATAAAAAGCATTAGGATTTATTTTTAGTACTTACTAATAAGAAACGAAAAATGTATAGTAAATAATTTTTAATTTAACTATTACTCTTTTGGAAATAGTAAATGTCTCAGAGATCTGAAAGATCGGATTTAAATTTATTTGTCAGAAAGAAAATAATACAGTCAAGTCGCATTTTTGCCTAATAAACATCATATAATATTAATCATCTATAGCAAAGCTTTTCAACTTTCGAGTTCCTATTGTTCGATGTGTGCGTTTGATCTCCTACTAGTGTTGTAAACATACATCGAAATATCGAAAACTGGATTTTCGCGGAAGCTACTTTCAAGTACATAAGCTGGATAATTTTTTTGACTATTTCTCAAGTTAATTAAATCTTTCTATTAAACTTATGCGTGTACTTTATAATTGTAACGTTTTTATTTCATGTTTCTTTTTTTCGTTGGTCGTTGACGTACAATATATGTACGATCAAGTGGTCCAAGCGACACCAAGCCTAAGCTTGTTACGCGCGGATCAAAAAAAACACATTCGCGGGCGGACGGAAACGAGAAGAGAAAGAAGACAGAGATTAACGCAAATAAAATAGGAAAACGGATATTGAAATAGAATACTGAAAACAAATACTAAACTAATTATTAGCTAAGTGGTTCTGTATGAAAGTTTTTAGGTGGGAAATGGAGTTAACTTCGGAAACAATATTGAAAAATATTTAGTAATCCGAACACAAAATTCTAAAAGGTTTATGCAAAGCATAGTTAGATCTACAGAGCAAGGGATAAAAGTTCTAGATACTACTCTACGAGGGACAGACATTAATTCGGAAGAGTCAATGTCACCACCAATAAGCTTAAACATAGCTTCTTTTAGAACGTAAAAATTTGTTAAGTATTGTATTTGGGCCGATAGTCTTAATTTGAAATACTAAAATAATTGTTTCCTAAGTGAACTTTTATCTCGCATCTCTCATTTCCTAGCTACTTATCTATTTCAAAAGTTTTTTAAATTTCTGCTCTATGTCGTATTCGAATCTTTAAGCTTCAGTTACGGTCAAGGATTTTTGTATTTTGATTTTTGCTTTGCTGTTATTCTTTGGCTGGGAAAAGACAGCAAAAATTCAATGCTTGAAGAGCTCTTCAGAGTTTTTCCACTTTGGAACGGCAGCCATATGGAGTTTGAGTGGTTTGTTGTCCACTTCGATTTGTAGGTTAGCACTCGCCTATGGAAAGCATCTCCGGGGACGTTGGACCATGGATGGATGACGGCGTAGGTTCTCTATTTTGTGCTGGTTTCACTTTTTTATTCTTTTGCTTTTTCTCTTTTTTCTAGTGGCAATGTCCATTTCCTGTCGCCATTTCTTTGACTTCTGTTTTGCTGTGAGGCTGCTGGCAATTTAAACTCTTTCACTTTGCTGGAGGATGTCCTTTAACGTGGTTTCCACACCGCTGCCCACACACTTTCTTCACGCTATTTTCAATAATTTCGCTTTGAAATTTCCTACTCGCCGTTGCTGCCACTGCCACTGAAACGGAAGCCAATACTCGCTAGTTTTTTTTATCCACTTCATTTTTTTTTTGGTTGCCATCTTTGAACTTGTCAAAGCGGAAAGGGCTTTAATTTCCGCCGTGCAAAGGACCGAATCTGGTCAGAGGCTAGCTAAATGAAAGCGCGAAAATTCGCACGATTTTGAATATTTTTTTGACTTGAAAGATTTTAAAACGTATGTTTATGTTATCTGATAATAATAATATAAATATTTCCAAATATTTTCTTAATTTTCCCTTAAACTTTTTGGGAATTTCAAAATTATTATCATACCAACACTTACACTAGACGGCATATTTATTTTGACAACATTTAAAGTTAAATCTACTCATAATTTAAACCTTGTGCAAAAAAGGCAGTTTTTGTATGAAATGGAGGAAAAATGGGTTAAAAAGTGCCTATTAAGCAATTTTAAAAAAATTATAAAAAATACTAGCGAAGAGATTTTTGAACATTTTTTTTTTTTCAGTTACTATTTGAATTGTTTGTAGAATTTTTTGCATTAAAACATTTTCTTTTAAAAAATCGATGAAAAAAGTTTCAAAATATACCTTTACAAGAATTAAAAATTTTCAACGGGTTCTTAATGGGTTGAGGAAAGTTTTGTATCATTCAAACGGAATGGAAATGACCTTTCCATTAATGCCAAAATGTACACGAAATAGGTTCAAATTACAAGTAGATTTTACTTTAAATGTTGTCAAAATAAATATGACGTCTAGTGTAATATATTTTTCTATGATCGTATTGATCGCAGTAGTAAAAATAGTTTTTTATTTCAATGCTTAATATGCGATCGTTGTACAATTCTTTGCTCATAAAAATGTTTACAAGTGTCACATCTTATCTATAATACAGCGATCGCGTTTTTAATTATTATTTTATTAATAAATTTAAAACAATTTATAAAACTGAAATTTGAAAATAAAAAGAATTGTACAATTAACACTCAACTACTATACAAAACCCCTAATATATTTAAATAAAACATCCATATGCCCTCGATCGGGAACTTGCCATTTAGTTTAACGTACAAAATAATATTACAACAGACTGAGCAGATAGATAAATAGTCGTATATTATCTAACAAGGTCAAATATTAATTTAAGAACAATTCTACATTTTGAACATTTGATTAAAATAAATAAATAAATAAATAAATAATTCGAAAGATTTGAATGCTCTTTGGCACCTGGCGGAGACTCGTGCGAGATTTGCCGAAGCGCGCTGAAGGCCGAAGTTGCTCAGGCGTTTATAAATATTTACGATGGTTTTGCTTTTTTCTATATGCACACACACACACACAGAGACACACGCTCCTCTCCATACAAACGCATACACACACAGGCATACATATTAATATGTATATATTTCATATATATACATATATTTAAAATGCCAGCCAATGGGCGTTGAACACGAAGTTGGGCCTCGCTGAAAAACACGAAGCACAAAAAAGGCCAAAAAACGAGAAAGCAAATCAAATAAAATATGCAAAATATACAAAAACATACGCACGCACACAGAAAGCGACACACACACACACACACATATAGTAAGCATGGGGATTTAGTTTAGTTGTTGTTATTGGTTGCGCACATGTCAACTAACAGCAACAACAACAACAACAACAACACTTGGGGGTTTTTTTATTGCGTGCGTGTGAGTTGGCAGCAACTACAACAATAATAACTACAACAACAATAACAAAGAGAGGCCTACTACAAGCAACTGGGAGTCGAATATTAAAAATGCGTTCGAGGCACCGCCTACCGCGTGACGTCACCAGCAGCATTACCAACAACAACAGCAACAACAACAGCACCTCGGCCGCATTTTGCATTTCCTCTTTTGCTGCACATCTTTCAGCTTATTGCTTTTTCTTTTTTTCTTCTTGTTGTTGCTGTTGTTTTTTTCTCCTTTTTTGCGCAAAGTTTTTGCTCTTTTTGGCGTTCCCAATGAGCGACGTCAAAGAGAGCGCCATAGCGCTCGCTCGCTCGCTCTCTCGCTCACTTAAAGAGGGGGCTCCTCACCAAGCAGCTTGACTGCTCTCGTGCATTGCATGGGTATGCGAGCATGTGTTTGTGTGTGTGTAGGGAGCGCCAAGCTTGCGCGCTCGCTCACACCAATGCGACGGCCGCTTGACTTGATTCGTATGGAGAAGGCGTGGCCAAGTGTCGTCGTCGTAGTTTTTCTGTGCTCTTTTGGCAGTAGTTGTAGTTGACCTAAGCAGCAGTCGGAGCAACGGCAACAGCAACAACAACAACAGCAGCAGCAGCAATGAATGGCTGCAATAAGCTAAAGATGCCGTCAGGGGTTGTGCGAAAAACTATTCGCAACATTTTCTTACTGGACCATTGCAGGCAGCATCTCTCTTTCTTTCCGGTTAGAAGAATGTTGCCGATGTTGTTGTTGCCAATGTTGCCGATGTTGCTGATGTTGTTGCGGCTACTGCAATCGGCACGTTTTGTAGGCGCAGAGTTTTGGTTATGCGTGTCTTGACGTTATTCGCGATTTTTATGTATTTGCTTTATTGGTGGTGATGGAAAATGGTTGAGTGGGGAAATGGGTTGCCACCTGGATTTAGGGTTGAGATTGGGTCTTAGGCTTCTACACACTTTTCATTTGTGCGTGGCAATCAAAAATGGGGCTTAAGGCGCAAAGAATGTGACAAGAAGGCGGAAAGCAAACTGTAAGATAATGAAATATGACAAGAGCAGGTTGTTAATATAGATATTAATAAATATATCAACTTCTTATTAATCAAATACATATATTTCTATATTTCTTAAAGTTGGCTTATAGTAAGGCTTATAGCTTAAGTCGCCTCTTTTTTTTAGGAACACTTAGGAACACAAGTACTATCATTCCCTTGCAAGATCAAAAAACTAACCAAAGAGAAACAACAAAGCAAACAGTTGCCGCTCTCTTAGACTGAGAGCAACCCCGTTAGCTCTTAAGTCAACACACAACACACGCTCCCAATTGAATGTTGTGAATTCGCCGCAAAAACCGGAATAACATTTGCCGCGTTTGTTCACTCTCTCTCTTTTTTGCTCTCGCTCTCGCGCTGCCGACGCTTCGGTTGTTGGCTCTCGCAACGGCAGCGGCAGCGGCAGCGACGTCGACTGCGACGCGTATCGCTGAGTTTCGAGTTTCATTCATTGTATCTGATAGATACTTTTGCCGAGCAATCAGTTCGTATTTAACTTTCGTCGTGAATGCAACGTTTGTAAGCAGCGAAGAAGAAAGAAAACCAGAAACAACAACAACAACAACAACAACAAACATTGAACGCCAAACGAATGTGCCGCTAACGTTGTCGCGTGTGTGCGTTGTTGTCTCTCTGTCTGTCTGTGCGAGTGAATGAAAAGGCAACAAAAACAACAACAACAACAAACAAGAAGAAAATTCAAAATAAAAACACCGAGTGCTAAACGTAATCAAACAACAAAAACACAAAATCAGTGCAACAATCAGCATGTGTTGCATGCGGTGAAACAAACTTAAACTTCAACTGACAACTGACAACGGACTAAAGAAAATAAACAGTCAACAAACAACAAGCAACTACAACAAACAAAAACAACAACAAATGCGTTGCAAAAACCTTGGGAAAACTACGTGGAAAACTCACAAATTGTTGTGAATGACGGCGCCCAGTGTACGTGTATGTGTATGTGTAATTGTATTTGTAATGGAATAAATAATTATGATTATTATAATAATTGCAGTGTATGACAAATGACAGTTGTTGGGTTTTGTTTGGCTCGCCAATACTCGTGCTTAACTTGCATTTAATTGTCGCATAAAAATCGATTTTGTTAGCTTATAAATAAAATATATAAATTATCAAAGTGCCTTTTCGCACATATACATTTATAAGTATATACACCAAAACACACAGAGAGAGTTTTCCACAGCTAAGAAAATTGTAATTTATAAATTTATAACGTGCACAACCCCCTCCCTTAAGTTGCCCCTTCTTATCACTCCCCACTCCACACTTCCCACTCTCCTACCATCCCCAAAGTTGTTGCTCTCCTCATACCCCCAGCTTCAACTCAGTCTAGGTCGTAAAAAGTGTTGTTGTTGCTGGCATCTTTTTGCCATTGCCAGTTTACCAAGTTTTTGGGCGCTCAGCAGCAGCAGCTGGAAAACTTACGCGGCAGCAGCGTCCTGTGGCTCCTTCTTGGCGCTGTCTTGTTGTATCTTGTATCTTGGGTGGGTGGCGCGCCAAAAACAGTTTTGTAAACATACACACACACACACAGATACAAACGGAGGCCGTAAAAAGCCAGCAACGGCAACAGCAACAGCAGCAACAACAACGACAGCAGCAACAGCCGAGACTTGTGTAATTTATTACTTGCTGCATAAATAATAAATAAGCGTAAATAAATAAATACAAAATATTTATATATGTATATGTATGTATATAAAATGTGCTGTTGCTGCTGCTGCCGTTGCCGTTGACTCGCCCATATACAACAACACCCACTCACAGCAACAACAACAATAATAACAAACGCTGTACAAACTTCGAAGGACTCGTAAATTAAATAAATAAAAATAATAAATATTAAAATAAAAAGCGCTCAAGTTTGCCAGCTTCACTTGCTCTGTGTGTGTGTGTGACTGTGTGTGTGTGTGTATGTGTGTGTGTTTTGTTGTTGTTGTTGTTACTGAGCAGCCGGTATGCCTTTTTATATTTAATGTGCACATTTTTTGTTGTCTTTTATTTTTTATTTTATTTTTTTTTTTGTTACTGTTTCAATTTAAAATTTTATTTTATGCCGCGCAACAGCTGCGCACATTATAAATAATTAATCAAAAATACAACAACAACAACAACGATAAGGAAGCAAAAAGGCTCTCAGCCTGAACTGAAGTTGTGTATCTTTCAGTATTCAGTGCTCAGTTTTCAGTTCGATTCGAATTAAAAACTTGAAAACCGAAACAGGAAATGCCAAAGAAACAGCAACAACAAGAAAAGGAGAAAAACAAAAAAATTATATATAAATATTTGTGCACATTTAGGCAAAAGCAAATGGCAATTTATTTATTTATTTATTTTTGTAGCGTTGATTTTTTTTCTTTGCTCCATTCTTCCAAAGAACACATAAAATTTAATGCCGCAGCAGCAACAACAGCAACAACAATAACGATAAATAAAAGTAATAACAAAAAAAAGCAAAGCTATAACAAAAACAATAATAAAAATAATAAAGCAAAAGTTACCAAAGAAAAAATATATATGTATAAAGAAAGAATAAAAAACAATTCACAGAATGTAATTTCTTATTGCAATTGTTGCTGTTGTTGTTGTTGCCCGTTGAGAAATTGGGTAGCAACCATGTTTCTGGATGAACCAGCAACAACACCAACAACAACAACTATAATAAAAAAATAAACAAAAAACATATAATAACAGACGGCTAGAGAGTCGAGTCAGTCACAAGATTTAATTGGAATGAAATAATAATCATAAAAAAAGAGTCGCATAAGAAGAAGAAGCAGCAGCAGCAGCAGAAATATAATAACAATAATAATAAAAATAAATTAATTTTATGCCCGACTGTGTTTGCATTGTCGCATACGCATACATACAGCACACACTGTGTGAGACATTGTGCCACAGAACCGCCCCCTCTACCTCCCACTCTCCCATTTCCCCCTTCTCTTTCACTTTCGCCTCCTTCTTCCACACGCAGCGTATGAAAAATACCGTTAGACAAAGGTGGCGCGGTTGGCAACAAATATAAATATAAATTAAATGCGATACATATCCATATATATATGTATAAATATCTATATATATAAATTGTATATAAGAAGACTATTTAAATAAATATAATTACGCAAATGTGGCGCGCGTCAGCGACAGAGCCATAAATAATAATATTTAATTAAATATAAATGTATTTTCATTTATTTATAACCTGCACAGCGCAAGTTATCAAATGAAATAATAAAATATACATATATAAATAAAATGTATGTATAAAATTAAAAAAACATTTTTATAGATATACACGCACAACAATAATTGTCGCGAAAATCTCTATAATAAATTAGGACAAACTGAAAGCTAATAAAACAATTTTTTTAAGGGGCTTTCGAGTGTGTTCCGAAATGAATAGAATCGAAATTCATGGACTTGGCAAGATTAATGGCCTTATTTAATAGAGTTATGGCTAAACGCACATAGATATATATCAGGTTACGAATTTACTCGAATTTATATTTATGTTCATTTAGCTATTGGCATTAAGAGTGTGACGCTGTGACACACACAAGGGTTAAACGTAATATATAAAAAAAAGAATTTGCGCATTTGAAATATAAAATATAAAAAAATATTAAAAAAATTAATAATATTTATAAAAAAATATTTCATTTTTAAAGATAAAAACAAGTAATCAGAATTTTTTGAAAATCAGCATAAATCAGGTGATATTATTTACTTATATAATTGTTTTTATTGTAGTAGATTCTTAAAAGAATTCTAATTGCTTTAACTTAGTAAAAAAATAACGTAGATGAGCTGTTTTAAAATTTTAAATCAATTATTATAGTTTTATAACAGAAAATTATGTAGAAATCTACATATTATATGATCAGATTTAGAACTTAAAGAAAGCTATAGAACATAAAATTCTATTAGAATAAATTATTATAATAAATTATTGTTGTCATCGAAATCTATATCTTTACAAAACTTGCACTAATTTAAAAAGTCCGTTCCGCTTTTCTAGAGCAGTTCTATGTCTAATATTTCATAATAATACATAGATCTCTAAAACAAATCTGACATTTCTAAGATATTTCTGTAACTCTAAAATAATCTAATATATTTTAGATTTGCTTTTGTTTAAGTAATTCACACGCTGAAATTATAAAATTTGCATTTGTTGGTTTCATTGCAGCGTTAACCACAAAATTCTCTACTCAAAAGCAGCGACTAGAGGAAAGAAAAACACAAAACAATCTTAATGATGTGTTAAATAACAATAAGATAAGCTAAAAACCAATTGCAATAACCGAAAATCAGATCAAGTTATTGAAAACCGAGCATATATAAAATGGATATGACAAAGGACATCATGGACTTTGAACAGAAACTGGATACGAGTGAACAATACGAGCCAAATGATTACACAATGGTCAACATAGAGATACCAAAGCAGCCAGAGCCGCAAACAGACATGGCCTACACGACGGACATGGCCAAAACAGATGATGAAATGGCCATTGTCAATGAGGCAAATCCAACGGAGCAGCTGTCCGGAGAGGATCAGCCGGAGCAACAGCAACAGCAACAGCAACAACATAAGCTGGATGTGGATGTCAATGTCAAGGAGGAGATCATCACAGATGCAGCTGAGAAACCAAATGTCCGAGCTGTGCTCAACGAGCAGCCGCTGACGCCGCCGCCACGCCCACTGACCTCCAGTGAGGTGGTCGGACACACGGATCCCGTGGATCCCGAGCTGCGCGTGCAGTTGACCGCCAAGAAGTCCCGTTCGTTGCCCGTCTCCCCGCAGCCTCTGGTCTCCCACAATTTGTCGGCCATTGGAGTCTTTGAATTTGGCCAGAACAACAAGAAACTGGCAGCAGGAGGAGCAGCCAGAGCAACTGGAGGATTAGGAGCCACAGCTGACTTGGAGCACAAGTCGAAGCTGGGCCACAAATTGTTTGCTGCCCAGCGCAAATCTTCGCCAGCTGCGGGGGACAATCAACAGTTCTGTCTGCGCTGGAACAACTATCAATCGAATCTGACCAATGTCTTCGATGAGCTGCTGCAGAACGAATCCTTCGTGGATGTGACGCTCGCCTGCGAGGGACACTCGATCAAGGCCCACAAGATGGTGCTGTCCGCCTGCTCGCCGTACTTCCAGGCGCTGTTCTACGACAATCCCTGCCAGCATCCCATCATCATCATGCGCGACGTCAACTGGAGCGACCTCAAGGCGCTCGTCGAGTTCATGTACAAGGGCGAGATCAATGTGTGCCAGGACCAGATCAATCCCCTGCTCAAGGTGGCCGAGACACTCAAGATTCGTGGCCTGGCCGAGGTGAGTTCGGGCTCGGCAGGAGGAGGAGGCAACGGGGGCATTGGTGGCACCTCGTTGTTGCCCGAGCAACGCATGACCGTCTTCGATGATGACGAGGACGAGGAACTGGCGGCAGCGGCGGCCCTCCTCCGGGAGCAGGAGGAGGATGACGATGAACTGAAGCCCAAACGCGCCCGATTCTTGGCCAAATTGCAGGCGGAATCGGCCCTGGATCTCAATCAGCGTCAGCGCAAACGTTCCCGCGATGGCAGCTATGCCACGCCCAGTCCCCTCGCACTTCCATTGCCACTGCGCGCGGACTCGCCACACCACCAGACCCAACGCTCCGGCGCCACTTCGAGTCAGCCACTGGCGATGACCACCTCGACCATCGTGCGCAATCCGTTTGCCTCGCCCAATCCACAGTCGCTGCAGGCGCATCTGACGGGCAGCTCGTCGTCCTCCGCCTCCAGCAGCAGCTCGGGCGCCTCCACAGTCGGCACCAGCGCCAATTCCGCCGTCTCCTGCTCCAGCTCCTCGTCGGGCCCCGGCGTCTCCACATCCTCCGCGGCTCCCAACGCCTACCGCCCCAACGCCCGCAGCTGCTCCCCAGCTCCGCTGTCCTCTGCTCATAGCAATGGCTCCGCTGCCGCGCTCACTTCCCCCACTGGCAGCAACAATGCCTCATCCGGTGGCACGCAGGCGCAGCTGCCTCCACACATGGCAGCCGCTGTTGCCGCCGCGGCACATCATGCCTCATCTGGTGGCTCGTCGGCTGTGGCGCCACCACCGCCACCGACATCTTCGTCTTCGATGCATCATCATGCGGCTGCCGCGGCAGCCCAACAATTGGCCGCCCAGCATCAGTTGGCCCATTCCCACGCCGCCATGGCCAGCGCCTTGGCCGCTGCCGGAGTCGGTGGTGGTAGTGCGAGTGGTGCAGGTGGTGCTGTCCCAGGCAACGCAGGCACTGCGGGTGGATCTGTTGGCAATCCTGCCAGCTCGGTGGGTGCTCATCACGACGACATGGAAATCAAGCCGGAAATTGCTGAGATGATACGCGAAGAAGAGCGGGTAAGTCAACAAGTCAATAATCATTTATAAACAGGGCCAAAATCACTTGAATTTCATTGAGAAAAATATATAATGGGATTGATAAATTTAGTATAATATAATTACAGAAAGATAGTTGATTTTCCTTAAAAACAAATAGGAATTTAACCATTCAATATTCAATAATATTATCAGAAAAATGTAGAGTTTATTGGATAAAATATTCCATAAATTAATTTCAGAATCACGTTGGAAAATCGTATAAAATTGAATCGAATCTTAAGTTTACAAATATTATAAAACACATTAATTTTTATCACTTGTTCTCCCTGTTACTTTTTAAATTTTTAAAGAAAATATCCCCGCAAATTGATTATTATTATTATATTATGCGTAGTAAAAATTATAAATATTTTCTGTTGACATTCTTTAGTTGAAAATGTTGATCTAAATTTGGGTTTTTTTTTTTGGTTTTGACTGGGCCAAAGTCTGAAAATATTCATGTGATTAGCGTCGAAAGTAGAGCGTATCATATAATAAGTAATTGCTTAAAGTAAATATAAAGTTGATAAGTATTGTTAATATAATTTATTGTGTTATGGCTACTTGAGATCGAATGCCAGATAGTAACTGATACGGCGACTAACTGGCCAATTATGACACTTGATGTGAAGTAAATAATTTGTAATAATATTCATTGGTCGAATTCAAGGAGTAAATACACTTAATACAATTGGGGGAAATAAACTAAATTCGTTGCGATTATTTATTTAGTTCTTATGGGGCATTTACTTGGCCACCATTTACTTGGCATATTGAACGTTTGAACTATTTGGTCAAAGGGCAACAGACCTAGTTGAAATATTTTTACATAATGCGCAAAACAATTCGAGAAACAAGGAAAAGTGCATAAATGCATGCCCATTAACTAAAATTTACACAACAATAACAACAACAACAACAATAACTACAACAAGTGGCTGTATTTACCTTATTGCATTTGTGGCTGTTATTTCTATTAGATTGCAAATTAAAGCCGATTTTCTATTTGTATAAGAAACTGCGCTGCGCTGCGTTTAGTTTAAGTTTAAGGCGAGGTCTCCGACATTAACTGCGTCAGCGACTTGAAAAATAATTCAACATTTAATGCTAATGACGAAAATTGCGCAATGCACGCATACGGCAAATGAAAATCAAAAGAAAGACTGAAACAGAAACACAAAATTGTTAAACAAATCACACAAAAAAAAAAAAAAAAATCAAGAAAAAAACAAATTGATGCCAAATGCAAACAAAAGTGCGCAAATATTTGTCTCGTAAACGTATCTCTCAAGGCGCTGTTGCGTTTTTCTATAATTTCAACTAATGTGGCTTTGATTAAGCTTTATTGCACTTTTGTGTACAACATTTATCAATACCCTGTACTTGTTCATTGACTTGAAAAGGGGGAGCAATAAAGTTGTGTAGGTAAAAAATTCTACAAATTTTGCAGACAAAGCTCAGATAATTCGTTCTATAATCTCTTAAAATTCTCACACTTCTCAAAAGGAAAACATATAAATTTTTAGTCGCATTTATAAAGATAATTTTATCATAATGATTTTTTCAAAAATTCATTAAGTTCCAAGAAGAATTCTATAAGTTATGCCTGCTACTCTTGAAATACAGGGTATCTATCGTTGAAGCACTCCACTTAGCTTACATTTTATGGTTAGGCAGCTGTCATTATTATTAATAATATTTGCGTTAGTTTATGACTTGACTTGGCCGCCTCCTTGCAGCGAAAACTTTATGTAAAAATCTTGACACTGAGTTTTAAATTCTTGTTTTTTTTCTTCTTTTTTTTTTTTTTATACACATTATTATTGCACTTACAAAAAGTATATGAATTTATTATTTGGTGCTGTTGTAGCAATATTTGTTATTGTAAGTATTTTTTCTATTTGCTTTTGTTTTGGTATTTGTATTTGTATTTGTTGTGTGGCATAAATAATGCATATACTTATGCATCGCTATCGATGAGTGTCTTTCGAGTGGATGTGGCTTATGAATATGGATGTTGGACTGGATATAGTTAGTAGATGAATAGATATAGATACACAGATATGTCGATACGACGGTATGTAATATACAATGTGGCAGCTGCTGCATAAATAAGACTCCAAAGATTTTTGCTTTGCCAACCATAATTTTCATCATTTTTTTCTCGCTTAATTATCTTTTTGCTTTGCACAATTTACTGTTGTTGCTTTCTTAATTTATTGAAATGAAATCAAGAGAAAATTGTAATACAGATACAAAAGCTCAAACGAGTCAAACAACCGCCAAAAGTTTTGGTCTTGGGTGTAGCCAAAGTCAGAAAACCAAACCAAACAACAAAAACTTGACGTCGTCGACGTCGTCGTCTTTTTTCGTCATTGGGAAAGCCCACCCCAGCATTGACCCTGCCCTCCCCTTGTTTGCCCCACTCCCCGCAACCACAGTGAGACGCCGCAGACATGCGGAAATGCGTGTAGGTGGCATTTGTGCTTAACAGTGTCTGCCAAAAAACTGCGCGCCTATTACTTAATAGAGTCAAACTCTGCCACAAACACTGCCAACAGCACTTGCTCTCTCAACTTGCTCGCCGCTCTCTTTCTCTCGCTCTCTATCGCTCTCCCGCTTAGTTGACGTTTCATTCACAGAATTGTGAACCCCACACAACCACACACACTTAAGTACACTCGCACACACAACACACACAGCGAGAGATTGAAAATACCAAGCACTCAGCAAAAGTTACGCGAAGTAAAAACGCGTCGTCGTCGTCGTCGTCTGCTGTGAATGGGGGGAATGAGAGGGATGGAGACTGAAGAGGAGTGGAGAGGGGAAGGTGATAGGGAGAAGGAAGATGCCGCACAGCATCTGTGTAGTACATTTGTAGCCAGTTCTTGTCTCTCCACTGCTGCCCGGCACTGTTTACACATCATTTTGTATGACGCTCACTTGAGTTCCTTGACTTTTTTGGTGGATTCTCCTAGCAGTTGGCTGTGCGTGATACCCCTTAAAAGGCACTTGGAAAGGGTATGCACACATAAAAGAGTAAACGTAAAGTTGAAGACGTTTTCAGAATTCTTTAATAAATAATTAAATGCAGTTGTTTAACACATTTTCTCAGCTTTGTCTTTTTAAATTTCCTACAGAGTATTTGTTAGTCTGCAATTTATTGACAGCATTAATTTTGATTTTCTTTAGCAACTTGCAATTGTTTTTGCAAGAAAATTACTGAAAATTGCCAAGTGCGGAAAAGTTCTTTGACAGCTCAGCAGATAGAAAGAGACAGAGACAGAGAAAGAGAGAGACAGACAGAGAGAGCATTTCTCTTTGTCTCAAGTGATAGTCATAATTGTAATGTGTGAGTTTGTCTCTCGTCTTAAAGTTAAGACGTCGATTTATGCAAAGCAGGTTGCTTGAACTCCACAACGGAGGTCATTAGCTACTACAACGGCGCATGTTATCTAAAGACCCCCGGTTTAGGGATCGTGTGAATCTGCTAACCCAAAAATACAGAAATAAAGAGAAATAGTCGAAAGGCGAACCAACAAGATGTCAACTATTTCCTGTAATAGACTGTTACCCTGTGCGGTCTCTGGCTCATTAGGCTCTCAATTTTTGATTGATTTAAGTGTCCCACCGGTAACTCGTAAATCAAATTTATGTTTCGACTTTTTACATAAAAATACATTTAAAAGACCCACCACGAGTGGCAGTGTGAAAATGTTTGATCTTCGTTTTTGGGTCTTATAAGTATTTTTCCTCTTTTTCTTATCGGCTTAATAAAATTAAGGCATTTTCTAGGTTTTAAAAAGATGTCCATGTTGGTTTAGATTTCGATTTCGTAAATATAAAAAAATTCCAAGTCTTACGAAATCGATACAAGAAAATAAAGCAGCAACTGCTTTGAAATAAACATATAATTTATGGCACAATTTCGATAATTTGTTGTGCATTAGTTTCTAGTGTATGTGTGTGTGTTTCCTGTGTTCTTTTTAAAAAGAGAAAAAAAAAAATAGCCATAAAAAATGATATTATAAAGCGCTTTTGTTCTTTTTTTTTATTTTTGGTTATATAAACAATTTATATTGTATTTGTTCGAGGTACACTCGAAATAAATAAGTAATTTATTTTATTGGGGCAAAGGCAATGGCAAACGACAAAGGCAACGGTATAAAAAACGGATGTATATTAAACCCTCATAGATCTTATCGCGACAGAACTAATACACAATATAATAACCAGTAAGACTGCACTAGTTGTGCATAGTAGACTAGCAAATACCCTGCAAAGTATGTACATTTTGATATAATAAATCAGTTTTAAGCACGCTTTTTCACCATTGAAAATCCATTTTAAGTTTATTATTTCTATCTTATTTAAATAATTAAAAATTAAAATTTTATGACAATTTATATTTGCTAGTTTTTTTTTACAGGGCATCATAGAAACAATTTGTAATCTTAGTTTTCGTGTCGATTAAAGTTTTAACGTAATTTTACTGATAAGATTTTCCCCGGCCGAAGTTCCAGTTCTTCCAGCAAATATTTATTATTATTATTTTGTTATATACCTATGTACACATTTAGCAGTTGTTGGGAAATCGAGTGAAACGTTTCACAACCAAAAAAAAAAAAAAATAAAAAAAACCAAGCTAATTATAAGCCATTAAAACAATTCCTTTTGTCATAGATTTGAAGTGAATGACTTGAAATTATTTATCTTTAGAGCGCAACAATTTACAGCTTAACGGTGATTGTTTAAATAAAAACGATTATAGTGCAATAGAAGATATATAAATAGATGTCTCGGAATGTATTTGCGTCAATGTCGTTTGCAAAAAAAATAGTCAAGATAATCGACAATCTATTTTCAAAATTTCCATTCAAAAAGATTACTTGTTTTCATATCTTTACAACTTGGAAAATATAGTTTGGAATTTGGTTTCTTTATTTATTATATTCTCGATAAAAATAGCTCAGATTATAGCCAGAATAGGTACAATAAAACTTATTGATTGTTGAGAAGTATCTTTGATGTGTGAATAATAAGAGTAATATCGATATTTTTATTCTATAAATCGTATCCCGTGAAAGATCTTAAGACTAGGTCATTGGCCGCAACAGCAGAGACAGTGTTTCCATTGCCGGCAAATTGAAGACGACAACAGCAACAGCAACACTTACATTCACTACATTCACATTCACAATTATTTTTCGAGCACATTCACATTCATTTACATCTCCATTCGCGTCATTTGTTTTCCTTGCGACGGCTGCGTTAAGTTTTCTTATATTTTCATTTATTTGACTGCCTTTCATTACATTTTATTTATTTATTCCACATTTATTGTAGGGTACACACATTTGTATGTCGTTAGTTCAGTTGGAGCAGCAACAACAACATCAATAACAACAACGACAACGGTGACTGTTGCCGCTGTTGTCTTTATGACGACGATGATGATGATTATTATTGCCATTGCCGTTGTTGTTGCTGTTGCTGTAGTTTTCTGCTGCTGCTCGTTGTGTTTCCATTGTACGAAGACATAAGAAAATTATAGGTATCTGCCCTTATGGCGCAGCGCAGCGAAGCGAAACAATAAAATATAAAATAAAATATGTACGAGTATGTTTACGCAATTACAAACAAACAGACAGACAAATGGACGGAGAAACAGACATACAAACATACAAACAGATCAACAACATACTACAGACCAAGCTGAGGAACGATTCGGAGCTGCCTCAGAGTCATAGCAGTCATAGTTGCTGCTGTTGCTGGAGAAGGAGAAGCAGGAGGAGATGAGGCTCTGGCGGTGCAAGCGATACAATATTTATAACTGGCAGCCCAGCAGCAGCAGCAGCAGCAGGTGACGCTTGCCAGCTACAGTTACACAGATACACACACACACACAGAGAGATTCAGATACAGATACATATAATACGCGTGCTCGAGCTCATGTATCTTACAGATACTTTCGGCTACAGCAGCTGCAGTATGAAGTTAATGCCTTGCGCATCGCACAATTAAAGGTAGCCAAAAAAAAAATATAAAAAATTGGGCAGGCGGGCAAACCCTAAAAGTAAAAGAAATAAAGAAAACGTAATGAAAATTGTTACCGTAGCTCACTTTCCACGTGCAATTTTCTTGAACCTTACAAATGGCATTATAATGCGTTATAATTTTCGACAAGCCAAAAAGGGGCGTTAACTAACCTTGCAGATCAAGTCGTGGATACCCAAAAACCACAAAATAAAAAGTAAAAAATAATTATTTTATATCAAACTCTGTTTATCTTCGTAAACTTCCCAAAGTAACTCTGTTGTTTATTATTAGAGGATTATGAAATTTTCAGAATACAAAGACTAAGTGCAAATATGAAAATATATAACAACAAATTGGATTGTAATTTATTATTTCTTGACTTAGCTCAAGTTTAAAAGTTATCTTCTAGGTTGTCATAATTTTAGAAGTAATATATGGAAAAAGTTGAATTAATATATGATATTTTCAAGCATAGACAAAAGTCAAATTTTTATGCACTGCAATGTAACGATCCTTTAGGCCGGGCTAACTCGGTCGATTATGTACGGTTCGTGCAACAAATTTATAAGTTGCCTGTTTTGCGAATAAATAAGAACTCAAATCAATTCAGTTTAATGGATTTATTAGCGGCTCCTGGCCGACTCTTTAACTTCAATTGTTTCGTATAAAATATGTTTATAAAGCTGGTTACTGCGCCACTCGTCCTGGGGTCCCTGGTATGTCGTCCTTCAAGATTCGGTAGGGGATCCGCGCTGATGACGTAACCGTTGCTGCCACGCGGCCTCTCGTCTTCGTAGGGCCGCTGCTCCGTTGAACCCTTGTTACTGCAAGGATCGTTGTGGGGATCCTTGTTACAGCAAGGATCGATGTGAGATCCTGGCTACAGCTAGGACTGATGAGACCCTTGATACTGCAAGGATTGTTGAGGAGTCCTTGTTACTGCAAAGACTTTTGATCCTTGCTACAGCAAAGAACTGTTGATCCTTGTGACAGCAAGGACTGATGGTTAGATCCTTGTGACAGCAAGGATTGATGACTTGATCCTTGTTACAGCAAGGATTGTTGACGAGTCCTTGTTACTGCAAGGACTGTTGATCCTTGTGACAGCAAGGACTGATGACTTGATCCTTGCTACTGTAAGGATTGTTGACTTGACCCTTGGGACACCAAGAGTTGTTGATCGCTTCTTGTTACTGCAAGAAGACCCCGCTCGTACTGACTGCCGAGTCAGCAGTTGCCTGTGCTTTTATAGCCGCTGACTGCTGACGTCATCGCTTCGCTCACTCAACGACGCTTTGCTCAGTTGACGACACTCTCTCGCTCTCTCGATTCGCTCACACTGTCGTTAACTTAGCGGACCCTGCGCTCACGTTCTCTTCTGTTTGCTGATTGTTTGCCGTTTTTCCGTTTTTGCGTATTTAACGGGGCCTTCCATGGGCGTCGTGTAAATCGTGTTTTGTGGGGAAAGTTATGTTCCTCACTGTTGCTATGCAGTTTCCTGCACGTAACGGCGCATCCCATGGGCGTCGTCGAAATCATGTTTGTGGGGAACAATTATGTTCCTCACACTCCCCTCCCACTTTGGTAAACGAAAGAAGCCTGTATTTGTTTATTTTCTTTATTATTATTATTTTTTTTTTATTATTCACGCTGCTACTGCTGCTGCTGCTGCTCCCTGAACACGCGGACGCGTCCCTGGCTGGCCCTGATCTGGTAGCGTCGACCTTCGCACCAGACCAGGTGCGTCCGGCGTCGTGAGCCCTGGAGCAGGCGTCTGGCCTCCTGGGTCACCTCGGCCGGCCAGGCCATTCCCACCATCTCCTGCCACCTCGATGGTGGTGCCGGCGGTGGCGGCGGTGGCGGCGATGTCGGTGATGGCGGCGGTGGTGGCGGTGGGCCGTACGCCTTAACGTCCAGTTGCCGTCCCGGCGTCATGGGCACCTGCTGCTGGATGCCCGCGTCAAATCTGACCCTCTGTGTGGGCCCCTCCTCGTCGCTGTCCAGCACCTCGATGACAGTCGGCGTTAGTGGCCGCACCGGCGGTTTCGCCGTCCGCTTTGCTGCCTTTGCAGGCGGCTGCGCTGCCTTTGCTGCTGGCGGCTGCGCTGCCTTTGCTGCTGGCGGCTGCACTGGCGGCTGCACTGGCGGCTGCACTGGCGGCTGCACCGGCGGCTGCACCGGCGGCTGCACCGGCGGCTGCACCGGCGGCTGCACCGGCGGCTGCACCGGCGGCTGCACTCGTCGCTGGACCAACGGCTTTGCTGGCGGCGGCCCTGCTGCCGGCCAGTGGAACACCGTCTCTGCCGGCTTTGGGGACGACGTTGGTGGTGGCGTCAGCCCGTCGTACTCCAGGATTGGAGACGTCGCCAGCTCCAGTACGTCCGAGTCCACCGGCAGAGTGGAGGGGCGCTCCGCTGGCAGCTCCAGTGGCGGTGGCTTTCTGGTGCTCCGCCGAGGGTGGAAGGGCAGCCTGGTTGGAGCCCTCATGCTGCTGTTCCTCCTGATGCTGCCCTTTTTGGTGTTCCTTCAGCCAAACTTGATCGCCCACGCTGGGTTTCCATGATCTCCTGCGCAGGTTGTAATGTCTTGCTTGATCCTGTGCCGCCTTCTCCAAGCTTCTGCGTACGATTTCAAAAATCTCCTTGAGTTTTATTGCGTTCTCACGTGGTTCTTGCGCCACCTGTCCTGTGCCGATAGTCACCTCATCGTAAAGTGCTTGTGGCAGCCGAGGCTCTCGTCCCTGCGTTACGAACGCTGGTGAATATCCTGTTGACGCAGTCACGCTTGTATTGACGGCCAACGTGATCTCCGGTAGAGCCTCATCCCAGCACCTTTGATTTGCTCCTGCAAATTGAGCAATCATTGTCTTCACGGTTCGATTTGCTCGTTCAGTGGGATTCTCTTGTGGTGTGTATGGAGCTGTGTACTGGTGCTTTACACCCATGTCCTGAAGAAAATTTTTGAACGTCCTGCTGGTGAATTGGGCTCCGTTATCGGTGATGAGCACTTTTGGTACACCAAATCGGGCCAAAATCCTCTCTCTGAACGCCTTCTGAAGAGCCGCGGCTGTTGCGCTTCGTAGAGGCACCAATTCGGTCCATTTCGAGAATCGGTCGACAAACACGAGAAGCGTTGTGTTTCCATGCTTCGAGCGTGGTAATGGGCCCACAAAATCTGCGCATACTGTTGCCCATGGCTCCTCCGGAATTTGTGTGAGCATTTGTCCGGCAGCCTGCAGTTGATTCGGCTTGTATTGCTGGCAGATTTCGCAATGTTGCACATATGTTCGCACGTCTCGGTGTAATCCTGGCCAATAATATCGTGCTGCCACCCTGGCTATTGTTTTCCTCGTTCCTGTGTGTCCTGCTGCCGCCGCATCGTGGTTTTCACGTAGTACTCGCTGCCTCTTCTCTTTTGGTACACACAACTTCCACGATGGCACATCTTCGTGACCGGCGCGATGTGGAATGTGTCGGTACAAATTACCCGCGTCCTCCATGTAATCCGGGAACTTCCTGGGTTCCT
The DNA here is from genome assembly GCA_037043405.1 of Drosophila subquinaria. Classification (NCBI taxonomy): domain Eukaryota; kingdom Metazoa; phylum Arthropoda; class Insecta; order Diptera; family Drosophilidae; genus Drosophila; species Drosophila subquinaria. The sequence goes on along the minus strand of JBAMBL010000329.1, from coordinate 191,462 downwards.
TGTGGATCTTTTCCAGCATTTTCTGTATCCACTTGCAGTCAGTGCCACCAACTTCTGTGCCTTTATCCTGTACGTCGACTCTGCCGCACATTTCCTCGTCCAATGGTTGCCGGGAAAGTGCGTCTGCTACCACGTTTAGCTTCCCCTTGCGATAGGCCACCTCGAAGTCGTATTGCTGTAATTCCAACGCCCATCTCGCAATGCGACCGGAAGGACTCTCGATAGAATTCAACCATTTTAGTGCCATATGATCTGTTATGACAGCGAAATGATATCCTTCTAGATATGGCCTCAACTTCCGAATCGCCCAGACGATCGCCAAGCATTCCTTTTCCGTGGCTGAGTAATTCTTTTCCGCACCGTTGAGTGTCCTGCTGGCGTACGCAATTACTCGCTCGTCCTTGTCGGATCCTTGTGTGAGGATAGCTCCCAATCCGTAATTGCTTGCGTCTGTTTGTAAAGTGAACTGTTTGCTGAAGTCAGGGCACGCCAGGACGGGTGCTTTGGTCAATTTCTCCTTCACGTTTTCGAAAGCTTCCTGATGTTCCTCTGACCATGACCATTTGACCCCTTTCTTCAGTAACTCGTTCAGTGGGTGCACCGTATTCGCGAAATCCGGGACAAATCGCCTATACCAGGATGCCACCCCGAGGTACTGACGCAATTCCTTTGCGTTAGTCGGCGGCTTCAATTTAGAGATTGCGTCTACCTTCTCTGGATCGGTGCAGATGCCGTGTTCCGTCACCTTGTGACCCAGATACTTCAGTTCCTGTTTAAAGAAGTCGCACTTGTCGACGTTGATCCTTAAATTTGCTGCTCGTAGTCTTCGAAACACTTCCTTCAGATTGGCCATGTGTTCCTCCAGCGTTTTTCCGATGACGATGATGTCGTCCAGGTAAGCGAAAGCATGGGGCAGCATTTCGGGTCCAATTACCCGATCCAGAGCTCGTTGAAATGTTGCTGGTGCCGCGTGGAGTCCGAAGGGCATCACCTTCCATTGGAAAAGTCCCCTGCCGGGTACGGTGAAAGCTGTCAGTGGTCGACTTGCTTTTTCCATCGGTATTTGCCAATAGCCGTCTTTTAAGTCGAGGCTCGTTATGTAGTGAGCCTCCCTTAACTGGTCCAAGATGTGGTGCACCCTGGGCAGCGGATACGCATCCTTGACCGATCGGCTATTTAGCTGTCGGAAATCGACGCACAATCTCCATTTGCCAGTCTTCTTCTTAACCATGACGATCGGAGCACTGTGTGGGCTGTTTGAAGGCTCGATACATCCTTTTGCTAACAATTCGTCGACCTGTTTGTTGATTTCCTCCTGCATTTTCGGGTTTTTCGGGAAATAGCGTTGTTTTATTGGTCGGTCGTCGTGCATCACGATTCGATGCTCCGTAATGGGTGATGTTCCCGTCATGGACGCAAAAGCGGCTAATTCCTGTCGCAGGAATTGATCTATAGCTGCATCCGTATGTAAGGGTTCATAACTCGTCTCGCCGTTATTCGTATATCCATGTTTATCTGCCTCGCTTTGTTCCTCTGATGTTGCCTGCTCCTGTATCCTCTGTTCTTGTGTTTCTTGCTGCCGTGTTTCTTGTACTACTGTTGTGTGATCCTGTGTGTTGACTACCGAGAGTCTCTCTTCTCGTCCCTTGTTGCACCGTCGGCGAGCCGGAATTCGGACCTGTATACCGGCACACTCGAGAATGGTTCCCATGGTGGACAGGAAATCCCATCCCAGCACCAATTCGTCGATGACTCCCGGTAGTACAAGTAATGCCAGATCCACTTGCCTGTTCCCCAGACTGATCTGCACCTCCACCTGCTCCGTCACTCCGCTGGACCGTCCATCCGCCAACCGTACATGTCTGTGTGTCGCTCCCAGTTCAAAACCTTCCTCAACCAATGTCACCGCTAATTCCTCGCTAACGAAACTGCTCGTTGCTCCAGTGTCGATTGTAGCGTTGTAGGAATTGTTGCCGATTTGAACTGTGGCTAACAGGCGGTGGCCCTCGTCCCTCAAAGCGCCGACTAGTTCTGTGGAGCTGCTTCTATCGGCATCCGCTCGCTCCTGGGAGCTGGACGCCGACGGTCGTTTCCCGCTCGGCAACATTGGACTGTGCGAACTCCAATTCGCCCACACACCCAGCAGAACAACAAATTCTCGTTCTGGCATTCTCTCGCCCAGTGACCCTCACGCCCACATCTTCTGCACGCCTGTGTTGGGTTTGGCACGTGTGTCGGTGGTCCTGAGAATGCCCTCGGAGTTGGCTGTGGCTGTGTCCTGGCATGTTCGGCACATCGGGTGCATGAAGCGTTGTTCTCCCGTGGTCTAGAATCTTCCATTGCCATTAACCGTGACCGGTTTTGTCGAGTGTGCTGCCGGAGTCTCTCCCTGTCACGTTCTAGTTCCTCGAACTCCTCGGCCAACTGCATCAACTCGTTCAGGCTGCCATTCTGATACGGCCGTGCGAACGCTCGGAAATCCGGGAGACTGCAATTGTAGATTTGCTGTCGTTCGCGTTCTTTGGAGAATCGCAGTGGCCGCATCAACGTTTGCATCTCTACCATGTATCTCTTGAAGGGTTCGTCGACGCCCTGTTTCCGTCGAGTGACTTCCTCCAGCAGCTTTGTGAAATAGTCCCGTGGAAGGAAAAACTCCTGAAAACTGGTTGCGAACGATGTCCAGGTCCTCCAGTGTTCATTATTGGCGATGTACCACTTCAGTGCTGTGCCCTTTAGAAGCTCTGGCATTGCTCGAGGTACAAGATCCAGGTCCAGTCCGTATGTTTCAGCCGACCACTCCACCTGCTCCAGAAATTCCAGTGGCTTCGAGTTCCCGTCAAACTTGAAGCTCCACTCGCGAACTTGTTTGGCCACTGCTGCATAATCCCGGACAGGGTTCCTTTCTACGTTTGTCCTGTGTTCTGTGCTCGTCTGATTTTGTGGGAAAGTCGATGAGGTTCCCCAAGGAGCTCTCCGCTTCTGATCTTCTAGGCGACGTGCTTCCTCGCTAGTTGACGCAAAGTCCATTTTTGCTAGGGACGCTGCCGTTCTATTTACGTCCAGGTTTTCGACCTGTAACGCGGGTGTCCTGAATGGTGAGTTCCTTCCGTGTTTCCTGGCCAATGCGTCCAATCGTTCGGCGTGGGGAGCGTGTCCTTCGTTTGCTTCGACCCACTCGCCGAATTCCTTCCGCATGGTGTCCACCGTGCCCGTGAGTTCGATATTGAATTCGCCACCATATTGTAGGAGTTCCTCCCTCTTGAGGTTGTAAATCCATGCACGTACCATTCTGAATTTTCTCTGGCCTTAATATTCGCAAAACCCTGCAAGTTGGGCGCCAGTTGTAACGATCCTTTAGGCCGGGCTAACTCGGTCGATTATGTACGGTTCGTGCAACAAATTTATAAGTTGCCTGTTTTGCGAATAAATAAGAACTCAAATCAATTCAGTTTAATGGATTTATTAGCGGCTCCTGGCCGACTCTTTAACTTCAATTGTTTCGTATAAAATATGTTTATAAAGCTGGTTACTGCGCCACTCGTCCTGGGGTCCCTGGTATGTCGTCCTTCAAGATTCGGTAGGGGATCCGCGCTGATGACGTAACCGTTGCTGCCACGCGGCCTCTCGTCTTCGTAGGGCCGCTGCTCCGTTGAACCCTTGTTACTGCAAGGATCGTTGTGGGGATCCTTGTTACAGCAAGGATCGATGTGAGATCCTGGCTACAGCTAGGACTGATGAGACCCTTGATACTGCAAGGATTGTTGAGGAGTCCTTGTTACTGCAAAGACTTTTGATCCTTGCTACAGCAAAGAACTGTTGATCCTTGTGACAGCAAGGACTGATGGTTAGATCCTTGTGACAGCAAGGATTGATGACTTGATCCTTGTTACAGCAAGGATTGTTGACGAGTCCTTGTTACTGCAAGGACTGTTGATCCTTGTGACAGCAAGGACTGATGACTTGATCCTTGCTACTGTAAGGATTGTTGACTTGACCCTTGGGACACCAAGAGTTGTTGATCGCTTCTTGTTACTGCAAGAAGACCCCGCTCGTACTGACTGCCGAGTCAGCAGTTGCCTGTGCTTTTATAGCCGCTGACTGCTGACGTCATCGCTTCGCTCACTCAACGACGCTTTGCTCAGTTGACGACACTCTCTCGCTCTCTCGATTCGCTCACACTGTCGTTAACTTAGCGGACCCTGCGCTCACGTTCTCTTCTGTTTGCTGATTGTTTGCCGTTTTTCCGTTTTTGCGTATTTAACGGGGCCTTCCATGGGCGTCGTGTAAATCGTGTTTTGTGGGGAAAGTTATGTTCCTCACTGTTGCTATGCAGTTTCCTGCACGTAACGGCGCATCCCATGGGCGTCGTCGAAATCATGTTTGTGGGGAACAATTATGTTCCTCACAGCAAGACTAAAGAAACCCATTAAAATTGTCTATATACAGTGCTTTCATTTAAGGCATTCAAGTATTGCAGTTATATTTTGCTCTATTTTTGGCCAAAAGTACCTGATGACAATTATCAGAATTATGTTTCTCTTTCATCATTATCATCATTATGTTACTCTTTTTTGCTCTGCTGCATCATCATCAGCCCTCATGTGATGTGATATGTGTGTGTGTGGCAGGACAAACAGCGGCAAATGTTGCGTAAAAAAGGACAACGAGCTATGTAAACGCCTCTAATTTGGCATTAACTAAAAAAGCTTAAACTGCACTTAGGCGTCATATTAGCTAAATGTGCCTGAAACATACAGAGAGAGAGCGTTGAAATAATTGTGCCGCATGCCCGAACAGCAAGCACTCTACACTCCACACTCTCAACACTCCACAGCAACTGCATTCATGCAACTCTCGTCCTGTGTGTGCAGCATTTTGTGGCTGCAATTTCTTTTGCCGGAAAGGGAGGAGAGGGAGGGGAGTGGCAGTGGAAGTGGCGGCAGTCTTTATGCAAAAGCAATTTGCTGGAAATGTTCGATTTGAGCCAGAGCCACTCTCGACTAAGGGTTTTCCAGTTGTTTGACGCTGCGGTCGAGTATCCGCATCACGTAGCTTCAAGTACTTAAACCGTGCCATATCCTTTTAAGAGAAAGAGAAGCAGAAAGATAGAAGGAGAGAGAGAGAACTGGCGCCAAGTATGCGTATAATTTGCTTTTAAATTAGCCACGTTTGAGCTAGAGTATCCGAGTCGACTTGAAACACCTCAAAAAGAGTTTCCAAATCGACTGAAAGACGCACATTCGAGTTCAGTTCAGTTTTGTTGTTGTTTTCGCATCCGAGAGATAGATAACTGCGAGTTTGTTTATTTATCTATGGATGTTTAGTCGCATCTGTAAATACAATTTTTGTGTGTTTTGTGCCCCTTTGAAGTTGACTGCACTCGATACTTTTTTTTCTAATTTTTCTTTTGCGGGGAAATGCTTGAGATTCGTTTGATGCAGCTTGTTGTTGTTGTTGCAACTCGCGTTTGACTTGTTATTTTATTACTTTACGAATTTTAACACATCTGCTGAAAATGCATTTGTAAATTATTAAATGCATCTTGCAGTCGTCGCAGTCGACGCAGCCATCAAACAAACACATGTAAATCGCATGTTTGGCCAGTTGCTCCTGCGCTTGCTTTGTATCTGTATCTTTAGCTGTATCTGTGTGCATATCAATATTTATTACTTTGTGTACAACAACACAATGTGTGTGTGTTTGTGTGCACTGCTCTTGCCTTAGAGTAAAATTCGTTTTTCATTATTTATTTCTTTTACTTTTGCCGCCTCGCTCTTTTGTTTTTAATTCTGTTTGGGCTGCCTTTTTTGAATGCATTTCTTTATTTAGGCTGCTCTCTGTGTCTGTGTGTCTGTATCTGTATCTGTGCAGCACCCCCGCATCGCACTGCAACCCATCTGAAGAAGATCTGTTAAATAAATCGAATCATCTGTGTGTTTTATACACACATACACACATTCATACTGAGTTGCTTCCTCCTTTCTGTTTAACTTTGGCTAGAGAGCGAGCTGCATGTCTGTAATTATTCCGATTGGATATACACTCGTACTATAATTCGTAAAACGAAACATATGTTCCCATTTTAGTTTTTAAATGTTTCTTTCCTCTTTCCGATTGCTGTTGATGTTGTTGCATTTTGTTATTTATGTATTTTTATTAGTTGTGCTGCGTGGGGGATTTTAATGGATTTCAGATGAAACTGAAACAATTTCAAATAGAAGTATCTTTTGTTTGAAAGTGTTTTGAAAATGAAGAACTGAGTTGATCTAAATTGTTCTTGTATTAATTTTGTGTAACTGAATCTAAGAAATTGCTTTCGCTTCATGAAGCCGATCCGTCTCGAAACTAGCTGTATCTGTGAGATACCTGCACTCACCTGTGCATAAAAATGCAAATGCAGCGGACATCTTCGTCGCTGTGGAGGTAAACAACAACAACCAACGTACAATATTTACAATATTTGTTTAACGAATACATTTTCTACTCAGTATTTGCTTAACTGTAACGCCAAAGTCAATAATGAAGCTAAGGAAAATGCTTAAACAAGACATAAACGCTAATAACAACAACAACAACCAGTTGACCACGCCCCGTTGATGAATTGACACCGTTAATAGAGATGATGGATTCTTGTTGCCAGCTGTTGTTGTAGCTGCAAAAGGCATCATCTTAAGTACAGTCCAAGACAGCAAACTAACAACACTTGCAGCAGCAGCAAATGCAAGCAAATGCAAACGTTGTCAACGCACTTTTTGGTGTCACTGTGCGACGAGTCTATTTGTCTGACGTCGCAGTCGACGGGCGACGCCGCATTAATTCTTAGGCAATATTTATAGTTGTATTTTGTCAAATATTTGCACAGTTTGTTTTGCGCGCTGCCAAAGACATTTATCAAGACACTCGCAGCTCGCAGTGGCAACTGCATTTTGCATTATGCATTCACGTATTTGCATCTGCAACTGCAACTGCAACATGCCGCGTGCCGCGTGCTAATTGCAGCCGCAGCCGTTTGTCATGCGCCTATTTGGCTGCCTCTTTTTCCACAGATACAGATACAGATACAGATACATGCTCGCATGTATCTATACATCTTCTTTTGGCATTTTGCGTTCATTCATTATATTGTCGTGTGTTGATTGTGTCTCTGTGTCTGCCTGTCTGTATCTCTATGCATGTGAGGTCAAATTTACTTTATTAATTTCAACAGCAGCGACAGCAGCGACCAGCCATAAATTCAAATCTATCGCTAATGTGTGCCGTTTATTTCAAGAAAATACGAAATTCAAATTTAAATACCAGCTAATTTTTCTCAACTGCCACACGCACAAATCGCTTTTCAAACCACAAGAGATTTATAACAAATTATTGCTTCAAAATTAAATATGACAGTATTATTTCAAAAGAAACTGTCCATAATTTAAGCTTGACAATTTTCAAAATAATTACAAAGCTTTGATTTGAATTAAAATTACTTAATTCAATAAAATATTTATGTCGAAAATTTACATCAGATAAAATGAGAATCACCAAAGATCCACCTTTAAAGAGTTTCTTTTGCTGAGCGATTTGTGATACCATATTATATTTATTTTCTTTTGGATTAATTGAATCTCCAATTACAATTTATTTTTTATTTAAACACACACATACACACATTTTCTAAGTAGCAATTTTGCAATGCGTGAAAAAGCTGGCGTAATTTATCTTGAGCACAAAAGTTTCTCGGAATTGTAGATTTCATGCCTGCTATAATTAATTAAATAATTTTTTATTTGTATATATGCTTGTATATATACATATATTTGCTCATATAGACAAACCAATATGTGTGCGCTGATTAATAATGAACAGGGCACAACTATATAAATTTTGTGCAGAGCTATAATTAAATTGATGTGGCTGAGTCACTTTTTGCTCTGTTAGCTGAAATGACGCCAAGTTGGTCAATGGTCTATGTCTATGTCATTTACTAGCATTCTATATTTAATTATAAATATATTTACATATTTATATACATTGTTTTTTATTTGCAATTTGTAGAATTAAGTCGATTGCAGAGCAATTGAGAAAACGCCGCGTCAGCGCTCTGTAATTTAGCATTCGCTATAGATACAAATATTAGTTTTATGTGTGTAGTTAATAGTTGTTATTATACCCTGTACCAGGGCAGGGTATCATACTGTACGACTTGCTTAATATGATATTGTATTTGATACCGTTATCAATTAAATCTGTGAGATTGTGACATTTTACTGAGAAGCTGTTAAAGTTATTTAAATCAATGCAAATTTTCACTTTAATTATTTCCTCAAATCACATTTCCTCTCTTAATGTTAACAGGGTATTTAGAGTCCGTTGAAAACTCTGCACAATTCCTTAGTACATATTAAGTTTAAGCATTTGTTCTGTGGCAATTCGAATAACATTTTTAATTATTCTTTTTATATGATTTTTTTTTGGTTGGTTTGTTAACTTTTTCTTTTTGTTTTCTTTTTTTTTTGTTTCTCTACCAGCGAACAGGTCTTTGAACTGTATTTGCATGTGCGCCAGATACAAGATACAAAATCCGCTTCTGTGTATTTATTTTGCCTTCTTCTTCTTCTCTCTGTTTGCACGGGCGAGTTATTAAAGTTTTATGTAAATGTGCATAATTATTTCAAATTGAATTCTAAATTTATAGTTTGCAATGAGACGAACGACGAAAAAATATGTTGACTAAGCGACTTGTTGTTTTTTGCTGGTTCTGGTGGGGGAGGCGAAGAAGGAGGGGGAGGAGATACCGACGATTGTTTGTAAATTTTTCGTGATGCTGTCGCTGATTCACATCATCGGCTTATAATGAAATTGGTTTATTAGTGATAAATATGGCACTGTTAAGGTGTGGCCGCGTTGCATTCGAATATTGTGAGTCAACTTAAGAGGTGTTTAAAAATATCAAATAATAAATTAATCAAAAATTTCGTCGTGTCTTCTTATAGCAGTTGTGCCCATTAGCATTAACCTTTCAGTTACTTGCACTAAAAAAAAGACAACTACGTATACAACTTATCATTATAATGCTAAACCATCTAATTAGGTGACCAAAGAAAGCGGCGCTCTGAAGGGGAATAAAGTTTAATTTAAGAAGAAAAAAGTACAGGTTGTTTCATATAATTATATTTTGGATTTTTAATATATGAGACAGGCGCTGAGATCAATTAAAAGCCAACGCTTGCTATGGTCATTAAAAGCAGCTGCCCTACCAAATAAAACAAGTAAGGGAAAGTACTTTAATTAAGAGTGAACGACGAGGAAATGCTCTGTACTCAGTTACATTTAAAAACAAAATGTAGAAATTATAAGGAATTAGGGTGGCTTATAACTACATTTATCAGCCATGCTTACAGGGTATAAAGAAAAAGATATTTAATCGAAAGCAAGACAAGAGCAGAGACATGCCCATGCTTAATAATACAAAAATTTAAATAATAATAATAAAAAAAAGGTCGGAAAAAACTTTTAATGATGCGACTGCTCTGTAATTAAATATATAATGTAAAAGACTGAACCAATTCCAACAAATAATAAAATATGAGTTTTTTCTCTGTTTGTTCCTTTTATTGTATTTTATGCGGTGGTGTAATTTTTATAGTTTTAATTAATGGTTTTTATTGTGCGCCAGCATTGTGCTCTTGTTGTTGTTGTTGTGGTTTTCTTTTTGAGGGTGCGCCACTCTACACACTCTGCATATACATGTACATATGTATTTATGTTTCTGTATGTGAGCATATTTTCCATTTTCCCCCCACGCTCTCGACTAACTTCTTCTTTTTTGTTGGCCAGTTGAATTACATTTGTAATTATTTTTATTGTACTTATGCATATATTGTATGGTAAGTTGTTGCTGTTGCTTCTTTGTCATGATGACTTGGCGTTTTAGATGTTTCACTTTTGCATTTATTGCTTGGCTTTGTTTCCATTTTCATTTCCATTTCCATTTCCATTTATATTTTTCCCTCTACTTCTTTTCGGGTTTCTTTTTCCCTGTACAAATGAAGGCGCCTAATCATTTCCTAGCATATTAAATAATATACATAAGTATTTATATGCAGACACAAATCGAAACTCAGAGCATAACATTTAAATTTGTTTGGCGCGTTTTCCGCTCTCGAGGTGACATTGGACTTTATACTCTTACGACAGAGTATACGAATTTTCTTTTCAAATTTGTAACACTGTAAAAATCAATAAGTATGCTGTCAGTATAAATTCATGAATACAGTGTATCATTTAGCATTTATTAATAAAACCAGAGTTAGGGTATTAAATCTTGTGTATTTGAGCTCATTTATCTTTGTTTATTTATACCAAATGTGATGTTTATTAATAATATTTATTTAAATTTTTTACTTAATAAATCAAATTTCGGTTACATGTGTTCTTATTTCTCGTTTCTTTCTTTTTTCATTCTGTCTGTGTGAGTGAGTGTCAAAGTATGAGTGTTTGATAGCGACACGTTTTATATACCCTCGACAAGACAGTAACTGTGGGTATATTTATTATTGATTATATTTTGTGCATTATCTATGATGATTGGTAGGGTATTTTTAAACTGTTAGATTGCCATTAATTATAGAAATATTTTTTATTCGTATATTTAATCAGTTTTCGATTATATAGGATATGTTCGAGTCGCGCTCATTGTTGACGTTCACACTTATTTGAATTAGTTGTTGTCTGTCGCTTTGTATCTTTATTTGCATTAATTATTTATTTGCTCGTTTGCCAGATTGTGCGCATGCGCGAATGTTAAACAAAAATATATGTAAATAAAACATAAGAAAATAAACAACAAACGGCAAACGAAATGCTTAAAATTTAATTCAATATACATTTTGCCTGTGGCTAGAGATATCTTGGAATGTTTTCTGATGTTGTTGTTGTTATTGTTGTTGTTTCTATTCACTTCTATTAGTGAGAATTAGTTGTATTGTTGCTGCTGCTTGTGGCATTGTTGCTGTTGTTGCTGTTTTTGCTGTTGTTGTTGCTAATGTTGTTGTTGTGCTTATTTGCATTGACGACGGCGTGTGGCGGCTGTCTAATCAAATCAAACTTCGTGGAGCTTGAAAATAGCGGCATTTTGATTGATACGCTTTTTGTAGATTGTTGTTGTTGTTGTTGACTACGAGCCGAGCTAATTATGTAACTTCGGGGGGTGCGCACTGACCTAATGAGCCATAAGAGATCTATTTATACACAAAAAATGAAATAAAACAAAACACGCATATTTTCATACTTTCAATCCAATGCTAAATGAAAGCGTTTCAATTGTTGCGTTTATGCTATTTTTCCATATCTCTTGAAATTATTATTATTATTATCTTTAACAAAAAGCAAGTTTAGAGTTATCGCAATCAAGTTCCATAACTTTTATGATCCACATGACGCGGCGGTTTTTTTCTTTCTGTTTTCTATTTTTTGTTTGTGTTGTGCGCGACAATAAACAGATACAAATAATAATAAAATAATAAAACTTTTGAAAAAAAAAATAGTAATATAAATGTGTATAAACATATATTATTATATAATAGATTTCCCGCCCCCAATGTCACCCTAGACAGCTGGCGCTGTCCCATAAACTGTATCTAAACAGCCGCCATGGCGTATTTATTAATCAAAACTAACTTGTTATTGTATTTCTTTGTTATTGTTACTCTTGTTGCTCTTGTTGTTGCTACAGTGCGTGGCATATTTTCATCAATTTTTACTAATAAAATTTAATTTATTTAAATTTAAAATAATAAAAACTTATATACACATGCAGCTGGCACATAAATGCGAAACATAAAATCAAATCATAAACATAAAAAAAATTTTGAAGAAAAATAAGCAACAGCAGCATTTCTAAATAAAGCGAAAAGTATAAAATAAGAGAAGAAATAATTTATGCCCAATTTCAAATGGCCAAAAGAGACATGAAAAATAAATTCGTCTATATAAAACTAAGCAAGAAATCGATGAAACAACAAATACAACAAAAGAATCTTCGCATCTTGTGAAACAAATAATAAACATCAAAAGCAAATTACACAAATTTAAAAATAATAAAACTAAAACGTGTCTGCATAAATTAATTAATAAGTCAATTCCAAATCCAAAATCGAATCTCAATCCGAATGCGAATACGAATACGAAAACGAATACGAATACAAAACGCAATGAAGACAAAGCGATCAGCAAATTTGTGTGATAAACGAATCTAAGGAGCTTTCAGTTATGTTACAGGTTTTATTTTCTCATTTTTTCATATATTTTAATATTGAATTGACAATTGACTTTAATTTGGGGAGCCATAAATAAAAGGATAACTCATTTGGGTCCAATTCCCATGAATTCACTTTAGCATTAATCTTCATTTTAATTTGTCGACGAGTTTAATTTTATTTATAAATCTTTTGAAGAGAAGGTCGCGAAATTTAACTACATTTTAAACATTTTCCAGTCTGTTGACTTCTTTGATCACCATTTGTAAATTTAGCTGAGTTATTTCAAAAATGTCATTGCCACAATTTGGATATTCTTTTTTTTTTTTGATTTTGAGGTTTATCTTTTGATCACAAAAGATATGCTGCACAGAATTTGAGAGTCTTAAATATTGCCTGTAACATCTTTCAAAAGGTTAAGTCTAGTTTAAATTTGTAAGCATCTTTTATTCAATATTACTTTTATTGCTTTTATAGCTGTTCCGTTGCTATTCCGTCCCATTCCCTCCATTTCCTTTTGGCAAGTGCTTTTGACGCATTGTCTGTAATTTGCGTGCCATAAAAAATACAACCTAATAAAGGAAATAAACGTAAAGCTCTCTAAGTGCTTCAAAGGGAAAAAGAAATAAGCAAATGCATAATAAAATAATAAAATAAAATAAACGCATGGGATCTAAGCAGAGGAGGTCTCCGATGGACATAGAGACAGCAGAACTGCTAGACAAATAAATACTAAAAGATATTTAATCGTTGGCAACAACAGTACAACACTATTACAACAGTGCCTCACCGCTAGATATGATGCCACCGTCTCTTCAGTCTGCCTTCTCTTTCCCTCCATATCTTTCTCTCTTTCTCTTGCGCTCATTAAAAATAAATAAAAAGCCAGACTAAAAACAATCGAGCATTTTGTTTGTTGAAAAAACAATGTTAAGTCAATAAAAATATGTACTCATTTATATACGTATGTTTATATGTCTATGTTCATATATCTGTATACAAAAGTGTGGGTATATTAAGTAAAAATTTTAAAGGCGCGACTGCTAAAAAGTCAAGCTAAAGATACAAACAGAGACCTGTAAATTTCTAAAGCCAATTTGCCCAAATGCCACGCCTCTTATCACAACGCCTTATGTGCTTAATTTGAAATCTTGTGAGGCGATATTCAGTTATCCCCTTTCTCGTGATACAAAAGAATTGTGTGATGGATCGACGAGCAGATACGCTTTATAAATATGATGATTAAACCGATTATGTGGACATAAAAGACAGAAATAGATTGACTGTTCAATTTGTATAGATGTTGCAAATAGAATTGCATTGATTCTCACTTCTATTTTAAGAATTTATACACCTTCTATTGCTGCCCAGTGATAAAAGGGTATATTTAAAGAAAGAAATAGCAAATTGTGTATGATTTATTTCGTGCGTGGCCAAAAATAAAACCCAAAATAACGAAAAAAAAAAGAATGATGATAATAATAATAAATTTGCCATTTATATTTATATTATTAATTTGAGCTGCGCGTGTTGCGGTAGTTATTGTTGATGCTTTTCATTCACAGTGATTCACTTATTATTATTTATTTCGAGCGTTTATGTAATGCTTCTTTCTTTTTCTTTTTTTAGTTTCAACAAATTTCTCGACAACAGCAACAGCAACAACAACAAAAATAACAATAACAATAATAATACTCGCAGTCGCTTTTTGTTTATAATTAAGCACAAAAAGCGTAATTCTTAATTATTTATTTTATTATTGTTTATTTTTAAATGGGCTACAGACAATTTCCTGCACTTGAAGCGAAACAAATAAAAATGACGCAGCCTTTTTGTTGTTGTTGTTGTTGCTGTTGTGATTTCTATTTCTATAACTTTGTTGCCGTATAGATATACATTATATATGTATATAGATGTACATATATCTGCATAATATTGAGGCACAAATCTTTATTGAAATCCAAACATCAGCTAATATATTTGCCATATATTTCGCGTTAAGAAAATTATTTTATGGCTCGCCAAGGCAATTTTTATTTAATTGCTAAAACAAAAAAAATAAAACAACAATAGCAAATATTTAGAAGATTAACATTAGAATTTTAAATGAATACGAAATGTTTATGAGTATAATTTAAACAAAAACTTTGTATTCTATGGTGAACGAAGTAAAGCAAACTAAATCTGAGGCTGAAAGCCTGGTCAACAGCTTGCTTAGTTTAGTTGGCCAAAAGCTGCTACCAACGCTAATTGGCTGCGGCTCTAATGCAAATTTAATTCGTGTGTATTTGTAATTATTTTAGAAATGCGTCCTGCAAATCAAACTGACAGTTACAGACAGAGACACAGACAGAGACGGCAATATACTATATACAGTCGAACTTCCCTAACTCGAACTTCCCTAACTCGAAGTCTCTCTAACTCGAACAAAATCGAGTGGCAATACTAGGCAAATTTCATACAATTCTACTTCCCTAACTCGAAGTCTCCCTAACTCGAACTTTTTTCGTGGATAATGGTGATTCGAGTTAGGGAAGTTCGACTGTATTTAGATACAGATAGAGAGAATTGAAGCTTTGTGGGCAAGCGAATGTACATGTATTTACATACATATGTAATTATGCACACACAGATACAGACACAGACAGAGACAGTGACACATACTAGTGTATGATATTAATTATCTTAAGCATAGCGCGCGAATGCAACGTTCGCTTGACCAAATCAATATTAACTTGCCGCATGTAGATACAGTTGCCGAGACAGAGTTGCACATTGAATATACATGTGACAGCTGATGGCCAGAATGTGCGTGTGTGTGACAATTGGCTGCATAAAAGATGCATGTGTTGCAGCGGTTGCCAGTTTGGAACTTTAATGAGCTGCACTTCGCAGCGTTGCATACATTTAGGCGCTGCAACTGCAACTACAACTACAACTGCAACTACAACAACAACCTACGCCTATGAAAAACAATCAAATATGCATTTTAAAAGTTGGCCAACTCGACTCGATGTGACTCCCACATGGCCAGCACCTCAAACAGACGCTGCAGCTGCAGCTGCAGGATCAGAGACCCAGACCAGCTATATTTGTCTAACCTCGTCGCAGATACACACGTTACACGTTTGAATGTTGCACGTTGCACGGCACCAACTAACTGTGTCCAGGTCCGCGCCTCTATTTACCCAGGCTACCCCCGAGTGCATGCTGCGCTCTGTTTTAGACTCACTTCTCTCTGTTTCTCTCTCCCTCTATGCTATTCAAAAAATTTAATGGCATTTTAAATAAGAAATTACAGAGGCTGTGCATATTTCATAAGATTTTCGTTTGGGCCCCAACGATGTTCGACGTGGCGGCTGAGAGAGTTCGACTCGCCTCGACAACTTCCCAAAGGTATCAAATACAAAACAGCAACTCAAACTCAAACTCAAACTGAAACTGAAACTAAAAATGTGCGCGACTCCCTCCCCTCTCGCTCACTTTTGCCTTTCCCTACTCACCTCAGCTCAGCTTTGGCAGCTAAAGAAAATGGTGGCATGCCTCTAAAACACTCGTACTATATAGTTGGGCTGCAGTTTTTCGCCTACAGCTGCAAGCAGGCAAATACACACACACACATCCATTTATACATATATAGATAGAAAAAAAGCAGAGAAATAATAACGCTGGAATGTGTTAGCTGTAATTCTTGTTTTATGCAAGCTGTATATGAGTTAGGAAGAAGGAAGGGGGGGGCAAAGATCGGGGGCAAAGTTGTTTTACCTTTTTGCATAGCATTGGATTTTGCTAAGTAACATAGCGGCATTTCATTTAATATTTATGTCTCTCTAAATATTAAATATTATTTCAAGGGTTTATGCGAGTGCACATACAGTGCCTCACAATGTATGTACACACAGATACACACACGCAGACATTGCAGTTTTTGTTCACTTTGATGAGGAGGGGGAGAGACTTTGGCTTCTGGTTTTGGTCTGGTTGGCAGCGAGCCGATTCGATTGGCCGCAGCAGCGCCCCCTCTCGGCAGACTTTCAAATATGCATTATACATATGTGCGTGTGTGTGCGTGTGCGATCATACACACATAAATTCCATAGCATACATCTGTGCGCTTGACCGAAATGCAGATGGCGCTGCGTTTCCTGCTTTGGCATTTCGCTTTGTCGCTGTCTTCTTGTCTCACGTTTTCCTGTCTTGGTATTTACTTTGCTGCTCGCTTATTCATATGGAAAACACTTGCATGTTGCTTTGACAGGACCGAGCCCGTCAGGACATGCAAGATTTTGCTCCCTAACTAATGATGATGACACGTGGGGGAGCAATTTTTTTTATATATACATATATTTTTAATTCTCGTCTCGAGGAATATTGAATTAATATTTAATGATCGTGTGCAGTCGTTTTCACACTTTAGCTGCAACTGTGAGTCGGTGTGTGTCTGCTTGCACTTTCAATCAGCTCAAAGGACACGCAAGGCTCTGACTAACAGTTAAGGTACGCAGTCATTACAATAACAAACAACAGTGTGTGTGTAAGCTTTAAGTAGCTGGTTGGACTGCAAAGGCAGTCACAGACTGTCGGCCATATATCCTCATTATCCTGCATGCTAAAAACAATAAATTACTATTTGCAAAAGGTTAATTTTTACTTCGAAACAAACAAACAAACAGCGCGAGCGAAATAACAACAGCAACAACAACAACAACAGCCAGTGAGGCGCCATAAAATGTGGCAACAACAAAAAATTACATGAAAAAAAAAGAAACACACAAAGTGGAAAAAGTTGCAATTACCAACAACAACAACAGCAGCGACAGCCGAGAACAGTTGAAAAACAACAATAGCTAAAGTAAATAGCACAACAGCAACAACAACAACACAACAAGAACTGCAATAAACGGCAACACATTGCAATGTTGCAAGGACTTGCCCTTAGCGATGGCAGCGTGATCTTGTATTTATATTCATAAAGCAATGAAATCAAATAATTTTTAATTATCACAATACATTTCTTTTCATTTAAGTATTCTACTTTTGTCTGCATTTTAATTGTTCGCGTTGCTATTTATTTATTAAGCAGAAACTGATCAAACGATTATTAAAAGCTAAATCTAAAATTATAATTTTTTAACTTAAATTAAAAATTAAATGAATTGTTATACATTTTAGAATTAACATTGGAATAAATGTAAAAGTCTGGGGTAAAATAAATTTGGTAGTTAATTCAACATTTATTTCAAGGGAAAGGAAACCCAAACTCAGATTAGTGAGATTTAGAATTGACTTAACAATAATATCTTTAAATGCCGAACTAAAAAATTCATGCTAAAGCTAAGAATTTTAAACTTAAATTTTAGATTAATTAGAATGGTTCTCTAAATTATTTAGTTCATGCTGCAATCAAAATAATTGCGACACGTTGTCATCGCTAGCTGAGACCTTTTCCTTGCTGTCTGTTGCTCCTGCAGCCCGAGTTCGAGTCCGACTCCGACTCCGAGTACGAGTCCGAGTCTCAGTTCGAGTGCGAGTCCAAGTCCGAGTTAAAAGGGGTAGATAGTTAGAGAAGTTCGTCGTGCCTGTGACTTGAAGTAAAATAGGGTAAGGAATAGGGGTAACAACATTGTAAAGTTATATTTTTTGTTCTGTTTCTTTTTTTTGTATTTTATTTGGGCTTGGCACTGTGTGTGTGTGTGTATGTTTGAATGAAGTCGAGTGTGCCCCCATTTGAATGTTTTATTGTAATTTTAGTTGTCGGCTGTCGGCTGCTGGTTAGTTGTGCTGGCGAACCTGACACACCTCAATGCGCGCTGCACTCAACACTTGGCGTATAATTATTTATTGCATTTAAATTATTGTTGGCTTTATTGTAAGTGTTGTTGTTGCTGTTGTTGTTGCTGTAGCAAACAAAACTTTCATTGTAAAGTCAGATACAACTGAAAAACAGAAGCGTACATGCACTCGCACTTGATTTTATGATTACTACAATTACTACGGCAATTGTTGTTGTTGCTACAATTGTTGTTGCTGTTGTTGCTGTTGGACTACACCTAACACTGCTGCTGACACATTGCGTCCAAGTGCAACTCCTTCCTTAGAAATTGCCACTGCAATTGTTTGTTACATTGTTTCTTGCATTTCCATACATAATACATTATATATACGGTACAGTTATATAAAAAAGTATAAGATATAACATATACTACAAGTTGAATATACCGCACACCTACAAATATTCAACTTGTTTCACTTTCCCTTCCCCCCTTTGTGGGTCCAAGGGCCGAGTTCCTTTTGCGGCTTTGCCCTCCGCGAAATGTGTTTTTCACATTATTTCATGAATAATGCATTGAGCTAATATGCATATTTTATGTGAAATTCGTGCAATAAAATACTATTAAATATTTAGTTGTTGCTGCCACTGCCACTGCCACTGCCACTGGCACTGCCATCATCATGGACTGTCTTGCGGATCCACCAAGGAGTTGAATAGTTAAGCAAAGAAGAAGTTGCACAGTTAAGCAAAGATGAGCTGTGCTCTGCACAGTTGGCTAACAACCAGACTACCAAATAGACTTACCTATTTGATAGGCAGTCAAATTTCCGACATTTTCATTTGTAATTTCAAAGTTTATCAACTGTTTGTAAACTTGGAAAATACACAGAAATAATTTATAAATTAACTTAGATATTTGAATAACTATATGTATTTGAATACCACTATGCTAATTTTCAAAAATACTGAAAGCTTTCAAAAATTTGTTTGATCATCTCAAATAAAATATGATTAAAACTTAAGTAATTTTTAAAATTTTTTAATAAATTGCCTTCTTAATTTCAAGACAACTGCTTGGAGATATTTCCCAATAAAATAATCCCTCAATTGCTGAAATTAAGTTTCAGCTGAATTTTTATTTATAATCATCATAGCTACAGATGGGGGATATTCGGATGTCATTACATTTGTTACCCACTGTCGAAACGTGCGACAGAATGGCGACAACTTGGAGCACTTGAGTTTCCTAGAAGTAGTTGTAGAGACTTGAGAAGTCTCATCTCTCTTACTCTCCGCCTCTCTCTTTGTCTCCTCGTCGCTTCTCATTCCATTTAAATTAATTATTTATTATGCCAAGCATTGCTTCTTATAAAATTAATGAATGGCATGAGCGCAAAAACTATAAAACCGGGCGCAGGACGCGGATAAAAGACGCGGCACAAGAAGAAAACGCAAAGATAGAGAAAGAGAGACAGTCATAGAGTGAGAGAGAGACAGGGAGACAGACAACATGAGCAGGATTAGGATGAGAGTGTGCGTGTGGTTGGCTGAGTAACATAAATAAATGAATGAATGAGGAGGAATACGACAACTGAGAAAGAGAGAGAGAGAGAGAGAGAGAGAGAGAGAGAGAGAGAGCGAGAAAAAGAGAGCCAATGTGAGAGAGTAGTCACTATTAGTAGTAGTTGTAGTACAAGTAGTAGTAGTGAAGGCTACGAAGCAGCAGGCGCTCAGAAATCGCAGACAGACAAAGCTCAAGGAACAAGGAACACAAGGAAAAGCAAAGTGAAGCAGGTGGTGGTATTGGTGGTGTCAGTGGTGCTGCTGGTGGTGGGAAGTGTCATGCACAGCAAACGGGAAAGAAGGAGCTTGTGGTGAGCAAGTTGCAGACAAGAGAAATAACAAACTTGAGACGCCGCTGTCGACGTCGACGTCGCGTCGCTCTGCCTGCGTCGACGTCGCTGCCACAGTAAAAGCACGAATCGAAAATGAATAATAAATAAAGTGTTATATAATATAAGAAATATACTACTACGACAGGCAAAAAGAGAAAACTACAACCAAAGTTCGTCTAAGGCAACAAACAAGTTGAAGGTGGGGAAGGTGGCGAAAAGGACGCGATCCAGCCCATCTGAGTTGGACGCGACTGTAGTTTAATACTCGTAGTGTTAACACCCCCAACCCCAACCCCTCCTGTTGTGGGCTGGAATTGGTATCTGTACTAGGGAGGGGGGGAGTAAAGGGCATTGCGGGGGTGTCGAGTTTATGTGCTCGCTTGAAAAATAAAATTAAAATTGCATTAGAATCCAACGGGTTTTATGGCAAGTGTTAGAGGGCGGGCAGAGAGAAGGCGAGAAATCGTGGAAACTTGAAGGCTGTTGAAAGGCAAGTGTGTGTGAGAGAGACAGAGAGGGAGAGAAATACGATTGAGAGAGAGAGTGAGAGTTAAGGGCAAGGGCAGAAGTGGCTGCATTTGGATTGATGGCAAATGTGTGAGTGTGAGAACCAGGTATAAATTTATATTTTATTACCAACACACACACACACACATACACAGACATTCATACAGCACTGTTATAACAAATATTGAAAATATTCTAGAACAAAAATCAATATATTATTTTTTTTATAGAAATTTGTTGAAGCGAAAAAGTTAATTAAATAAATTATTATGTGAATGGGGCGTGCACACGATGAGTAATTGGCAAGAACAAGAAGACGATGAGCCACAGCAGCAGCGGCAGCAGCAGCGACGACGACAGCAATGGCAGCGACAGCGACTGAGGCAGAGGCAGAGGCAGCAGCAGCAGCAGCGAAGCGCCGCAAATTAAATTAAATGAGTTGAAAGAAAGTTGAATGCGCGCACGCTTCAAATTTGTTTTTGTTGAGTATGAGAAAACGTCGTGGCAGTCACTTGTTCCAGTTGTTGTTGTTGTTGCTGCTGCTGCTGCTGCTGCTGGCGGGAAATTGAAAATTTAATTAATTAAACATTTTTGAGCACAGCAACAACAGAGCGCTAGCAATATTTTATTATATGTATTGTACTATGCGAGTCTTATAATTGTTAGACGTAGCTCTGTTAACGCCCCCCGCCCCCCCTTCAGCTCCCACTGTGTGTAGAGGGGTTAAAAGGTCGCCATAATGCATTGGCAAGTGACTGGCGAATTTACGATGTAAGTGACTAATGGATTCCCATGTTGTGAGCAATTGTTTTAAGAGCAGCCGACTTGAAGAACTACCGAGCATAATAATAAAAATACGACTGTAATAACACTTAAAATTACAACAACATCCTACAATTACTCGAAATACCAAGACAATAGTCTTGTGAAATTTTCGAAATTGTGAACTTTACGATTAAAATATTCATTTCAAGTTAACTTAAAGCTTTTATGTGCTTTCAAAGCTCTGTTCATACTCAAGCGTATGATTGAGTGCTCATTATTTTGCCGTTGAATGATTAATATTTTAATTATTGTTGTAAGTAATATATCTGTCATTGTTTAACTGTAACCAGTAAACTACTGTGTTAAATTATAATTACTTAAAGCTCTACACTTTTTATACAACTTTAAGACAGACAGGCGAATTTCTCATTATAAGCTGCAAGCACACTTAAAACAAGTAGCAGATGGGGAAGTTGAGTGTGCTCTACTTCGAAATACCCTGCCAATTTCCCTTAGTATTAAATGTACATAGCTTTCATTATTTGTATCAGATTATTATGCAATTTTTGGGATATCGAGTATGTTATTCTAAAATTATTATTAAGTTTTTTCTGTATATTTTTCTGCTTACATTTGTTTTTACCGCCTTTTTCATTTTAATAATGTTTGTAAGGTATAAAAACAACAACAAAAGGCTCGACTATTTGACGCTTCATTAACAAAATGTTTAACATAAAATAACGTTTTTAACGCCATTTTGATATCTGGGCTGGGCTCGTTCGCATTCGTTAGCAAATGCCCCTCCCTCCGCCCTATCCCTCCCATAATATATGGCATAAGGTATCCAGTATATATGTGTGTATATACGATTTGCCTGTAAAAATGCAAAAAATGCTTCCGACTTTTCAATTTCAATTATTCATACATTTTATGACCTTTTTCCTTAACATGGCAGGCGTCTAACAAATGCAATGCAACATGAGGCATGAGGCACGAGGCAAAGGGCATGGGCTGTTGTGGAACCACCTAGTTTCAAATATTTAAGACTTACACTATATATATATATATTGTTTTTTTCTTTCGCTCCCTCTCTCCCTCTCCCTCCCTCTCGCGTTATTCATTTTGTTGCCGCTTCACATAATTTGTATAGCGTTTGCTGTTGGCCCTATATAAAATGCATGGCTTTGTGCATTTGGGCCGTCGACGTGGCCAGCTGATGGTAGAGGGGGGCAGGAAAGTAGGCGTCAACTTTGGCTGGTCAGCGGTAGGCAATGAATCCTTCGTTGTGGCACGAATAAGCGAACGGAACGTGCATCAATTTAACTTTTGTTGTTGTTTTTGTTGTTTTAGTTGTCCATGCCCAGGCGAGTCGAAGTGCAAATGGGGCCTGGACTTAATCTAGAAATTAACTGCGGCTTTGCCGTAATTTATTTAGCTCTTTTTTTACATTTTACCCCCTTTTTTTTACGTGTTTATTAATAAATATTAAAAGCCGCTTCAATTACTTTTACGGAGTATTTTTTGCTTGAGTTTGCGGATGGCACGAGTATAGATAGATAGAGATACAGTCGGTCAAGTAATTGTTTTGACCAAGAAAAACAATCGCTAATTTTTATTTTTAAAAATAGTTACATCGAGTGGATTTAATTTCTTCATTTAAAAAATGAATAATACTTTTTTTAAATAAAATAAAATTTGTAGTTTTGTAGATTCATAGATAGATAGTAAGATAGAGATGTGGACAGCTTGAATATCTAATAATAGTAATAAATAAATAGTTGCTTTGTTTAAACGTATATGAGTATTTGGGACCTTTTGCCAGCTCCATGTTGGCCATAAAAATGCTGAAAGTGGCTGAGCAAAGACAAAAGACAAGGCGCGCAGCGGGCAGAAGAAGAAGGCAGCAAGTGAATGTGACGGGGCAAATGGTTTGCCAACTTTGTATACTAATTTGCTTTGGCGTTTGCATACCAAAAAGCTTTGGCCCAACATTTATGGCATTAATAAACTTTTATGGCCGCCAACAGTCGCAGTCTGCGGTCTTTGTAGACAGAAAAATGTCTTTGAACGAAAGAAACTAAACGACGTTTTCCTTATCGTCTTTCCATTTGCAGGCCAAAATGATTGAGACCGGCGGACATGGCTGGATGGGTGCTCCTGCAACAGGCACATCTGTGGCGGGTAAGTGACAGTCCACACACTGTTTTAGTCTATGCAAAGGAAGCTTCCTTTGAGCCAATTAGCATAGCTCGGTTACGGCACAAAACTAAGTTTGGAATACGTTTTGTTTTGGTTTCGTTTTTGCCCCCCTACTAGCAGACAGCTACCAATATCAATTGCAGTCCATGTGGCAAAAATGCTGGAATACTAACCAACAGAATCTGGTGCAACAGCTGCGCTTTCGTGAGCGTGGCCCACTCAAGTCTTGGCGCCCGGAAGCCATGGCCGAGGCCATATTTAGTGTCCTAAAAGAGGGACTCTCCCTGTCCCAGGCCGCTCGCAAATATGACATACCATATCCGACATTCGTGCTCTATGCGAATCGTGTCCACAATATGCTGGGACCCTCGCTCGATGGCGGCGCCGATCCACGGCCCAAGGCACGTGGTCGCCCCCAGCGCATTCTGCTCGGCATGTGGCCCGAGGAGCTGATTCGCAGTGTCATCAAGGCGGTCGTGTTCCGCGACTACCGTGAGATCAAGGAGGACATGGGCGCCCATCAGTATGCCAATGGACAAGCGCATGGTGTAAGTATATTTAAATAAGTTAAAGAGTATTCGAAATACGAAATACTGCAAAATAATTATTATTTCTTGATTTTGATCAATATTATGGGCAGTTATAGTTTGTTTAACACTATGGAATAATTTTTTTAATTATGAAATTTGATTTTTATACACTTTTAAATAATCTTTTCATATTGGACAAAAACTATTTTTTTTTAAAGCCCCATTTGAAATAAAAATTATTAATATTATTATTGTTTGTTTAACACTGTGGAATAATTTTTTTATTATGTAATTTGATATTTATACACTTTTAAATAATCTTTTTATATTAGACGAAATTTTTTTATTTTTTTTTTAAGCCTCATTTACAAGCAGTCGAAATAAAAACGATTAATATTATTATTATTTTATATTTGATCAGACAAGCCATAATGGGAATATTCAATTGAAACTCAGTCAAAATTTGATATAAAAAAGAAAGAATTTTAAATTAAAAACAATTCAATTATTTTGCTGTATATTATATTCAAATTATGAGAAATCTCCATTATAGTTTCATAAGTTTTTGCAAATAAAAGCCCCTATTTATTTGAAATCCCATTTTTTTTTAAATTTTTTCTGTTCAAAAATTCATTTAATTTTAAAAAAATAATCGACTTTATTGCCAACATAAAATGCATTTCTTAACACATGTCCCCAACGCATTTGTTCTTTACTCGGTATCGATTATAGGCCCATTATGGCTCTGGCAACTCGTCGGCAGCGGCCAATGGCTACCACAGTGCCGCCGCTAAGATGGCCGCCCAGAACGCCGCTCTGGCACCGCCGGACAGCAGCAGCTCGCTCAGCACGATGACAGAGACGCTGCGCCGTCAGATACTCTCCCAGCAGCAGCCCCAACAGTCGCCGCATGTGCAGTCCATGAATATGTACAAGTCGCCGGCGTATTTGCAACGCTCGGAGATTGAGGATCAGGTGTCGGCAGCGGCGGCGGTGGCGGCGGCAAAGCATCAGCAGAACGAGAGGCGTGGCTCTGAAAATTTGCCCGACTTGAGTGCGTTGGGACTGATGGGATTGCCGGGCCTGAATGTGATGGCGTCGCAGCAGGCGCCGCATCAGCGCAGCTCTGGCGGCGGCAGCGCAGGCGCTGCAATGCATCCCAGTGCCGCCAGCTATGCGAGAGAGCTGTCCAGGGAGCGGGAGCGCGAGATGTCCAGGGATCGGGAGCTGAAGGAGGCGATGCATGCGCGACAATATGGTAATCAATCGCGTGGCTCGAACTCATCGGCGGGCAGCAAATCGGCGGCATCACATGCTGGCGCCTCATCCAGTCGACCAGGCGCCGCGTCGCCCTATTCCACACATTATGGCAAACAACACCAGGCCAAGGAGCATCCCAACTATGCGTACAACAAGCGCTTTCTGGAGAGTTTGCCCGCTGGCATTGACTTCGAGGCCATTGCCAATGGGCTGCTCCAAAAGTCCGTGAACAAAAGTCCACGTTTCGAGGACTTCTTCCCTGGCCAGGACATGAGTGAACTCTTTGCCAGCGCCGATGCCAACGCTGGAGCAGCGGCTGCAGCGGCCGCAGCGGCGGCGGCATATGCTCCAGCTGGAGTGCGAGAATCGCCGCTGATGAAGATCAAACTGGAGCAGCAACAGACCACAGAGTTGCCGCATGAGGATTGAGAAAGCGAAAGAGGAAGAGGAAGAAGAGAGGAAGATGATGTTGGTTTGGGTTGGTTCTTTTGAAGAAGCCAACGGAGACACATTTGGACTGCTATTTTAACCCCAACGTTTAGTGTTTAGCCTGCTAAGTGCTTAGTTCAAGTTGCTAACTGGTTTTTATTATTATGCTTAGTTCTTAGTCTAGGCTAAGTTTATAACGGTACGAGTATTAACGTTCCCCCCTTCCCCCTCACACGCACTCACACACACACACACACACATGCACTTCAGAACTTTCCTGTAAGGATAAGATCTCGCCTATATATTATTTATTTTGAATGCATTTGATTTCTTATGCGCCTTATTCTTTGCCAATATCAAAAGAAAAAAAAGAAAAGAAAAATGAAAATAAATTAATAAAAATAATAAAAGATAATATTATTAAATGATACAAATACAGTTACAATTAGAGACTTGTGCATTTCTTAAATGTAGTTTACTTTAGTTAAGCACACACACACATACACACACACACATACACACACGCAATCACATAAATATTCATTCACATTACACATACGCAATGTTGTCTTTAGAATGGTAAGCAAGTAATTATATATAAATATATTAATGATACTACTATATTATAAATAATCGATAAACATGCCTATATATTATTATGATGATGTATGTCAAGTAACTGTATTTCCAAATGTAATTGTAAATAATGTACAAATTTCCATAGCCGTAGGACAACATTCACTTAATATTAGTTTAAAACACACACACACACACACACACTCGACGTACATCTTCTATTCTATTGTAATATTCGTGAATAAATGAAAGGTACGAGAGTAAATAATGCATCTAATATATTACTTATAGAGTACACATATTTACAGCTAATTTCATGTATGTATACAGACAACACACACTGTCCCAGTGCAGCACACACACACACACATACCTAATACAAACTACAATATTTAAGTGCATATGTCTTGTATGTTCTTTATCATTATTATTTTAGTTAAAACTAAATTATATGAAAACTGAAACAGAATAAAAGTGAAGAAGTAAATGTAAAAAAATAATCAAAGGTGTGTTTTTTATCTTTGATGGAATGTCTTGCAGATAAGACAACAAGGGGAAATAACTGTGCTACGGATGTGAAAATGTGGGAAAGAACATTAAAAATCTGACAATTGATTGAGAACAGATGCAGGTTTTATCTACAAGATGATTTTATTTTGGAAAATTATGGATCTTATCATCATAGTTAGAATTTAATGGATACAATGAGGAAGTGAGTAATTAAGAGAGAGAGAAAGATGAGAAAAAAGAAAGATAGCCACAGAAAATTGTACATGTTCTTTTTTACAAGAATGTTTTGAAATGTTAGAAAAATAGATGTTATTCTTAGTAAATAGTTGGGTCATATTTGCACTGATAACAACGTGACTCAATATCAAAAATTGCTAATGGCAAAATTGACAATAATTTAAAGGTTTTCATTGAGAAAAATTAGCTGGAACATAGAATACTAACTATTTTATTGACAAAAATTTGCTGGAATATAGAAGAACTTTACCAGAAAAATTAAGTAATATAAGTCGCTTTAAATAGTAAACAATTTAATCCCAGAGATTTAACGGGAACTAGAAATCTTAAGAGATATTTACATAAGCATTTTCGATAGACATTTCCAGATAAACCGCTTAGCTTGGACTCATTTTTCATATTAACTAGACAACAATTTGTTGCAAGGCGTCTCATATTTTGATGTTAGCTTTATTGCTCTAACTTCTCCATTCAAGCTTGTAGCGTATCCTTGCAAGGCAAATGAAAGGCATGTCAGCTGACAACTTAATCAAGATTGAATTACGAGCAACTGCAGCATGCCACAACATAGTGGCAGACCCAGATTGCCAAGTGCCAACACCAAGTGGAAAAACAAACTGGAGTTAACCAAGCGGCCACAAGGCGCCGCCTCCTCAACACTCTCAAGGTCAAGTGGCAAGTGAAAGGGATGTCAAAGTTGCAGTTGCAGTTGCAGCTGTTGCTGTTGCTGTTGTTGTTGATGTTGAAAGAAAACAATTACTTCGGCACTTAACAGCTTAACACATCACTTTAGTCGAGTCCTGGCTGCTGCTGCTGCTGCTTGCAGTTAAATGGGAGTGGCCAAAGCCATAGAAAAGTGGGCAGGAATCCAAGCAGATATATAACTACAGACTCGTTGCGGGATTTGGGGCAGGGGCAGGGACAGAGACTGTGGCAGTGGCAGAGATTGTGGCACAGCCATGACAAACGTTCAACTGTAATGCTCAAGGTCATTTAGCCAGCGCATTCAAAAGGAGTTGACCAGAAATAACGGAAGCAAAAGCAGCAGCAGCAACAGTTGTTGTAGAAGCCACCCTGTATTTTTGTTCTTGTTGTTGTTGTTCTTGTTGCATGCAGAAAGTGCTGTTGGGGCAAAAGGCAGCCGCTTGGACGGTCATGAATGCCAAGTGCCTTTCATCTTGCGAGACACCCACAGAGTGTGAGAGAGACACAGAGAGAGAGAGAGAGCTAGAGCAAAAGCAAAAGCAACAATAACGACAATAATCGTTCTGGCTAAAAGGGGTCTGGAATGGACGGACGGTCGAACGGACGCTTCTCGGTCATCCTTGAATGTCAGGCGACCCACAAACAACTTCCTTCTGGCCTGGAATGACTGAGCTGACGTCCTTGCCAGCAATGCGGCTGTGGTTGCCCAACTGTCTGAAGTCCGCCTACTTTGCTCCCTTTTTCCCCTGCCATCTTACTCTGTGTATTTGTGTGAATGAGTGTGTCTGAAGTTAAGCATTTGCGGCTGCTTGAAGCCCAAAATCCCGGCTGGCTCTCAGACAACGACAACGACGACGACGATGAGGACAAGAACGAGGACGAGCATGAGAATGAGCATGAGCATGAGCATGAGAAGGACTGCTGTGCTATCCATCTTGACAAGTGGCTTGCCGCCAGACTCTCAGCATGTGTGTGTGTAAGTGTATGCACTGAGCGAAAAAGCCAAGTACACTACTGGCCAAATTAATAAGTACACTCTTTCTTTTACTATAACAGCTATTGTAAGTCAAGTCTTCAAATTTAAAAAATATATTTGGAAAGGTGATCTAAATTTCGTTTGAATGATGCATAACTTTCCTTAACCCATTAAGTGCTCATTGAAATATTTAAATTTTAAAAAAAGTAAACTTTCAAAACTTTTTTCCTCGAGTTTTAAAAAAAATGTTGGGCTGCAAAAACATTCTTCAAACAATTTTAGGAGTGACTGCAAAAAAAAATTCTCAAAAATCTTTTCGCTTATATTTTTTATAATTTTTTGAAAATTGCTTAAAATTCATTTATTAGTCATTTTCATACAATAAGTGCCTTTTAAGCAACTTTCAAAAAATTATAAAAAAATATTAGCGAAAAGATTTTTGAAAATTTTCTAAAATATCCATTTTATTATTGGGACTGCATCTAAGTTCATACGGGTATTTTGAATTTTGAGTTCATATATCTTTAAGTACTTAATTATAGGTAAGTCTTATTTAATATTAGTAATACATTTCTCACAGTGCATGGGTGTATTGATGTGTGTGTGTTGGTGTGTGTGTGTGGTGTGGCATGTGCTGTGACTCTGGCTTTGGCGTTGACTTGGGCTTTGCCGCTTAAATGCTTGCTACGGACAGAGATTGGCATTGGTCTGCTGCTGCTTGTGCTGCTTTTGCTGCTTGTGCTCCGGCAAAGATGGCGACGTTGCGGCTGCACTCGAGAAATTACAGATAATTTGTTAAATATGGCACAGCATGTGAAGTTCGAGTCTGCAACAACAACAACAACGACACGCTCACACGATGGGAGGTGAAAAGTGAAAGTGCACACAGAGCAGAGGACAGAGGGCAGAGGGCAAGACAAGGCTGAAAGGCTAACCAGAGCCAGGATTCAGTTGGATGCTCCTTCTGTGTCCTTCTGCTTCTTCCTTCGTCTGCAACACATTTGCGAGCAAGTTAAGTCAACTTGAATTGAGTCGCGTCGAGAGTCGAGACATTCAGCCAGACACTTGTCGCAATGTGTGTGTGTGTGTGTGTCTGCTTTGTGTGTGTTATATGTGTGTGTATGTGAAGGAATTCCTCAAGGTTGTTGCTTGCGACATGATTTCAATTTTATTTTAGCCTGCCAGCCATTTTGCCATGTGTGTGCCATTAAAGAAGCACACACACTCTCGCTCCCTCTCTCTTTCACTTCCTCACACTCTCTCTTTCTCACTCTCTCTCTCTTTTCGTCTTGTGTGTCTGTGTTGCTCAGCAGGAAGCTGTTGATATGTAGTGTAATGTGGCAACATTATTTGCTTGATTGCTTTATTTTACGCAAAAGGTGTTTGTGGTTTGACACCATACACACACACACACACACACACACATGCTTTTCCTCTCCCACACACACACGCACACATACGTATGCAAATTCCTGAGTTTTGCCTTGTAGAACATCTTTGAACGTTTGCTTAAGTAAATGTTTGCTGTCGAAATTTTCTGTTTATTTATTAGCTCACTTATTAAGAGCAAGAGAGTGAGTGAGAAAGAGAGACAGAGAGAGAGATCCTTCCTCTCCCTCTCCACCGCTGCGTGTGCGTCTCTCTCTCTCCCTCTTAATGCCTGGCCAAGCAAGTTTTTGGCAAATAAATGCAAAGAAAATATTTTCTGTAAATAGCCTTTCAATTTCTCTTGTGCTTTTCGAGCTGGATGCATAAGAAAGCAATTGGAGATTTATGGCCAAATACACTTGTGGCTTTTACGGTCAAGCAAGAAGTGTGGTAAGACGACCATAGACTGGACATTTCTCCATCTCTCTCTCCCTTTTTCTCTCTCTCTGTGTGTGGCAACGTGTGAAAGTGTGAATATTCCTTAAGGATGCTTTGCTTGCATAATTGCATGTGATTTATTGAGTTTACTGGCATAAGTGAACATCAATTATGGTACGAACTTGTTGCCAAATCGAAAGTGAAAAGAGCTTCAAATGTGGCATGCAAATAAACCAAATGATTTATGGCATTTACAATTTACACACGTCTCTCTCTCGAATAAAAATAAATAAATATTGCAATTTGCATTGATTTCAGTTGTTTTTTCTTCCCTTCAAAGTCAAGTCGAATTTGCATTTGAATAATAAAAAACGAAACTAGAAGAGCAGTAAAATAATTAAACAAGCCAACACACACACACATGCATACAAACACATACATGTACTCTCGTACAAACACAATATTTTAATTAAAAATTCAATTTTAATCAATGCATTAGCAAAATGTCTCGCTCTCAGCAAAACGGAAACTGTAACGAGCAGCGTCCATTGGGCTTCAAAAGGAGGACAGAGAGTGAGAGAGGGGGGGAGGGGGGGGGGCAGGAAGGGGTACAATCCTTTGCAGCAGCAAAAACACAAGTTTTATGCGACGTCGAGTTTGAGCATTGAAAAATAATAAAAAATCGCAACAACACACAAAAAAAACGTCTGTTGTGTATGTATTTAGATACAACAACAGGAACAACAACAAGAGCTGTAGCATTCAGGATGATGATAAAAAAAAGTAAAAAGAAATGGTTGTGCCACTCCAAACCAATAACGAAGGAAAAAATCTATGGAAAGTAGCCGGAACCAGAGCAAGGGTCATAAGTGAGCGCCTCTCCAAGTCTATATGTGTGTGTGTGTGTGTGTGTGTGTGTGTGTGTGGATTTGTGAGCATATATATATGGCATATATATATATACATAGTCGCATGTCTGTAAAATGTGTTGCATTTTTATTATAACTTGAAAACGTTGATAACTCCGCCTATTTCTAACGAATGTTCGCCATACTACGTTACGTATACGTAATATTGAAGTAGTCGAAAGGCAGCAGCAGCAAAAAAATAAAGAAAAAAAGCGAACGCAAGCATCGAGTATGGAGAATACATTCGATTGAATTTAATATGCATGCATACAATGGCACAAACACACACACACACACACACACACATGTATATACACATAGAGAAAGATTCATGACAGTTTGAAGGGAGAGAGAGAGAGGAAGCTGATGGGAGAAGAAGGAGTTGTAACTGATACTGGTTTGAGTTGTTGGCGGCTCCACTTGGCAACTAGGAGTTTTGGCATCAGAAGGCAGCCAGCGACGTTGTTTAGGCCGTGATTGGGTTGGTGTGTGTGTGTGTTTGTGGGTGCAGCGATAGCTGCAGAACTTTCAATGGAGCGAGTGGCATAAGAGGGATGGAGATGGGGCACAGCCACATTGGCATTGGAGGCAGCGGCTTAGCCGAGAGCAAAGCAGAAGAAAAGAACGGCAAAGTACGACAAAGTACAGGCGACATTGGCGATGCTTTTTCGGTGCTCTAGGCGCTGCAGTCAAACAAATTATGAGTAGTTTGCACTTTAGATAAACCGGTAAAAAAATAAATTGTTAATATAATTTGCCTTTTAAATAAATCAATAAAAATATAAATTGCTTGAATAATTAGTTAATTTGTTGCGAATGCACTTATAAGTAGACGAGCTGGTAATAAATGATCTAGACAACGTTAGGTTAAGTTATGAATATTTATAATATTAATTATATATTTCAGCGAATTGCATTTTATTAATGGTGAGCTAAGAGTTATAGCTATAACTTTGTAACTTTTGTATTCAGTCAATATCTGGCTTAGCTTTATTGCATTTAATTTCTTCAATTTGATTATAAAAATGAATCGCTGTCTATCATTAAAATGTGTATTTAATTTTTTTATTTATTTAAATTATTGTAGCTCTGAATGAATCCTTAGTTAATGTTTAAATAATATTAATATTTCACTTCAAGATTACTTTTAAATTGGGACTTTCCATCAATCTATTACAATATTAAAATCAGGGCTGCATAAATTCAAATTATTTTATCAAACTTGATTTTGGAATGCTGAAAATGTTTCTGTTAAGCACAAATAAATCTTTTGAATACCCTATTTAAGTTAATTTACATTCTCTGAAAAGTATGTACATTTTTTGATAGTTATAATTTGAAATAAATCCACAAAAAAATTGTAGTTAAAAAATTATTACTATGCTGAGTTATTCTTACACAAGTTAAACAAATGCCAGATCGAATTTTGGTTACTGTACGAATCTAGCTTAACTTAATTTTTGTAGTTGTTTTTCGGGTTGATAAGGCCGTTGTTTTTCATTTTAAAAATAAATTGTCATTTTATTGTTAAAATTTTCCTCCTACGCGTTTCGGCGACATTTTTCGCCTTCTTCAGGGAGTCTGTTTACATAAAGACATATATATTTGATTACATTGTACGAACACTAATACTTATGAATAATTAGAATACATACATTTTCATAAAAACTTAGCGGCTAACATTTGTGTTGTGTGGTGTCGTCAGTTCCTATCCTAACTTAACTTAATTCGAACGATTTTCTCAAGTTTACTCAAAACTAATTACTATCAAATCAATAGCTAAATTTCGCGCTGTGTAGTTTATCAATAGAGCACGCATAAGGGGTGACCAGGATGTTGAATGTTGTTTCTCGTCCGCGTGGACAAAGTTGTTTGGGAAGGAAGGCCGATGCTGGGCGCAGATCCTGGTGCCTCAGTCTCTATACCTGCTCTCTAAGTGCAGCAGCCAGACACACACACACACGCACACACACTGATGCAAAAGCATCAAAAGCCGCACCCGCTCAACAACAACAAAAACAAGAGGAAAAGGAGGAGGGAATGGGGTGGTGAGGTGGGGGTGTATACAAAATGGGGGTGCCACAGCTGTCCGTTGTAATAGCCATAGCGACGCGGCCTGATGATGACGATGACGACGGACGACGGCAGAGAAATGGCGACGAGACGAGAACGACGACGACGACGACGACGTCAACGACGACTCCAACTACGAGGCGAGCAACAACAACAATAACAACAATGAGAACAACGACGCCGAATTCAACTACGGACGCGTGTGCGTTTCCCCTTTTTGTGGAGACAAGAGGGAGAAGAGCGGCGGGAGAGGCGTTCGCAATGGGCACATAACTTTTTGCTCATGTGTGTCAAGGGGTTGGGGTGGGGGGAGAACAGCGGAAGAGGGGAGCAGTAGGCGCACAACGTTGCCCATTCGCAAAATTTCTAATATGTAAAATGTTCAATAGAGAAAACTATGTATGGCCACAGGACGACATGAGATGTGAGATGAGATGAGATGGGTTGAGAGGGGCAGCAGGCAGAGGAAACCAGGCACAGCAACACGACGATGCAAAAACAAACTGAAAGAGCACAGGAAAAGGACGAAGGAAGAGGAGGAGGAGAAGTGATGCTGATGCTGGTGCTGCAACGAAATATGTGGATTGGGCTGGTAAAGCATGGCAAAGAAATCGCAGCCAAAGGCGAGGAATAGGATACGAGTATTGGTGAAATTGTGCAGGCAGCGGCAGGAGCAGAAGGAGCAGATATAGGTGGAGATGGGGATGGAGTTGCAGTTGGACACGATGCGTATGCGTCAGGCTGAAAAGGACGAAGGCAACCCAACCAGTTTTAGGTTTGTTTTTAGCAAAAATTTGTTGTTGTCGTTGTTGTTGTTGCTAGGAAAATTGAGAGGCACACACAGGTCACAGGGCTGAAAAGGCAGGCAGTGGACAGGGGGAGGGGAAGGGGAGGAGTAAATGACAAGAACCTAATCACCCATTCGTCATATCACCTTAGATTCATTAATACTTTGGCCACGCCAACGCTGCAGGGCACCAAAAACATCAGTCGAGTTTTCAGACTCGTTGGCATAAGATTTCAAGAAAACTGAACCAGGAGAGAGAAGAGAGGAGCAGAAGTATCTCTGCAGTCTGCTCTGTGCTGGATTGATAACGAGATGCAGTTGCGCAGCCTTTGATCGATGAGGCCTAATGCGTGGCTAATGTCAGATCTGGCACTTGCATTGCCTGCATTTCAATTAGCAGAGAGGAGCAGGAGCTGGAGCTGGGGCAGCTACGTTACTTACGCCAGGACCTAGGCACAGTTACAGTTACTGGACATTGGAATCGAAAGTCCACGCACACAGCGCCAATAATTGAGTTTTCATCAAAGAGCAATCAGGCGAAATTTTGCACACCGAGCGCGTTCTTAACTAAAAGGCAGCTACGATGAGACGACTACGACGCTGATAATGATGATGATGCAGAGGATGCAGATGATGATGATGATGATGGTGATGAGGTGAAATTGAAGGCATGGTTGCTATTGCTGTTGCTGTTGCACTTGGCTGGTTGCATGTTAGATGCAGCGAGTGCAGCGCTATAAATTTGCAGCTGGACACACATAGCACAGAGCACAGAGCGGGCTGAAAAGATGGCCAAGTGGAAGGCACCAAAATGGTGGCATAAAATAAAATTTAATTAGAAACGTAACCATGACCACGAACCAACAGCAACAGCAACAGAAACTGCAACGAAGCCTACACAGAAAAAAATCATTTTCAAATTCAATATTAAAATATATTTTATTTTTATTTATTGGGATGTCTTGTTAGTCATATTTAAGTATGTATTCAGGATGTTATTGTTAAATTAATACAAAATGCGAATACAATATATAAAAAATGCAGCATAGTCAAAAAATGACCTGCAATAAATTCATATTGGAATAAGGAATTTAAAAATCGTAGTTAAATAAAGCATTACTCAACTTAAGACGTGTTTAACAAACGTTTGACAATGTTTGGGATTGACATTAATGCGTCCTTTTTTTTTTCCTGTGTAGGCGCCTCCTCATGATGGATTCTCAGCTGAAATATTTTTAGCTAGCAGCCAACAACAACGGCAATGCATTTGCAACGAAAATTGCAGGAAAATTGCATGCAAAGCCAGAGATGCAGCCATGTGCCTTGTCCGAGCACATACATACATAGCACGGACTGGGCGTTGGTTGTGTTGCATGTGTGCGTGTGTGTGTGTGTGTGTGTGTGAGTGCGAGTGTATTGTATGTACGCGCTAGGCTAGGCGTGGCAGGCACAACACATGCAACGTGGCAACGTTAGCGAAACTCTCGAAATTCGAAGCAAGTTGCCCGCTTTTGACAAGATGCAGTTGTCCAGGGGGGGAGATGTGGGATATATGCCTATGCCTATGTACTAATGGGCCTGGCGTCGGAGGCAATTGAACCAGATGAAGAAGTAGAAGAAGAAAGAAGCAGAAGTTGACGGAAAGCCACGAAACTAACTAATTGCAACCCGCCTTGGCCAGTCAACGGACGCGAAGGCGTGCGAAAAAGATAGCGCGCTTTTCTGCGCAGCATCAACCCGAGGACGAAAAGCCAAAGAAAAAGAGTGAGCAAAAAATTGACTCCACTTTTATCCCCACTTCACGTTTTAAGAGTGGGAGACGCGCACGCATGAAGATTAAATAAGGAAAGGGGGTTCATTTTTTAATTAGAAACAAGAAATCACTTGCAAACACTGATAAGAATGGGAGGAAGCAAATGCAATTTAGATGAAACTACGTCAATCTATTCAATTCTTCTAGTTCTCTATTGTTGTTGCTGCTCTGCTACTTTTTATTGAAATTGATTTGGCTATGCATAAATTGAAGAAAATGGCTGCTACAGTAATTACAATATATCTTCCAAAGACAAACCCAGAAAGCAACTAAAAGGGGAACAGCAGCAGCAGCAGCAGCAGCTGTAGGGAATGTGCTGCGGGATCAGTTTCTTCCTTTTTGCCACATCCTTCAGTTTTATTTTCATTTGCTTTGTGGTGGTGCTGGTGCTGCTGCTACTAGTGGGTGTCCCTTCTGCATAAATAACTCTAAGTAAATTTTAGCACACATACGAACAGAGCAAATAGGAATACGAATACGAATGCGAATACGAATTGTAATATGAATATCTAGGTGCGCTATATGCTTGTTGAATTCCACATATATATATATCTATATATCTTTATATATATAGCATATAGTATAAATTTCCAGCTTGCTTTTCTTCTTCGGAGTTTTTACCGTCCATTTTTTTTTCTTTACCTTCCTCTCATTCTTTTCTTTTTAGGAATTGTTGTTGCTTTTGCTGCTGCGTTCATCACGTCTATTGGCCCATCTATTTTGTTACACACACTTACTACACACGAGAAAGGCGGCAGTTACGCCCACTGTCCATCTGATTTGCTTTCTTTTCGTTTTTTACGTGTGTGTGTATTTATGTGTCAGCTTGTATGTGCGTATGTGTTTACTGTTCTATATGTCTTTTACCCGCACACTTTCTTTAATACTTCATAGATTTCATAAGCCGCAAAAAATGCAGAATATGGTGAACAGAGATGATAAAAACATATAGAAAACTTTTAAATAAGAAAAGCTAGTCAAACTTTAAGTTAATTAATTTTTTAAATATTAAACGCTAGCTAAAAGTAGTCAACAAAAATAATTAAAAATAAAAAATAAACGCTGCTGAGATAAAAACTATTTAGCGATATTATCAGAAAATTTCTCGTGCTTTTATGAGATGCATAAATATTTTAGTAAAATTTATTAAGATCAAGAAATAAACACACAAGCAATCATTTTTATAATAAATGAAAAACTTATGAAAATACTTAGCAATTTCGTCATAAAATAAATAAAAAAATTAGCATTTAAATTAGAATTAAATAATAAAGTTTAAAAGCAGAGAAATCACATACGTCATTCAACTTTCCATCAACTTTATACACAATTATTTATGAGTATATACATTCCATTAATTAATGCAAAAGTAATTTAGCTTTAAATTATTCCATTAACGCAATTAATATAAAGAAATAAATTTATACATTTTATTTCGCAATTATAATACATTGTATTACAAATAATTGCCGGACAAGTTTTAAAAACGAGTTTTAGTTTATAATAAATGTATGTACGACTGCATATTCGTATATATGTACATATGTAAGTACTTTTAATTTAGTACATGTTTTATTTATGCATTGTAAGAGTCGAACTCAATTGATCTCTCGTCCGAATCGTAGGCTCTTGTCAAATATTGAAACGAGATCTGCCATTGGCCTCGAGACCGGTTCCCATCCTTGATCAACACTCAGGCTTATGATATTGCCTCTTTTGAAAGTAATTTTACAATTTTTTTTTAAACATTTAACGCGCACCTTTTGTAGAGCCCTGGGCTGACAGTCGGTTATAAAAAGCGCCTACCGTAAAAATAAAAGAAGAAAACTATGCAGCTTGCAATTAAATGCGTTTGCCTCTCTCTCTCTCTCTATGAGCCGCTTCGCTTGACATTGGTAATTTCATATTAGCAGCGCCTTTGGCCAACAACTGCAAAGCCCAATTAGACAGAGGCTTTTACCAGGCAGGATCATCAGTGGTAGTAGGCACTGTAAGATTCGCTTTTAGAAAATGAAGCTCTTCATGGGAGGCAAGAAAAAAGGCAGCGAAGTGCACCAATTACCTGCCATGTCAATCCATAAAAATCCATTTGCTTTGCTTAACGCTTTTCACCTTTTCGATGTTGTTGTTGTTGTTTGTTGTTGTTGCTGTCGAGGTGTGACAAATGCACTCAAGTAGCAAGAAGGACACGGAAGGCTCTGCCGTTGTGCCGTCCTGCCGTAAAGCATTTCACGCAACGCTGCAGCTTTCAATGGAAATTTGCTTTCCCTTTGATGCACAGGCTGTTTGCCAGCCGCCTTCAACTAAATAACAGCCAAGTGTTCCGGGAAAACAATTTTCTTGCCTACATTCTATGTTTTTTTTTTATTTTTGTCGTCATAGTGTAAACTGGCATAACTTACAACATGGCAGCTCAGACATTGACATAAAGCCTGCCTCCTGCCAGCAGGACATCATGTGGTGTCCAGCTTCAAGTAGCAGGCATGCGTGAGAAGGTGGCGCACACACACACACACACACACCAACAGCGAGGCACAGTAGCTAGCGAATGTATATAAAAAGTAAAAAACTATAAAAAAAATGTATATAAAAAGAAAATGCAAGTTGAAGGCAAACATACGAGCTACGTTCGCTTGGAAGAGGAGTTTGAGAATAGACACACAAACACACACACAGTCATAAAAAAAGACACACACACACGTGTACATGGAAGCCGCGACGAGCTTCGATTGGTCCAGCTGTGTCCATATTCAAAGCCTTTGGGGCGTCCAGTGCGTGCATGTGTTTGTGTATCTTTAGCTATGTCTCTCCCCGTATTTGTATCTGTATCTATAAATGTGAGAGCCCTTCACACACACTGACACACACACGCACACATATAGATCGCTCTAATGCTATTTTTTATTCAATTTTGCCTTTTATTTTTTGGGGTTCTTCAGCTGAGGCTTTTAGCGCAGCAGCTTTGTCGCATGCAAATTCATTTAGTTGACTATCCATCATATTCTGTTACGGGTGTGGCAACTTTACCGCCAAACCAACCAATACTCAGCTCCTCTCACTTTATCGACAACTTTACTCCCCGTTCCCCCAATTCAGAGTTCACAGACCTTCTTTATGCCATTCACACAGCATTATTAAGTCATGCAGCAGCACAAGGAAATTCGTTATCTAGCCACATGCAAAAACTACAACAGACAACCGACAACAGCAGCAACAACCGACGACCGACAACAGCAGCAGCAACAACAAAAAACAGGCAACAGCTAATAATAATATATTATAATAATTTGGATGCTGAAAATATCGTATGATTGCCGGCTGCTACACGACACGACTTCTAACAGCAGCTCAACAAAAAACAAAAAAGAAAAAAGAAGCTTAAATAAAAAACTGACGAGAAGTGGAGGCAAAAAGCAAAATGTGCAGCGATAGCCAGCAGCATTGGTCGTCGCATGGTCGCTGCCATCGATCATCGCAGCAACGTTCTGAGAGTGCTGCGGTCAGAAATCTTCGAGTCTGCCACTCAGCCACTCAGCGCCGGCGCAACGCCCCAAAAGACCAAACTGGACTACTGTTTTGTGTTTTGTGAGCGCGGAGGAGCCTCCTGCAAATGAGCTGCCGTTCAAGTCATCTTCAGTGCCCCGTCTGACGGCTTCTGTTGTACGCAGTAATTTTGCTGCCGCACAGCCAAGTGCTCTGTGTGCAGCAGCAACAGCAGCAGCAGCTTCTCTACCTTACCATGCAACCAGGTAGAGAGGCAAGCAACCAGGCAACCAGGCAACCTGGCCTTTGTTTTGCTTTGGCGCGCCAGCAACTGCTTATTACCATTAATTTTGAATTGTTTTTCGTGATCTTAACGATTGCCGCGATTTGCAGCTTAAGAAAAGAAAAAACAAAAAATAAAAAGAAGCAACAGCAGGAAAAAATAACACGGAGAAAATATACAACAAAAAATTATGAAAATATATATCTGTACAGATGTGTGTGTATGGATAGTTATGAGTGTGTGAGCATCAGTATCTACTACATACGAATAAAGTCTTTGTTTAACAAAGCAACTGATTTAAATGAGATTTGTCAAATGTTTCGCAAAACTGATAATATTTTTATGATGAATACCTTAAATATTTTAATATTTTTAAACAATTATTCTCAAAATTTATTAATTTACTATTTGAATAGTTTTCAGTCTAATAGTAAATACTCTTTCCAGACTTGCAACTTCCATGACTTTCACAGAATTTTCATTTGCGCAATATCTTTTAAATGATAATTTGACATCTGTATAAAATTAGCAATAGTTTTAACAAATTTTTAAATTTAATTTTTTGCTCGTTTGAAAAAATTAAAAAAAAAATCTATTATATGTTAAAAAAGAATCAAACAACTAATTTATTTGTGCTGTGCGACTTTTCAAAGTCATTTAAATAATAATTTTCAGAATATCAATTAAGTTTATGATTATTTAAGTAAATTTATCCCACGGTCAGATCGAGTCGAGTGCAAAAACCTGGCACAGTGGATCCTTGCAACATTGGCATTATGCATTATTATGCATCTCGTATTCAAATCGCAGTTCACATTTCTCTCTATAATTTACTCAGTTTGCATGTGAGCTGCCACTTCCCCTTGCACACTCGGTGTGTGTGAGAATGTGTGATTGTAATGACTTCGTTTTGGTTTTTATGAGTTTTTTAAGAATTATTTTTGTGCTTTTTTTGTATTTTTTCTGTTTTTTTTTTTGTTGCTGCTTTGTTTTGCATTGTGGGTAATTACAGTAATGCGAGAGATTGGGGAGCAAATACAAAAACGAATCGAAATTGAACAACGATCGATTCACCAACAACAAATTGCTCATTAAGAAAGCTGTAGAGTTCAGTTGGGGATTTTAAATTATATACTGAACACACTGCAAAAAATTAGAAAAAAGTGGAGGAAACTTGGCAAAGTGGACATGGTTTTTTAAGGGATATTCAATTTTAATATTTAATTGAATTTAACTTATAAAATAATGCCTTAGTCACAATTAACTTTGTAGGTAAAGTTTTCACATTTTGATGCTTATGATAAATATTTACTAACCTATTGTTCAGTCTTTGTGTTATTAATTTCATTCATTTATTATCGACAATTTAACGACTGTCGCGATATATTATATATTGTATATATATATGCAAGTAATGCAGGCAATGTCCAATGCGGCGTATGCTCTATTTGAGCTATTGAATATTCATGCTGGCATGCAGAATGGGTGCAACCAGCCCCTGAACACCGCCTCCCCTTTCGTCTAGTGCCACGAGTATTTCGCCCAAAATGCAGTTTGTTATATAACACACATAATTATAGGCAAATCGAGGCAACGAATTCTCTCGCCACGCACACACACACACATGACTCCGCGCCCCTAATGCAAATGGATCCCCTAATCACCCCCTTTTTCTCTATAACACCCAACCACCCAGCGGGCACTTATGTGGCAGTTGCAGCATTTGCTGAGGCCGAGGTGCACACTGCGCACACGAAGTCTATGCGTGGGGCAGGACACAGACCTCACCTACCTACCTCCCTGCCTACCTCCCCATTTTCTCTCGCTCCCTCTCTTCCCTATCCTCTCCTCTTCTAGGTGGCT
The DNA here is from genome assembly GCA_037043405.1 of Drosophila subquinaria. NCBI lineage: Eukaryota > Metazoa > Arthropoda > Insecta > Diptera > Drosophilidae > Drosophila > Drosophila subquinaria. Next base: position 149,842 of record JBAMBL010000329.1, on the reverse strand, counting down.
TGTGGGTGGCGACTCTACAGCATTTCTAAGTACGAGTATTATACATATATTCGATGTATGCATACATACATATGCATGTGTGTGTGCATGTGTTTAGTTGTACATACTCATGCGTATGCGTATTTGTATGTATGCATCTATATGTGCTGACCATTATACATGATTTCCTCGCCTATGCGTCTGTGTGTGTGTTTTTTGTTTTTGTAGATGTTTGTTGTTGCTGTTGGAGCTGGAGTTGTGTTATGTCCATGAGATCGTTGCGTGACACTGAAGAGGATTTTCAATTCAACAAAACGATTTCGAGTACATTAGGAACAGTGGATTAAAATTATTCAGCATTGATATAATACTCGTAGCAGGATTAAGGCCAACAATTTCATTTATCTTTGAAACGCACACACCGTTTCTATGTTTATATTAAAATAATCGTAAAGAAATACGCATTTCGGTCTAGCTGTTTTACACAGCATTGCCCGATTCACTTTTCCACAAGCTGGATGCATTTTTTATAAATTAATTTACAAATATAAAATAAAATAGATCTCCGAAAATAGCTAAATCGGGCAAAACAAAAGCAATTTTCGGCGTTCTTGAAACAAACAAGATCGCTTCTAATTCTAAAATTATTAAATAATAATGGATTGAATAAAAATACATAAAACATATTTAAAAAAATTATTTAATTAAAAATATTCCACAATATATTTTAGTTTTATTAAAACTCAAACAAATTTGAGACTTTTAAGACTAAAAACATGTCCGAAAAATGCCAATCTGCAATTTCTGCCGTCAGGAACACCCTCATTATGTTCGGTTGATTTTAAAAATAAATGTCATCCGAATCTCTAGAGATTTTTTAAGGACTACAAACTTAGACTTTTTGTTCATATTTAAATTTTAAAAGATTTAGAGTTTAAAAAATAATACTCAAATTAAATTAATGAATTTTAAACATAAATTCATTTATAAAAAGAATATTCCAATATTACCTAATTATTAAAAGCATTTCGCATGGAACTTTGCACTTAAGCTTAATACAAGCAGTTTTAAGGAAATTGTAGAGAAAAGATAACATTTGCTGCGTAGATTACCAATCAATCAGTTAATCAGTACATCAGTCAGTCCGTCAGTTAGAACAAAAAGAGTTGTAGTTTATTTTCAATATACGAATCCTTCTAGAGCAACAACCAGTGTGGTGAACAATAAGAACACCGTTGTGGCAATCGCTTTATTGCAGATGGTGGCGGCACCTCGGAAAAACTGCAAATCGGCATTATAATTGAAGAGAGCATTAGAGAAAGAGAAAGAGAGACAAAGACAGAAAGTGCTGTATATATAGAAATTGGAAATCAAGTGGAAGAGAGAAAGAGAGACAGAGAGCGACAGAAGACAAAGAGAGAGAGAGAGAAGAAGGGCAGTTGAGGCAACGGGAAAAGCGCACATTAAGTTTTCTGCCTGCTGCTTGCAAGCGCATTGTCCTGTTGTTATTGTTGTTGTTGCTGCATGAGCTTGGTGGCAAAGAAAGCGCAGCAGCAACAACAGTCAGGATCCCGGATATGCACACACACAAGCGCAGGCACAAACTCACACACCCAGACTCACACGCACACACACATCAACAGGCGAATCAAAGTCAGCGCATCATCGATATGGATGCAGCGGCAATGGACGATGGTCAGTTGCATCGTTAGATGCTTGCAACTGCAACTGCAACGGCAACTGACTCTGAAATTGGGTTTGAGTTTGGTAGTGGACAGAACTGGAGAACTGGTGTTCGGCTCTCTCTCTCTCTCTCTCTTTTCTACGTAGGGTTCCGGAGCAGGCGGAGGCAGCTGCAGAAATTGGATGCGTGTGCAAAATGCAATGCATTTTCTAACACAACGACGCGAGATGCAGATGCAGATGCAAATGTACACACACCACACACACACACGCACACACATGCAACCAGTCTGGCCTAGACTGCAGTTGGTACACCGAAAAAAAAAACATTTTAAAATTCAAGTATAAACTTCTGGAATTTATCATGCATTTTCTATGTATGTATTCAGAATAATAATTTAAAACTCATACAATATGCGGATAAAAAATAAATAAATTAATAAATAATCCAAAACTAAATTAAGAAATCAAAAAAGCCAATAAAATGTTTGTGATTTTAATGAAAAACTTCCAATAAAGCATCGGTAATCATTATATAAGAGGGAATTCAAAATTAAAAAACGTATTCTTACTCGACTTAAAAAAATTCAAAATTACCGAGCTTTTGACACTTTTTGGGATTGATTTTATCCGGGAATCCCAGAATTGTTTTCTCTGTGTAGGAAGCAAAAGGGAGGGAGGTAGGTAGGCAGGGAGGAGGCTGTTCGGGTGCGGCAACGTAGCCAACGTTTTTGTGATTTATTTTTAATTGAAATTCTAGAATGCGTGCAAAATACGCATGCAAAGTGTCTGGGCACCTAGAAACTTTTGGCCGGATGTGCGTGCCTCTCTCTCTCTCTCTCTCTCTCTCTCTCTTTCCCTCCCACTCTAGCTACCCCCCTACATATATGTGTGTGTGTGTGTATATACAGCTGACCGGGTCGAGTCGCATCGAGCCGAGTTTGTGATGGGCCTAGAGGCCTGCAGGCGTAAATTGCATATGCGTATGAAGAGGAAAGGGAGCGGGAAGGAGACGAGGAGTTTGGAGCGGATTGTGGCACAGAAATTGTGCGTGCTGAATTCAGGCAAAGTCAACGTTATTGTTGTTGTTGTCGTCAACGTCGCCTATTCATTGTTGTTGTTGTTGTAATGTTAGCAACGCCAAAATTTTCTACAAAAACAAAAATCGGAATTAATTTTGTTTTAGAGAAAATTTGCACTGCAGTCACATGTGGGGGGCTGGCTGCCTGGACAGACATCGAATTGAAAAGTAGGAGTTTGTTGGCAACTCTGGCAACTCTGGAGTCGGGAGTTGTGGAGTCTGTGTGAAGTTGGGGTTTTGAAATCGGGGCTGCATATTTGCTGATAATAATTAAGTGCAGGAAAGGCGGCAGTCACAAAGACCTGGTCTCTGTTTCTGTTTCTGTTTCTGCTTCTGTCTCTGTCTCCGCTGCTGCCTCTGTCTCTTTCTCTGTCTCTGTCACTGCCAGGACACTGTGCCTGCGGACAGTGGGACAGTGGAGTCAGCGAAAATTGTTGGATTGCGCTGCCAATGCGCTGCGGTATTGATAATGAGCCATTTGGTTATGTGCCGAATACTATAATTCGCCAAGAGTTGAGCTCAATGAACATGTATGTCTGTCTGTGTGCGTACACAGAGAAAAAAAGATCGGGATTCTGGAATAAAATCAATTTGAGTATTGTCATTAGTTCGGTTATCTCGGAGTTTTTTAAACAGAGTACGAAATATTTGATTTAACTTAGATTTCTTAAGTACTTCTCAGCGAATATTCTGACTGATTTATAAGATTTTTTCGGTGAAATTAAATGTTTTATGTTTTTTTTTGTATATTTATTTATATTATTCTTATTTAACAATAGCATTCTGAATAAAGATACATTTTAAGAATTGTGAACTTTAATTTTAAAATGATATTTTTGTCCTGTGCTTGTGTGTATGTGTGTGTGTGGGTTGTGTGTGCCGCCTCCCGTTGACAGTTAGTTCTTTTGCTGAATGCTGTCAGGCTGAAAACTTTGTTGGTTTGTTGGGTTTGTCATTTCCGGCGTTGAGGTAACCAAATGTTGTACGTTGAAGCTGTACCTTGTTGTTCCTATTGCTGTTGTTGTTGTTGTCGCCTGAATTCTATTGCTGCTGTTGCCCCCATCAACGCAGTTGCCAACGTCGTCGTCAACATCGTCGTCGTCGTCATCGTCATTGATAACTGCGCCTCAACTCGGCTCGGCACATTGCAAAAGTCCAGCGACTTTGGGCCATCTCCTCTTGGCCAACACACACACACGGCTGCTATACACAGCAGGAGGAGGAGTAAGAGGCTATTGGGAGATTTGTCGAGCTGGTTTTTAGGCCCGGCCACGTTGTGCAAATGTGCAAGCTGGCATCCGTTTTCCCATTTTGAAAGATTTTTGTTTTTGTTTTCTCTATACAGTTGTTGCATGCATACACACAATACAACAACACAAATAGACACACACATGGATAGTGAGGCACGCACGTTTGGCCAGGAAACGGAAACGAAAATTCTACGAAAAACAACAACAATAACAACAGCAGCAAAATGGGCGCAAAGCAAGAAGAGCGAAGATGAGCTGCAGGCTAGAAAGGCGCCATTGCAACATCGGGCGGCAGACGAGGCCGGTGCCACAGGAAAGGCAAAAATAACGGCGCAGCAAACAACGCTGATGAGCAACAGCAACAGCGACAACGGACAACAGGACGAGAGGAACGGAACGGACAGGCGAACGGACGAACAACATCGCATGCAGGCATCCAGCAATTCGAGAAGTCTGCCGCACAGTGGTTAAAATAAAGTAATCAAGGCATGAAACTGATCAGTCAAAGATATATGGAGATTGAAAAACGGAGATTTAAAGATCCATTAAAAGATTATAAAATTAAAAAGTCTAGTTCATAAATATACCGATAATTTGACAATTTGAATAGAAAAAATACAAATCATATCAATATGACTTTCAGTATTGTATTTTAGCGAAGTAAATAGCTATTAAACATTTTGGAAAGCATAAAATAATATTTAAAGATCAATTGAATAAAGTAAAAATATAAAACAAATATGTTTTAAATATTTATTTAAAATTATAAATTTCAATTAATCACAAATCCATAATTATTAATATTATTACTTTTGAGTATTCCCCGATTTCTAAACCTTTTATTCACATTTTCTGTCAGAAATCTAAGCAGTATATATTTCAGTATAATTTACAGCTTGAAATTTTATTTAAAATATTTAAAAAAAATAATAAAATATTTCAAGTGAAGTAAATATTTAAAAAAAGCCAATGTTATAAATATTTATTTAAATTATTTAATATTTACTCAAATATGTTTTGAATATAGTTAATTAAGTAAATTCAATTCAAATCTTTCTATCCTATTTCCATTAAAATCGTTTGCCTATTTGCCACATTCTTCAACTTTGCGTAGCGTGTGCCATACGAAAGACTTCTCGAAATTCTATTCGCTGCCTTTTTTTTGCCCCGCTGCCCTTGGTCAAAAGCGGCTTGATGATGGAATTGGGCGTTAGGCGTTAGATTGCAGGGGGAGTGGGTTGATTTTTCAAATTGCCGACGACTGCTTCAGCCGCCATTTTGAGACTTGGCGGAAACACACAGAGACGCACTCAGGAGATGGTGGATGCAGGGTGCGTGTGTGTGTGTGTGAGTGTGCGTGTGTGTGAGTTTTAGGTGTCCAAAATCGTCGAACTTGGTCCCGAAATGCCATTACCGCCACCTTAACGATGCGTCCGTTAGTTTTTGCTTTTCACTGACCAAAGATGAATGCGTAACAGTGTGTGTGTGTGTGTGTGAGGGAGGTTGTGAGTGCGTGTGTGTGTGCGTGTGCTTGTGCGTGTTTCTGTTTCGTTTCTGCACACATTTGCATTTTCCGAATATCCTTGCGCATTAGAAGCCATTTGCCGTTTGCCGACCATCGTTGCCGTCGACTTTGCCTTTCGCCTTTCACGAAAAAGGACGTCCTCTAGCTCCTTCTCCTGCTCCTGCTCCTGTTCCTCCTCATTCTCGTCTGCAGCTTCAGCATCAGCTCTGCATCTGATGGGCCAGTCTGTGGTCCTTTGCCCGTACGTATCCGGGTCCGAGTCCGAGTCCGGGCCGAGACAGAGTCAGAGTCCGAGCACGAGTCCGTGCGAGTTTGGCGTTGGCTCGCTCTCACGCGCGCGCTTTCATTTCATTTGCCAGGCGGATCTGAGCCCAAAACTTGTGCCTTCTACTTTGGCCAACTCCTCGGACGGCAACGACAACGACAACGGCAACGGCTAACGCATTTTTCGCCAACGTCCAGCAGCAGGACATTGACGGACGGCCTCTTCCTCCCTCCTGGAGTGTAAGGTTGCTGGCATTTTGAATTTCAAATTCACCAGCAGCAGCAGCAGCAGCAAACAAACACACACACACAAGACACACACACAAATATATATACACACACTCCATGGTCATCTAACGTTCATGTTGCTGCCTTTGCCTTGTGCGTCGTATTCCTGCTGTGGTTCCAACTAGCCACAACCACTCCCACTTCCCATTCCCACGCCCACATCTAGTCCTGGTCAACGTCGTCAGCCTCATTCTCATTCTCATCCTCATCCACATTCTCATTCTCGTCGTCGTCGTCATCGTCGTTGCCAGCCGCGCCTTTTTGTGCGAAAATGTTCAACTTTTTCGCAACAGTAAAGATTTTTGGTTGGCTGACGCAGCCAATCTCCAATCCAACGAGCAACCGTCACGATGCGTGGGTGGTGCAGTGGTTGCTTTGGAATATGCACCACCAGTCTATATATATGTATGTATGTTATACATAAGTATATCGTCGTTGGTCTCCTAAGCACAACTGTCGACTATGAATTGTGCGTCGCCTGCTTTTGTGGGTGGGTTTGCAGTCTCCTAGTTCATTCTTGTCCCATGGCCTGCATGGCGTATGCGTTATTTATGTATGTACACGTCGCACAGGATGAAGAACAATTTATTTATGTGCATCCCATGCATAATCCATTAGTAAACCTCAAATGAAATTTTTGAATTATGCAACTTAATCACAAGTCCAATCGAAACTTTAACTACAACTGATCTAAATTGTATTTTAATCTGTTACTATATTAAAATATCATTTTGATATACATAAATGAAATTCAAGTTTAAGTGTAATATAAATGGATTAAAGGAATTAATTGCTCAATATGTAAATTTCCTTTTCTTGAGCTAAATTTTAAAGAACAAATATAATTTAATTTGGATAATTGGATCAAGAGCTGTCTTATTTTTCCTCATAATTCCAATTAGACACTAAAATCTTGTATTCTCTATGGTTCTGCTTTTTTATTTTTAAATTCGAAATCTTTCCTTATCATTATCTTATTGAAGATCTTGGCATTTATCTCACTTAAGTGACTCTTTTCTCTTTCAACTCAACATTGAATGCAAGAGAACCGTCATGATTTGTCGATCAATCCAGTTCTGCAGGCTCTTCCACTCTTATGTGGTGCTTATTTAATTTATGCGTATTTTGCCCACCCAATGTATCTTGTAGCTGTTGCTTTTATGCACACGCCCAATGTATCTTAATAAAATATATGTTTTATGAATTTTATTTTCACCTCTAAATGTATCGGAGTCATCGACTTGAAGGCATCGAACAAATGAAGCTAAAACGACTGTAAGTAAAGGCAATTAATTAATTTGTTTACATTTGTGCAAATGCCACAAGAAGTAGGAAGTTGATGCAAGATCAGACGCAGATGCAACACCAGCAACACGAGCAATAACAACAACAACAGCAACAACAACAACAGCAACAAGACTGACATGCATTGACCGACGAAGCGTGCAGTAAAACATTTTCAATGGAACTGCAAACAGGCAACTGGTCTCTGGTCTTGGGTCTTGTGTCTTCGTTCTGGCCCGGGTTCTCCCTTGTCCCATCTTGGCCGGAAGAGGGGCAAATAATTAACTGCAAGAATGCAATACGAGCAATGCAATACGAAATGGGCGGCAGTTGAAGTTGTTGCTGTTTCTGTTGGCACTACAACAATGCTGTTGCCTGCTGCAACTGCAACTGCAACTTGCTGCTGTTTGTTATTATTTTTAATATTAAATTGCAATTGCTTCGTTGATTTAATAAAAACGAACAACAAAGCCAACGCCTGTGCAATAAATGTGGCAGCATCAGCATCGACAGCAGCAGCAACAACAACACTAAACAGCACGTTGCAATTTTAATGACCAAAAAGACGCAACGTCGATCGTTGATCGCTGATCGCTGATCGTTGAGTCGCAGATGTGGCCGCAGATATTTTTACAATGTTTAGCTAAAGCAAACACAAAGTTTCCCCAGTTCTTTGAGTGAACTGAACTGAAAGAAGAACTGAAACTAACCCAAACAACGAACTCTACGCAAGGCGTTGCCCTCTCCCATCTCCGATCCGGAGATCCCTGCGATCGGGGGGCAACTTTGTAGCGCATAAATTTTTGGTGACTGAACAAAAAAAATAAACTAAACATTAAATAAAATATTTTATTATGTTGCAGTGACCAGTTTTTCTCTACTGTGTCGCTGGCTGTCCTCGCCAAGTCGATATCGAAAAAAAAGTGCCATACATTGTTGCACGTCTTGGAATCGGAATTGGAATTGAAATGGAACTCCGTCTGTCTTCGTCTACCTCCAACTCTATATTGCTGTCACTGTCTGATCCATCAGCTGCATGCAAATTCATAAACAACTGTCAACGCTTTTACATTATGCGCACTATTTTATTTCAATTTGCAATTCAATAATTTGTACGCATTATTTGTGGCGTGTTTGTGTCTGTCAAAATGCTTTTTATTGATATTGATATAAGGAAGTTTACCGCTAAATGTTGCGACTCTCAACGACTCGATGGCTCGACGACGCGTCGTTCATTGACTTGCCACATGCAGCGGAAATAATTTAGACACGTCCAAAGATTTTTTTATGTTTTCTTTTTTGTTTATCAATAATATTTATAAGCCAGAGCTTTATGGTCGTCTGCATTTTTGATTGGTCTTTAATTAAATGACAAAATATGTTGAGAGTGTAAACAAGTCGCCTCCAAGTTGACAGCTCTGTGGCATGAATTATGCCACTAATTGAGACCAAACATGGCCAGGCAAGCGTGCAGCATGTTGCAGCAGCAGCAGCAGCAACAACACCAACATCGCGTCCAAAAGAGCAAAACAAACTTTGATTTGTATATCATGTGGGTAGAACCACTTCAACTTCGATATCTGAGTCTGCGTCTGAGTCTGAGAGACAAGTCAAAGTCGAGGCAACTGCAGCTTACAACTAACAGCTTGCCGCAGATTGTGGCAGCCAACATTTGGGTTAATGTAACATTTCAAGTGGCAAATGCAAAAAAATCAACGCCTTGAAATTGCAGATGCAAATAACGTGAACAACATTTGTCGATTTGTCAACGAACTTTTTTTGGGCTAAAGTTGTACCAACTGTGTTAAATTCTGTTTACAGTTCAATTGCATTAGCAATATTGCGAAAAATTGCTGCGTTTAATTAGATAAAGTTTGACAAATTCGATAATCGAACGAATGAACGATAGCACTTGCCACTTTGACAAATGCTACTATCGATAGGTTGTTCGATAACATTTGAAATAAATTATGCGCTCTAAGAGTTTAATTTGGATACTATAATGATTTGGAATTGACGCTGCTGAGGTGAAAAATAAATCGAACTATTGATTGATAGGAAGAAGCATGGATAGATGGTAAGATTAATTGTCAGATTTATAAATAAATGGTTCTTAGAAGAGCAAAATGAATAATAGTTTCTCGTTTTCTTATATGCTAAATTTATATTTTTCTTGTTATACTATATTTAATACTTTTATTTTTTATATTTCTAAATAGCTTAGCTGTTACATAAATCTATTTGTTTTTACTTTTGATTAATTTATTATATTTTTGCTTGATTGTTTTCTTAACGTTTTTCTGAAGAGCGAACTTAATATTAGTAACTACTTTTCTTATTGTACTTGTTATAATAAATTTAATATAGTATGTATACTTTTTACCAGATATACTAGCCAAGCTGATGTAGCTCAATCCATTTAACTTATGTATTTATTTTAATTTTGCATGATTCTTATAATATAAAACTCTTTGAAATAGATTACTATATTATTTGACAATAGTATTAGTCTTCTTTCCAAGACTAACTAATATATTATCTTCTCTCTGACATAGCAACGATCTGCAGTTGTATTCAGAATCAAATGGAAACCCGGAAGATACACAGCTATCTATTATATTTCCCGTTCGTTTTTGATCATGTTTAGCATTTCTCGTTTGCTTCGTTTGCTTTTCATATCATATCTCAGAGCGCTTGGCAGGGCAATTAAAACAAGTTTATTTTACAACAATATAATTACTAATTATTATTATTATCAACGAACGAGCGAGTTATCAATATCAGCGGCCCCAAATGAAACTTAACATAAAATAGGTAAAAATGTATGATAAGCATGGACTGGCGGGGAGGGAGGTAACTGTACAAAGGGGAAGCCTATCGAAGTCAACAAGTTTCAATTATGTGCTTCAGACCAGGGGAAAAAAATAATAATAAAAACCAAGCTAAAACACTTTCGTAAGAAATGCTCAGAGTTGATGTTGGTATTGTTACTCTTGTTGTTGTTGTTGTTGTTAGTGTGGTAATAATTAATTGACTATTTGATGCTTTTGTTGTGCGCTCAAGTGCCGCCTCTCAATTGTGCACTCAAAGGGGGGCGTGGCGGGCAGCTGGGGGCGGCGGCTGACTCGTCGTTATATTATTAAATTGTAATTTTATTTATTTTAAGTGAAAGATATGATAACAGCTCTGCAATGTTGTGCCTGATGAGTACTTTGCTTTCAAAGGCCGCCGACAAGAGTTTCCCCTTCCTCCCCCCCCATAGCCAGTCGAGTTGTTGACTAAATTGCAACGATTTCTATAAAGCCATCTAGTTTATCGAACTAAACTAAATACAAATTGCATGCTAACGGTTCTGACTAGTTGCGAGCTGTTGAAATCTGTCGCTGTCTGGTCAACAAGTTGCAGCAACATTGTTGCAAAGAGTCTGTTAAATCTAGAACACAAACAGCCAGCTTATATTGCCTTAAACTTGTTCTCATGATACTTAAGATGCTTGGGGCTTTACACACATTCAGTCTGATAGACCTACAGATGGAGAGAGAGTGTGTGTGAGAGAGTGATTTGGCCTTGCATAATGTGGCTGACCAAGTGGCTTGACTGTTTAGAGATGGAGAGCAGAGGGGCTGTGATTAGAGAAGAACTACTTTCGTTATGTTGTGAGACGACAGGAAAGAGGGAGCCTGCGACTTGTAGAGACACTTCAAACCGGCAATACTAGCATAAGCATTACACATGATTTTCTGGAAGAATGGTTGATCGTCTTAAGTTGATTAAGAATTATTGTTAATGCGACAGGCAAATCACCACGACAAATAATTGAAAATTTTAAAAACATAAAAAAAAAAATTTTAAAATAAATTAAAAAAATAATTTAATAATAGTAATATCCATATAACCAAATTCAGCCTTAGAATTGAGATGAATTAAGATGAACTAGCTTTTAAGGTTCTACCTAAGAATATTATTATATTTTTTTTTAATCTGATTTTTAAAGGAAAATGTCTTTAATTGCAAATTTGTACCAAAAAAAAATCTAGCTATTAGGTGCAGAAAATCGATTAAATGATACTTAGCAAAAATATTATGCTGAGATAAATATGTAATGATGGATGAAAGATGAATTGATACACAAATAAATAATATACTTATTATAAAGAGATCGATTTTATAGAGTACAACATGATATATATCGTCTTGATGTTGGCTAGTTACAATAACAAGGTAATTTATTAAATATTGGCTCATTGATCCTTCGTAAAAAATACTCCAAAATTACACGGTATTCTCTAAAAATTGGCCACAAAATTGGCAGCTACACTAATTTTCATTTCGATTAAAACTTAAAGTAGCCTTAACGCGCCATCGGAATTTAAATGTGCATGTGCAACCTTACAACTTTGTAATCCGCGGCACAAAACATAAACTAAGTACGAATATTTCGAAAAACGAAAAAAAGGGAAAAACAATTATGCCGTTGTGGCAAAACAGTAAAATTTCCACTTGCTCGTTTAAACTAAATTGTATGTTGTAGTGGCTCGAAAACCAAAAGACGAAAGAAAGGTAATGAAATTAAGCCAAATGCGAATGCGGTCATAATCAGTGGCATAAAAAGTGCAGTGCGGAAATGACATGTATAAAATTGGTTGAGTTGGCCCTTGCATAATGTTTTTGGAGTGTGCTGTGCGAAATCTCAAGTTGACCAGAGAGTCAGAGTCAAAGTCAGAGACTCAGACTGAGACAGAGACAGAGAACCACCCACATGCGCGAATTATTTGAATAGGTTGTAATAATGACCTCAGTGCTTGGAATGGTTGCTGCTTGCCCAATTGGGCAGTGCATTTCCATTTGCATTTTCATTTCATGCGCACTTTTCAGCAACTACAATTACAACTACAACTAAAGAACTCCAGATGCAAACTCTCCGTTTGCCACCGTCCGCCGTTTTGTCCATAACATCAGCGAGTTTATTACGTCTGCACTTGGGTTTATTTGCTTTTACTGCCTTTGCCGCAGCGATTTGTTCTTTCGATTTATGGCTAAAGCTATGGAGGGTAAAACGGCGGGCAACATCATAATGAACATCGTCAACTTCATTATCATCGCCATTGCCATCGTCGACTATGCAACATTGTTGCTTGCAACTGCGAAAATGTAGAAGAAAGAAAAAAAGGAACGTCTGCAACTGCCACGCTGCGAGCGTGCGCAAAAGAGCGTATAAAACGTATAAATAAAAGAATTCAAATAAAATTTTTAATAAACGAGTTGCCATTAAATTTATACATTAACTATAATTTTTATAGTTGGCGACTTTGTTTTGTATACGACAAACGAACGAAAATGCGAAGCAAAACGAAACGCAACGAGGGAATAGCCACTGCCACAGTCAGCGAACGCTTGCCCCTGGTTCGTGCAACAGACTGACGAACTGACTGACTGACCGACACACTGACTGGTGGCACCAACTTTAACGATCTGCTTCACTTCTCTTCTCTTCTCTTACTTCACTGCCCCATTTTTTAATTGTATTTAGAACTGAGCTAAAATATGATTTCTTCAACTTATATCGCCGATTAAAATAATTACCTGATTAAATATTATAATAACTTGATAATGGCTCTGATCATAATATTAAAATATATTTCGCACGGTTGGGAAACATTGTATGTTTTATAGTTTGGCAGAGTGTGAGAATTAAACAAGTTTAAGGTTCCCCTGGCTGCAGAAATCAATCGAATTAAGTTTACTTTTGCTCAATTTATTTACAGAACGAGAATGATGACCAACTTTGTTGTGTGCTTAATATTAAAAATACGATCAGTTAGATCGATACTCGTTATAAAACATAAACTGATCTACTTAACTTCAAACCTTCATAACATTGCCAAAACTCCGAACAAATTCCAAATTCCATAACTTTGGCAAAACTGATCAGAATAATAAATGGGGATGGTTTTAAAAGCATTCATAAGATTACAATTCTGTCAATCAGATAATAGAAGTAGTAGAAAGAGTATTAAAAATTCACTGCATTTTTTGTAAATTTATTGAAATAAATTTATGTTTATTTTGATATAACTAATATCGCATAAGTTGAACATTTTTGTGGTCTTTTTAATGCATTTTGTGCGTGTGAAGGGGGAGAAGGGGTACTGAAAGGGTATTGGTTGCAGTTGCAGCTAAATGACAAGCTGGAAACTGTGTCCGCTTTGATCTTCAATAAATTTTGAGCAAACAAATCAACAAATCTGAAGATTTCAACGTGTTGCGCTTTTCCATCGACAAGATTCGAGAATCGAGAACCTAACAGAAAATAACATAACAACATCAAAAAAGCAACAACAACAACAAAAACAACAGCAACTAAACGTTGGCAAATGCAGCTGGATATGGAAACTGGGAATGGGAATGGGGAAAATGTTGGAACTGCTGAAATCAGAGGGAAGAGCACCCCTCGGTAATTGTTTATTTGTTTGCATTGCTGTCTCTCTCTCTGTGTGTATGTGTGTGTGTGTGTGTGTAAGTCGATGGCAACATGTTGACGACATTGACGTCGGCGGCGCTCCTTTGAGCATCTAGAACAAATCTTGACAGAAATTTATAATTAAACAAATGCGGCGTGTTGAAAAATTATTTTCCATTGCTTTTAACAGCGCATTTCTTTAAATTTCCCAACTGTCTTCTGCAATGTATGTTTTATGTGAGTGTGTATGTGTGTGTGTGTGTGTGTGTGTGTGTCTATGAAAAATGTATATAAACAAAGGCAATTTAATTTTGTGGTGATGAATGTTAGCGGCCGTTTGCTGCCGCTTTTTTTGTTGTAGTTGTTGTTGGTAATTGAGTTGTTGCTAGAGTTGTTGTTGATTTAGCCAATGTTGTTGCTGGTGTTGTCTGTTGTTGTAGTCGTTGCTTGTGTTGTGTTTGAGGCGGCGTTGATTAAAGCGCACGCGGCACATTGTTTAGTTATTTTTTTGTTCTATCTTCAGTTTTGTTTATATAGAAATACATATGCCCCTTTTTCTACCAACTACTCAAAATACCCTGTTATCAAGTGCAATAAGCTAGTTGCATACAAAGTAAATATATGAGCATAGAAGTGTAGATTTAATTCAACATTTTTGTATACCAAAGGAAAATATATTTTAAAAATTGTTAATAGATGATACGTCAACTTTGGGTACTTAAATTTTGTAGCACAAGCACAAAAACATAAATGGTATTTGGCATAACAGGGTATGGGCCAGTCGTACATGCTTGTCTAGAGAATTTTCCGCTGTTTGATTTGTATTTATAATTTTTATTTAAATCACATTTAAGCTGTATGTACTACCTGCGATTGTTTGCTTTACGTTTCTATTTCAATATCTATATACTATATTTGATAAGCTTATGTATAGATATATGCTTGAATGTGTATACTTTTTAATATGACTGTGAAACAAGTCAAAGTTCACTCTTAGTAGTCATATTCTTTTTCGCACTGAAATAAAATCAAAAACGAAACTTGTGAATTTTCGAAAATTGCATTTTGCATCATTAACAACGCATTTGTCAAATGCATATGTATGCCTACACTTTGTTGTTGTTGCTTGAGTGGTTGTGTGTGTGGGGGTGTACATGTGGGTGTATGCGTGTGTTAATGACATGCTCACAAATTCAAATTAACATTTTGCCAGAAATGCAGGCGACAACGATGCTGAAATATTGCAGCTGTGTGCGTGCAACATGATGCATACAGTGAGTGCAAGAAATATGCAAACAATTGGAAAAGTTATTGCAATTAAAATAGAAATGATATGGCATGGAATTTATGTCAATATTGTTTAATTTAATAAATTGCATACATATATTTTATGCCTTTGCGTTCGATAATTGATGCAAATAAAAATATTTATTGATTCATTTTTTTGCATTTATTTATTTTTAGTTAATTTTTTTTATAAATCAAACTAGACTTCTTTAATTTTATGGACGCATATTTGCTGGGCTTACTGTAGATACATTTGTCATTTTTGATCGAGCATCAAGCAAACAATTTAACATAGGACGCAGCCACACATACTACATAGAACTAAAAAGAGGGAGAGAGGGAGAGGGAGAGAGAGAGAGTGGGCGAGAGGAGGAGTGTTGGATGGTGTGGCAGAGGCAGGTCACATTCAAAAATGCTGAGCACATTGCACTCGTCGCTGGACAATACTAAAAATCACATCAGAAATGCAACAATAAACGCAAAAACTACACAACTGCAATGCCAACGACGATGACGATGACGACGATGACGACGACGACGACGACGACGACGCTGATGATGATGACGATGAGAATGACGATGACGTTGGCGACGACATGGCAGCAACAACAGCAGCAGCAGCAGCAACAACATCAATCCAATGCCACCCAATTGCAATCCCGTTGCATCTCCCACGCGCCCCGTTTGTGATGTATTCGACATGCATGAACAACGAGTGCAACAGCAACAACAGCAACAACAACAACGAAAACAAACAATACAACAACATGGAGCAACAAAACTTTTGTACTTGAACTTCCTTAATAGAATTTTTGAATACGCAAAAACACTTTCAAAGAATATAAATAATGACCATTCGAATTATCATCATTGTCGTTGTTGGTGTTGTTATTGCTCGTAGCTCAGTTTTATGCCAAAATGAGAGTCAAGGTTTCAGGACAGGACAGAACAGGACGAGTGGCAGACACAGTCCAGGCCTAAACACAGAGAGCCTGGCCAGGACGAACCATGCGATAACAATACAACAAAAGGTTTAGGCATTGGCTTTGTCTGTTGGGTTACGATATGCACACTTTACAGAAGAAGAAGAGCGACGACTGTCTGTCTTTCTGTCTATTGGCCAGAAAGGGGATGCAAAAGCTTCACCTAGCTTTGCCGTTAGTTACTTTTGCCTGATAATGCAGCTGATGACAATTGTCGTTACGGGTAGCTTAGATATGTATGCACTGAGATCAAGGATAACAACTTTACGACTGTCGACTGCGACACTTGTGGGCGGAGGAGCAGCAGCAGAAGAGCTGAAGTTAGGGGAGAACTCTTAAGCAAGGCTTAAAGGTTTAGCTCAAGATCAACAGGAAATTGCAGTAAGCTAAGCAAAAGTATAACAGTCAGGAGAATAAGTCAGTTAGGATGCATTCTGTGTAATATTACAAAAGATATACAGAAGTTTACAAAATTAAATAATTAGAAATATAAATTAAAAATGAAAACTTTAGATATTGCAACTAAAAAAAAAGTTAAATGATATTGTAAAAGAAATTTTTATATTAAAAATCAAAATGGAAAAGTATTTTGTATCATTCCTTCTTTCTCCAACTTTTCCGTTGCTCTTTTTGTTTAAGATATCGATTAAAAAGCCAACTCTAAATATCTGAAAAAGATAGAAACAAGTGACCAAAAACATCTTAAAGAAAATAAGCATCAAAATGCCCAGAGAAAAGATAAAAATTATTTTACAGACACATTTCAAGTTCTCTTAATAATTTAAGATATTGGCTTACACTGATACATAAATATTTCTTCTTTGTGCAAATTTAAAATAAAAATATGAAGCTCTAAGATTAAAACCCTAATTTTTGATCTTTCATCTAAAAAATTAAGTAACATTTTTAAATGGAGAACTCATCTGAACTGTAAGACAACTTCTTTTTGAATATTGAAAAAGTAGTCAAATTTATTTAAAACTAGTCGGCGGTGCTACAGTCGAGCGGTACTCGACTGTCGAAGACCCCGTACTTACTATGCAAAAGCAAACACTGCTTAAAGTCATGTAATATAAGTCGATACAAACATTTAATGTGTTTTAATATATATATATTTTCGCCCAAATATATTGAGGATACGTATATCAATTTACATTAAAGATATAATAAATGATTTAGTAAAGCACATCATCAAATTTAACAGATGCACAAAATAAATTGATTTAAGCATTAGAGAAAGCAAGAAAGCGATAAGAGCATTTCCCACATCTCTTAATCATAAACCAAAAAAAAATCAAATATTAACATTGAATTGATGTAACTGCAACATATATAAAATGTCAGGAAAACATTAATAAATCTTAAAAATAAAAAAGTCTGTTCAAGCCGGGATTCGAGCTCGGGACCTACATATGATCTAAAAAGTCTGCAAATATTAAAAAAAAAATTAAAAAATTTGCTCTCGCTGGGAGTTGAACCCGCGACTAATTGCTAATTTACTGGGAACTTTGCCCCTTAGGCCACCGAAGCCAACTTTACAAATGCAAAATGCAGATATGTTAAGACTACAATGATTTATTCTTTGCCAGTTATGATTTCTGCAACATCATTTTAAAATTTAATAACATTAAAAAAAACATTTGGGGATCATCTGCTAACAACTTAATTTTATTGGTCAAATAATAAATACTAACATTTTGAATTGATAAAAATGCAACACTTATATAAAATATCAACATAACACAAAAAAATTGATTTTAAAAACAAAAAAAATTTTGTCCGTGTCAGGATTTGAACCCGCGACCCCCTGACACAACTGACAATGTAAGCAAAAAACTAGGCGTCTTTACACGTTGCGCCACAGTCGCTCTTTGAAATCCACTGTCCAGTAATAGATTTCATTGTTACTGGACTGTAAGTCAAAAGTAATTAATTGTATTCATTGATTGTTGTTGTTGCTGCTAAAGTATGGCAAATAAAGGAGAATTTAGTTGTTCAATATCTTCTCTGTTTATTATCCGATCGCGATGAAATTTTCAGCACATATGGAAAGTAACAATATCTTCGTCTATGCTTAATAAGGAATGTCTATCTTTAAAATTGTCCTTATAATTAAGATTTTCTAATTTGTGGGCGTTTAAGGGGGCGTGGCCAAAATCTAAAACAAACTCGATCTGCTTACAATATAGACGCACCTACATACCAAGTTTGAAGTCTCTAGCTTTTATAGTCTCTGAGATCTAGGCGCTCTTACAGACGGACAGACGGACAGACGGACAGACGGACAGACAGACATGGCTATATCAACTCGGCTGTTGATGCTGATCAAGAATATATATACTTTATGGGGTCTGCCACGCCTCCTTCTGCCTGTTACGCACATTTTTTTTTTGTGACAAAGTTAATAGACCCCTATACTTTTTTAAAGTACGGGGTCTAAAAATATTTATGTCAAGTATTCTTGTTTCAAAAAAAAATTGATACTGCGAAGTTTATGCAATAATTTTAACAGTTTTCAAATGAAATCGCAAATCAAAAAAGACTCAAAATATTATTCTCTCGGCCCGTAGCTCAATTCTTTCACCAATATATTTATTCTCTTTATTTATTTTGCTGTGCAAATTGATAGTTGTATATGTATAAGTGACATTGCTACAATATATCGAAAATAATCAGAAATCATCGAAAACATTTAGTGCTTACGTAAATTTAAAAATATTATGATGCTAAATGCAACATGGTGAAGATGCAGCAGCAATTTTCGGCAACCACTCTGCGTCCATTTGACCAGCAAAAAATAAATCATAAATCGAGCCACAATGGGGAAAGGCCTATAGAGCAAACAATCCAATAAGGGGCCGACGGACCGAACGACCGACCAACCGACCGGTTCCACAAAGCCACCCAAATATGCATTGACAATTAAAAGGGCTCCACCCGCACCACACACACACACACAGACATAGAGGGTGGTGTGCCTATCATTATTTTCAGTTAGGCGACGGAGATGAAACCCTTTTGCATTTTGCAAACATACGCAAATTACGCATACGCCAAGTAGACAAGGGAAAGGGCAGAAGGCGGCCAGCCACACCCACAATGATATAAATTCGAAGAATTTTGGAAATGGAAAACCAACGCCATTATTGTTGTTGTTGTTGTCGTCAACGGAGCGAAGACAATATCTGAATATCTCCCCGAGTTGTTGAAGAATGAGTTTCGTTTCAAGCTAAAAGAAGACTTGTGGGCGTGGCAATATACGCATTAGATTACGCGCTGGATGATATGACTTGAAATGATATGGTTGAATGAAGTCTCATTGATGCTTTATGACTAGACTCGAGATCCCTGTCTATGCATATGGAATTTGCAAAACTATACAAAAACAAAATGTCAACTAAAACAAGAAGAGAAAAAAGATAAAAATGAATGCAGAATTGCATAAGAAATCAAATCAGAAACTGTCATAATAAAACGCATTGTTGCAATCTGCTGCTTTATTCAACAACAGTCAGAGCCAAAAGGATGCAGGACATCAGACTAGAGTACTATACGATTATATAGACAACACTCATATGTGTGGATATTTGTATATAAAACTGGTTGGGTTTTGATTTCAGGGCTCTCTATCTCGTATGTTGAACAAAACAAATTAATAGAATTGTTAAATGTGACCGGCAAAATCCAGCAGCACAGCATGCAACGTAACGTGGCAAGGCAACGACAACGGCAACGGCAACGGATTTTGTTTCCTAGTTTTCTGTTTCGCATTCTGACTGCGTGTTGCACATACACAAAAAGTGCAGACAATGCGATTAGTTGTCGTTGTTGCAGTTGCTGAAGTTATTGGCAGCATCAGGAGGATGGGTGGGGCAGTCGAAGGTGGAGGAGGCATGCAACGTTGGCAACGCACACGCAAAAACCAAATGACGAATGACATTTTATTACGGCACCCAGAGGGGACACCACGCACAGCACACAGAGACGAGAGCATACATGGAAACAGAAATATGAAGAGTTGAGAGCAGCTGGGGCAAGAGGAGCCGTAGCCGTGGCCGTTGCAGGAGCCAGAGCCTATGTGTGTGTATGCCTCGGACAGAACTCATCTTGTATGCAAACTCAAAACTCAAAAATTCGTAGACAAAAGAGTATACACCCAGGAGCAGCAGCAGGAGCAGCTACACCAACAGCAACATCAACAGCAGAAGCCGCAACAGGACCTGCAACAGGACTGACTGACTGACGGCTAATGCTCGGACGGCTGTTGATGAATTGGGCCTAGGCGAATTCTGCCAAAAGCCCCAACTTCCCAGCTTCAACTCCCTCTATCGCAGCAGACACCGAGGGCTTTGCGAGTCCAACGAGGCCCTCTAAAACTCAAACTCAAACCCAAGCGCAAGTTAAATAAATATGAGTTCAATTTTCATTTGGGCAACGTGCAAAAGGAGCACCTGACATCATCAGGATGTGGAGTGTGGAGGAGCCTGGATCTGGACCTGAACATAGGCAATAGGTACGTTGATTTTATTGGCGGTTTACTGACCTGTGTCAACGGCAACGACAACGACCAGCAACATTGCGTATACGACACGTAGCTTGGCCCAAAAATGTACTGTCAAATGCGTGAACTCATTTAAGTTTTTGTTTTTCGACGCAGGCTTTGCATATGTGTGTGTGTATATGTAGCATACTTTGTAGCGGGCACTGTGTGGCAACAATATTAGTTATTTTGTGCCGCTGTTGCAACTTTGCTTACATCACAATGCATATTTAATTGTTTTGCATTAAACGAAAAATGGGAAAAACACTTAACGAAACGTAGCTGATCTTAAAGAAATGATAGTAAAGCTTCATTGCGGCGCCATATTTCCGGTTGTCCAGCGAGAGATGCAACCATGCAAAAGAAGCTTGCCCAAAAATTGCAGCAGCAGCGTAGCAGCAGCAACAACAGCAACAAAAAACGCCAGCGAACAATTACCAAACAGCATTTCCTTGAACATATTTATTAAACCTGTCCAAGGGGAAAATGCAACAACAAGCAACACACAACAACAACGCACAAACTTCAAGTTACAACAATACAATGAAAAAAAGACAATTTCAAATGAAGTCAATTGCTACTGCAAAAATGTTTTGGCTGCCGCAACAGCATCATATGATGTTTGACTTTAGTTGCAGCAGCAGCAGCAACAACAACAGCAGCTGCAACGCGGGGGCGTAGGACAGAGGGGGGTGGGTAGAGCGGTGGGCAGCATCGCGTAAGTAAAGACATTATAGTCAGTCAGGCAGCAAAGCAATAACACAAACAGCAGCAATATTAACATCAAATGAAGACAACAATTAAAGCACAACGAAATACAGATGCTCTATGGACAACATACAGTGCGGGTCAGTTGCTTAGAAGCAGAATATTAGTCCAAGTAAATCAAAACTTTTTTAAAGAGCATTGGTATACATAAGCCCCTTAGCTACGCATGCAATCTATTCTCTTTTCCCTTTCTTTTAGTCACTTTTCATAGGAACCGAAAGGATTATAATTTAAAAAAAAAAATAAATTATAAATATAAATTAATGATTTGATGATCTGACCTAATAAAATATGATTAAGTGGTAATTTAAATTCCAGTTTTCATTATTATTTTATAGCATAAATCATAAATCTGATTCCAGAATATCACATCCAAAAATCGTTCCATTTATTGATATTATTTATTTTAATTCATAACGTCTCTTTGCATTTGCTGCTAAAATGTTGCAAAATTTGCATGCCACATTTATATGTTTGCTGGTGTATGTTATATTTCAAAGAGCAATAGAAGATATGCTCTGCTGCTGCTGCTGGCCACAGTAGCAGCATCAGCAACAGCAGCAGCAACTGCTGCAACTGCAACTGTTGCATGGTGGTTTTTGGCGGTGCACGTTTTCTCATAGTGCCGCCGACGCGTCGTGTTTCTTCGTGGGCGATGTAATGCCACCGGGTGGCACTCAGCAGACCGCAAGCAGTGCTGCTGCCCGCAGAGACAACTATTTTGGCTGCTACTGTGGCAGCTTGAGCCAACGAAGAGCTGTAGCTGTAGCTCTAGCTACTTTGCATGCTTCGTTGGGCACGTTGTTGTTGTTGCTGTTGTTGTTGTTGCAACAACTTCTTCAGCTTCAGCTGAAGACGATGCCGGTCTTTCTCTCTCTCTTTCTCTCTCTCTCTGTGTGTGTGCATTGCAGCAACTTGTTGCAGTCGCTTCGTTCGGTCCCCAGACCCAACAATTGTTCAAAATTCGAGCTACCGGTGGCCTGGCGCCTAATCTCCTCCCCCTCTGCACTGCCCCGCCCCCTAGCCGTAGCCTATGCAAAATATGTGTAATTGTTTGATATAAGTTGCAGCAAAGCGACTCAAAATGTGGCCCATTGTTTTGTGCATGATTTGTTGTTGCTGCACGTCCGTCTCTCTGTCTGTCCGTCTCTCAGTCTGTCTGCCGTCAGTATTTATTGTTTATATTTCGCATATTATGGAAAACGGCGCTGTAATTGTTTGGCATCATCATCATCTTCATCTTGTGCTTCTTCTTCTTTGGCTGCTGCAGCTACTTCGGCAACATCATATGTTGCTGTTGTACAATTTTTGTAGTTGCAACTTGCAACGTTCGCTTAATCGCTTATGTTTATTATACTTTATACTTTATAATACACGTATCTCGACATTTGCATAGCCTTTGTTCTTATGACCAATAAGTTACAGTTGTGGTTGTTGTTGCCGTAGTTGTTATGGTTGTTGTTGCTGTTGTTGTTGTTGTTGTTGCTGCTGTTACAGTCCTCTGCGTTGGCTATTTAAATTGCATTTGAGTTTCGAGCGCTTGTTTTCAATTTCAGCGACATTGACTCAACCCTTGATACGGCTTTGATTTAACTGCTCCCGGAAAATAAATCGAAAAAATTACAAAAAATTAAAAACAACAAAATATGTTAGGGGTTGTTTTTAATGGAAAAATTTCGCCCTTAAAAGCTTAAGGGGATTTTTTTTAAATAATAAATTAGAAAATATAAAAAATATGTTTTCTAAAAACATTTTTTGAGTATACATATATTTTCTAATTTATTTTTGTGTTTTACATATTTTTTAAAACAGACAGTTATCTTATAAGTTATCTTCTTATCTTAATCACGCGTTTCAAAAAATTTAAACAGCAAACTAAATTTATTTTTTATATTATTTTTTCCACAGAATTTCCAGCAACCCTGTCATAATTAAATGTCTGCATATATATGTATATCTGTCTATACATATTTATATATTTTTTTTTTCTAACGCGACAATATTAATTTATGTGCTTTTGAAATGGCGTAGTATATATTCCTTCTAGTTGTGTTCATTTTCATTTGATTTATTTTTAATGTTTTGTCAAAGCTTTTTGACATCTACTTCTCACACTCTCTCTCAACCATTCTCCCTCTCTCTCACTCTACAATTCTTTCTCTCTCTGCTTCATTCTCTTAGCTTGTTCAGGCAAATGGATGCGGACTCGTTGCCCTTTTGCAAGGCGCCAACAAATCAAACACAAAAACGCATGCAACACACACCCTACACCTTAACCTCCCCCTTCAACACACACTCACACACACACAGATGACAGTCTAACATGTGCAGCTCACACTCCCTCTCACTTTTTTTTGGCACATGTAGAAAATCAACTAAAAATTCGCGAATTTTTAGCAGCGCTGCCGCTGTCGCTGCCGCTGGACAACAACTTCTATGGCAATCCACGTTGCTCACTCCGCTCATTTAATTTTTTAACATTTTGCATATTATTTTGTTTGAAACGCAGTGGCAGTGGGGCGACC
Organism: Drosophila subquinaria; assembly: GCA_037043405.1. Lineage (NCBI taxonomy): Eukaryota > Metazoa > Arthropoda > Insecta > Diptera > Drosophilidae > Drosophila > Drosophila subquinaria. The sequence continues at coordinate 125,925 of JBAMBL010000329.1, read as the reverse complement.
CTCCCACACACTCCCCCCCAATTGCCCCTTACTCTGTGTGTCAAACATGCCATTTATATGCGAGGCTGTTGCAATGCCTTGTTACGTTGCCGCGTCTCTCCGTTTTGGCAGTTGCAAGCTGGAAGGGGGGAAGGAGGAAAGGGGGGCAAGGATTTCAGAAAACATTTGCCAAAAAATTTTTTATCAAAGCCTTTAGCTTCAGCAGAACACCGAGAAGAGGCAACAGCAACAACAGCAACAACAGCAGCGACAGGCAACGCATTGTACGTGGTCTGATGTCCGGGAAATTTGAAACTCAATAGACAAAAAACAATTGCAAAAAGTCGACAAGCAATAGAAAAAGAAAATACATATACATATGCACACACAACACACACACACACACATACATATTTTTGTGTATTTTTTCGCTTAGATATTCGCTTGATTTTTACTGCACTCAGCTTGAAGCCGCTTTGTAGAGATACAGAGAGAAAGAGAGAGAGAAAGAGAGAGGGCGTTCTCATCCTTTTCGTTCTGCTGCTGCTGCTGCTGCTGTTTCTGTCTGCAATTTTAGTGTGTTTTATTTTTATTTTTTATTTTCTCTTCCTTTTTTTTGGGCGCGTTACTTTTGCCTGTCGATTTTTCGATGCGTCGCATTGCGTCGTTGTGGGTGGTGGCATGTGGCATGTGGCAAGAGGCATCTGCTGGTTGCAAAACTCAACCAATAAAACTAAGCAAAAAACGCATTTAGTCTAAGGGCTCTGTCATGTGAGGCAGAGCCGATAGGGCCTCAGCCACTTGGCAGCGAGTCCTTTGAGTCAACAGTTCTGCCCAAAAAAAACTAGGCGAAAAATCTACAGTCGAGTCAGCTCGATTGCCAGAGATCCTGTACTTATTCAGGAAATAGTTTGCTATTTTGTAATAAAAATTAAAATTAAGAGCCATATTTTATAATAATTATATTTCATTTTTAAAGTAAAACTAATCAATGGGAGCTAAATTTAACTTTTATACGAAAAACTGAAAACTAAACTGAAAATTTTGCCAATGAAAAATATTGCTGTGGTTTCTCATTCATCCAGTTAATATCCAAGTTTGTTATCAGATTGGACATATGAATATGTCTAAATTATAAAAGAAAGGAAATATTGAAATCTACACACCAATTTTGGTGCCTCTAGCTCTTATAAACTCTGAGTTGTAGATATTCCTTCAGGCAAACTTCATCGACTCTTTGTACACTCGAAGTACAGGGCCTTAAAAAAGAGAAGAAATGTTTTTAGCGAAATGGCAATCCTTTTGGCCAGGCAATTTGTTGCAACGGCCCGAAAAGTGTTGCAGATACTTTGAGTGCAAAAGTTGCAACTGACTGAAATGGGCTTGGTAATGGATCCATCTGCTTGGCATTAGCATTAGCATTAACAATAACATTAGCATGAACATCTTCTGGCAACAAGCTATAATTCAACTGTTGTTAATATTGCTGCTGATGCTGTCAGTATTTTTGTGGCAAGTTGCAGGCGTATAAAATTAGTTGTTGTCGTTGCTGCTGTTGACTATTTTTGTGGCTTGCCACATTTGAATGCCAAACAGTCATTGTTTATTTGTTTAGTTTAAAATTTGCCAAGTACACAGAGACACCCACACACTCACATACTAAACTAGCAGCTGCAACATTGGGGAGGAGGGGGGCATGTGGCACGTTGTGGGGGCATCATCAACATCAGTGTTATTTGACCTAATCAGCCGTCGACTGTGCGCTAATTAATTGCTTGTTGCAGCTTCTATTGCTGTTGTTGTGGCCAACAATTAAAGCCAAAAACGACAGTAGCAGCAACACAACAACACACACACATACACCCACACACACACACCCATACACTGGTAGAAAAAAGCACAGCAAGAACAGTTTAATGACTAACTGAAATGCAAATAAAACGTTTCAACAACAACACAATAACAATAACAACTGCCAATTGCAACTGCAACAGCAATAACAACAACAACAACAATGCGCTTGAGTGATAAAGTTACCAAATGCGCTATCAATTACACGTCAATTTTTGTCCATTGATGCTATAAAACACAGAGAAAAGGAGAAAGAGAAAAATGGAGGGCAATTGCAGTTGTCCCGACACCCACCTGCAACACATCCTATATTGACACGTGCAACATGCTGTTAACACCATAACAACAGCCAACAATAATAGCTGCATGTGTTGTGTACCAGTGTGTGTGTGTCTGTGTGTTTGTGTGGGTGACAGCAACACTTTCGCTTTCAAACGCATTTCGCGTGAATTGCAAAAACACGAAAAAAAAGCGTGTTGCACTCGACTATATGTGTATGTGTGTGTGTGGCAGAGGGGTGTGGGGTGGAATGTGTGTGTGCTTGTGTGTGTGTGGCGCTGCAGCAAAACGCACTGTTGCTTGCAATAGCAGCAGCCAGCCACAGCAACAACTACAACAAGCGGCAGCCGCATGACAGCAGCAACACTTTTTATGCTCTTTTGTGTTGCTGCTGCTGCTGTGATTTTGTACATGTGTGTGTAGTAGTAGAAGTAGTAGTGTGAGTGTGTACACATTAGCGTGTGTGTATTTGTGCGTTGATGTATGAACTTTTTCACACACAATTTGCGCTGCAGCGCTGTCAGCAGCATACAATTGCAGCAGCAGCAGCAACAACAACAACAACAAATGCAGTTGTTGCTGTTGGTTTTTTGCTGGCTTTTGTAGTGACATTTAATAGCTACAAACAGCAGCTAATAGTTGTCACGTGCGGCAAATTTTCATTCATAAAATAGCAAACTGCAACATGTTGCCGATCTGCCTTTAACAACAACAACAGCAGCAAGCGCATCTGACAGCTGCAACTATGAATTTTGGTAAATGCAAAAACTGTTACTGCTGCAACAGGTGCCACATGTGACAAAAATCCACAAAAAATATAAAACAAAAAATATATATTCAAAAAAAGATGAAATTCAAACGCGGCATGCAACAACAGCCAAGGGCGTTTCACTTAGGTGTCATGGTTATTGTTGCTGTTGCTGTTGCTGTTGTCCATTGGCCAAATTGCAGCTGCATTGTTTGGGGGTTTGGTCTGTGGGGTTCAACAACCACGTTGCAACCATTTGCTGGCATTATGATTTTTCAATTCCATAAAAATAACTCACAACAACAACAAATGTGCTTGTGTGTGTTTGGCAACAGATTGTACTAAAAATAAAAATAAAGATTAAACGCTTTTTTATTTACTGCTTAATTGGGTATAAAGGGATTGCATTGCTATAAATCAGCGTGCTGTGGTTAAAAAGTTGCACATTTTTTTTATATATTTACTCATAATAAAAAGCTGATAACCTGTATTTGAATACAAGTCTAAATATTTTAATACTAGCAGTGACTTCTGTTAGTTACAAAGTATTTTAGTTGTTGCGGTTATCAGTTACAAAACAATTGCGAGAGTTACTTAACTTAAATTAATGCATATTAAAATGTGAGTCAGCTAACTTAATAGCAGATAGAGTAACTACACAAAGTAATATTAACAAGTCGCTGAGAATAGAGAGTTAAATGATTTAGATGTTTAGGAACATATGTATATTGATATTTTAGATAATCAACATTTAAATCAGATATAAACAATCAAATGAACAGGATTCAGATGCAGAATTTCGAGGTAGAAATATCATTAAATTCCGCATGGAAATTGGTTAAGTTTTGACAAAGTTAAGAGCTCGAAATATTTGAGAAAAACTCTAAGGGGTAAGTGTGCAATAAATCGAAAATTTTCGAAAAAAAATTAAATTTTCTCAATGAACAAGAATCAGATGCAATATGAATTAAGAGACCAAACTATACAGGTATGCCACTGAAATCTCTTCCACTTGAATTTCACGTCAATTTCATTTCTCCGTGCCACAGTCCAATCACCTGAACAATTTTGGGTGAAACGAAATCATCACTCAATCCACTGGCGTCTGATGCCATGAGAATGTCACATTTTTTGTCCGAATTTTAGAATTTAGAGATGTCGAGTAACTTTTATTGTTGGCCGCGCCAAGAACTTTTAAATTTATTTAAGCTACACAATATCAATTATTATATAAATAAATTAAATAATATTAATTAAAGAAGAAATTAAATAAAATCATTCTATTCTGCAATGATAAACTTAAAAAAGTTGCTAAACAAGCCCTTGGGAAATTTAATCTGAGAAGGGGCCAATCCTAGCAGCCTAGTTTGAAAAGATTGGTGAACATGCTAAAAACTATAAATTACTCGAAGTTCTGTGGCACGGAGAAATTTTCGAAGTGGAATTGCTTTTCTCTGAATTCGATTTCACTTGTGATTTCTGAAGCACGCCTGATAAATAATTTTTCATTACGCTTAAAAATTGGTAAATAAACACAACTCAAATGGAAAATTAACCTATAGGCCATATCTTGGCATTCCGCTTGAAAATCAAATCTGTCTTGGCAAATTTATGAGCTTTGGAAGTTGGTCATAATTATTGACTTGGCAAATTTACCAGTAAAATTTTTTTTAATTTCAACATGATTTTTAAGAAAATAAATCAATTGTCTCGGAATCATGTTGACACAAGCTGTTTATTAAAAGCCAAAACTTTTAATTTAATATTTTGAATTTTGCTTAAAAGTCGATTTAGATTAAAAAATTCTTTGTACAAAATTAATTAAATTTGAATGCAGAATTTAGTGGTCAAAACCATGATCATACCCCTTGGTAATCGGAAAAGTATATTAAACCAGAATTAAGCATAATCAAAACCGCTCTCAAATTAACAATAATGTTATGTCATGGTATTTTTAATCTCAACACACTCGATGATCTGCCAATTAAATCTGCATTAAAATGAAGTGTGTTTTTGCTGTATGTTGCATGGTACATAGAAAAAGTGTGGCATGCTGCAATCTGAATCCTCATGCCAGGACATTTACCCATAAAAATCTCATCACAAAAGCCACAATTTGCGGTCAATTGGGTTTGCCTGTTGCCGCAACAATCAACACAACACACACACACACACAAACATACACTTTGCGGCACAATGTTGCACATGCAACAAAAATGCATCAACGCATCGAAGCAAATGGCCATCAAGGCACAGCACGGCCTAAACTGTCCCACCCCCACCGTGGGTTCGTTGGCTTGCCACAAAACTCGTTGATGTTGCCACATTTTTGCATTTTTGGATTTCCCCTTGCTTTTTTTACGCTGCATTTTCACACTTCAACGGTGCCACCTCCATCAGCAAGGCGACAGGCCGTTGCATAAAAAGTGCAACAATTCAAATGACCAACGGGACCAACAGGCAGGGGCAGGCGGTGGAGGCGGGGAAGGCGGGGCAGGCGTGTCCGGCAGCCTATTGCAAAAATTCATGCAAAAATCGGAGCGCGCGCGTGCAAAAGTCAAAAACGAAACGTGGGAAAAAAACGCAACATCAACCGCAAACAAGCGGCCAATGTGGTGGCAAGGGGGAGGGGAGGCTGTGGGTCAAGTGCAGCGTCGATTGAAATCCCTAATAATCGCGCTGAATGCACTTGCCCAACTGCAGAGCACAAACAAAAAACAAAAAACGAGAAGCCCCCAAAACGAGTCGGGAAAAAATGCAAAAATGCGCAACGAAGCGCAGTCAAAAAGTGGACAGGGCTAAAGAGTTATAGAGGGAGGGAGGGAGAGAGGGGAAAAGGGTGTGGAAGTTGGGGGAAAAATGGGGAATCCAGAGCTGAAACTGAATTGCAACAGCAGCAGCAGCAACAGCAACAACACGGACAGCGAGAGCTCAATGCAATGATTGACCTTCAGTGATTTTTTTTTTAGGTGGTGGGTGAAAAGAAGGCTGAAAGGTAGGGTGGTAGTCAGGCAGGTAGTTAGGGAAATAGGGAGCATGTCCTGCCAGCCAGGACATTGATATGCAGCGTGCGGATAATCGCGACCAGTGCAATCAAAGTGCAATGCCAGCGACAAAAAGTGGTGCAGGGTGGTGCGAGTGGGGTGGGGTTTTCACTGCTTTTGGCCGATTTTTCCGCCTGTTCTTCTCCTTTTTTTTGTGTGAGTTTTGTCAGATTGTGCGCCAACTGTTGCACGCAATGCGAGGCAGACACACACAGGTTGCAAGCTGCAGTCGCGAATAAAAAGAGCGGGAGGAGTTGGTGGAGTTGGTTGTTGCAACAGCATAATTCGTGTGTGTGTGGCAGACTGAGTTGCCTGCCTCCCCCCCCAAAAAACGCACAGGCCGCACACAGTTGCTGGCAGATGACCTTGACGCGTGTGCTGCATGTTGAACAATCGAATCGGTGGCAGTTGCATCATTATCATGTGCGCCACTTTTTGCGATCTGTTTCCTTTTTTTTTTTGGCTGCACTCTGTTAGCTTGCAACACACACACACACACATTGGGAGGCTGTTGCTGCCACAGCGCTTTTTTCGCCGTCATTGACAACCAGCAACAACAGCAACAACAACAGCAACATTGTGGCATTGCGTGCGTGGCCCATTAAACAAACGCCGCATGCCGTCAATGGCGTCCTGTGCAACATTTTTTTTCGCTGCCTCTTTTTCGCAGCTGTTGCAACGCATCGCATCGCAACGCGACGCGACGTCACATGCAACGCGCAGTTTCATTCATGCCACTTGGTGCATGTGTGTGTGTGTGTGTGTAAAAGTGTGTGTGCCGGCAAATTCATTCAGTTTTCAGCTTTCAGATTCGGTGCATGTTTCAGTGGCTCATTCACTCATTCACTTGCAACGTTATGCAGGCTGCAACATGGGGCATGAGGCTTTCAGCCGCTTATCAATTCAGTTTACTGCACTTTTTTTGTGCGCTTTGAATTTGTATGTGAAATGTAGCACACGAATTGTAACTGTGCTTATCAGCATACAAAACAATATGCCGACGACAGTTGCAACATTGCAAAAATAAAAGAACAACTGCAACAATTGAAACGCGGATGCAACAAATGGTCGATAAATTCAAATTCAATGTCAAAGAACTCAAATAATTGTATGTGAATTCTATGCAAATTTTTTATAAAATAAAAAATATTTTTAAAATATTTGTTAATTTGTATACTACATTGTACTATTTTTGCATAGAAGTTATTGAACTAGTTTAAATCTAATATTATAGCAAAAACTAAAAAATGTTGAAGGCAAGTATTGATAACAATGCAATGATAGTTTTTATGTAATTACAGGGTATCTTTGTTAAAAAAGTTTAGCAATATAAATAATATTTTAACTTCAACTATATAATTGATATCAGAGACTAAAGAGAAGCGGTTATACTAGATCAAACACATTTTGTAATGTATCTGTAGTCCATTCAACTCACAAATAAAAAGTTTAGTTCATATGCTACCCATTTTGATATAAAAATCTAAAGATATAGTGCCTATAAAAATTTGTATTATATCAAATATAGTTTTGCAATTATTTACAGAGTACTTTAAGTCGTGTTAACTCACAAATAAATATTTAGTTACTTTAAATCTAAATCAAAATATATTTGACTCTCAAATTTTCTACTAATTCTTTGACTTGTGTCAGGGCCTACCCCAGATTGCTGCAAGGAATACCCTTACTCTATTCTATGCCAAAAACAACAAAAGCCACTTAACTTCAAAGAAAATGCACTAATTTCCACCCGTATCACTCTCTCTCTCTCTATCTCTCTCTCTTTATCACCCACAAACCTTCCCTTAGATTATTTGCTCGCTTATCATAATCGCGCTTTGTGACACAACCTCTTCCACTATTTCTTTTGCAATTATAAACAATTCCTTGAATCTAAATCAACCCCGTGTTGTTTTTATCCCTTCACAATTTTCTTTCTTTTTATTTTCCCTGTCCCCATTATCTTTACCTTTAACCACATACAGCGAAATGCACACGAAAAGATACGAAAAGACATTCTCAGCTCATTCAAAGATTTGTCTTCGTTTGTTCTCTTTAGAGTACGCTGACAGTGGGTATTATAATTTTATGGCACTGTGTGTAACGTATGAAGTATGTTGTGACATTCTTCATTTATTATATATGTTCTTGATCAGGGTGAAAAGTTTATTTTATATAGCCATTTCCATCTTTTTCCGTGCTAATAAATAGCTTCCAATTTGAAGCTACCTTTATAAAATCTGGATACAGGTACATCTATAGTATGAAGATTTTTTGAGAATTGTAATTTGATGTTGTCTTGAAGATCGTGAACAAGTTTTCCTGAAATCGATGCACTATTTGTTGGTCAAAAATTGAATTTAGTGCTCGGTAAGAAAATTCGACGTTCGTCTTGCCAAAAATTGCCTTTCATTGTTTTGTTTTTTTCTATTTTCCTTTTTTTTAATATTTTGCTGTCATTGTGAATGTTTTAATTAGTCTGCGGCAGGCTGCAGAATTTGTGTTATTGTTGGCTTTGTTGCAATACCTTGACGATTTCAATCAGAGTTGCAGCTTGCCGCCTACCCCGCAGCATCTTTGCCACATTCAGCAACATTTCTTATAATAAATATATGTGGGAATTGTTTGGTTTTTCCAGGCTTAAAGTGTTTTTCGTTAAAGATTCAGTGTCACCATATGCTGCAACTGACCAAAGAGACAACTAGCAACAACAGACGTTCAACTTGCGACGTGCAACAACAACGGGAACAACAGCAAAACAGCGACAGTTGCTGTCGATGTTGTTAGAATAGAAAAAAAAACAACATTGAATGTTATTTGCCTGCGTCTGCACTTGACGGGGCGTGGCATGTGGCATGTGTGTGTTGTGGGAAGGGTGAGAAGTGAGGCAGGCATGTTGCGGAGGCGTTCATTTGTATATAAATGCAAAGAAGCGACAATGTGCAAGTGGCAACGGAAGCGGGGGGCAAACGCAATGCAATCAAATGGCGCAAAATTTACAAAAACTGCACACAAACACACGCACACACATACATGCAGCTAGTGAAAGGACACATGCGGCACATGCAGCCCGGCCAGACTGGCAGGCACAGGCAACTTGCAACGCACGCGAAAATCTTTTGCCAGGGGGCAAAAGCTCTGGACATTGAAACATAGAAACGGACAGAGACCATGTGTGTGTGAGTGTGTGTGTGTGTGTGTGTGTGTGGACTTTAGCCTATTGCGTCGAGTACAGTTGCGTCGTCTAAGCCAACAGCCGTGGCAGTGGCACTGGCAGGACCTTCTCGTGCCACAGAGTGAGGCAGAGGCAGAGGCAGGCACCAAAAGAGAGAGAGGGAGTGAGAGAGAGAGTCACTCTGCATTTGCCGCGTTCGTTTTGCCGCGTTAACTGTCCATCAATGCGGGCCCGGGGGCCAACTCGCCGCAATGTTGCCCCTGCCCCCCGTGCCACATGTGCCTGCCCCATGTGCCTCTGCCCCTCCGTCCGTCCCTGTACCCCTTGCTCTTATTGCTTGTTGCTGCTCCTGTCTATCTGTTTGTCTGCCATGTGTAGCACCCCTCTACCTGCCCCCTGCCCCCAACCCCCTGCCCCCTGTCATCTTTTGGCGTGTTCAATCGTTAGCTCCAGAGTTTGCTCCAGCCAGCGGCATCGTTAGCATCGCTGCCTCCGCCATCTGAGCTCGTGTGGAGTCCTCCTGGAGTCATGGAGTCCTGTAGTCCTGCATTCGAACTTCGTTTAGATTTGTACAAACTGCTGCAACATTCACCCCCAAAACAAAAAGCGACGTTGCGACGTTGTCCACGTTAAGCCCATTTTCATTGCAGGTTCCCCTTTTTGCTCTGCACTCCCCCAAACCCCTTCCCTCTCACACACACACCAACACACATATCTCTCTCCAACTTCAACTCCCTCTACCTCTCTCTCTCTCTCTCTCCCTCTGCTCGTTTGGTTTCGTTTTATTGCGCTAGGCATTTTTGCATATTTGAGGCATCATCGCTCATCGCTTTTGTGCGCGTAAGCTAACTTTAGATGTCGGCCGGACTCTCGATGCTGTGTGTGGCAACAGCCCAACCCCCAACTCCCAACCCCCAACCCCCAACCCATGCCACAACCCCCTTCATGTGGACTTCTAAGCTGCAGTCGTCGTCGTCGCCGTCGTTTGTTGCATTCTTCTATTTGGCGTTTTAATATGCGCTATTTTTTCTCGCTTCCTCCCCCTTACTCCGCTTCGCTCTCTTCGGCCAAGCAGATGCCTCTACTTGTGTACAGTTTGGTCACCTTCACACACACACACACTGTCACACACAGACTGCAACCGTTTTATTTGTTTGTTTGCTTGTTCGTTCAGTCATGTGTGCCACAAGCCTCTAAAACCCAGGCAACACCCTGTATGCCACCCTCTCACCCCCTCTTATTCCCCTTTACCCCCTCTCTCTTTCTTCTTTTCGTTGTCTGTTTGCCCCTTTGCCTCTGTCGTTTGCTCAAATGTATTCGCGTCTTTGCCTCCTCAACATCTGATCCCCTCCTGGATCCCCCCCCTTAACCCACCCCACCCCTGATCGTCAGCGACGTCAGCGTCGTCAACCAGCGACTGTCGCCTTGTCGCACAGCCTTTCGTCGCATTTTGGACTCAACATTCACATCCACATTCACATCCACAATGTCCAATGTCCATATCCGCGTCATCGTTTTCCTCCTCCTTCTCCTCCTCGTCGTCGTCGTCGTCGTCAACAGTTAAATACATAAATTTTCGTATAAACGCGTTTTGAGTTTCACGACCTCCACCCGAAAATGCGATTTTCGTTTGTTTCCGACTCCACATTTCTCTACAATTGCGTTTGCCACAACAACAACAAAAACAGCAACATTAGAACCAACAATTGCAACAAAGTGCGTAGGGTGCTCTAAATGTTTGTGTGTGTGTGTGTGTGTGTGTGTGTGTGTGTGTGTCCTGAATTTCTAGTGTGGCAACAAATTTGTTGCAACTGCAGGCTTATGCACAGTGCAACAATAGCAGGGCAGTAAAGGATTGGGAATATTTTAATAAATTTAATTATAAATTAGATAAAGAGTTAATTGAATATATTCCAAAATATATTTCTTATACATACATATAGAGGAATTATAAATACGTTAGTTGCTTCAGCAAACGTTGAAAAAATGCATATAAAATTTGTGCATAAGTCCCACAGTTCCCAAATAAACAGAAGAAAAGCAATTTCTAACAAAGTATTCATTTTTCTGAAGATTTCATAATATACGCATAATAGACACTTAAGTTATTCGGAAAATAAAAGACCTAAAAAAAACAGGATTCTAAAAACAAGGTATAAAATATTTTATTTTTAATATTCGACATGTTAAAGAAGAAAAAAAAACATAATACAATCAAAAATTGTACTTTCTTTTTTGGAGCTTTTGGTTAACCATTCATTTTTAACACAAAAATTCAGAATATTAAGATTTTTGTTTCAAAATTAACATCTTTCGTATAAGAAGAAGTTTTATATCACTGTTAAATTAATTTAAAATCTGCTATGAAAGTCAGAAGAATATTTCAATGCATTTGGCATTAAAAAATTTTTTTTCTAGATTTATCTAATAATTTCATAATAATTTTAAAATTTTAAAAAAAGTTACAAAAGATATTAGAAATTAGATACCTGTCAATTGATATATAGAACATTCTAAAATGATTATTCTTTCTCATCTAAGTATATTGTTTATTATCAATTAATTACTAAACATTTTTTTTTTAAATGCTGGGCATTTTTAAGATCAAATTTCAAATACAGATATGTTTTTTAAAATTAAAATAATTTACTTTAAGGTTTTTCTATTGCCATTTATTATGTTAGTAAATAAAAATCTCCGGAGTATCTGCTAGTCGATCAAAGAAGCCATTATTTGATTTAGCTACAGCAAAGATTCATCCATTAAGAATTTAGCTGCGATCACTTTCAAGTTAACTATATAGCAATTCAACTGAATACTGAACAATAAAAATGTTTATTTAAAATAAACAATTTGTAGTTTTGCAAATTGTTTTTGTCGTTAAATTTGTCATTTCGGCGAAATAAATAAACAGCTGCTGCTGCGGCTGCAGAAAATGTTTGCCAAAAATTCTGTGTAGTATAAAAGCGAATTAATAATAATATCCATGCAATGATCATTCGCTTGGCACAATTAAATTTAATTCATGCACGTTTTGCCTTTTTCGCTTGTGAGCGTAAGCATTTATTATAATTTGGTCTGAGCCGCCATTTGCTAGTCGCAGAATTTGTGCATAATTTATGACTGGCTGAGACTCAAAGTGAGGCTAAAACCGAGGCTGAGACGGAGACTGAGCCAGCTGAAGCAGAAGCAGAAGCAACAGAAGCAGTCATGTTCTCTCTGTCTCTGTCGCTCAACTGCGCTCAGACATGCCAACGAGTTGTCGTCTGTCTCGCTTGCACGCGAATGAGCAAGTTTGTTGCTGCGCTTTTATATTTTTGCTAGATTTGTATTTCTTTATTTTATGCATATTATAGCAAAAACAATAATCAAAATATACACACACACATACACTTACAACTACAACTCACACATACACACATACAGTGACCAGTCTCCAGTGACAGCCCCACAGCGGGAACTCAGTGTGGGCAGTTCCAAAGGCAGCGCACGAAGCATACGAACGAGCGAGAGAAAAAAGCAAAGCAACAACAAGACAAGGCAAGGCAAAAAAAACACAACTGCAGGTGCAACATTGTGCCAACACCCCTTCCCCCACCCTGCACGTGTGCAGTGTCTAGTGCTCGTGTTTGTCTTTGGCAAAAGGCATTTTCAACTCGCATACGGCCAAGCGCAAAGAGAAGTACAAGGAGAGCGCACAGCAAGCATGCGTCTCTTAAAAGCAAAAGAGCGCACACACAGCAGCGTCAAAGATTGCGGCGAATTGAGTCTGAGAGCGCTGCCCGCAACGAACTCACTGCAGCTGAGCACAATATTGAGCAACTGGACAGATTGCCAGCTTGAGAGCAGCAATAGCAGCGGCAGCAGCAGCAGCAGCAGAAAACACACAAACGGAACTAATTAATGAACAATCTTTTCGCTGCCGACGCATCGTTGCTGCGCTGCTTTGACGCTGCTGTTGCCGTTGAGTTTTTTCTTATGCTTGTCAAAAGTGATGAGAGCGCAGACCAAGAGAGCGTGTGTGCAAGAGAAAGAGGTAGAGAGAGAGGGTCGATTGATAAGACAACTGATAGCAGGCAATTATATGCAGATCATTTCTTATTATTATAAATTAAATAATTATTTATAGTAAATTATTGAAATCCTGTTGGGTTTCCCTCTTTACCCAAGAAGTCAACTGCAAACTGCATTTCTACACACACACACAAACATATACTCACACACTTGCATATTCCCTATCTATTGGGTGCCTTGCACGCATTGCCGAAATTGCAATACGTTATCTCATCTCTGCTCCTTTGAGCTGCTGCCAACAACAGCAACAACATCAGAGCGGCGGCAGCATCAGCAGCGGCTTTTTTTGGGGGTTGCACACATGCGGCGGTCGTGTGTGTGGGAGAGCGCCAAAACTACGACGCCAACGATGTCGATGACGATGTCGTCGACGACGTCGTCGTTTGTTTCGCGAGCGAGCGAGCGAACTTCGCATTCGTTTCGTTTTCGTTTTGCCGAGTAAAGGAATTTTGTACGTTGCCGGCATTTGAATGCGGCTGCTGTTGTTGTTGTTGCTGCTGTTGTTGCTGCTGCTTCTACTGCTTTCGCTGCTGCTGCGACTGATGTTGCTGCTACTGCTCTCCGCACTATTTTTGAAGGCAGCGCGCGCGTCGCTGCTGCGTCTGCTCCTTTGCCTTGAAATGCAACTGCAATTGCGAGCAGCGACGTCGACAGCGAACTATTTACGACTTGGATATCGCGGCAGACGCCGACGCCACCGCGACGTCGACTCAGCGAATTCGCATTCGCAACTCTCGCGGCAAGCTACAACAACAGCAGAAGCAGCGCCTCTGCCACGGCTACACACAGTTTTCCACAATGCCGCCGCCACCGTCGTCGTTACCGTTGTCGTTGTCGTCGTCGTAGCCCCAATCGACGTCGTCGCCGTCACCGTCGTCGTCGCCATCGTCATCGCCATCGTAGTCTGCCTCACTGTGTGTTAAGTTTGTTTTGAGTTTTTCCGTATCAAAATGTGCAAAACGTTTTCAGTCTAATTCAGACACTCGTGCTGAAAAGACTTTTGGGGCACGTTCTGTTGCCAATAAACGAGACATACTCTACACACGACTAAAAGGCACTCACGAGTTGCCAACTAACAAAAACATCAACAACTGAACTTTTCGGCCAATTGTCATTTTTCGACTGCATTTTCATTTTGAAAGGCCAGCTACGTAGTGCGCGTAACGTAACGGAATAGAGACACATACATGTAATTACATACGCACACACACACACACACACGCATACTCGCACACTCACGTGTGTTATTGTTGTTGTTTACTCAACATTAATTACAACGCGTATTTTTGAATACGCGACTTTTAACGTGAGCGAATAAAAAACGCGTCGTCGACTACGTAAAACTTAATTGTGTTCAGCTACACACACACACACACACTCACATATACAGTCACCTGTCACACACACATGCAAACTTAAGATTTATTTGCAGTTGTTTCAATTTTCGATTTGCGAATACAAATGAAACGTTTTAAACTCTTACGCTCCGATCAATAAACATTTTGTGCGCTCTTTAAGTGCTCTCTTACAAACAAAATGGCGTCAACGGAGACGCCAACGCGTCAAGGCGGCAGCAACAGCAGCAGCGGCAGCATCGATCGCAGCAGCAGCAGCATCGCAGCCGCTGAGCAAACGGAGAGCGAAACCAACGCAGCCACCGAGCAGGCGCAAGCGGCGCAGCGACAGCGCAGCGGCGGTACGCCAACGTTACAGGATAAAGAGAAGGCCGTTACCCCGCCTCCAACATCGACGGGATCACCAACGGGATCACCGAATAACGCTGCCACCGCGGGCAGCTCTTCGCCCGGCTCCAACTCAACGACGACGCAGCAGCAGCAGCAGCAGAATTCGCTGCCGCAGCAATTCTGCCTGCGTTGGAATAATTATCAAAGCAATCTGACGACGATCTTCGATCAGCTGCTGCAAAACGAATCCTTTGTGGACGTGACGCTCGCCTGCGACGGACGATCGATGAAGGCCCACAAAATGGTCCTCTCCGCCTGCTCCCCCTATTTCCAGACGCTGCTCGCCGAGACGCCCTGCCAGCATCCCATTGTCATCATGCGGGACGTCAATTGGTGCGACCTCAAGGCGATTGTGGAGTTCATGTATCGCGGCGAGATCAATGTCAGCCAGGATCAGATTGGGCCGCTGCTGCGCATCGCGGAGATGCTCAAGGTTCGCGGCTTGGCGGATGTCACCCACATGGAGGAGGTCAATTCCGTGGCAGCGGCCGCAGCTGCGGCAGCGGCAGAGGAAGCTGCCTCCTCGTCGTCACCCGCCGCACAGGTTTCACCCAAGACAGCGTCTGATCGCGAGGCCGAGGAGCTTTTGGCCTTCATGCAGCCGGAGAAGAAGCTGCGCAGCGATTGGGACTGCGGCGAATTGCGTCTGTCGCCGCTGGAGCGTCAGCAGCAGAGCCGCAATGTGCGCAAGCGTCGCTGGCCCTCGGCCGATACGATTTTCAATCCGCCCGCAAGTCCATTGAGCAGTCTCATTGCCGCCGAGCGGCTGGAGCAGGAGCAAAAGGAGCGTGAGCGCGAACGCGAGAGAGAGCGACAGCGCGATTGCTCGATCATGACGCCGCCGCCAAAGTCGCTGGCGCTGCCGCTGCCCCTGGTCAGCAGCGGCAGCGGCACACCGCGGCGTCTGACGCCCTCGGCCGCTGCGCTGGAGACGGCGCTGCATGGCCTGGAAATGCCCTCGCCCGCGACAACGCCAGCACCGATGCCGGCAGCGGCAGCAGCAGCGGGTCGCTGTCCACGCGCTCTCACACAATCGCTAGCGAGTCCTCAGCAGCAGCTACAGCAGCAGCAGCAACAACAGCAGCAGCAGGCAGCGGTGCATCATTTGCATCACTTGCAACAGCAGCAACAACAACAACAACAACATCAGGCGCATCACTCGTTGGGGCATGCAACGTCTTCTTCCAGTTCCGGCTCTTCCGTTCATCCGGCTGCCGAGTCGCGTTTTCCCCTCGGCTCCGCTGCGGCCATGGCCGCGGCTGCGATGGAGCTGAGCGTCGCTGCTGCTGCGGCAGAGCCGCGACTGCCGCCACCTCCGCACCATCATACGGGACCCTCAACGTCCACATCGCTGGCCGATGACTTGGAGATCAAGCCGGGCATTGCGGAGATGATACGCGAGGAGGAGCGGGTGAGTACTCACACACACACTCTCTCTCTCTTTTTTTATGCACTTGTATTGGTTTTCATTCACGATTTTCTGTGTAGAGCGATCACTGAACGCTCTCTTTCTCTTAAGCAGCAGCAGCAGCGCTGCCAACTGCGCTGCTTGCTGCGCTGGCTCTCTCTCTCACGCTCTCAGTTTGGTTTACGCTCACGCGTCAACCATCTTGAGTTTGTCGTTGTTTTGTTTTGATTTACGTTTTGCGCGCGATCGTTTTGCGATCTTCATTTTGTTTCGACTTCGGCATTGACTTTGCTGCTGATGTTGCTGCCACTTTTGCCGACGGCATTTCGTGTACGTGACGTCATAATAGGCTTTGCTTAGCGCTTGTCATCATCAGCAGCAGCAACAGCAACAGCAGCAGCGCCGTCAGCGTCAACGGCAGCAGCAACTGTGGAACCCGTGGAATGTTGTTGGACTGCGCTCATGATTGACAGCATTCACGTGCTTCACGTCGTCGTCGTTGTCGTTGATGGCGTCACAGTTGATGTTGTTGTTGTTTCTGTTGCTGCTGTTGTTTCCCATTGTTGTCCGCGTGTCTCGTGTCGTTGCTCCTATCGTCGTCAGCAGCAGCATTTTAAACATTTTTCGCCTTGTCGTAGGTTCCGTTTTGAATTCACACACATTCCCATATAAATTAAGTCAAATAAATTGAATTACAAATTTGAAGTTCATATTGATGGATAATTTGCTGTCCTTTGAGATTACGTTTAAGCAAATTAAAAGAACTAGTTCATCAATGCTCTGATTCACCTATGAATCATTGTTAATTATAAAATGACACTTTAAAATAATTGGAAGCCTGAGGAAACTATTATCTTATGGCCCTTGTACTATTCAGTTTTATAGGAATTATCGAAATTATAATTGAACTATTATTTTAAACTTTATAAAAAGTTAACGTGAAATATAAAGAAAAATATTTAAAAACAATAATTAATTAAATATATAATTAAAAAATCGCCCGTTTCATAATTTTCACGTTTTATTTTAACTGCAAAATATTTTTGAGCTCTTTCGGTTAGTGAACCCAAAAAGTCTTAAAAATATTGAGCCCAAAAAAAGTTTTTCTACTTATGATAATTATAAGAGCAATCTTCATCAATTAGAGTATATTACATTAAATAATATTACCTTAAACATTATAATTTTTTTTGTTATGTATCCATTATATTAAGAAAAATTGTGTCTTTATTCAAAAATTGATACAAATTACAATAAGATCAAAACGTTTTAGAAAAAAAAATGACTGCGTTCATATATTAACAGAACAGACAGCTAAAAATTTATTTGCCTGTTCGACCAGCTATAATATAATATTTTATGACTTGGAAATTGAAAAAGCAGAAAGTAAAGAATAAGTGTATGTCTTCCCCATAATAAACATGAGTCAATTCCTTTCATACATACATAGGTATATGGTATCCATTAGGCGACTATTTCTAGCCGACACTAATAGGCATTTATGGCACAAGAATTATAATATTATATCATCTTATTTACTTGCCGCATTATCTGAAATACATTTTCTTAAACTGGCTTAGGATCGTTTAAAAGATGGTTTGTTGTTCATGCTTTATCGATTTTATCATCTGCACGCTGATCTTATAGAAGGAATTCAGTTACTTGAATAACAGTTTCTAACCGGTTTCGATCACAAGTCGAACTCATGGGGCCTCCACAAACAGCATCATGTCAGTGATTTCCTACAGTCATCGACAGAAGACGACACACTCTTGTTCCACTCCGTAGCGTTTCATCAACATTAAGCGCGCCGCAGAATTCGCACTTTAATAAAAAGCACATTTTTTTGTTTTTATTTATTTATTTATCTAATAGACGTCGACGAACCTCAGACCACTGTCCTTAGTATGGGAGAGTGTCAGAGTTACTTGTACAGAGAGAGAAATTTGGGATTGCAAGATAAAATCAATGTCAAAAGAAAATTTTGCATTTTCTTAATATTTCATTTTATATAATTTTCATTTACGCTCAGGGGTTTTTTTTTAAGAATTTTGTACTTTAAAGTTTTAGGCATTATAATATATTTTAATATTGGTATAATTTAATATGTTTGAAGTATAAATTATTCAATTAAATTAATTACTTTAAAAACCACATTCCAAAATCAAAAATGTTCAACTGGAATTTTAGAATGATTCTATTTTCTTTTGTGTAGCTGCATCAATTGGTTATTCATTCGATTTCTGTTCAACGGAATGCGCGATATTTGTTTGTCCAGCGATCTCTGACCACTCCACACTCCACACTCTACTCTACTCCAAGCCAGGCCAGAGAACAGACCAATGTCCAGAGAGATCTTCTGCGGCACTCTTCGTTTGGTTTGTTCTTGTTTATTGTCGCTTTCGAGTGCATTAATCAAATAATGCATTGGAAAGGAAGGGCAGGGATAGAGTCTGACTGTGACTCTAAGTCTGACTTTGACTCTGACTCTGAGTCTTTGACTGGGTCTCTGTCTCTGATGCTTGAGCGCATTAGCGTGCTCATATGTTCAAATTTGAAGACGTTTGTTTTCCTCATTTCATATTTTTCCATTCCATTCCATTCCCACTCCACTCCTTCTCTTCTCGTTTGCTTGTTAGCGTCTCTTTCAATAAATATTTTGTTTTTATGCATTTTTAAATATTTTTCTACTTGCCCGCTGTCTTTTTTTTTTTTGTATTTTTTTTATGTGCTTAGAAATTCTTTAGAAATGCATCTGCATCTTTTTCTTGCATCTTTGTTTGTTTGCCTTGGTATTAGTGTTGGTCATGTTTATGCTTTCCTGCTGTTTGCCTACCCAATTCTTATGATTATTGTTGTTGTTGTCTCTCTTACTCTCTCTCTCTCTCTTTCTGTTCTTCAGTCGTTTATTTACACATTTCATTTATTAAAAATCTCCGCGATCTCTGCGGCTGCCTTTTCCAATCGCCTCTCGATGGCTGTCAGCCAATGCCATATATAAAAATCAAATATTGACAGGCTGCATCCGCAGCTTCCACAGCAGAATGCAAAATAATCAATTCTCATGCAGCTTCTTTAATACTTATAATTCTTTTCCCATTTATTTATAAGTTCCATTGCCATTGTTTTTTTATTTTTGTTCTCCTTTTTTTTCCTTTTTTTTATTGTAAGCAGATAAAGCCGATAAGTGTCAGTCTTCGTCACCAGCCTCCTTCTTCTTTTCACACACAATCTCGATCTCTCTTTGGTTTCTGGTGATTAATTGCATTTTATGATATTTGTCTGCTTTGCCTTTTTTTTAAATACATTTTTTGGTTTTTATATTTTATTACTGCAGCATTTTATATGCGTGCATCATTAGAGAAAACAATTTTTTGGTTATTTTTTTAATTTTTATTCGTATTTATATATTTTCTGGTTATGCTCGTTCAGTGAACTTTCTGCAGAGATCAACAGATCATCGAGTTGTCGGAGTTGTTGGGGTGATTAAATTTTAATTGAATTATTAATTATGAAGTTAAGAAAGCGAAGTGAGTAGTCAACTCATTAATATAGGCATTGTGTATAAAATATCTTAAAAGTTGCCTAACAAGTAAAATTTTACTTATTTTAAAATATAATGCAAGGTGTGTTTAAGTGTTTTTTAAGAGTTAAAATACTAATAATGGAATTTTTATTTAAAACATTCAACATTTGCATACAACAAACCTTTTGATTAGCAATTATTGAAATAAATTTGCTTATCGACTAGATAAATAGCACCTTCGCTTAGGTTAATATTAAAACAAAAAAAAAACAATACAAGGCAATTACTCAGCAGCAAAGCCCAGCCCAGAATCCTCACGCATATCCTGGCAAGGAGCTGGCTTATAATAAGCGAGTATCGTTTACCTAAGCGCAACTCAAGAACAATATAAATAAAATAAAAATAAAAATGAAAAGAATATAAAGGTAGGAAAAAGTTGTGTAGACAAATTATCTTAGCAGGACAGGCAGACACAGGCAGAAATAAGAAATAAAAGGAGCCAAACGTGCCACATTCAAACTACTTCAGCAACAACAACAACAGCAACAACACCGGCAAAAGGTGAAGAAAAAAAAACGGCAGCAAAAGGCAGAGAACAAAATGTGTGGCATGCATAAAAATTGAAAAAGATGCAACTCACAAAAAAAAGATGATGAAGAAGAAGAAATCTCACACGCTGCATTTGAATTGTGTGCGAGTATCTGTGTGTGTGTGTTTCTGTGTAGGTGCGCAAAGGAAGCCAACAAGCCACTTAACCCAATCGACAAAAGTCATTACACTCGTCACTCTCTGCTGCCAGTTGCCGGCAGTCGTTCTCTGCCCCTTGCCCCTTGCCCCCTGGACCATGCCACACTGCCACCAGCAGCTTCCCTTCTCCGTTGCCTCAGCAAAAACGACGACGCTTCCGCTGTGCGTCGACAGCGACTGCGGCAGATCTTTTGCTGCTAAATTGGCCTCAAGTGCCCCAAGACATCGACGAGGTTGTTGGGATTTTTGTATACCATGAATAAAATAAAATAAATAATACAATTTATTACTTGCACACACAGCATGTGTTTTCTTTTTCTTATTTATCTAACAGATACATATGTATCTGTGTAGTTGTAATTGTATCTGTATCTGTTGTTGCATCTGCTGGCTGTGCGTTATTGTATACAACAACTGCTCGTTGCACGTTGCGTTTGCTGCTGCTTAATGAAAGTAAATAAATAAAATAAAAATGAAGAAATATATATTTTCAGAGCATCCAAAGATAATCGACAAAAAGAACAAGCGACGAAAGATTTGTATCTTTAGGATGTCGGCTATTAAATACACTTGCAGATTAAATGTAGAATTTGTATTCAAAAATTATTTAATATCTATTCAATATAAATATAATGTTTACAGATACTTTTACATACAATACAATTTTTGTTAATCTCTATAAAAATTGCCTCAAAATTAAAAGCAAATATACCCTCACAAAGAGCATGAACAAAAAAGGCAAGGGGAGCAAGCGTATAAAAATAAGAGCTAAAGTAAATTGTATAATCCGCTTTGATGTATCGCCTTCTGTTTTATATTATTCAAGCATATTTTATTTGTATTCAAAAGCCACATATGGATGCTCAACGGCAAAAGAGACGTTGGCCTCACACACATCTGAAGTAGTTTTACAGTTTACGACTTGAGCGTAAATTAAATGTAACAAATCGGATGGATAACAGATACAGCTTTAGCTACAGCTACAGCTACAGATGCAATTAAAGATACAGATACAAATATAAATGTATTTTTTATTTTTTTCAATTAAGTAGTTTTCCCCTTTGGGCTGAAATGCATTGCATAAACATTTTTAATTTAAAGAAAATGCCATTAAAAAAATATATGTATAAACGAACGAATTTTGTGTTTATATTTATACAGATACTCGGCATAAAAATTTGGTGCTCAATTGAATTTGGTTAGCTAAGCAAAATAAATGTAGTTATTATTATTAATATCGTTGTTGTTGCAGCTGCAGCCGCAAGTAAATGCGTTGATTAATCTATAAAAATAAATTTGTATCTATGCAGCGCGTTTGGCATTGCCACATCTGTATATTCTAATCGGATTTAGTGAGAGCCAGCAGCCAGGGCTTCATTTATTTTATTTATTTTTATGCTTGTAATGCGGCATAAATAATTTATGCAGATAAATAACCCAAAACCAAAAGTCTCAGCAGCGGCAGCTCTCCACGGGCGACTTTGACTCTGTCTTCAGCTTCAACAGCGAGTCTTAGACCTCACCGAGAGGTCTTAGGCAGAGAAGGACGGAGATAGACAGACAGAGAGAGAGACCCAAGCAATGCCATCATAAAGCAAAGCAACAAACTGACAGACAGAACGACAGACAGACAGACTGAAAGAGGCTCAAATTCAGATGAAGGGTTGGGCGGCAATCAAATCTTTTTCCATATATCTATGTATATATCCTTCTAAAAATATTTATTTATTTATTTTTCAACCCACACACACACAAACACACACACACGCATATTTATTTGTAACTTTGTATAAATTTATTATATTGCATTAGTTGTAAGTCAGCCTCGCCATGCTCATGCCAAGAATTGTGGCTTGCTGAGTGTCTTGACTTGTTGTTCATGCTGTTGTTGTTGTTGTTGTTCTTGTTAGTGTTGTTGCCTGTCCTTGTTGCGCGTGGGCTGGGGGTTAGCCACAGCAACAGAAACAGGCAAAAAGGTGCGTAAAGAAAATAGCTTATTATAAATTACGGTAAAAAGGAAATAATCGTACATATAACATAGTAACACAAAAACAAAACTGACTTTGGACCGAGAAAACAGTCCAGTCATAAGGAGCGGCTGTTCAAGTGGAAGTTAAAGTTACAGACAGACTTTGATAGTACGCGTACTTAGATACTTAGATACTTTTGATTGAGTGTGCTCTCAGACATCGACCTGGGGCAAGTGTTGCAAGCTCGTTTAGCTAAGCAAAATAAATGTATTTTATTTATTTATTTAACGTCGCTGAACTTAATAAACATCTTACAATATAAAAATTTTAATAAAAAATTTTAAAAATTTTATTTTAAGTAAAACAAAATAGAAAAGTCGAGATGTATCCAAAAACTTCTAGTTGGTTGCAAGAGTTTTAAAAAATCTAGATTAATTTAATGAGATAAATAAGTTTAAATAAACATTTAAAAAATGCTTATATAATAAGCATGATTCACTTGAATTCAAAGAGAGTAAAAAAGTTTTGATTTGTGGGCTGACCTTTAAAATAATTAATTAATAAACTTAGATCATAGAATAAAAAGCATAAATTTTAGCTAAAGATAGAATATCTGCATGTGGATTAGGGATCACATCTTAAGCTAAAACTTTGTCAAGCTGTCTTTGATTTTTAATAATACAAATAAATGTATCTGATGGCAAAGAATAAGTCAGTTTCACATTGCCAGTCGTGGGCTGGCAGTGCAACAAACTAAAGACAAATATTTACAGTGAGCAGCCGATTAATCACACGCACAGGGAACAGCCGAGAGTGAGAAAACGGAAAAGAGGGGCAGAGAGTATTAAATAAATAAATTAATGGCAGAGCTATAACAGGAGGGGACAGAGAAACACCAGCATCATCAACAGCACACCAACAACAACAACAACAACAGAAAGAATTCAACAAAAGATACAAGATACGTATGTGTGTATCTTTAAGATGCAAGTATAACTTGGCCTTTGTTTTAGTGCATGGCTTTGTGACTGCGCCTGAAATATATCGACAAAAATAAATTAATTAAAAATTCAGTCGAGAAGTGCTGAAAGAGAGGGTAGGCAACATGAGAGGGAGGTTGTGAAGCGAGTACAGTCAGATTTTGTTTTTGTATACCCATTAAAATCGTTTACGATGGCATCATAACAAAGTTGTGCTTAAAGAATGCAACAAAGAAACAAAAACTTATTTTATTTATTTATTTTGGATTTATTTAAGCACACATAAGTTAGCTTACCATTTTCTGCATAGCTACAGGGTAACTTGTTGTTTATACACATATTATTTGTTTTATTTACTTTGTACTGGCAATTCTTTTTATAATTACATTTATTTATTAACAATAATTGCCCCATGTTTATATTCATTTGTTTATAGAGCAAACTCGTGATAGTCATCAAAAATCGATCGTTTCGTTGTTGCAAAACATTTTTATTGTTGCAGCTTGATAAGATAGCATTAATACGATTGGGTAATCTGTTGTTAAATTTGTGCGGCACAAATTAATGTAATATAATAAAAAACTTAACTTAATGTTAGCCAATGATTGATTGTGCCACACAACCACAGATAAGTGTATTGGGCTCAAATAGTTGAGACTTTATCATGGCCCAAAAGTATTTCCAAAACACAAATACCTTAAGATTAGAAATCTATAATAAACGAACTAGCGATTAGCTGACGAAAGGTGTTGCAGATACTTTGTACTATAAGATACTTTGTTGCACTTGTTGTCAGCTTAGACATTGCCTTTATCATTGTCTTTGCTTTTGTCATGTCATCGTCATCTCCTTAGCCAAAGCAGCTGTTGTCGTCATTGGCACACTCTTCTGGCTATTGTGTGTGTGCTGATATTGTTGTTGCTGTTGTTGTGGTTGTTGTTGTTGTGCTTGTAGCTGTTGTTCGCGTCTGGCCGAAGCCATAACCTGCCACAACATACAAACTGAAAAAGAGCTTGGATACAAAGAAGTTTGAATACCCTAACAAACTTTACTTTCAAACTTTCAGAAAATATAATTATTTTTTATTAGTCGCTAAGTTCAATTTATAATAATTAAGATATGTTTTTAGACAATAATTGATAAGTGATAAAAAAAATATTTATACGCAACTTGGTCAGATAAAATAAATAAATATGTTTATTATTAATTTTTGATTCCTGCTCAGACACATTTTATATTTTTGTTGAACAAAATGTCTGACAAAGCTAATATACTTTAGGTCATTAGTACAAGCCACAAAACGGCAAACGAAAAATTCTCAGCGTCGTCGACTTTGACTTTGATGCGCTTGCCGCACGCTTCGCCTTGGACAGAACCC
The DNA here is from genome assembly GCA_037043405.1 of Drosophila subquinaria. Taxonomy (NCBI): domain Eukaryota; kingdom Metazoa; phylum Arthropoda; class Insecta; order Diptera; family Drosophilidae; genus Drosophila; species Drosophila subquinaria. Next base: position 101,021 of record JBAMBL010000329.1, on the reverse strand, counting down.
AAAAGTGGTGGCACAACGGGCAGATTGGCTGTGTGTGTGCTGGGATGGGGGGTTGGGGGTAATACAGTCTCATGCTCCACTAACAGCGCAAACGTTGGACTGCGTGTTAAGAACAAATCGCTTGCTCCGCTCGCTTGCTGCTTCGCTTTCATTCAATTAGATACATTTGTATCTTATGACATATATTTTCACACCTTTTGCGTTTGCGTTTGAGTTTGAGTTTGGGTTGAAATGTTGTGTGAGCGGCATCAAAGAGAAGACGCTGCCAGCTGTGTGTGTCTGAGTGTGACGTGGTGTGTATCTGTAAGATACTTTATGCTCATGCTGCATTGTGCAATAAAAATAAATACTTTTTGGATTGTGGATTTTATATAACATTTAACATTGTGCACAGCGCATTTCTTTCTTATTTATGAGCGAGCACAAAGCAGCAGCCCAAGAATAATACGAAGAAGAAGAAGAGGAAGATGATGAAGCCAATGGTGTTGATGTGTATGTGTGTGTGTGTGTGTGAGTGAGTGTGTGCGTTGGTCTCCCTCTGCGTCGCCGCCCGCTCTGCGTGTGTACCTACGTTTAAATTTTTTATGAGTTCGTAATAAAGTTTCAACATTTTTCATCATTAAAATAAAATATAAAGCCGAAATTATATTTTATCGTCTTTGCATCATTCTTTTTCCTTAAATACATGACACACACTCACACACACACACTGCCGCATGGGCAGATACAAAGATACAGATACAAAGTTGAAGTTATGTGCAGCGTAGTCGCCGTCGCGGCAGTCGCAGCAATAATAATGAATATATATGGAGAAAGACAAGAAACCGCACTTTAAAACCAAGACGGGGCTACTCTTGCAGCGGACGAAAAATGAGAAAAGAACAGAAATTGAAGAAGAGGAAAATACAAAAATAATAATAAATAAAATAACACAACAAAAAGACAAAAAAAATAAGAAAAATAAATGGAATAAAATAAAAAACTCAAGAAGATGAAGCAGTAAAGGCAGCAAGAAATATTCTTTAATTTAGACCGCGCCCCGCGTCTGGGGAGAATGAGAGTATGAAAAGAGGGACAACAAAACTAAAACGAAAACGAAAAACGTAAAATAAAATAAATATTTCAAGAACACCGACATTGTTGTTGTTGTCTTTGTATTATTATTATTGTTGTTGCTGTTGTTGTAGTAATTTATAATATTCCTTAACGATGTGCAAAGGGCAAAAACTGCGCACACGTCGCACAGTGGAACCGACAGCAAACTATTTTAAATAATTTAAAAAATAAATATAAAATCACAAAAACTAGCAAATTCAATTTTGAAAATTCTGAAAAATTTATAAAAATAGTTTTACATTTTTTAAAAATATTTTTGTATGATGAAATCTCTTGCTTCAATGTTTGCACAATTGTTTTAATGTGTTCTGCTTTAGTTGTAGCTGCTAACAATTTAGTTGATTTACTAATAATAATATGTTATTGTTGTTGTTATTTAATGCATCAATCAAGCAATTAGTTGTTCAACCGATGACAATGTATTAACTTAATGCGCATTTGGCATTGAAATTACCTGTTTTTAATCATTTCCCCTGTCAACGCAATCGCAATCTACTTGTAGTTCATATTCTCGTAATATATCAGTTAAAAAAGCATATTTAGCAACTCATGTTCACTGTGTGAACCTTAATTCATTTTATTCTTATTTGTATTATTATTATTTTTTTTTATTTATGTTGAGTTGTATATTTTTTAACGCGCAGCTGCTAAGGAAATGATTTTCGAAAATTGAAGTTTATGACGATGAATGGAATATTTTTGTTGTATTTATTATTTTTATTTACTCGCGCAGTTGGGCATGTGCATATGTGTGAGTGTGAGTGTGTGTGTGCGTTAATATACAATCATTTATATTAATATTGTAAACAGTAATTTTTAAAGCTGTTAACTTAAGTTTTGCTGCTGCTGTTGCTGCTGCTTCTGAAGCGCATTGAACTTTGCTCGGCACTCGCAAGAGTATTGTATGGCCGCCCTTACATAAGTACTCGTATTTTAACACGTATTTACTTGTAGGATGCCTTGTTGAGGCTGGCTTTGAGTTTAATTTGGCTTAATTGCGTGCAAGTCGCTGCTGGCCCCTCTCACTTTCCTCCCTCCCGCGTATCTCATTATCACAAGCAACGTCGACTTCGGTTGCGTCGTGCGATTAATCAAATCAAACGAAATCAAATCAAAGGCGATTTACCTGCACACACACACACACACACATATTTATATGAAGTGTGGGCTGCCGTTGAAGTATCTGTAAATCGAGGCATGGCTAGAAGGAGAGCATGCCATGAAGCTATGACAAAGCATTTTTAAGCCATTTGATTGACTGACGTTAAAATATTCACGTGCAGCGATTTTAATCGCAAGCAACGGGCGCAGTGCATTTTTTGCATACCCTCTAAAACATTTTAATGAACTGCAACTGGGTATAATGAACTGATGATATGTAGCTACTATGCTATAAATTTACACTGATAAAAACGACTGGATTCTCACATCAAGAATATCTGCCTTAAATAGTTTATTTTCAATTGAACAACTTTAAAAGAAAAATACAGACAAAATCACAAAAAAATAAAAATTTGTGGTCCTACAATCGAGATTTTATTTTGTTATTTTTAAGAAATTTTGGCCCTTGACTCTTTAAGGCAAAAGGTCTTAAATTTAAGATTTTTGTCTTAAGACATGAAATGAATCGAGAACTAAAAATTCATAAATATGCACAAAACAATATTATTTTTTTTTTTAATTTTTAATATAATATTTTTTAAATTAAATTGAATTTAATAATTTTAAATAATTTATTATATTATGATATTCAAATACAAAGTACAGCTCTTTAATTGACAGCATTTGTACATAGGGTATTTGTTAGTTCAGCAGACTCAACTAGCGCTATCTTACATGTCTCCTCTTGCTGCTCTCCAACTCTCTATGCAAAAAAAAAATAATAATAATTATTAAAAACATATGAGAGTGAGTGTGTGTCAGTGTGTGTGTGTGTGTATCTACGAGTGTGAGTTTAACATAAAAAAAAAGGAAAAATAAATGAGTGCAGATGAAGTCACAGAGCGTTGTCGTTGTTATAGTTGTAGCTGTTGTTGGGGCGCTGCCTTTGGCTGCATTTCTTGAAGCTGTTGTTCGTGTTGTTGTTGCTGTTGTTGTTTATGCTGTTGTTGTTGCTGTTTGTGAACCTGGGGGCCTCACTGAGAGCTCTCTGTATGTACGCTGGTCTGACTGTATTGGGGATTAATGAATTTGATATAATGACATTTTAGATTGCATCTGCATAACATTTAATTGTGTTTGCTTGTCAGACAGCGCCGCATTGCGCTGCTAACGCATTTTGTGCCTTGTCATTTAGGAAAATGAAAATGAAAATATGCGCACTCAACAAATCGCACATATCTATATGCATTTGGGGACGGATCTAGGTAGACCAAAAGAGGCAACACAGGAGGATGAGGATGAGGGGCCGCTTGGCCAAGGCAATGTCTATCGATTTTGTGCGCCTAAACTTTTTTTTTTATTGCAATTTTCATATGCAAATGGCGAGTAATAGGCGACTTATTATAGTTTAAGCTGCACATTTCCTAGGTCAACTAATAAAGCACACACGACTGACAATTACCCTGCAAGCAGCAGGAAAAGAAAACTACTTAATAATAAAGGCCAAAATCAAGGAAAACTGTATGGATGCCTGCACAATGTTTTTATACCCTTGCTTAGCGGATGATATGACTACAGGGTATGAAAAAGTTTCTTAGGCAAGTGGAAGGCCCAGTTTTTACGTAAATTTGTTATTTATTTTTTTGTGTAGGGCTGAGTTTGGTCCAATTAAAAAACGTTTTTTAAGTGTACTATAAGTGGCAAGTTAACCTGCAGTTGTGTGTGTGTGTTTTTGTGTGTGTGTGTGTATGATTTGTGCATGTATGTATGCATGTGTTTGCCTAATTTGCCAATTAACTTAATGGGCATTTATTATTTAGCAATAAAATATGCAAAGCAATTGCTGAAATGTGGCACAGACATACAAATGCAGTGCAACAACAATAACAACAAGAACAACAACAACAACAGCAGCAAGCAGAACTTAAGTAACTGTACGTATTGCCACAAAAAGAGGCAACAATACTCTCCGTACTCGTACTAACTACAACTACAGCGACAACAACCACCTGGCATAATAACTTTTGCGAAATGACAGCGAACAAACTGCTGCAAGAGCAATCAGAGTGCAATACAACGAACTGCAGATACTCTACAAATATTTAAATTGAGTTAAAAATTGTAAAAGAAAGTTCTACGTTTAAATAACCTGTTAATATTGTTAATTTATTTACTTATTAAACGTCAGCTAAAAGCAGTCGACAAAATTTTATCAATAATATCAAATATTATTATAAGCTAAAATTTGTATATAAACATCTAAAATTATAAAAAAGAATTAATAAATTGTTTTTATTTTGTATTTATTTGAATAAATATTTATATACAAATATTTGTATATTTGTATTTTATTTTTTTTGTATTTTATTTATATTTTTATCTTTGTCAAATTGTGTACCTTAGTTTACAGGCTCCTGGACAGAAATGAAAGACAAAGACAAAAGGCTGCAACGACGACTTCAAGTTTTGTTTCGACTTTTGCAGCGCGCGGCCGCCGACAAAAACATAATTTACTTTCGGCTGCATAAACAATGCAATAAAATAAAAGAACCGATGCGAAAAGGCAGCCCAAAGAGAGCAGTAAATAAAATATATGGCATTGGAATAAAATATTTGTAACAAAAATAACGCAGCGACTCGTTGCGAGTTTGGCCACAAACAGACAGAAAGACAGGCAGACAGACAGAAGCAGACACCGCAATCTTTACTCTTGGCCTTTGCGGCCAGACGGCGTTAGACTCGATTCCGACAACAACTACAGCTCAAACTCCAAGTCGAACTCCAACTCCAAGTCCAGGTCCGATCCTCAACACACACACAAATTGGCCACGGCCGCATCGCCATCGCCATCGCCTTTGCCATCGCAGGCGGCATCAGTACTCAGTTATTAGGCGCAATCAAAATGAGAAGGAATTCAGAAATTATTATCCATACGGCAGTCGAACAGTCGAAGGTGCAGGACACGACCAACTTCAGCTTTGGTCCGCAATTTTCGATGCTGTGCGATTTGTTTTATGAATAAAACTTTTCAAATGTATCTGTAGATGTTGTATCTGTATCTGTAGCTGCTGTTGCCTGCCGCAAAAGTTTTCTAGAACAGTGCTCTCTGCTACCTTTTTGGCCAAAATACAAACAAAATACGTGGCCCAATAAATTATGATGCTGCTTCTGTGCTTCTTTTCTATACGCTAGTAAAAAAAGGGTATGCTAGGGACGTCTAAAAGCTGACAAAAAGGAGATTACTCTTATGCCATAGAATAGGTCAATATCTTCTAAGTTCAAAGTATTAGAATGTGAAAGTGTAAAGGTAAATAAGGCAACCGAATGTTTTCACTTTACACTTTGCTACAGGGTATCTTCTAATCGCGTACTTTGACCTTGCACAGGTCTTACGTGTTTCTTAGCTATTCCTGCTCCATATTTTCATTTTTAATATTTTATAAGTTATTACTTTTGCGCAATTGCTTGTTATTTTAAATATGTATTTGCTGCTTGCCGCCCGCATTTTTATTGCATTTAGTTTTTGGGAATTCTTATTTATGCGCTTATAAAATAAATTACGCATACGCTGAACGTGCGCACTTTTTTTTATTTTCTTTTTTTTTGGAACTTTGTACTCGGAAAAATATTGGTGCAAGGGGCAAGTTAGGTGGAGGGGGGGGGGGGGATGCCTGGAAATAGTTTGCGCATAATTTTCAAGCGCATTAAATTTTATATGCGATTTTTACGACTTACTTATACTTATATTTTATTTATTATGTTTTTGCAATGGAAAATTGAGAAACGAGGCAAAATGCAATGAAAAATTATGAGCTCAATTTATGGCAGGCGCCATTACTAAGGAAATAACAAAGCCATTTATATGTAGACAGTGTACACAGTACTACACTAAGAAATATTCGACAAACACGGAGCTAAAGATAAATAAATAATCAAACAAGGTTAGTTTTGTAATACTCAAAAGAATTGGCAGCTGGAAATGCGATTACAAATTTCATCTCGATAAGTATTGGCATAACAAATTTTGTAATACGAATAAGTAGAGTTGACTGAGAGTATGTAGAACAGCAAGTGTTTAGAGGTGGTTTTCCTTTCCCTTTTCTATCTTTGTAATCCCCAAACTAACATTGACAAGCAATCAAAAATTTCCATTGAAAGACAAAGCAACTTAACTAAATAGCACACAGCTTGCAAGACTTAAAGTAAATATACTTAAATACAAATAAAATATGTTAAGGCAAGAGTAAGGGTGTGGAGTATACGACTAAGTGATACCCTAAAGTTTCATAAATTTACTTAGTTACAGATAAAAAGTGTGAAGTTACTTAAATAAAACTGTGCCACAATAAAACTAACAATTACAGTTTATACGCTTTCTGAGGCATTTTTATGATTACAGGGTATTGGCAAATATTGTAAACGACGCTGAGTGAAATCATTGAATAGGCTGGCACACAGTCTCTGTCTCCTGCTCTGCTCAGCACTATTAACATACAGTCTCAGCCATTTGTTTGCGTACGCGTACTCGTATTGTGTCTAGTTTGCCCGCGACTCGACGACTTGGGTTGGTGCTGTGTAAATATTTGAAACTCTAGAGTTTATTTTTTAAAAAAACTTTAAGTTATTGTCTAAATAGAGTGAGATGTAAATATTAGACTAAGTGTAAGTGTATAATGGTTATTACGAAAAACCCCAACGTCAATGGCCTGGCCATGTAATGGTGCCAAATACACATACACATAGAAATATGTTCATATGTATATAAATACATTTATCTACTTATGTGTATTTACAAGTATATAAGCATGTTTTGGAAGCGTCTCGTACACGTTCGACCCATTAATAAAATGACAAAAGTTACGAATTTCAAATTATTATTATAACAATAACATTAATAACATTGTTATTATTATAATGGCCCGAGCTTCGACTTTGCCAGAAAGTTGCTGTTGTTGTTGTTGCTGTTGTTGTTGGCAGGGGCAAGTCGTAAAAGCAAAAGCAAATACAATTTGAATTTGTTTGCTGTCCATGTGAATGTTTCACTGTGTGTGTGTGTGTATCTCTGTTTGGAAATCCAATATAAGTCTGTAGATAATAATTATTTATATTTATAACTAAATGCATAAAGTTTTATTGCTTCGTCCGCCAGCGACGACAAAGTCGTCAACAAAAACTGCGCATAAAAGCAAATTACAATACATTCTACCTACTATATACGTATATATGTCGTATAAGATATGTACGATATACACAATATAAATAAATATATAGGTTTTGTATCCACATATGTACATATATAAATATATTTTGCCCAATATATATATTTTATTGCAAACACTTTATGGCCTTTTTTCGTGCCCCAAACGTGGCTCTTATCAAATGATACCAAAATGCGAACGTGTTCCGATTTTCGTCATCGCTGGAATTCGGTACAAATTGAATTGAGGTTTTTGTAGTAAAGGTAGTTTTCTTTTCTGGCTTAACTAAATTGAAAGCAATTGACTTGAATCTTTTTGGGGATAGCTGTTAGTTTTTGTCATGGAACTTGGTAAATATTAAAGTTTGATATGATCTACAGCCGGGTATCTTAAAGATATTTTAAGAAATTGTATTTTTTTGTTGAATATCTTGTCATAAAACTCAACGCTAGCATTAGCACGGCATTGTATTTGTTGTTGTTGTTATTGTTGTAAGTGTAGTTGTAGTCATAGCTCTGCGAAATCTAAACATCTGCCCCAGCCACGCCCTTAATCAACTAAGTAAGCATATAAAAATGGCTCGTAAAAGCGCCAAATGCAACTTACAAATGCCGCCTGCAACTTTGTTGGCCTGCAAAATACCAAATGCAGTTCAACTAAAGAAAGACTGTAATAGAGAGACAGAGAGAAAGACGAGGAAAAGTCTTGCAAAAAAAATAACAAATAACTACCACAATTAACTTGGGCCAATTTTTATGGGAACGATGCCCGCGGCGCCAGCAATCATAAGAACTAAAGCAAATCCAAGCAGAAGAGCCTCAGAAAAGTGCCTCACAGTCGTTTTATTGATTGCCATTTCATTTTCATGTCGCATATCATTAGAATTAATCATTAAAATGTAATAATAATTCGTATAAATGTTGCAACATTGTTACATATCGCCACAATAATAAAAACTTCGAATACAAAACGTTGCAGCGAACTCATTTTTACGATTGCATGTTGCTGCTTGATTCTTGATTCCTGACTCTTGATGCTATGTTGCCGCCTGGTTGCCTGGTTGCAAGTAGGCAATGTTGCGAGCAACATGTGACGTTGCTGCTGCCGATGCTGCTGCTGCTTGCAACTTTTTATGACAGCGTGTAGTTTTACAGCTTAACTGGCTGGCTGGCTGGCTATGCAGCGGCTCCTTTGGCTCGCAAGCTGCAGCAGCGCCAGCTTTTTTATATTAAAAGTAATAAAAGTTAAAATGGCAGCAACGGGGTGAAGCAGCAGCAGCAGCATGGCAAAGGCGATGGCAAACTGCAACATCACAATTTATGGTCTTAAAACTAATTTAACTTTTATAAAATTACCAAACACGCATAAACACAATTTTTATGCCGGACGCACGTTGCACGTTGCACGTTGCAGCAGCGTTGCAACGTTGCATTCTCAGAGCACACAGAGCTGTAAACTGTTGTTCTTGCTCTCGTTGTTGTTGATGTTGTTTTCCTTTTTTTATTATTTTTTTTTTGTTTTTGTTTTTGTTGTTATTCATATAAATTTTATTTCATGCCATTTTGTTGTTGTTGTTGTTATTTTTTATTTGTGCGCAATTTTTTATGAGCCGCAACTTTGTTGCTGATTTTTATGTGTTGCAGCAATGGGCGAGAAAGCGGCAAAACAGTTGGCCTACATAGTTGGCACGAGGGGAGGAGGAGGGAGAGAAAAAGAGAGCAGGAGACAGGAGGGAACGAGGGCTTAGCGTTTGTCTAATTGATGATGTTGCCTGATCGTTGGAAAAAGACACGATAAAGTTAAGAACTTTATGCCAAGCAACTGACGCATAACAATGCGAATAAGATACTTTTATCTAAGCAACAGGAACTTCATTGTAAATGCAATTTCTATAATCATTAAATTATTTTCAATTGATGTTGCGTATTATTACAAACTATAACTAGCAATTTTAGTTGTTTTGAAAAGCTGTCAAAAACCTAAAGATAATTTTATAGTAAGTACTCTTCTTAACAAAATTATTCAAACTTTAAGCATCAATTTATTATATAGAAAGCTTTGTATAAATTCTACTCTATGAATCTAGGAAGTAAAGAAAACGAAAACTGTAAAAAAAGAGACTATATGAAACTCCAGGGAGAAACTTTGAATGCATCTGAAAGCTATTAAAAATTAAGTTTAAATAAGACAATTATATTTTTTTTTAGTTCAAAATCTTTAGATTGAGACATTAATAAATACATTTTAAAATCTGTTATTAATCTAATAAATTATTAATCTGTTTTTAATTATTATTTTTATATATTATACGTAGATAAGCTCTTGATAAAATAAAATCACAAACAATAATTCAAAAACATGGTTACAGAAACTCAAATACACAAATACTTTATTTATTCTGAAAGCTGCAAAATATAAGAACAATAAATATATTATTTTAGAATCGAGGTCAAACTGAATCACAAAGAAGACTTATCTTTTACCAATTCAAATTAACATAAAGCACATTTCTAAATAAATTTCTATCGAACAAAAAGTCTATAACTACAACATTTTGTAAACGGAAACAATTAACATTTCCTCATAACAGCATGTAATTAAAATTATAATAAGATGCTTTGTCAAAGATAAAGAAAAATAAAAACATGCGAATGCGATACGTGAGTGTGTATCAAAGTATCTGTATCTGAGTACGTGTGTGTGTGAGAGCTCAGATAAATTCGTTGTACGGTTATATCTATTGAACTATATGACGATGACTGCAAAGCGCAACGGTAAACAAACAGAGCCAATGTAGGACAAGAGAGGGTGATGGTAGGGGGGTGGGGAGGGGCAGAGTAGGGGTAGACAATTATTACGAGCATTTTCAACAAAATAGCGGCGATAAATTTCAATATCTGAGAGCAGAGAGACGTACATGCTACACGTACAGACGGACAGACAGACTGAGATACATACATATATGTAGAAATGGAAAAATAATAACAATAATAACTAAAAACTACTTGAGTACAAACATAGCAGCAGATACAGATACGCGTCGCATCAGATAAAAAGATATGATGATGGGCTACAAAAAAAAAAATACAAAACAAAACGCAGTAATTAAATTCGTGCATGTTGATGTTGTTGTTGTTATTATTGTCGTTGCTTCATTTAAACTAATATCAGAACTAGGCAGCCATAGCTACAGATATAAATGTAGTTCAGCTGCAGATACAGATACAGATACATCATCAGATGCCTTGCATTTAACTAAGTACCGCTCTTTACTTCACTTTTCCTCATTTTTTTTTTTATCTGTTTTCATATTGTATTTAATTTTATTTCCTCTTGTCAGACAACAAACTAAAGTAGGCTAATTGTTTCTTTTTCTTCGCTGTTGCTCTTGTTGTTGTAGGAGCGCAATGTATCTTGTAGATGCAAGTATGTAAGTGTACACAAAAAGAAAAGACTGTTGTTGTAGTTGTTGTTGTTGTTCTTGCTCATTTATTTGCTTCATTTCTGGCTTCATTATATGCTTATTATATGGCCTGCTGCTGTGGCCTTCTTAAAAGATATAATGTAGTACAACAAAAACTAATATTATGCAGCATGTTGTTGTGAGCGATGCAAAGATACAGATACAGATACAGATACACACTTGCGGCCTTTCTGGCAAGTTACATTTGGCGTAATTAATGCTGGAAATGCAGACCTGCGGAGCCACAACAAATACGTAGATACAACTCAAAACAGACAGACCATCAGCCAGATGGACAGACGGCAGAGGGGGTGGAAAAATTGTTGAAGAAATTGTTGTAATATTTAATTGAATTTTTTCCAAAGCGGCTTTTGGTCGCTTCATTTGCCTTCCATTGAATCATTAGAAAAGATAAAATTTAATAAAAAAAAAAAATATCATAAGTGCGACGTCGACGTTGGCGTCGATTTGATGTGGATGCTGTTAATGTTTACTTCAACTTTGTTTTCATGGGAGCCTCCATCATTCAGCTAGCTATCCACCATGTGCCGTAATTTATAAAATGCATCTAAATGCAATTAAGTAAAGCATAAAAGTAAATTACAAACAAATGCGGAAGATGCTGCTGCCGCTGCAACTGAGAGAAGAAAGTCTAAAGCGACTACAAACGAGTATTTATAAGCTGATTTTGATATTAAAAAATATTTGTGCTGCCAGCGGCATTTGAAAATGATTTACAAATTAAGGCAGCTGGGTTCAGAATCAAGAGACAGACAGTTGCAGATGGCCGAAGACGACGACGACGACGACGCCGCCGCAACGCAACGCAACTTTATTATTATTTTTAGATAAATATCTTTCGATTTTACAATTTCCATTTTTTTTCCTGTCTGCGCTGCTGCTGCTGCTGCTGCACCAATTATTTATTTACTTTACTTTATTCATTTTGGTTTGTATTTTTTTCATCTCATTTTTTTAAATTTATTTTTAATGCAATGAAGAGAAACCCTTGCCATATGAGAGCATCTCGTCCAGCAGACTATTTATTTTGCCAGTCAGCTTCGAGATACTTATGGTAGATACGGCCGAGTTGCAGCACGAATTGCTGCTGCACCTCAACATCAATTAGATGTGCCACGAGCTGTGGCAGCGTGAGAGCAAATAATAAATATAGAGTCAGATTGCATAAAATGTAAATGAAAAACTAAATTGCAGCATTAGCGTAAAAGAAATAATCAATTTTCGGATTAAAATTGCAATTGTGAAGTATGAAAATGTAAGTTGAAGAGCTGCTCAACTAATGATAACTATTTCTAGGAATTACTAAATATGTTTTCATTTTTAACTGTTATTCAGTAATAGCTACTGTGCATTTATGAACCTATCAAAAACTATTTGACCATCTTTCACACACATGTTAGTAAGTTATTTAATTATTTAACTACTGTGAATTTCCACACACTATTTATTTATTGATGTCAATTAATTCAATTTCATTACTAAACTGCTCTAAACCACCCCCCTTCTATTTATTGACATTTTAGCATATATATTTCGACAGTTGTTTTTTTTTTGTATTTTTTGTGCTTTCTTTTTCTATATATTTGCAATCATCGTCTGACTCAGCCTTGCAAATATTTGAGTACATCAGCTATGCAGCTGGCAAAAATGCAACTAAACTAAAGTAAATTAGGCGCAGAGCACATATTTGATTTACTTTACTTGCATTTAATATTCGAATGCCTGGCTAAAGCCCATAAATGTCAGCGACGTCACAAATTGGCTAAAAAGCCAACACAATTCAACAATATTGGCCTGGAGTATAGCGAAGTGGAGGGAGGGAGGATGTGGAAATGCAGGGTCAGTTTTAGGGGACACAGAGAGGGGGTTGGGTGGTTTTGGGGGGTGGTGTTCCTGCTGCCAGCACGTCGACAAGTTGAAACGTCGAAAGCAATTAAAAATGTAGAAAATTCAATCGGAAAAATCTAATTCGATTTCTATGCCGCGTTTTGCCAATGAACGTCGGACCGGGCTGCAAAACGGAACGACACTGGAATGTTGCACACACATATACATTTAAAAAAAAGTACATACATATACAAACTAATACTAATACATATAAAAGCAATAACTGCCAGGCTGTGTGTAGGCCAAGAAGAAATATGAAAGTCGCAAACGTTTTTCTTGTCTCGACGAAACAAAAAAACAAAAAATAATAGCAAAAAAAAAGTAGATGACAAACTGACGCTATATTTAGAAATATACTAATGAAATTATATGGCAGCGGGTACGGCATATATCCTGGCCACCCCCCCTCCACCACAATATATAGAGGCGGAGACAAAGCAAAAGTGCCAATAATAACATTTAAAGCGAGGGAAATTACAAAATTCTTACCGTCTCCATTTTGGGGCCAACGAAAAAAAAAAAGAATAAACGACAATCAGGAAGACATGCAGATATATATCTGTATAGCTGTATTGGCGAGGTACCACTGTGCATAAAGTTACTTTGAAGTGCAGTCGGTGAGTTGTGCGTTTTATGGTCTCAAATGTGTTTCATTAACACTTTGGCCAAAAGGTGCGTAAAAAGCCCTCTGCAGGCTTTGCAGGCACTCACTCTTTTTCCTCTTATATTTTCTGTCTCTATCTGTCTCTTATTCTTTTACCCTTTCCCTCGCGCTCTCTCTCTCTCTCTCTCTCTTTTTAGAAGCAGCGCCTCTGTTTTAGCTTTACAAATGAATGCGTCTGGCTAAAGCGGGAAGCCTAAAGAGATGAGATACAGTGCCTCCTGCCACAAATGCTACACACAATCAGACATACACACACACATAAGAGTATGTGTAGATATGTATTTAGTATTTGTTGCTGTAGGGTCCCCCGTCATGGTCAAAGGAAAAAAGCTCCTGTTATTGGCAACTGCCACGCACTTGTATGTGTGCGTGTGTGTGTGTTTGTACTGGGAGAGTCGTCCATTCCGAGCCCGTCCCGTCCTTTATTTGAACATGACCAACAGCTATTGCCCCGGCCTATGCCTATGCCTATGCTCCAATTCTGGTCTCTCGTCTGTGCTCCTTCTTCGCATAGGGAAACAGAAACTCGAGTTGCATATGCAACATAGCTTGCACCTAATATGCGAATACACAGACGCTGACGTTGCCGACGCAGACGCAGCGTGGGGAGCTATATTTTTGGATGCCAGTGTAGTGTAGTGTAGTGTAGGAAAGTAGGAGTCTAGGAGTATCCTCCAACACTCCTACACTGCGTCTAAACATATCGAGCCGTGTGTCTGTTGCGGTCGCCGTTAGCAACGCGTTGGCGCTGCGTTTTCTATATCTATCTATGTGTGTATATATACAATACATATACTGACATACTAGTATTTTATATCGTACGTTACGAAAATGCATTTATCTCGCACTCTGCTCTCTTCGCTTCGCTTCGCTTGATTTTCACGTTAGACGGGGCCTCGTTTTTGGCAGGCGCGCAACGTAAAAATTTTATGGATATTCGGGAATTGCCGGGCAGAATTCGAAGCAGGAGTCGCTTCTAGAGTCTGCAGAGTTGTCTGTCTCTGAAGCATACATATGTAGAAGGTACACACACACAAACAACAATAACAGTGCTTTGTCTGTGCGCAAGTTAACATTGCGTATACGCAGGATGCACAATATGCGCCCAAAACTATGCAGCAATATTTTTCTAGCAAGCCACAAATACACAAACAGTAACATACGCACACACACATACACATACATGGATACATGCAAATTAATTGCATTTAATTGACGCTGACCACTTTACAACTATTTTGACGCGCAAATTGCAGACGGGGGCGCAACTTGAGCTGACGAAATGTGCGGCCAATTATGCAAAAGGCGTTGCACAAAAGGCTTCAGTCGCCACTCGGCCAAAGCGTAAATTAATGAACAGCGGCGCCAAAGCAACAACAGGCAGCAACAACACTTGCAACAATAATAACAAATCGTTGGCCAGGTCGATAATAATTGCCAAAGCAAATACAAGTATGCAGCACACAAGTCAGCTGACTTTGTGCCCCCCCTTCAATAACTAACTAAACGTATATGTGTGTGTCTGCTTATTTAGGGCTCATTGTATGTGTGAGCGTGAGTGTGTGTGTGTGTTCAATTCTACAATTCACTTTTGCAATATGTAAATGATTTCAATGGAAAGCCAGCGAAAGCCAAGCGAACTTCGAGCTGAAAAAAACTAATAACAAATTACGACAAAACACAGCCAAAGCAAAAGGGAACTAGCAAAAGCAAGCCAGCAAAAAAGTCAACGAATAATGAATACAGTATGAATGTACTTCAAATAAAATACAGAGAAATCAATGAAAAAGTAACGGAAAATAATTGAAACCTATGAAATTTTAGTCAGTTCAGCCAATAATCAAGTTAACTAATAATAAATACAGTAAGTTTACTTTAAATATAATTTAGAAATATACTTGAAAATAAGCGAGTTATAAATACCTTTAATTTACTTTATATTTTTTTAGTTTTTCAACAATTCTAAGATTTTTTTTATTTTATTTAATTTCGTATTTTTATTTTATTCAATAATTCTACATAATATTTGCCAGCTCAACGACAAAGTGCATGTAACCTTTGTTAGAGTATATCTGCAAACTAAAGCTAAACGAGCTGCTTGCAAATGCAAAGAGCGCGAGAAACACGGGAAACAGAGAAAAATTAATTCATATCCGGTACATGATTATACACGAAAACTCTAAGAAATCTATAATCTATATGCAATTTGTAATTTTCATTTTTGCACTGGGCAAAATGTAAATGGAAAGTACAAGGAGAAAAAAAAACTAATTCGATGTTTTTCTTTTGGTTAGGGCAGCGATTACCAGTTTGAAAGGGTTTCACGTGGCAGGCTTTAAAAATAACAGAATGAAAAAAAAATATACATATTATATAAAAAATGCAAATCGCAAATAAGCCAAACGCATTTGGCATCAGTTACAGTTGATACGAGAAGTTGACGGAGATACTACGTGCAACCCTTAAAACCTAACGCTGCCACGGCTTGTGGCAAGTGCCCTTGAGGGTTTTCTCGATGTGTTTTGCATAAAAATAAAAATATATATATGTACGCACATACTCATAATGTAAATAAAGTATTTCAGTTTCCCGACAATGCCAAATAATAATCTCTGAAGTTTAATTCAGATGGCTGAGAGATGGCTTGCTTGATATGCGGCACTTTGTGTTGCATGCCCCGTACCTAACTTTTTTTATATTTATAATTTAAATGTATTTCTACCCGTTGCGTGCAACAACCAACCCATCAACTTGCCGCAGTTGTTCTGTACAGTCACAAGGGTAGAATCATGTTACTCTCAATGACAACAACTTGCAACAAACTGATAATCACGCTCAAATAGATTAGAGTATGCGATAAAAAGACAAGTTTTAAAAAAAAATGATTCTGAGCAAAGTTGGTAACAAAGCTGCAAAACGGTCCAGCATTGATTTTTGAATTATCAAAATTATTTAAAATGTTTGCCCCTCGAACTTTAACTTGTATTAAAAAATGTGTTTCCTTTGTAAACGAACGTAAATTTCATTATTTTTTTAATATTGCCATTACTTGACTCTAGTGATATAAAATCGACAAAAAAATAAAACCATTTGTCAATATATCTCAAAAGATTAACTACCGATACATAGAGTATGCCCAAAAAATATTTTAAATAAAACCTTGTTAAAAATATAAAAAACACGCGTTAATTGTGACTTGTAAGTTTTTAGGTCGAAAATCAAAAAAAAGCATTCATAACTTTGCCAAGACTGGTCCGATTTTCTAACGGACTGTCATTTTAAACTTGGGCTGGTCTTTTAATTGATTTTACTGAGAAATACTCTAGATCATTTAAGATGTATTTAAGTAAAGCGTAACCTTCTTGTCTCTGACCTGCCATGAACCACCAGCAAGTGCATTGTCTTTGCCCACTTAAATCACAACCGCACTCACACTCACACACTCTCACACACCCACACATTGGCCATAATTCATAAGCAAAACTTTTACAAATATAATAATTCAACTAAAACAAAATGAAATTGTTTTCCAACAATAACAACGTTTCGCATGAAAAAAACATAAGAAAAAGGAAAAACTGCGTGCAGCATCTGAAATGCAACTTTGCAAAAAGTTTTTCACACGTTGCAAGGCGTCTTCGCGTAAACTTTTCACGGCGGCAGGAGGCGGTAGTAAATTTCAAATGTGCACACACATAAACATATAGAAAAGAAAACCCCCAACACATATATAGAGAAATTATTAGAAAAAGAGAATGCTTAAGATTGTAAAAGGAGAGCAAAGTGAAGCCAGCTGATAAAATCGATAAGCAGACACAGAGAAAGAAACGTTATTGCATTGAACTTTAAGAACTGAGAGGACACCGCGAAATGCCCGACAACCACAACTGGTGGTGGTGGTAAGGTGGAATTTATTTGTTGTTGCTTTATTTTTTTTCATTTTGTGCGTGGTGCATTCGCGTGCTGCAGTTTTTCTGTGCCACAAGCGACGCACACAAAAATGCAGTCTGCAGAATGCATTGACTGCGCCAAT
The DNA here is from genome assembly GCA_037043405.1 of Drosophila subquinaria. Classification (NCBI taxonomy): domain Eukaryota; kingdom Metazoa; phylum Arthropoda; class Insecta; order Diptera; family Drosophilidae; genus Drosophila; species Drosophila subquinaria. The sequence continues at coordinate 83,538 of JBAMBL010000329.1, read as the reverse complement.
GCCAGGCGCACAGCAACTTCAGCAGCGTGTCGCCCTCGAATGTGCAGCAGAAAAGTCGTCGTCTTCGAGGTCGACCCAACAACTGAAATGCAATCCCAGTCAGAGTTCCCCATTCTTTCATTCCCTATTCCCTTTCCTCCTTCTCGTCTCTCATTCAATCGCAATCGCAGTCGCAGCGGCAACTCGAAGTCGCCGAAGATGTTCGCTTAAGAAAAGCGCGCGCAAATTCGCGTCGGTGTTTGTGTATGTGTGTGTGTGTGTTTGTGTTGTATTAGTAGTGGTGTATTAGTATATAAGTGTGTCTGGCTGAGTATATGACGCCATCGTCTCAAGTTTCAGTTAAGTTTTCCCTCTGAATGATTTTCGGGCTTTGGCTCTAGGGCTGTCGTTCGCTTTTGACGCACTTGCAACAAACAACAACAAGAAGAAGAGTAACAACAACAACAACAACAACAATAACTACTGTCTATACTTAATTTGTTAGTTGACTTTCGTCATCAGCTTTTGTGGTTCTGTCTGATGGTTTTATTAATTTATATACCCTGTTTAGCCAGTTTTAACTTGCATACTTGAAGTTAAACACTTGGGGAAACTGTTAAAGCTTTTCGCTAGGGAAAATGCTTTGATCAGTCACGCTTAAAAATTCTACTCACATTTGAATTCCCAACAGAATTTATAGATTTTCTTTTGGGTAACATAATTTATGATAAGAAATAAAAATTAAAAAATATGCAGGTTAATTTCTTAACAACAAATAATTTAATAACTAAAATAAATAATTGTAAAGTAAAATAAGTTACAGGGTATTTTAGAGTCTAAAATCTTTTGCAATTTATGTGCACAGTTCTATTTCTTTAGCGCTATTATTTGACTCTCAACTACCCTTTGTAAATGGATTTATTCATGAACTTTGTTCTTGTTGTTGTTGATGTTGTTGCTGTTATAGTCCTGGTTGTTGTTGTTGTTGTTGTAGTGTTGTGCGTGCAGTGGCTTGTGTTGTTGTTGCCTATACAAATAATCAATAAATCTAATTCAATTATTATTATAATTATATTTTGAACATTCATAGACATTTGTATAAGGCTGACTAAGCATTTTCTTGGTAAATAACATATAATATTATTATGAGCGTGTACACGCACACGCTGTATATGTATGTATGTGTGTGAGTGAGAGACAGAGGAATATACATATATACATATATAAATATATAGAACTAAGGGCTGAGTGACACCCTCGTTAATTATTCAAAAGCCAGCACCCTGTCGAACAGTCGCAGATTAGGAACCAAACGCAGGCAACTAATAGCTTGCCCTCTCCCAATTGATATGTGTGTGTTTATGTGTGTGTGTGAATAGATAACGCATGTAAAATTGTTGGTATTGGTACAAAATTCATTAGTCCGCATAATGAATAAACATAAAGACAAATAAAATTATTCCAATTAAAATAAATTGCGCAGCAATATTAAAATAAATTCTCGCCCGCACCCAACAACCAAACAACTGATGACTCCGCATGTAATTAAGGGCAATACATGTGGGTTATATGTATTTATACACACACATACACATAAACACATATATTTATATGCATATGTATAGAAATATATTACTGGCTGCTTATTATCTGGGATCAGCACAATAAGACATTTGGTGCTATAAATTCAAATTAAATGTAGAAATGCGAAATGCGAAATGTGAAATGGCCGCATACAAAGATGGAGATGGATGTTTAAGTGCTTTAGCCCATCAAATGGGGCAAATATTTTATTGTTAGTGGGTATTGGTGTTGGGCACCTGCCTTCTTCTTTCTATTCCATTCCGACAATTAAACTTTTACAGCACGGCATTAGAAGTTGTTGTTGCAACTGTTGCAAGTTGCAACTATAAAACTAACTTTGTTGCTGAATTATATTTAATCAATTTTTATTGCACCGCCGTCTTCATTAAAGTATAAAAAGCTTTGAATGTATGTGTGTGTGTTTGTGTGTGTGTGCTACGCATGTTGCAGCTGCACTTGCTATTTGGGAGGCCGTTTTTAGGGTCGCTTGCAACAAAATATTTCAATTGTAAATACAAGTCGAGAGCGCTGTCTCACGTTAACAAACTAGCAACAACAACAGCAACATTATAGACATGCCACAGCTGCCACCCCCTTTGCCAAGAACACCCTCATTCATCGTCATCAGTCTCAACAGTCTCGGGCATCGTCATCATCGTCATTTGCCGTCGTCGTCTTGGCGGCCATAAAAGCATTTCCAGCTTGTTTAATGTTTATTTTATAGTTTAAGTTTGCATTTATTTGGTCTTTTAGTTTTTATACCCCGACATTGCAAAAGACAAAACAAAACAAAATGCAAATACAATGAAAACTAGACTAGAAAAGCAAAGCAACTCGAATAATGATACCCTGGCACTATTCCCAGATCTCGGATGCTCTCAAACCAAGTACAATATATTTAATTCAAGTACAGCATTTAATTTTAAATACCTTGTCTTACAAATATATTTTAAATATACTTAAGACCTTCATGCTAAAATCAGAAAATTTAAAACTTGCATTTAATTTTACAATTCTTTAAATACAATGAGTATCGATATTTATCATATTGTATTATTTATCCAACAGTTTCTAAGTTTGATATAACTATAATTTAATAAGTCGATTGGTTCACTGATTGCTGTATTTAATTTGAAACGTGCACTCAAAACAATAACTAAGACCAACAACTGAAATAACAATAATAACAACAATCAATGCTATAGAATCCAAATGACTATGGTGTCGCCTATGGCTAGCAATTAACTATTTGCATTGAAAGAAATCAACGGAAGCACATTATTTGCTCAGCCTTAATTACAACAAACAATTACAGTTCAGAAACTCACAGTAAAGTAAAATAAAATATATATATAAAACTATACAGATATCGAATAAAAGAAAAAAACCAACCCCCAATAACTAAGGGAAAATATCAACTGAAATGACAATGACAGAAAAAAGTTAACAGTTGAGTGTATAATTTTTTTGTAGTTTCTTTTATTTTATTTTTTTTTGTGCATTTAGTTTAAATATGGGGGCACAACCCACGCTCAGATGCGACACATAACTATAAACATTATACACATATTTGAGTTAATTATATTGCAACAACAACAACAACAACTAAATGACAATCAACATGACAAGAGGAAGACTTAATTTACTGGCGATTTTTACAGCACACTTCCGACGACGACATCCACAAATAAAAGGTTTTTATTTATTTTGCTTATTTCTATACATTTCTTGCCACAATTTTCAATAAATTATTAAACATGCCACATGATTGTTGTCTTTGATATTGTTGTTGTTGTCGCTGTATCATTATCTACATTCAAATTACAGTTCCTCATTTTTTCGTTCGTTTTTTATAAAGTCAAATTTTTTATATGCCTTTGTTATTTATTTTTTTTCTTATTTTAATATTTTATTTGCACTGTCTGTACGAGCTGGCGCGCATTTGGCTAAAATATTTCGTGTCAAACAGACATTTGACATAAATTTTATGTTTGCATTTAAATACACATATAAACACACAGTCACACACACACACACACCCGCACTCGTATTAATATGAATTGCACACAAACAAATAAAATAAATACTATAAAATATTGAAAGGAATTGCAGAGGTAAACAGAGCAACAGTAGTATTTATATACCTATGCATAGTATAATAATAGCGACAGGTTGCACGGAAAACGGCAGTTATTAGTCAGCCAAAATGACTTTAATTCATGCATGCCAACTTTTCTCAACAACATTCAAAGTGTTTAAGAAAGTCAAATTAAGTCTAAAAGTGACTTTTCTACAATATCTAAAAATATTGAAGAGATTTTTTGTGTAATATATACACCCTGTAAGCCTAAAAAGACCGAAGATGGTATTACAAATTTGGGAGGATATTTTTTATTAATTCTGAAAATTTAAATAAACTAATTTTTAAAAATGACTATTTTGGCCACTTTTCCCTCCTTTTTATACAAAATGTTTCTGAGATCATCCCACTCAAAAAATCATAAAAATACTAGCGAAAAGATTTTTAAACATTTTTTCTGCAGTCACTATTAGAATTGTTTGAAGAATTTTTTTGCATACCAAAATTTTTTTTTTTATAGCGAGGGTAAAATTTGAAAAAGTTGAGTTTTACAAAAACTTAAAATATGTTCAAGTAATTTTCAATATTTTCAATTTATGAGTTGACATAACTTTAGTTTTCTGTAAATACTTTTGATTGTTTTTAAGTTATTTGTAATTAAAGCTTTTGAATAAAGTTGCTTTTTGTGCTGGTTGAAATAAGCTGTGAGCTACTGTACATTATGTACCTTTTTCTGGGTTTTCCACAGTTATACATACAAAAATTACGAGTTTTTTAAAATTAAATTTATTTTTGTAAATACAATTTTCGTTTTATTTTTTTCCTCAATTAAATCTGTTTATTGGGTATCTCCAAGTCGCTCATCTTTCAGCTCTCACACTTTAAGTGCTTGCAATCATAATAATGCCTATTCGTATTACAATTGTTATGATAACTTTAAGATCTGCAGCTGTTTGCATTTTCCATCCATCTGCTCATAGCACATGATCAAAATTTCTACTTTTCACTTTTCAATTATATTACTTCTATCTCAACTTATAATTTATATCGAGTGGTTTCTACAATGTACAGAGGTGGTCAAAAGTATTTACACAACACTTAACGTTAAATCTACTCGTAATTTGAACTTACTTCAGTTTAAGTTTGGTATCAATGGAAAGGTCTCTTGAATTCCTTTCAAATGATACAAAAGTTTCCTTAACCCATTAAGTACCCACTGATAAATTTAAGTTTTTGTAAAAGTCAATTTTTTTGACTTTTTTCCTGGGTCTCAAACAAAAAATGTTTTGATGCAAAAAGTTTCTTCAAACAATTTAAATAGTGATTGCAAAAAAAAATTTTAAAAAATCTCTTCGCTAGTATTTTTAATAATTTTTTGAAAACTGCCAAAAAGGCACTTTTTCCTCATTTTCGTGCAAAAAGTGCCTTTTTGGCAGTTTTCAAAAAATTAAAAAAAATACTAGCGAAGAGATTTTTTAAAATTTTTTTTTGCAGTCACTATTTAAATTGTTTGAAGAAACTTTTTGCATCAAAACATTTTTTGTTTGAGACCCAGGAAAAAAGTCAAAAAAATTGACTTTTACAAAAACTTAAATTTATCAGTGGGTACTTAATGGGTTAAGGAAACTTTTGTATCATTTAAAAGGAATTCAAAAGACCTTTCCATTGATACCAAACTTTACATGAAGTAAGCTCAAATTACGAGTACAATTAACTTTAAGTGTTGTGTAAATACTTTTGACCACCCCTGTATGCTAAAATTACATTTCTTTTGGATTATTTGCCATTATTGGGCTAAACCAAAGAAGGAAACCGAACAAAAAATGACAACAAGAAAGTTTTGCAACTGTGGCGACTCTGCGGTCGTCGACTGCGGCTGCGACGGCGACTGCGACAGCGGCAGAGGCTGAGGCAATGGCTGCATATAAATTATTAGCAGTCATAAATATGCCATAATGTCATTTATTATATACGTTTTTTTTTCTGCTCTCTCTTCTCGCGCTGAGCGCTACATTTTCTTTTTAAGGCGTCCCGCATTGGGGAAAACGCAGAAAACTTTTATTGCCAAGTTTAATGAAAAATTATAAAAGGCGGCATCGCTGGCATCGACATTGCCGTTGACGGCAACGGCGACGGCAACTGTGACTGAGACTGAGACGTCTGCGTGTTTAATATTCAAATTCAAATATTCGCTGCATAGTTCACCTTGTGGCTTTCTGCCTAACTCTCTGACTGACTGTCTGACCGTGTGGCAAGTACAGCCCTATGCTACCTCTTCTACCCTTTGTCCTGGCACATGCAGCAGTACCTGCCCCATTTGTAGTGGGTATTATTTAAATTATAAATTATTGAATATTTGCCGCGCTTTTGGGTTCTGCCGTTGAAGTCAGACCGTTATAGCCCAGTCCAGCATCATTATATTTATACGAGTATTACATATATAAATATTAGATGACGCCAACGTCGGAAATTTTTCATTGCTTTGCGCTACGTTGAACGGGTAGCAAATATGCTGCAGTCTCATTCTGATACCCTTACTGTTCACATATATAAGATGTAAGATTGCATTCGAGTAGAATTTTGAATACAGATTTTGAACCAGGATAAACTTCTATGAATACTTCAATTTCAATATGTGTTGAATGTCAAATACAAACCACATATTTGATATTTGGTATGTTTCTTAAGCGATCTTGAAAAGTTAAAATACGATCATTAAACTCTAAATATCTCAAAGATCTTTTTAATGTATTATTCCTTTCCTTTCAAATTTGTAGAGTATTTGAATCTTCGACGAATTGTGTTTGATTCTTATTTTATTTTCATATATTTCGTATATTTTTTTTTTTTTCATATTTAAATAATAAATTAAGGAAGGCAGCCGGGACTCGACATTGTGAGTTGTGGCAGTTGGGTGGTTGGGTTGGTGGGTGGGTTGAGTGGTTGGTTGGTTGGTAGCTGTACTCCGTGTGGTATGTACTCGTATCTGTATAATCAGGGGTTGATTTCTGTTTTTATGTATTTGCATTATTAATAAATTCCTTGCCGTGCATTTGGCTATAATTTTGTATGTTTCGCCTGGGCAGCGGCGTTTGCTTACTTTATTTTTTATATTTATTTTATAAATTGCATAAATTGATGAAATATGAAAGAGGGAGGGAAAAGAGAGGGGAATCAATGTAGATGGTGGTTTGAGCTCAGTTGGGTGGTAGTTCTTTGTCTCTTGTTGCTTTTGGATCATGTTTTGTTTGGTCAACTCAAGCTTTTCACTTTTAATTAAAAAGCAATGACACTGACTTGATCTTTGTTGTTGTTGCTGTTGTTGTTCGTTATTCGAGTTGTTGGTGTTGCTGGCACTGCTGTTATAATCAAAAGTGGAAATTGACATAAATTGATTTTATCGCTGCAGATTTAATGACAACGAAACACTTGCCCCCCAATGCAATTTTTGTAATGAAAATGTTTAAACGCATAAAAATCGCCATCGCCATTCCCATTGCCATGGCCAACAGCCAGAGACGCAGCGAGATACAGAGAGAGCGAGAGGGATATAGGGAGTGAAAGAGAGTGAGAAACCGTCTAGGGCCAAGGATTTTTATGCACTGCTGTCGCATTTTCGCGTTTACATTGTAAACTGGCTGACAAGCAATGACGAAGGCGGAGAGAGGGGGCGTGGCATGGGGCAAGGGGCGTAAGGAGCGCCCTGGAACGGAAACGGACCAGGCCTGAGTCATAGCTTGGCCGAATGGGCTTGGACTTGGACTAGGGCTTGGGCTTGTCTGCCAGAACGTGGCAGAGTCCTTAAAATGTCAGTGCTCATGTGGAGCAAGTGGATCCGGAGAGTGCAGTCCGGAGTGCAGCAACTTTGTATGTGTATGTGTATGTGTATGTGTATGTGTATGTGTGTATGCAGTCGGCAAAAACGGCAAATATTTTATTACGCTTCAGACTTGAGTAGTTGCGTTGTAAATTTTACTGTTTTACGGTGCTTGAGTTGTGCTTACCTCCATTTATATATATATTGTACATGCACACACATATCTTTATAGTCAGCAATATGTATGTATAGAAATGTAAAAGCAAAAGCTAAGCAATGATTGTGCAAACTTAAAACTCCCACACTCACAATTTATCTTTATCTAGCTTTAGGCAATCACTAAACTGTCACTTAATACGAACGTTTAATTCATTTTATCTGGTCATTTCATTTATTGGCTCAAATGTTTTTAGCAAAACTTTATCGATTCAATTAACCAGCAAAATTATTTGATAATGTTATAAGAAACAATGGCATTTCTCTGTCATTGCATAATCACCCCTAAGTAATTTGTTTGTGTGTGTCCAAATTTACATTAAATTGAACTTGCACACTCCAATACACACACACACAAATATATATATATAGATATATATATTGCGTGTAATAATCGACACGTGCATTGCACATAAATATTGAAGACATTTTAAAGTTTAATACGCCACTTAGGCACGAATTAGCATACAAAGTGAATTAATTACGAGTGTTATACAATTAAGTAAATTTCATTATATTGAATTTTTAAAATTGTTTCGCTGCACCGAATGTAATTAGAAACTCAAATATAATTATAGTCCACATGGCATATAAATACACACACGCACACACACACAAGTACACACACATACGCACATAATACGTAATACAGTTATAGAGATAAACATTACGAATACAACACGCATTTGTGGTCAACTCTGTCCACTTTGAACGACTTAAACATGGCAGAGAGCTCATTAAAGGTCAAAAGTCTAATTTTGAAATAGAAGAACCTGGAGAATGAAGTAGTTGGAGATCTTTTAGCCTAATTATTGAGAAATTGAAAGAGAAGACAAAGCAATTATTTAAGACTATCTTTCGATTCGAAATAGATAAGTACTAGTAAGGAAGAAAACTTTGATTGTTTTATGTTAATCAGAACAGTTGTTGATTTTCCTAATTTATGTTGACTTGCCCAGAATTTCCTGTAAATAAAATTAATAAGACAAGTCAAAATACAAATCTTTTCCTTATATAAATATTTAAATCCATAATTTATATATTTTTTTTTTGTTATTAATATATTAAAATCAACTTGGTGAAGTGCAAACAATAGGCAGACCTTTCAACTATAACCTTGCACAGACCATTTAAATATATATCCATTTTGTCAATTTTCTTTTTCTTAAACTTTCTTTGTCATTTGCTTTGGTTTCTTCCATTTTTCTTTGGGGTTATTCCTTTTGGTGCGCTGCGTTGACTTAAATTATAATTTATTTTTATAATAAAAGAAAGCGACATCCGGCGCAATTGAGGGTAGCACTTTTTATAATTGTGTATGCTTGGGCCACGCCCCTCTCTCCCCTTCTCCTTGCATTTAAATTGTGTCTTGTATAATAATTAATATGCCGTCAGCTTTGTCCTTTAATTTTGCATTTTACTGTAGGTACTTATAATTATATTTATTTTGAATTTAAGCGCATTTTAAATCTAAAGTATGTAGACGATGGCGATGAAAGCCAGCAGCGACTACAACAACAACAACAACAACAATAGGAGCAGCAACAACAACAACGTCGTCGACAGGGCAATTTAAATGACAAAATTATATATTTAGTGGTCCCACTCCATGCGGAATCGAACCGACCTCGACTAGAAACCGGTGCGCTGTCTCTTTTTCTATGTATTGTAAATGTAATCAAAAATATCGATCGGTTTTATGCAAATTGACTGCGCGTTGCCCAACACCCTATACACCCTATACCCCCGAACACCTCCCTCTTTTGGTCTTTTCTTGGCCCGCTTTTATTATATTCTTTTTTTTTATACATTTTTTTTCTATTTCTATTTATGCTATAATTTAGCAAGAAAATGGCGACGAAATCATAAAATTACATTATAATAAGCAAGTAAGTTTATACTGAGTGATTGTGCTGTACTGGGAGATACCCTGTAGACAGCTAAAGAGTCGCTCAACAGAACTCTCAAAAGCTTTCACAAAATAACTTTGCCGTCTTCAGATGTCAGTTGATCAGTTGATCGTAAATACATTTTTGAAAGCTTTGATATTTGTGTTTTGTCTGTTAAAATGCTTTATGTTATTAAAATTTGTCAGTTGATCAATGTTTGATATTTTTGATAAGATCTGAGATACACTATTTATCCTGTTCCAAAGAAAGTTGATCGTATTAATTTCGAGCTACTTTCGCCTATCTGTTATTAAAACGTGCACTACTTTATTATACCTTTCAAACTATATATTCTCTACAGGGTATGCGAAATACTTATTATGTCAGTTGGGCGCCACCCTTTGCGGCGCCATATCGACATCCTTGCGCACTCCTGCCTCCATCTGGCTTACAATTAAATTGCATTTCTTATTTTTGTTGTCTTTGTTGTTGTTGTTGCTGTAATTGTTGCCGCCACCGTTGCCGCTTTTTACAATTTAATATTTTTTTCTTTGGCCACCTTCCCAGTGGCATTGTTCTTGTTGTCGCCGTTGTTGTTGTTGTTGTTGGTCGGTTGGTTGCATTTCTAGTTGATTGGAATTCAATTAATTTTATTTGCTTTACTCTGCAATTTCCTTAGCATTTTTTATTATGCTTGTATTTATTGGCACACACACACACACACATATACAGACAGAGACCGCAAAAACCTCGTACCGTTCGACAACAACAAAACTACAGTTTAATGGAAATTTTTTCTCTTTATATTGTTCAGCGCGTTTTTGCTTTGCATTTGTCGCCAATTTAGTAAATAATAAAAATGGGACTCAGTCCTTGCAGTTCGCACTTAGCTTTTTCTCCAACTGCCCTTCTACTTCTCCTTTTTAGTTGCTGTTGCTGTTGTTGTTTTTACATTCTTTTTTTCTGTGATTATTGTTGTTGTGGTTTGTCGTCACTGCGGACACTTTGCGGGCTGACTGCGGTCACCGTTTGTTTGCGTTGACTTATTGCCAACTGGAATTAGTTGTGGCCCAAGCAGCAGCTACAACATTGATTTGGCTCTGCCTCAACGCGGCGTATACGTAATCTGCATTACAATGGTGCTGCCTTCAAAGAATGCCCAATGGGAGGCACCATATTTAATTGTATTTCATTTATAACAATTTGTGTGGAGAAACAAATAAAAAATAGTAAACTGACTGGCAGCTAAGCCTTGAACCCAAATACAAATGACAAAAAAAGCAGTACAAAAAAAATAAATGAATTCTAAATACCCTTTGTTTGTCAAAAGAGAAGTTTCATTTCCTCTTTCCATTAAACTTTAATGTTTTAGTTCGCTTTTTGGAATTTTACACACTTCATTTAAGGCACACATTTTTTATGTCAATTAAAGTCAACTAACTGAAAGATATTTCATCGTAAGATGTATAGAAATAAATGCCAGAATCTATAATAAAAATATATTGATTAACTATGAAAAAGAGGGAGCTTCAATAAAAATTTTCAACTTATAATAGGATTAATTCTTTAGAATTTTTCTTTTAATCTCTTAGAACGAAAGTCTTTAAGCTCTTTAAAAAAGAAACAAATCTTCTAAAAAGAAACTCAATTTAAATTTTGTTAATAAGTTTTTAAAAAAATCAAATAAATAGTCATAAAACTAGCAGGAATCTCTATAAATATAAACAGAATAAGTAATAATAAAAAAGCTTCTTAAAATTTAAGAATAAATACTTTATCTTTAGAGTTCACAAGCCACAGCATAAAACCAGCAAAGCCCTCGTGCAAAGTGTATATAGCCACAATGCTTAGCTTGTTAGCCTGTCCCAGGCACAGCACCACGTTGTCCTCGTCAACAACAACAACAACTACAACAACAAGCGGCAATGCTATAAAAGTAAATTAATTTAGTTGAAAGCTGTAAAGTTAAAGCTTTGTTCACAGCTTTTTACTTTAGCCACTTTTTGCATGGGCCAACAACAAGAGCAACACCAACAACAACAATGGTACTGCACATTGGCCGAGCTCGCGGTGTTGGCCCTTGTTGGCCCGTGGTTTTGCCTGGTTAAGTCTTAGCCTCGCGAACTTCATGACGGTGAGGATGACGCCATTGGCATGGCTGATGGTTGGCCAACTGCTTTCGTTTTTTTTTTTTTCTATTTTCATTTTTAGTTCTGCTCTCCTTGCCTCTTCCTTTTTTAGTGCATAGATTTTTATGCTGGCAGTTTATTTTAACTTTTGTTAACGCCCCTTGGCCGTGTCATGTGACAAAGTGGCGTTGGCGGACGATAAACTTTGATATTGTTGCCGTCTTGTTTTTTCTATTTTTCTTCTTTTTTTTTCATTTGAGTGAAGTGTTTTGTTTTGTTTCACATGGGAAGCAGACAATTAAGTGTCATTAACTTAGCATAAATATAGATATCTCTATATATGTATAAATATTGTAAGTATGTTTGCTTGTGTTTAAATAATGCAACAAATATAAAATATATTCATTGTGAATGGCGCGCGGCGATTACTATCACATGTGAAAATGTTGGCACGTTTTATTGTTTAGTTTACAAAGCAATTGTATTTACAAACCAAATTCAAATAATTCACATTTGCATATAAATAAATTGCATGTACTGAGAAACAAAAGAAATGAAGAAAACTCGACTTTGCAAACACCCTGTAATCAACTAAGCATAAAATACTTTCTTTAATGACTTTATTGTGTGCTAAATAATGATATCATTTGCATATAAGTCGACTAAAAAATACTCTTTAAAACGAACTGAAATTAAATATTAAAAATAGATAAAGATATTTATTAAAAGACTATTTTCAAAACTTAAATTAGTACACACATTTGTTTTACCCCATTTGTGAAGGGTACACAAAAAACTGCCAAGTCAAAGGCAGCATTTAAAAGTCCAATTCATGCCAGCTAGGCCAAAAAAATAATAATAAAAAAAGCTAAAAAAAATACCTACTAATAACAATTTCCGGCGCTGCATAATGCAAATGACTTTTCTCAACAATAATAACAACTTTTCTTTGCATTGACTTACCGGGTACTTTTGTTGCCTTTTGTAAGCGCAAAAAATAATTGCATACAAAATGTGTGCGATTTATTTGAGAAATAACAACAGCAGCAGCAACAACAAAAATATGTAATGAAATTAAAGCAGCAGCAGCAGTGGCAACTGACAGAGGCAGAGACACAGCAGTTGCATCACATCCTCAGTTTTGCTAAGTAGAAATTATAATGCAATAAAATGCAACAAAAGACCAAATAACCGGCAAAGCAACGCATTACAAAAATACAAATAAAAAAAAAATAAAAGCAGAAATGAAAAAAAAATAATAATAAATATATGCGCAGCAACAAATATAGCTGCAACAACAGCTGAGAGAGACCTCAACACTCCGACTAGCAACATGACCGATGACGATGACGAATGTTGCGACTCGATTATTGTTGTTGTTGTTATTATTGCCCCCTTCTGCTATAGTTTTAGTATAATTATGTCAGATATGGCAAGGAAGCAGCGTCAGAAGGGGGAGCAGAAGAGGCAGACAACAACAACAACAACAACAGCAGCAACAGCAACAAGTATTACACATACACATATAATTTAAATTTAGTTTAATTGTTATTCTCCGGTGCCGACTGTGCGCCCGAACATACATTTAGTTGTAGTTGTTGCTGTTGTTGCTGTTGTTGTTGTAGTTGCTGCAGCTTTTGCTGAGGCAGCGACGACGGCAACAAGAAAACACATGACAATTGCAATACAAAACGAAAATTAAAATTAAAACATACGAATACTAATTACCCCGCGTACCACATGCGAAAATTAAATAGGTGCAATTAAACATCCGCTAAATAATCATATTTTCAAATGCCAACGGCAAACGCAGCGACGACGACGACGTTTGTGGCTGCTGCAAATGTAGACAGCACTGAGATGGGAGAAGGGGTAAGAGGGGCAGACAGGTGGCACAACAATTAAACAACAAGAAAAATTGAACGATTAAGACAGAGATAGATTTAAAACCGGACATTAATTAGATCTAAATCAGGTGTGTTTAAGCAAACTAATTAGTTTCATTTTCAAAAAATAAAGAATAAATAAATTATATATAGTTTTTATCTAACTTCAGTTTATTGATATAAATTATTAAATATATTAATAAATTAAAAATATTGTATGAATCAAATATATATAAATATTTATTTATTTAATGTCAACTTAATACTGTTGACCAAAATTAATGTAAAAATGTAAGTAAAAGTTGAGTAATATAAAAATTAAGTAATATTAAAACTATTAAAATTAAATTGAAATTTTACTGAAAAGATAAAAAATTGAAAATCTGGAGGAATTCAAATTTTTTTTAAATTTTTAAAATGATCCAACATTTTTTGCAAGGATTGGGGAAAACCCAGAATAACCCAATCAAATCAATAAGTATTAGTAGTAATTATCAGTAACAATACAAGTATTAGAGTTAGTAAGGTCAGGGATTTCTAGAAAGGAAGAGGAAAATGGATGAGGGGGAAGAAGAGCGTTCTGTAGAGAAAACGTTGTAAAGAAACGTAGTAAAGATAATAAGTGCACAAAAAAACGAAACGAACTATACAAAGCGTAATCAGTTGTGCATGTAGATAAAGCTAAAGGTAGAAACTTCCTAGTAGTTCTACGGGGAACAGAAAAAGTTAGACGTACTAAAAGGTAGCTGGAATGAATCTCGTCAATAATCAATTTATAAAGAAAAAATAAATAAAATTAAAAAGATATATGTTTTATATGCAAATATCTTGTTTAACATCATTAAGTTTAAATATATGTAGGTAAACTGACAATGTTATTTTGAAACTAAAACAATCAAGTTAAAAAGAATATTACTGGTTTTATGCTTAGTAGACTCAATGGACATTCCTCATTAATTCCTAAGTTCTTTAAATTAAGCATTTCCATGAGATTAGATTAGTTTTAATGCTAGCGGAAGCGCATCACACTTGGCAAAAGTATTTAACTATTTTAGCATGCAACACTTTTCCAACTATTCTATTAGTTTGAAAAGGGTTTTCCAAACTGTTTAATTCACTCTTCAGAATGACTCGTAAAAGCTCAGCCGTTGGCAAGATTGTTGCCGAGCTGCAAATGTTGCCAAGGCCAAGTAAGGGCAGCAGCAACAACAGAAGCAGCAGCAGCAACAACAGCCACTGGCTTAAGTCTACAATAAAATTTACAACCACAGTGGGTGGTGCTGTGTGGGTGGTAATGGATGTTGTTCTTCTCGTTGTTGTTGGTTAGTGGCAGGTGGCAGGCGCAGCCGTAAAAGGCAGCAACTATATAAAATGCATTGCTCCAAACGCAGTAGCCATAAAAATGCAGGCGGCAGCTACGTTTTTGCCTTTTATTTATTTAAGTTTTTGTGTGTGGCACAAAAAATACATATAATAATAAAAACAACAATGTTGTTGCTGTACGAGTATATGTTGCTGCTGGGACGCTTCTGTTGCTGCTGGAAATTGCATTATTTGTATGCCCAAGTCGATCGCATTTCTATTTTTTTTTTCCTCCCATATTTTTAGCTTCTTCTGTTCGCACAAAATTTGATTAAGCAATCGCGGGGCCGAGCAGAACAACACTGGCACTCAGACACGCCCACAAACAGAGGCGTCAAGAAGTCATCGATACTTTTGCGCAATCAGCGCAATTTCTGCGACGCCGACAGCGACGCAGAGTCCTTTTGCCTACCGCAGCCAGCAGCAGCAGCAGCAGTGGGTTGAAAATCAAATTTAATATTATTATGATTCACTTGTGCGCCAAACGAAGCAAGTGATGTGCCTTGTGACTGACTGACTGCCTGCCCCTGGTGCCCCATGCCACATGACACACGCCCCTTGCCCCTTGCCCTTCTCGGTTGCCTGCAAGTGACTTTGACGCTGCTGCGGTGATTGACTCGACTTGAGACTCAGTCATGTGCGCCGCCATGAGTAAAGGGTGTCATTGAAGGCAGTTGCCACCCCCATGTGGCAAGCGGCAAGGGCTGCGCCGAGGCAAGGGCGAGTTGCGTTACACTTGATTATATATTCCAACATATTCACGGCTCAATAGACCGACCAGAGTCGTCATAGGCGGGCGGCGACTTCGTGTGTGTCGATTTCCTGCTCAGTTCAGTATTCTATACCCTCCAACAGTCAATTGCAACGGGTATATGCAGCAGCATAAGCAAGAAACTCAAGATAACTCTGTGCAGAGTAACTTCTAGTTGATAAAACCTCACGCTTATTATGCTGCTTGTTTTTTTATTCTATGTATGAAAATAATAAGTGAAAATATGCATGTTTGGTTTTAGCGCACAATTGCGCACGTAAGCCCCTTTAAACCAACAGTGTAGGAGGGTGGTGGGGGGTGAAGATTAGTAAAGGGGTTTGTTGATTTCGATTTGCGACGCGCGTCATAAAAATTGCAGGAGAGTGAAAGAAGTGGGGAGCCTGTTTTATAATTTATTAAGTTCACACTAAAACCTTTTACAATTTTTAAAAACTTAATAACATTTCCAAGTTTATGGTTTTTTGAAAAATCCCAACTAATTTACGTTAATTTGTTGCCGCAATTAAGAGCGCGACAAAATGTAGAGCAATCAATGCACATTTCTAATTTACAATTTACTCGTTACTTGGCGCAGTCGTAAATTGGCATTGCCAAAGCATAAATCATAACCAAGCCACAACTCGCCACAGTTTGTCAGCTAATAAGGTAACCAGAGCGGGAGGGAGACAGAGAGAGAGACAGACAAAGAGAGCAAGTTAAGGAACCACATGCAATAACTGTGTGTGCCACACACATAAAAAAGTAGCACAATACACGTAGTTAAACGTTGCAACCAGCCAGAAGGTAGCAACAAAAAAAAAGAAACGTATCTCAACTAAGCATTGAGTTCAAGCGCTAAAAAAAAGGTAGTTAAATCATATTAAAAAGGAGTGAAAAAAAATAATAAAGGAGCAAATAAACGACGAATGTGAAAGACACTTGGAATCCTGTTTTCAGATGCAACTTGTAATTCATTACTCTATTATTGCTGGTGAGCAGAATTAAGAACTGGAAATGTAGAGATTAAAGTTAGACGTGAAAGAAAGAAATAAGACAATTTACATTTATCTAAATTAATAAAACAATTAAAAAGAAGATGAATTGTATTTAATCATCAAATTACAGGAGAAACTAATAAATAAATAAAATAGTTATGTACAAATAAATATAAGTAATAATCAAGAATCTTTATGAATTAAACTATCAGTATTTTATAATCATGCTAATGAACTTAGCGGCTAGTGCTAATAAATTGAGGGTAATCTGTATACTTAAAGCACTCGAAAACAAATAGAAAAAATTAAAAAATATCCATTAGTTACACTTGAATGAATAAAACTTTTAGTTATGTATAATTTTATATATTCCTATTAATTCAGTGCGAATTTAACAAATATTTCTTATGTCAATCAGATTCGTAAGAAAAATTAATTACAGCCAGCATCAACTTGAAATTTTAGAAGTATTATAGTCTCAGACACCTCATAAAGCCAATCTTTATATCAAACAGCAGTTGGCTTAAAACACACTTTATATAACCACACATACTTATGCATTTCCCGCTTATCGGCAAGGCCATGCAAATGAAAACTGTAAAACATTTGCACTTGTATCTGTGTCGACATCATTTCTTATTGTGCCCTTGTATGTGTGTAGGATTTCTTCTATTTTTTTTGTACATTTTTAGATTTTAACATTTTATATTGCACGTCATTACAGACAATTAAATGCAAAGTAGTTTCCTGCACTTGCTTTTCCAAGCGAGCGTCCAGCTCCCCTTGTCCCCCTCCCCTATTTGCCCCACCCCGTTTCCCGCCCGCCCACGTCAAACGGACAATGCAAAAAACAAAGTTGAGAAGTTAAATGCCGACACATAGTAGCGTGTAGCAACAACAACAATACAGAGGCATTCATTCATATGTGGCACACCAAACAGCAGCAACAACAGCAACAACAGCAACAACAGCAACAACAACAACAACATCATAGAGTGATTATTGCCGCAACACAGCACATTACACATGTTGTTGTAGTTTAGTTTTTCATGTTGCTTTCCTCGCTGGCGCTTGTGCTTTTTTTCCTCGAGTTGTTGTTGCTGTTGTAGTTGTTGTTGTTGCACTGGTTTGTGTCGGCCGTTGATTACAAATCTACATACGGCATAGTAATAGTATATAAAACTCGTATGCTACTCTTTACTTACATATGCAGATAAATATCGCTGAGACGCTGCTGACGCTGAATATTTTGAGCTAAGCTGCAATTGCTGCTGCTATTTTCTCTCTCTCTCACTCTTTCTCTGTCTCTCTCTTCTTGAGTTTCTCCTCTACGCAATTCACTTTGGTCTACCTACGACTACTCTCATACACTTCCGCTACGGCCGCTTGAATGAGGCTGCAATTTATGCCACTTGCCACTTGGCAGTTGCCACTTGCGACATTGCCACTTTATTATTATAATACTAAAGCTAAAATTGTTGTAGCTGTTGTTTTATTTTGTTAATAGTGGTTTTGTTGTAGTTGTTGTTTTTGTGGGCAGCTAATATCAGCGTTGATATTTAGTCGTCTCTTTGTCTCAACGGCAATTGATAGTTTCATGCGCTTTTAGCCAATACTGAAATGGCCAAGTGGGCAACAGTTTATGACTTCCACAAGTGAAGTGACAATTACGAAGGGGAAAATTAAAGCATACTTAAATAGCAAATACCATAAAAACAACATTTTTCTGTTACATATTGACAAAAAAAAAGCTTTTTCAAAAAGAAGAATAATTTAATATATTATAAAAAGAGCATAACAAAAAAAATTAAACAAGTTTTCAGAAATAAAAATTAGTCTAAATAAGTTAAAGCTAATATACAATTTTTTTACATGAATAATAAAGAGTAATTGAGAACAAAAGAGAAGAAAAGTAAGAAAACTAATTCCATATATTGGTAATTCCTACTGGTAAATAAATAAATAAATAATAAATAAAATAAATAAAAAATTAATTTAAAAAAAATTTTATATAATATAAATATATAAAAAGCCCTAAAACCTAAATTTACTGAATAGATTAAGCCTTGATTTGTTTATACAATATTATTTATTTAAAAACAAAAACTAATTACACCATTTACTGCCATATTTTTTGCCCACTGTCCATATTCACACATGAAAAATCAGAAAATAATTGTAATTAATTACACTTCAAAATTATAAACAAATTGCATTAAAAGCAACCGCCTTTTTGGTGACAAATTGCTTTAAAATTAAACCGCAAAATCAAAACCATAGGGTAGTGCAGGAATAATAAAAAAAAACCATTAAACCAATGCAATTGCCAGCAATTAGCTAAATGCGCCCAAAAAAAAATACATTGGATTACAAAATTAATAAACTGAAGTTTAACATAATAGCGCAATGCAAAACTAGAAACATGCCACAGATTATTTCACATTGACAAATGCGACACAAAAACAGCATTAAAAATGCAGCACATAAAATACGCGCAAATTGTGTGTGAAAAAAAGGCAACAAACATATTTTTAAGCGACAGCTAAATAAATGCCTATACAATGTGTGACTGCACATGTGTGAGTGTGTGTATATATTTTTCAATGAAGTGTCAAAGCAGTAAATCAACAAATTAAAATTTTGCATTTGCCAACGATGCGGCAAGAGCGAAAAAAAAGTCGACAACAACAATTTACACAGACCAGCAACAAGTTGCCAAATGGCTGCTGTGTGTATGAGTATGTATTTATCTGTCTGTGTGTGTGTGGGTGTCAACGGTGCATGAAAAAACTCCGGCAACATGTTGCGCTTGTGTTGAAAAAGCCACAAAAACCCGGAAACCACAAATATTTGCGGCACAAACAACAACAAATAACAAATCAGTTAGTGCTGTTGTTGTTGTTGCTGGTGTTGTTCTCGTTGTTGCTGTTTTTATTATATGTACATTGCGTAATACAACTGAATAGGCCCAGCGAAACGCACGCACACATTTGAAAAATATGCCGAAATCAACGCAAACAGATTTTACCAAGTTAACAGCAAAATGGAGCAAGCAAAAAGACGCCAAAATGCTGCCAAACGGAGACAAAGTTTAAGTAGCTGAGAGAACTGAGAGAACAGAGGGAATGGGGGGAGCAGAAGAGAAGGAAGCTGAGCAAGAGCAGTTGGCACAGTGTCCTTATGCATGATAGCCTGGCACAACTTACAGTCGCACAAACACACGCAAAATCACAAAATGTGTGAGAAAGCAACAAGCGGCATGCCTCATCCTTAAAAAAAAGCTCTGCTCTGCTCTGTCTGCTGCAACTGTCTGTGTGTGTGTGTGTGTGTGTGTGTGTGTGTGTGTGTTTTTTTTCTCACTTCTCTCTCTCTTTGTGTGTGTTTGTAAGTTTGTGTTGCTGTTGACGCCTCGCCTTTTAGCTCAAGGTCAAGTACAAGCAAGCAACCCCAAAAAAAAAAAATTATAAAAAAAGAGAGACAGCAGCGAACAGACTGACTGCAGGGCAGACGACGCTTGGCAAAGCCAAAAGACTTTGCCACAAGCCGCTCAACTTCCGCCTGCCTTCTCTTGCCACAAATACAAAAAAAAAAAAAAAAAATACCATCAAGGACGCAACTACATCCCTTAGAGACTCCCTGGTGAATCCTTATGCGGCACTTTGCCAACATTTTTTGGGGTCGCATTGCTGTTACTTTTTTGGCGGCGTTTGCTTCTAATGCGCCTTCTGCTTGCCACTTGCCACTTGGCAGTGCCACTTTGCCTGACTGCCTTTGGAAAAAGGTTCACTTTTGAGTGTCGACATGATTTTTCATGATATTTTAGCGCTTTCATTGTTTTGGCGTGCTGTGATTTTTGTGGACCCAAAATGAACTGTCTGTCTATCTGTCCGACTGTCTGTCTATCTGCCTGTCTTTCGCCTGCTGCTTTTTGGTTTGTTTGCTTTTGCCCTTTTTTTGTTTTTTTGTTTTATTTGTGGTTATGCCTCACGCCATTGCAACTTGTTGAGCCTCTTTAGCCTGCAAGCCTTAAAGTCAAGTGAGCGCAAAAGTGCCAACAAGCATAACTGTCCGCTGCACAAAAGAGAGAGAGAGAGAGAGTGAGAGCAGGAGCAGGAGTTGCTGCAAGGACATTTACATGAGTCTGAGACGCAGCAACTTCTCACTGCCAGCTGCAGCTCTCACTGAACAAGAACAACAACAACATTGACACAACCACATAAACAACTGTCTGGCAAGTTTGTCTGACTCTCACTCACACACACATTTTGTGTAGCATCTAAACTTAAGCAGCCCCCGTCGTTCAGCAACATTTTCCATAGCATACTTTTGCGGGCGCACATTTGTAGCACATTCGCCTGGGAGGCCAGCAAAATCAAGACCAAGACCAAGTCCATCCCCTTTAGGTAGAATTATAATCTGAGTGTGTGTGTGTGTGTGCATGAGCTGAAATTCAAGTGTGCACATAAGTGTGCGGTTTCATGGCTAGTTGAGCGTCAGTTTCAAGTACTGCAAAACAATTTGCAAGGCATGACCGCTTCAAGGCAAACAACGAACTTAGACCAATAAAATAATAAAAAGGATTAAATAAGCTCGTTATGTCTAGTAATTATAATTATAATAAATGAAAGAGTTTTATAAAGTTTTATCATTTTGTCAAAATAACATAAAAGCAAGAAAGAAGTTTAAATAGGATTAAATATATATCATATTGTTTAATTCATTTTGCTTAAGTGTAATTAGAGCTAAATGAAAACCACAATACAGCTTTTCCCAGCAAACACTATTATTCACTTACTTAAAAAAAAGGATACATAAAGATCTGTATTTTATTTTATATTGATTTTATACGAAATATTTACTAGTAACCCCTCGCTTAATTTAATGAGAATTGTTTTACTTGTAACAACAATTTTTAATAAATGATCTTCAGTTTGAGGGATATATTTTTGTTTTGTTTTTTTTTTTTGTCATTTTTAACTAGCAGAATTTTAATAAATTTTTTTAATTTATTCCATATTTTTTTCCATCTTTTTCTTCTACCATTATTATTTCCACTTCAACCAAACTTTATTCTTCTTTTTGACTTTTCTTTTGCATATTTTTCCAACTTTTTCCTTATTTTTCAGAGTGTCATGACTGTCTTTTCTATAAGTATCTCTGCTTATGATTATTATTTTGCGCCGCTTTTGTTTCATATGCATAAGTTTTGTTTGCGTCTGTGTTTGTATGCGTGTTTGTATGTTGCAACAAACAAACAAAAGTAAAGGGAATAGCTCGCTCACGCGTTAGCTACAAGTATATTAAAAAAGTCAGGGAGGTGTGCCTGAGGAGGGCGTAGATATCAACCTTTTGGCACCTTTGTCTTTCTGCCGCATCTGTTTCTCACTTTTAATTTGACACAGCTCACACACAGCCCCCTTTCCCCTATACATTCCCTTGCTAGACAAAGGCACAAAGTTTTGTTTGATTCCTTTTGTGTGTGCAGCGACTGACAACAGTAACAACAACAACAACAGGAGGCAGGCGCAACATCAGACAAATAATAATCATTGATACAAAAGCATAATGCATAGACATATGAGTACGTCAAATACAAAATACTCAAAACGTGTACACACTTGCATATGTTTATAAACATATACATATACATTTGCCTGATTAAAATGCTGCACTGTTGCATGCATCATGTCACAACTTTTAGGGGGATTTAAGCCAAGCTTGCAAGAAAAGAAGACAGTCTATCGAAAAGTGATTCTTTTAATATCAGAAATGTTTTTAAATATTGTGATATAATTTCAGACAGTAAATAGGCTTCTATTCCATACTTAACGTTATTTAATAACTCCCAATTATTTAACTTTAGAGAGAATATTTAAATATAAAATAGAACTCAATATATTTCTCTTGATTTAATAGTTATTCTTTCCATTATGATTTAGGGTGCATAATTGTTTAAAGTACATAGCGAGTCATAATCATGATATGTAACTAAAATTTCGTTGGATTGTTATGCAATTGCTGTGAAAGCATATTGTTGTTTACAATTATTAGCATAGACATGCATCAAAACGGACAAATAAACAAATTATATTATAGTCATCTCATCTAATAATGGTCAGACACCATTGAGGCCATCAATTTATTATAAATTAGTTTGCCAATAACTGATTTATGCTTTTTTGTAGCAATTTTCATGCAAAAATGTTGCAAGCAAATTGTAGAAGGTGTGTGTGTTAGAGTGTGTGTGTGTGAGTGTTGTGCCTGTTCAATATTTTATTAATCGTATGTTATCAATCAAACGCCAACAACTACAAACTGTCACTGTCACAGAAAATGTAGAGATAGTTGAATAGAACGGATGCAATACATACACACACAGAAACACACATGACGTATACGTAATGCGCAAATCAAAATCACTAATTTGGAGCCACAGGACGATTTTGTCCGGTGTCCGTATGCTGCGGCTACTTAGCAGCAAATTCGATTTGTATGACCAAGAGTTTGTCTACGGCTTTGCCACGCGCACACACTTAAGATAGTGGCACAAAGCGTCTTTGAGCCATTGCAGGGGGTGGGGGGGAAGCAGGAGAAGGCAGGAAGGCAGAATTTAAGCAGGATGCAGGATGCAGGTTGCAGGCAATGGGCAGCAGCAGACAGGACTGTCCGTACTGTGCCTAGTGTCAGTTATTAACGCAATTAATTCAATCATTATTGAATCATGCAATGCGCAAATGCAAAATGGGCCCACTTCAAACATCATAATCAGCGCACTGATAATGATAATGATGACAATCAAGCAACGTGAATCATGATGATGATCATTATGCTCAATCCTAATGATGATAATGATGTGTATGATGCTGCATATGTTTGCCTCCCTCGTGTGTTTGTCGTGCATGCCAATGCACATATTTGTCATGTCAAATCGCAACCAAAGTGTTACGTCAAAATCATGCCCCATGCCCCTTGCTCACATGCCACATGCACCCCCCACCCCTCTTGCAAGTCCCGTTCAATGTTCGTTCACCCCATCTACGCCCCACAATTTGGCAACATTTTCATTAAATATGCCCAAAGTGAAGTTTGCCATTCCCTGACAGTTTATCAAATGCACATTGCACCCACCCCTCCCCTCCAGTTGGATCATTTGCTACGCAGCTACCCTCCCCGCCTCCTCTACCAATTGACCGCCCATCCACATAGCACAAATTAGCTTTGAAATTGCTTTACACATTTCAGACAGCGAAAAATGTGCCCAGAGCGGGCTACAAACGGAAATACTAGAGTTCATTTAAAAACACTTTAAATATTGGCAAATAAACTGAAAGATTAAAAAAAAAAAACAGTAAAAACATACTTTATTTTATCGTTAATCCTTATTTTATTACTTTTGGTATAACTTGAATTTTATCGGGTTCCCTATAAATTTAGGAAACTTTTTAAAACTTAAAAATTTAGGAAATTTTTAAAAACTTGTTTTGTAAATTTTATTTTTGAATTTTTAGATATATTTTAAATTACATATTATAATTTTTTTTAAATATTTACGAAATATGAATTTTGTTTTGACTGTTTTTTATTGACAGTAAATAAATAAATGATAATAATTTATCACTATAGATTCAAAAAAGCCTTTAAAAAGTAGTCAGATCTACAAAATAAATATTGTCATCTCTCCCCTAAAAGTAGGCAACAATTCCTGTTCCACCCATACTGCTACTAAATTAAGAAGTAATGAATCAAATTGCGTACACAATAATAATTTGTCTAATATTTTATGTGTCACTCGAAGAATGGGGTGTTTTCTTTACCTGCATGCCTCTGGCTGTATCCCCTCCCCCCCTTTGCATCACATGCATTTATGACATTTCATGGAATTTTTAATAAGCAAAATTGGGCGCATATTTTGACACTCGTTGCGTGTGGCAGCAACAAAAATGCAAAAAACGTGCAACATTTGACGCCCCATGCAACAGAAGCAGCAGCAGTATAAAAAGGACTCTGTGAGTGTGTTAGTGGTTTGAGTGTTGATTGTTATTATTTCAGTTATTTCAATAATTGCATTCCCCGTTGATCAACGCCAATATATTTATATATACACAAATATATATATATGCATGCATATATATATCCAGACAGAGTTCCACAAACCCTTGCCAATACTCGTGCAAACAACGTCGGGCAGACGATTAAACAAGAATATTGCCTCGACGGTAAAGGCAATTATTCATGTTGGAAATCAATTTGTTGTTTACTTAATTGTAAAAAATGTTTTTCAATAAACAAATTATTTGATTATTATGGGCGCCAATTAAAACAAAAGCGCAAAAAATTACAATTGCAACGGCAGTTGCATCCTCTTGCAGCCTCTCACCCCTCTTCAACTTTTCCGCAGAAACAACAGCAAACAGCAAACAGCAAAAAATAAAAAAATAAAGATCAAGCGACAATCGTTGCCCACAAACAGATGCAGATTCAGATGCAGCTTCAGATATACAGATACAGACAGAGTTGCATATATGTATGTATATATAAATGTATGTAGGTATGTATACATTAAGCAGACACAGTTGCTGTGGCAGTTGCAGTTGCATCCTGACCGCCAACGCCAACTGGCAGGATAAACTGTTGTTGCTTTTGTGTTCGGCCGGAAAATGTCGACTGCCTCTTTTCCTCCCACTTCGGTTTTTGTGTCGGATGTGAGAGGCGTTGGGAAGCGTGCGGCTTGAAATATTTAATTGCCTTGTATTGCGGTTGAATGCGACGCGTATTAAAAATATTTACCCACAAACTTCATACACACAAATACGTACACGAGAGAGAGAGAGGGATAGAGAGAGAAAAACAGTTTGGACTGGGACAGAAAGACAGCTGCTCATCCAGCTGAAGCTGAGGTGTCTGAGTGTTTGCGTTTTTCACACCATCGTTTGGGCCAAGTGTCATTTGGGCCGTTGCCATTGCAACGTTGCCCATCAGCCAAAAAGATATCAATATTATTTATCGGGCTTTGGCCCTTTTGACTGTGAAAACTATTAAGATAGCACTTAAATGTAGACAAACAATTTGTAGTCTTATTATTTTACTTTTAATGCAATTTAAATGCTTTTTTTTTAAATTTAATATTCAAATTAATTTAAAAGTTGTTTGAATTGATTCGTATTTAAAAATATTTCTATGAAAATTAGAATAAATAGACAAAAAATACTTTGCTATTATTGTTATTGAAATGGCAAACAATAATTTGTTTCAGATTTTTAAATATCTATTAATTTCGAAATAAAAAAAACTTTTTAGGCTAAACAAACTTTTGAAAACTTTTAAAGTTATTTTAACTGAAAGTCTCTATATTTTATAATCATTATTTGCATACATATTTAATTAACTGCCACTATCGTAGTAAAAAGCAGGATTATTTCCAACTGCTAGTATATTATCTGTTCATCATCATTATGATAATGTTTTTTTTTTCCTACTCGCAATTGGAATACAAACAACACGTCATGTTGCTCATTACTTTTAAATCGAAGTTTAATTTTTATGAAGTCACGATTATGGAAATACACTGGCCAACAACACAGCCAACATTTCTATGCCCCCCGTTTGGCCCCCTTTTGGCAACAGTTGTCGCTGCGATGTTGCTATTAAATTATTTTCATTTTGTCTTTCTTTTTTGTTTTTTTTATTTCAGACCGTTAATATTGAATTTTAATTTGTAAGCCGGGTCACGGGTCAATCTGCATATGTTAGTGTAGTGTGTGTGTGTGTGTGTGTGTGTGTATCTTTGAGCTGTGACAGATTGTGCGGCGCGTCTGCCCCCGGCTTGTAGCCAACAGTACAACAGTAAGTTGTCAATTAAATTTGGCCAGCCGCATCAAGCTGAGCGGCTGCCTCAGTCGACGTCGCAGTCGCTGCCTCAGTCAACGCAGCTGCCGGTCAGAGACGTCCCGCCGATCGGCCGTTTACTTAATTTATATGTATCGCCCGTGTAATTGTCAATATGCCAATAAGCTGCGTGTGACGCTATACACGTACATACATATATAAATAAACAAGAGCATGACGACGTGAGAGTGTTGTACTATGGAATACCCTATATAAAATTGAAAATTTAATGGAGAAATATATTAAAGGAATATTTAGGCAATCTACGCTGATGAAAAAAATCAAGATAATAAAACAACTTTAGAAAAATACAAGAAGCACAAAAATATACAAATAAACTACAAAAATAATCTACACTCTACTAATGTTACTACACATCTTCACAGCATCAATATACCCTTTTCTATCCACTCGTATGGATACAGGGTAGCGCAAAAAAATTAAGAGACACCACGTCCGGATAAAAAAAAATATGGAGGGGGCAGAAAATGCAATGGAAGAGTACGTTCCAATAGATTGAACGGTTTGTTTATTTGAGTTTATTGAAAACAGACAAATCAATTGAAATAAAAGCCAGGGCTGCAGACTACTATATGAAAACTGAACAAATAAAAAACAAAGCTAAAAATCTTAATACCAAAAAATATAAATAAAATATATAAATTTTTTTTTTTGAATATAAACAAGAGCAATCTACATCTAGTTATGATATTAAAAAGCATAATGTTTTGTATGCATCCCTGACAGCTGTAACAGCAGCAACAAAAACAACAACAACAACAGCAACAAGAGCAGCAACAGCAACAATAGCATCAATAATAATAAAAAAGTTACGCATACGCAACGTGTTGGCCGTAAGTAGCTCAAAAGTGTTAAGGATTCAATTAAAGCGATACAAACACACACACACACACATGAACACTCACATACTCACACTCACACATGCACATGTAGTGATGGGAAACAAAAGAGCCGCAGTGTTGTAATTCGATTATGGATTTTCCGCCATATTAATGCGAAATATTTGCAGCGCAGTCCAAAATGAATGCAACAACAGCAGCTGCCGCATCAGTGGCAGTTGCAGCTGCAACTTCTGTTGCACACAAACAAATAAAAATCATACACACACACACACGCACACACACAATTGCATATGTGGGCTGACCATAATGGCAACACAAATTATAAATTACGCGACAGATGAAATGTCAATGCATTGAGTCTTACTTATTACATTTATTTAATTAAATGCGCTCGAAAAAGCCAAAAAATCAGCCGAAATAAGAATGCCAATTGCAGCAGAAAGTCAATGGGGCTTTAAGTAGGCCTCTAACCATAACCAAAAAACAACATCAAATCAACAACCGCCGTTAACATTTCGAGCTCCGGCCAGGCCAACGGTAGGTAATGCAAATTTCTATGTCAGTTATACAAATAGAAATGCATTTGCCAAGCATACGTTTTTCGTCTTTTGGTCTGGGGCAACAACGATAACTTGGCTAAAACTTAAATATGCAACAGGAAATATACGCCAATCAAGTGCCAATCTTAAAACTGACGGCAGCAGAAACAACAACAACAACAACATTGAGTTAAAACAAAAATAACAAGAGGCCCACATGAAATGTCTTTAAAATAGAACGAAATGTTGAACGACGCTTTTAGCGTAACGTCTTATGACCTAAAAAGTGGCAAGTGACTAACCAACCCTACAAACTCAGCCAACCAACCAACCAGCCAACAAAACAGCCATAAACTCTAGTCTCTAACAACAATAGCAACAACAACAACAACTTTTTGTCTATATATATAGCGTCTGCCACTTTTACTATGCAAAATACTTTTGCTTGCCTCTTGCATAGATTAACGAAAATGTTTTCCGTCTGGGTCTGAGCTGTACTCAAGTTTAAGCTCTGAAACTGGGCTTATGTGCAGTGTTTTTGGAGTCAAAACTAACTCTGAAACATCATCTTAATTTTTTTAAAAATTATTTTTAAGTATAAGATACATAATTTACTAAATAGAATCAAATTGAAACTGAAACTGGATTTTTCTACATATAATGCCGGGAAGCAAATATGATAGAATAAATGAATCGTCTACAAAATCAGGAAAATCATAAGTATTACGCAGATTACAAATTTAAGTCAGCTCTCATAAATAATTTATATAAGTTTTCAATTTATATACACAGATTCTACAGACAATTTAAGTTAGCAGAAGATTAGTCATTGGGAAAAGAGATCCATTAATTTTCATCAATTGCTGAAATCGAAAACTGAGTGTTTAGTACATATTTCACAGCTCGTTGCAATTGCTGCCAGGCAGCACTTTGCTGGTTGTTGTTACAAAATGTGCATTTTGGCAGCTTAAATAATTTATTACATTTTATTGTTGAACAGCAGCAACAAAATAACCGAAAACAATAGAATTGAGACAGAGACGCGTTGTCAAGTTGTCTGCAACCGTAATATTCCCGTAATATGCCGCAAAAAAATACAAAAAAAGTATATATATAGGAAGTTGCAACAGGCAGCAAAGTGTCTTGTGTGTTGTACAACATTCGTGCCACACTCCACGCCGTATGCAACAGAGTTGAAAACTTCAACGTTACCGCGCTGTCTTATATAAAATGCATGCCAAGCGTTGAATTATTCATAATGAATTGAAATACATAATACTCATTTTGTTTCAGCATTTTAATAGAAATGAGCTACAGCAAAATGAATGAAAAATGGAATGGGAATTGGGCCGTTGCAACTGCTTGGCAGCCATTTTCTAATACATTACAACTTCCACGCTGAGACGCCACCAAAAGTTAACGTTAGAAGTAGAAAAAGAGGAAGATGTTGGGCTTAATTGTTTTTCATATTTTGATGCCACAACTTTGACGAGGCAACCCCCAAGTTAACTCTCTGCCTCATGCTTATTTTTTGATGTGCGTTCATAAAATTTAAAATTAAATTTAGCCGCGCTTCAACGCAACGAAGCAGCCCAGACATTTTCCTACAGACATTTCGCCATTTTTCATCAGAGCAGTAGCAGCAAGGGATGCGAAATCGTAGTTAAGATATCCCAAAAGGTAGACACAAGGTAGGCCAAGGCAAGGAGTTGAAAATAGCCAAGTTAAAAAAATATTCAGACTTTTGTGGTTTTTTTTCCTCCTTTTTTTGTTTGGCGCCACATTTTTATTCTAATTAATGTTTTAAATTTATGCGAGAGAGCAAATTAGGTAAAAGTTTAAAGGTAAATGAAGATAGTCAAGATTCTTACGAATTTGATGCAAACTTGTTGCGATTGAAAGATTATGAGCTAAGTGTAATATTAGAACAACAAAATATAGAAATAATATATTATAAAAGTTGAATAATAAAGTTCTCTTTCGATTTCAACTTTCTCTATAATAAAATAAAATTTACGAAGCATGCTTTTAGGACCTTAACAAAAAATTAACATTTACAAAGGCTGTGACTTAAAAAAATGCTCTAAAAATATTCTGCAAAATTCTGTCTTGAGTGATTGGTAAAGTAGTAATATTTTAAGAAATTTGCCAATGATTCACACATTTTATTTGTTAATTTAGTTAACTTTAAATTGCATGTTTAATTCATTTTACGCCTACGCATTTCATTTAATTAATTGCAAACGCAGAGCAAAAAAAAATTGTTGTGGAATCAATTAAATGCAATTAAAATGTAAACAACAAAAAAATATGGTTATGCGGTCGGCCTGGAGTTGGTCAATTGGCTATCGTTGGTTATCGCGATGTGCAACTGATGCCATAAATTGTAGCACCTAATAAATTGACACTCTGTCATTGAGCGGCATTTACAGTTTATGTGTATTGCCACAGTCTACACACACACACGTGCCACACGGGAGGCAACCACTAGGCACTGGTAAACGGTCAGTATGTTCGTCAGTCCGTCCGTCCGTTCGTCCGTCCGTCTGTCTATCTGTTTTCCTGTGTCCTGCTGCCTTTTTTCACACGAGAGAGCTGCATGCAACAATTGTGTTGCGAGTGCAGCCAAAAAAGCAAAAATAATAAAAAGGCTTTGGCTCACAAATAAAATGCAAAATGCCAAAAAGGCTATAAACGTGGTATGAGTGGTAAATCCCCTGGCCATGACCAGGGAGAGTCCTTGTTTGCAGGCTGGGTACTTGCAACTCCTTTTGCTGGTGTGGTTGGTGGTGTTGTTCGGTCTGTGCGGTGCACCACAGCGTTTAAAACGGTTTGCCAGTCATTTTTTCACATCATTGATTGCTTATTAGATTATAAAGCCGCGCGGTTGGGCATCATATACTTGTTTTTTTTTTGCATTTCCCCATTTTTGCTGCGATTTTTGATGCGCGGCACGCGCGGGTTGAATGGGCGGCTGACACGCCCCTAGATGCCACTGCATGTGCCGCGTAATGTGCTGACAACAACAACAGCAACTGTGGCAACAACAACAGGCAGCTATAAAATGCATAAAAAACCGTCTGTTGCAATTTGTGCGCCAAAAAATAGGCAAGCATTTTATATCGTCCAGCTTATTGGTATTTGTATGCATATATGTTTGCATATATGCAATTCTACGTATAGGTAAAATCGCTGCCCAAATAATTTTCAATATTTTTTTATTTTGTTCTTTTTTTTATGTTTTTGGCAACAGACTATTAAAGATTCGTGATTTATAACTGGGCAGATATTCAAAATATAAAAAACAAGTGTGTTGAAAGCACTTTGAACTGTAAGTTAAATGTTTTCAGTTGTGGTTGTTGTTGTTGTTGCTGCTGCTGCTGTTGTTGACCAACAAAATAAACAATAAAATATGAATTCTTGTTTATAGCATGATGAAGTGCTAATAGGCAATATTGTTTTAAGCTATTAAAAAGAAAAACGATACGATTTGCACTTCACAGGGACATTCAACTTAGATTTACAACAATTCGAACTGCATTTGAGTAACGTTCTCTAATTGAATTTGCTGTTGAGAATTGCATTTTATACACAAACGCAATCACATAAATATATAAATATTTTTTGGCCAAGTTGTCCTTAAACTTTGCCGAAATTTAAAAGATTTCCATATGATATGTCATTATTAACACGGAATGATTTTTTTAAAATTTCTGAGTTTCAAATTAAGTTTATTTATAAAATTACAAAATTATCCCAACGTTACTGAATTTAAATACACAATTATAAAAAAAAATGTATGAAAGTGAAAAGCGCTAAATTTTACTAGTAATCGATTGCAATCATCAAAAACAATATTCGTTATTAATTTTAAATATTAAAAATTTAGACAGTCATACAAAGCTATATTTGATTAAACTTTAAAGTCCAATAGCTATTTTTAAATATATCCAGAGAATATATTTTTACTCCCAAACACTTTTATACATAAACTGTGAGTTCCTATTGAAAAATCTGCTTTTTTAAAAAGTATTCGAATTCTATGCTTCAATGAATGCTTTTCAATGCGTATTTCTGCTCATTGAGTTGGTAGATTGCAATATTTAAAACTTTTTATTGTTGTTGCATAAAAGCAGTTATAGAATCGAAGGCATGTCTAAGCCCTTGCGCCTTTCCCGTTGCATTTTTTTTTGCTTTTGTTTTTCTAATCGCTTTTCCGCGCACACAAAGTTGTTTAATGCGTCGTTGTGTGTGTGTGTGTGTGTGTGAAAAGTTGCGTGTGTGCGTTGTAGTTGTGGTTTTTAAAAGTTAACGCATTATTTTGTCGATTGATTGGTGGCTCACATACTCCCTCTCCCCTTTTGACTTCCCCCTTTCCTATTGCTAATCGGTTTATTGCTGGCATTTTAACCTGTAAAACTTTTTGTTTTTGCTGTCGGTTGTATAAATTACCGCAGTTTTTAACAAACAATGATAAAAAATTGTGCGCACAACAAAATTAAAGTTTTGTTGTTTTGTTTTGTTGATTTTATTGGCTGCAAAAGAGAAGGTGGAGGATAGATCCTACGATTGCTGGCAATTAGTCTGCAAAGTCCAAGGCGGAGAAGTGAGAGAATTTTAAAGTGAACGACTAGAAGATATGCTCTGAATGCAAAACAAACATATACAAATTTGTATTATAAACCAAACGAATTCACAACTTTAAAAACTTTAATCAATTCAGAAATGAATCCATACTAAACTTAATTAACCCATGAATAGCTTTATTTATTAATTTGCCCATTTGAAACATTATTAAAATTGTTCTCTAATTAATGTAGATTCATTTTGCACACATCACAACATCATACCAAACATTTGGTTTAGCTCAGCAAAAATATTTTCCATTTGCAACTTTGGTGAGCAGCACAAAATTATTGAACTGTTGGGCGGGTACTTAATGATTTTTCTGTTATTATTACACACAACGTTCTAAATGCAACTGCCACAGCAGACACACACACACACACAGAGGCAGCATCTTTTATAATGTAGCAACGTTTCACATTTTGTATAAATACTTGCATATATACACTCATAGAAGCGGCAACATTTGCCAGTTATCGTTGGGGGCCATATCTACTATAGTAAGCTGTTATTGCCGATCGCACACAAACACACAAACACACACACACAGACAGTCAGACAGACTTACATAACAACAGTCATCCATATATGAAATATAATAAAATTGTACAGGAAATGACGAACAAGTGTAGAGAAGTCCCCATATTTTCCTCTCGTCAACACAAAATCCCCTCTACCCCATTTTGGTGCTTAGCACTCGGATGTTTGCGCTGCTCGAGCAACATTTTAACCATCGATGGTTTGATTATTAAATCCATGAAGTTTTTATATGGTCCCGGACATACATACACATGCATACATATCGAAATTCACTTGATTGCAGTTTTCAAGTGAAATCCTAGCACACTTCAGAGCGCTTGTTGGCTTGCCTAAGGGTTAAGGAGTATGATGGTTGTGGTGCTACTCTTGGTGGTGGTGGTGGTGCTGTTGGAGGTAGTGGTGGTGCTGGTGATGGTGTTGGCGCAATCCTGACTCTACCAGAGGTCGGAAATATGCCGCTTGTTGCTGTCAGTGGAGCTGCTGCATGTTGTAATTGATGTTTCGAGTAGCAAAAAAGCGCGCCAAAAACTTCCAAGCCCAAGTTTATTTGTTATTACAAAATTTTAATGAAGTACTGCCAGCAAGTTTTGCGACTAAATCAAATTAAAAGTGCGACACACACACATTCACGTACATATATTATACATAACACAAACATATACATACATATGTGCATATGCATATGCTAAAGGAAATGAGTTCGACGTTAGCTTACAAAACTAATGC
Source organism: Drosophila subquinaria (assembly GCA_037043405.1). Classification (NCBI taxonomy): domain Eukaryota; kingdom Metazoa; phylum Arthropoda; class Insecta; order Diptera; family Drosophilidae; genus Drosophila; species Drosophila subquinaria. Next base: position 49,671 of record JBAMBL010000329.1, on the reverse strand, counting down.
AAGTTTTTGCCAGTATCCGTCTTCGAGTTGGCCAAAAGCGGCAGTAAACGATTTGTCAAATGCTTTTACTTTGCATACAATTCAAAAAGGCTTTTCACGCTAATTAATTTTCGGTTTCCAGCACTCAAGTTTACACACAAACACATACATTTACACACTAGCATCTAATACTTTTACAAATTCCTGTGCCAGCTTCGTGGCATTTGGAAATATACTTAGAAAATTGAGCTTGTGATGTGGGTTGATGAAGTTTGAAATACCAATTTTATCCTTAATTTTAATTTACTTTAATCAGTTCTGGGACGTTTCATTTTTTTACTAAAATCATCATGAGGGAAAATTTTTACTGGTAAAGTTGCTAGGTCAAAAAATAGGCCAACATTCTTATCTTTGCCAAAATTAATACGATTTCCAAGCAGAATATCATTTTGATCATGGTTTGGTTTAATTCATTCTGCATTTATATTTAAAAAAATTTTCTTTAACTAATTTTTTGGATCTTAAAATCAATTTTGTTTTATCGAAAATATTATATACAGAGCCTTAGAATTTAATCAACTCCTTATGTCATAGCTAGTATAGAAAAAAACATTTTAAAAACGTTTTTGGGAATGAAAAAAATTTGTATTTGTAAAATAATTTACTAAAAAAAAAAAAAAAAAAAAAAATCTAAAAAACTTACTTAACTATTTAATTTTTATTTTTACTCATGATTTATATTGGTATGGGATATTAGACAACTTGTTGCCCTTGCCACCCGTTGTGGGGTTTCCTGCTGTGAATTTTGTTTAAATTGCATTGCGGGTCCTTCTTTTTTTTTTGTTGACTGAACGAATCAAAAATTGTGGCAGCAACCACCGCCAAGACAAGCGACCCCTGCGGCTAGAACTACACACACACACACACACGCACACACATTCAGTTACCACACACACACATACCACACAAGTGCCGCAAAGTGGACGTTAAGGATGTTTGGCTCTTTTTTACGCCCAATTGGTGTGGGCTTAATGCCTCAATGATTATTATGGATGCGGTCTAAAGACCTGTCTCAAAAGTCGCTCGTCAAAGGTTTCAATTGCCGTTGCCTGCAACGCCTGTTTCCTGGCTCCTTGACACTTGGGGGCGTACTTTATTTACTCGCATTTCCCCCAATATATAGTATATATATATATGATTTTTTTTAGACTTTAGGCCAGACAGCGACTGTCGCGTCAAAATGGCGGAAACGCAAGGAATATTGGATAATTTAATTTTGTTGCAACGCTTAAAGCAAAGCACAAATATTAGAAGGGGCATGTTGTTGTTGTTGTTGTAGTTGTTGTGGTTGTTGCTGTTGCTGATGCGAGTCTAAATGCCAGCGAGCGACTATTGAGACTAATCACGCTAATGCGCAAGTTTGTTGAAAAGACGGACGACAGCTGGCGCCGCAGCTGCAACTGTGTGTGTGTGTGTGTGTGGTTGTGTGTGTGAATGTATGATTTGTGTTTTAGTGTGTGCTACCCACCTGCCTTCAATAATACGTACACCAAATGCCAAATAATTTATTTATTATATGTGCAACCGACCAAAGCAGCACAACATACGCACACACGCACACATACACACACACAGAGAAAGGGTCAAACACGCACTGAACGAGATTTCATTACAACTCATTTGACAGTCTTGGTGCACTCGACGCTGCCAAAATGTCATACCTGAGTGGCAGCGGGAGGCAGTTGCATTCGAGTCAGAGTCACAAGTGCCACGCCCCCCTCCATCATGCAGCAGATTAGCGTGTGTGTTTCTATATATATGTAGCTGTGTGTGTGTCTATGTGTGTGAGCGCAGAGTCAACGCGAAATTAAGCGAAATGAAGTTGACCACGTTTCGATTTTGCATCAAAGCTAAACGCAGTCGCTGTTGCTGCTGCTGCTCTGCTGCCACACCCCCTTTCTCACCCGCCCATCCCACTAAGCTGGGGCAGTTCAGTGGCCAGCGTCAGCTACAGTTACGTCCCGAGTTTTGGTCCCATGCATTGTTAATACAATTCGAGTCCAACGTCAATAACCAAGTGCCACGAATGGACCATTAGTTGGCTGCCTAGTTGATGTGCATGTTGCAAGCATTTGTTGTTGTTGCTATTGCTGTTGCAAGCATTTGTTGTTGCTGTTGTTGTTGCTATTGCTGTTGTCGGTTTGATGGCTGCAACGTTTCTTCGCTTTGATGCACAAACACATCATAGTGCATATGTACTCATATAATATGACAGCTGCTATATATGTACATATATCATACATATACATAAATTCTATATAATCTACATATAATTAGGCATCTTGTTGCAGCAACTGTTCATGTTGCAAGCACTTTAAGCAATTGACAGATATGATTTGAAATTACTAAGAGATCGAGCGAAGATTTCCCATTTTTTTGATTCCATTTTAACTGTCTTGTTAAATAAATAAAGTTGAATAAATGTGTATAGAAAAAATTGGTATTTTTTTTATAATATTAAATATATTTAATATGCAAGTTAAATCTGAAGGGGGCTGAGCCTTTTCGAAAATTAATTGGAATTAAAAAATTCTGTAGTCTAATCAAAATCTTTTTATAATTTAAGTAAAAAAATTCCTGGTTTTTTTATCATGTAAGGCATTTATTTAGTATATGATTGTTAAATTAAAACAAAAACAAATTAATAGTTTTGTTACAATTTCCTACTAAGTTCAACGACTTATCAGCCCCTCGTATATTCTATATAATCCAAATTTAATTAATGGTTGCAAGAACTTTAAAAAAAGTCTTTGCATTTTGTAAGCGATCGAAAGAAAAGTCGCTCAAAAATACGTTTCTATCCTGCTCGACTGCCTTGTTAAATAAAGTTATTTGTCTACAACTAAAGCTAACTTAATGCACATAAGTAATATATAATTTACATTATAATAAGCCCAAAAAAAAAATAAATAAATGGCAAGTCCAGTTGCAACTTGCATGTCTGGCGCCCATTAAAGTATGCAACGAAATATTTCGAAGAATATTCGAGCACTTGCGCATTGTCTGGCAGCTGTTATTACTCATACGTGGCAAGAGCCAGGCTAAAATGAGAACAACAATAAGAACAACAACTAAACTGCTACTCAGCCACGCAGTCACATGGCAAACTTACAAGTAATACTTAGCCTAAATGGGCACAAGTGGCCCCCGAGTTGGTTTTCTAAGTACTCTTGCGATATGTTTTATGATGCGAAATTTTTGTAATGAAGTTATTGACAAGCCACAACCACACACACACACATGCACACACATACAGACATACAGAAGGAGGAGGCCGCCTTGTAGTGTAGTGTATGATGATGATGATGAGGAGCATATAGACACGTTTAAGGATACATATGTATGTAGCACAATATGCAAATGTTACTTTGCTATGCAATTAGTGAATTCAATACGAGGCACTCGGCAAACGGTACTCGGCAAATAGACAGCGTCAGCAACGTTAACGGCAACGGCAACGGCAACGGTAACGTTAACGGTAACGTCAATGACGTTGCCACTTGAACAACGTTCAGAGAACAAGCACTGCAGTTAAATGTATCGTTACCATTAGAATCGAAGCCATTATATTGTTAGAACAAGTTAGAAACTACACATGTACAATATATTTACATATATATCAGTGTAGTCGACTTTATAATACCCTGCATACCTGTTTTCGTAACTGAGAAACTTAATTTAATCAGTTTTCTTGAATGATTCATCTTTAGACATCCTTTAAAAATAAAGCTTCAAAAATTTACTTGCATTTTACATATTAATATTAAAAATTATATCATATTATGAATTTTAAAAATTATTTAAAAATTATATAAGTTTATAGAGATATTTGTTAAAAATTAAATAAAACACATACACTTTATTTAAAAACAAACAAATTTCAAAAATGTTCTTGAAAATTTCTTCTTCAGAAATATTTTAGAACATTTCAGAAAACAGCTGTGCCCTCCACGGCACTATTATAAGCATTTTATTTAAAAATAAATAATTTAAATATTAAAATATTTTTAAGTTTCATCTTGAGAAAAGTTTTACGGCAACTCATAAAAAGGAGCATTATTAAATTTGTAGGGTATTTAAGAATTCAATGAAAATATATCCATCTTACATGACAGTGCCAAGCGGCATATTGAGCGCTAACTAAAGCGAGTTATGCAATTAATTGAAGACCCACTAAGTCATCTCTCTCTCTTCCACTTGTATCTTCATTCTATTGGCAGGCAAAAATGATGGAGAACTCTCACGCTTGGATGGGCGCCACGGGCTCAACGTTAGCAGGTTTGTAAAGGGAGTTAAAGAAAAATACTTGTGTCACTTACCCGAAGCTTCATCTATCGCATTTTATCTTACATATGTATGTTATTTTGCACCTCCAGCAGACAGCTACCAATATCAATTGCAGTCCATGTGGCAAAAATGCTGGAACACCAATCAAAATCTCATGCATCATATGCGATTTCGCGAACGCGGTCCCCTCAAATCATGGCGACCCGAAACAATGGCCGAGGCCATTTTCAGTGTGCTCAAGGAGGGACTTTCACTGTCGCAGGCAGCGCGTAAATATGACATACCCTATCCGACGTTTGTGCTCTATGCGAATCGAGTGCACAATATGCTGGGACCATCCATCGATGGTGGCCCCGATTTGCGGCCCAAGGGACGTGGAAGGCCGCAACGAATTCTGCTGGGCATCTGGCCCGATGAGCACATCAAGGGCGTCATCAAGACGGTCGTTTTTCGCGATAACAAGGACTTGAAGGACGACAGCTTGGGTGCACACATGCCGCCATACGGTCGACATTCGGTAGGTAGCGCAACTATAATTCACTTCACACTTAACTTAAAAAAAAAACAAAAAAAATAGATTCACTTTCATTTGCACCCGATTCAGACAAATTTAATTTGCAAGTGAAAAATTTTCTTATGACAATTAGTATAAGACAATGGCGCTTAATGTCAATTATCAAATTTATTTAATGTCAAACTATCGATGATTTTGACATTATGTTGTCTGACCTATTAGTGCAACTCCTTTAATTAGATTTTAAAGCTGACTGCAATTAAAATTTAAAATTTAACTTGGCGGCAACATTAAATAAGCGGAAAAAAAGCCAAATGCATTTCTAAATACGCCAGAATTCCAGCTTCCCGCAATTCCCAAATTTTTCCCGTTATTGGTCTTCAAAAACAGCCAGATTTTACGGGAAAAAAGCTAAATTGGCAGCAGTGCCATTAAATAAGCTGTCTGTAAATCCACTGTTATAGCTTACAGCAATTATCGATAGCTGTGTGATTTGCATTGATGATCTGCAAATATTTGTATCGAAGTTTTGCAGCTAACTTAATAAGTAACGTTTTTTTAATTTTGTTTTTGCAAGCAGTTTATTTAAATTATGTATATTTAAATCGCACGCACTAAACTGTTAACGGGGTTAGCCCGTGTTTCCTTTGCAGGACATGACCCTGAGCTATCCAGGCGCCAGTGGCGGCATGCCCGGCAGCGGCGCCGCCAGCTTAAGCGCTTTGGCCTGTCCCAATGGCATGGGCAGTGGAGGCAGCGCTGCCGGCGTCGGGGGCGGTGTGGGCGCTGTGGATCAGAAGCAAATGTCCCAGGAGCAAATGTCGGCAGTGGCCGCCGTGGCGCACAATATACGTCAGCAGATGCAAATGGCCGCCGCAGCGCAGCATCAGCACGGGGAGGCGGGGCCGCCGCCGGGGCTATTTAATTTGCCAGCACATTTGGCAGGTGGGCCGGGACGGGCCAGCATATCGCCAGCATTGAGCAGCGGCTCAAATCCGTCAATGGGTCCACGGCATGCGCCCTCGCCCTGCGGTCCCGCCGGCCTGTTGCCGAATCTGCCGCCCAGCATGGCCGTTGCACTGCATCGTGATCCAGCCGCTGCCGCCCTGCTCAGCCAGCAGCAGCAGCATCACCTACAGCAGCTGCAATTGCATCAGCACCAGCAGCAACAGCAGCAGCAACAACAACAACAGCAGCAGCAGCAGCAGCAGCAGCATGCGCTGCACCAACAACAAGCACAAGCGGCGGCGGCGGCAGCAGCTGCGCATCCGCATCACATGCAATCGCACAAGTCCGGTTACGGTGTCAGTTCCATGCCCACAGCCAGCGCCGGCTCCTCCGCCGTCCAGCAGCAACAGCAGCAGCAGCAGCAACAACAACAGCAGCAACACTCACAGCTGGGTCTGGGCCATGTGGACAAGTCCAAGTCCATGAGCAGTCCGCTGCGCAGCGAAACGCCCCGCCTGCACTCGCCCCTGGCCGAGCTCGGCCTGGAGATGAGCTACAAGCGAGAGTATTCGCCAACGCGTCTCTTTGCCGACGATCTCGCCGAGCTTGTGGGCGCCAGCAGCGGGGTGGGAGTCGGCATACCTTCGTCATCCTCGTCGGCGGCAAGTGTGACCACTGCGACGACGACAGCGACAGCAGCAGCGGCGGCAGGTGCAGACATCTGTGCCAGCAGCGGAGGCAGCATCAAGGTGGAACCTATTACCACAACCGGCGAATAGAATCCACACAACTAAAAACAATCAAATGCGATTTGATAAACAAACAAAAAGAAGAGATAAAGTAGAAGGAGAGAGAGCGTAATTTGGAAATGTTTACTTTAATTAGTATTGAATGATATATTATATTATATTATATATTTACTTAGATACTCGTATATAGTATTTATAACGCGCGTTCCTCTTGTTTCCATCGGTCGCCAACTTAAGTCCACTTACATTTTTGCATAGTTTCTAATTTAAATTATAAAAAATAATCGACTTATTACACAAATCAAAATGAAAGTATTATTATGTTATAGTGCATAAACTTAAACAATTTATAAATAGCGATCTCTTTAATTTTAAACAAAATGCAAAACTAACAAAAAAAATCCCCTTGGAACATTCCACAACAACAACAACAAGAAATCCCGCAACAAGTTTTTAAACTAAAAAAAATGATAATAATAAGAATTTAAAAAAGCATCATTAATAAATTAGCAATTGTGTGCCCAGTTTTATTTAGTTTATAATTAATTGTGAAAAAATGTACAAAATTACTAAATTTAAAATTACAACTAAAACTTTTGGATGTGCATTAAAAACTAAAAAACAAAACTGAAATTATGGAAGCAACTAAATTTAATGTTTAGGTCTAAACAAAATGAAATTCACAAAAAATGCCTTTCGGAATTAAATTCAGAAAAATTATAGAAAAAAAGAAAATGTTAGATTAAACCCAAAAACAAAAATGAAATAATGTTTGTAAATTAAATGCGAATTTTTTAAACAACAAAACGTATTTATACAAACGAAAATTTAAAATGGAAAATTATAGAAAATTGTGAAAAACATGAATTTAGCAGCAAAATTTACTCATAGCGAAAGTTGTTGTCATCTGAATAGAAATTTGAATGGGCTGCTGATTTTCAAAATTTTAAAAAAAAATTTCAATGTCACTTTAATACTTTTTGTATTTAATTTCCAAAAATTTTATTTAATTGTGATTTAATTTCTCCTCTTCTAAAGTGCCTTTTCTAGCATTAATTTTATCTTAAGAGCATTCTTTACTTTAATTTATATAATGATTTTCTCAGAGCCCAAAAAATACAACAACTTTCGTTAATTTGTTTTAGGCTAACACGAAAAAAAGTCTGGATTATTTATATATATTTTTAAGAAATATATACATAATTTTTCTGTTGAAACTTTTAGGCGTACTTTCGGCAAAATAAATTATAGATTTTCGTTTTGAAAGCACACAATGGAATAAATAACAAGAAAATTATATAAACAATAATTAAATGTGGAAATAGCAACAACTTTTTACCATTATAACAACAAGAAGAAGACGGCAAATAAAAATCAAATTAAATATATATTAAGTAATTAATTAATTTACAGCAATAGCCATAGCCAACATATATAATTAAAAATATGTATGTATGTAACTCTCATATGATAAATCGCTAAACACAAGAAAAACAAAACGAAGTATTCCCCACCCCTCAAAATAGACTTTAAATGTTCCATATAAACACTACAATTTTTGGTACATGTATTACGAGTATTTCACGGGAAACTTGAATCGGTTATTAATTCCATCTCCAGGAAATATGAAAAATAAATACAAAAACAAAATATGAAAAAACTATATCAAGTTTAAGTTTTCTATCAACTTTTAGTGCAAACTTTATGTTCAAATTAACTTTAAATGTCGAAATGAATGTTCTTATTAATCTAATAACAAAAGAAAACAACAAAAAAAAAACATTGAAAACAAAAAGAATAAAACAAAATATTTTATAAAAACAAATTGAGAGTTTTTTCTACAGGGGATTCCCCAATTTAAAATGCATTTTAAATTAAAAAACAAATTGCTAATTTTTCTAAAGGGGATTCCCTAATTTAAAATGAATTTAGAATTTAAAAACAAATTTCGAGCGGATTCCCCAATTTTGAATGAATTTTGAATTTAAAAACAAATTTATAGTATTTATAAAGGGGATTCCCCAATTAAAAAGTGAATTTGTTTTTCTTTGGAATATACACACAAGACAGATTTATTGCTTTGAATTTAATACAAGTTTTAGCTTAGCTAATTTGGTAGCATTTGCTATTGATATGCCAGAGGAGGATTCATACTTGTGGGCGACACATCGACAGCTGGCTGATTGATCTCCTGATGACGCTGCAATAGGCTAAGACATTGGTGCAGGCACTGTGTGCTGGCTGTGGAGATGGCTTTGAGCAGCAAGAGATCGGGATCCGTGGGCGAGAAGGAAGCACAGTCAATATTCTCAATGGCACGCGCCAAAGATGCATTGCTAGAAATTTAAAATTAAATTTTAATTTACTATTATGTTGATCAAATTCAAACGCACCATTGCTCGGTGAGGAAGAGCGCCTGGCGAGCCGACACCATCGCATCGGAGGCGGCAAGAATTTCACGTGCTGGCAACGGCGATGAATTGCTTATGTCCATGGCCTTCGTGTGACTCTCGACCACGGCTCGCAGTCCATCGACCCATTCCTGTCGCGCACGCGCATCGTTCGCTCGCAATTTCACAGTGTCCCCCGAAGCACAGGCAACGGAAAACGTTCGCGAATCCTCATCGCTGGGATAGACCACGGCACCGGCCAATTGCACCTGACCACGCGGCGTGTTGGCCAGCACATGGGGCGAGGGGGCAATGTCCTCGCCCACAGCCGACGAGTCGCACAGGAAGTAGCTGAGAAAACCCGTCTTGGCGTCCACCGTAAACCAGCGATATTGCCAACCTGAAAGAGAAATTTGGATATTAATGTGATCATTTAAATTTAAGTAAATAAATAGATAAATTAGTTGGATGGTATAATAACTTGCTAAAACACTTCTTGAGATGCATCATTTAATTAAAAAAAATTTAATTTAACTAATTAATAATTAATTTTAATGCATTTTAAATTTGTAGTAAATAAATAAATAAATGTATTAGAGGGTATTATAATTTGGTAAGACAGTTCTTGAGATATCTCAACCAAACTTACAGATCAGGTGTGCAATATAGTCTTTAACACTCTGACTAATTTTGGTTCCAATCGGACTACTATAACATATAGCTGCCATAGGAACGATCGTTCGAATAACAGCTAAAAGTATGAAAGACTTTGTTATTTTCAGAGATATCTCAACCAAACTCGCAGAGAGTATATTTAATATTGTCCTTCACATCCTTGTTTAATTTGTCTCCGATCGGACTACTATATCATATAGCTGCCATAGGAACGATCGCTCGAATAACAGCTATTGGTATGAAAAACTTTGTAATTTTTAGAGATATGTTAACCAAACTCGCAGAGAATATAATTGATATGGTCATTTACATTCTTGTCAAATTTTTCTTCGATCGGACTACTATATCATATAGCTGCCATAGGAACGATCTCTTGAATAACAGCTAAAAGTATGAAAAACTTTGTTATATTTAAAGATATCTCAACCAAACTCACAAGGGGTGCCTTCAGTTACATCATCTACACCCTGAGTAAATTTGGTTACAATCGGACAACTATATCATATAGCTTTCATAGGAACAATCACTTATAACTGGAATGCAGTTGACTCTGTAAACTCCATCAAATCTTCGGTGTGCCGAAGCGAATTATTCCGACTTGTTTGTGTACTCGTACCCTTCATCACATTTGTGTACTTGCTGAGCTGTCCACTCAGCGGATGGCGCAGCGTTTGATTAATCATGCGATTTAGATTCTCTCGCTCCATGTCCGCGAAATCCTGGAACTTAACTTGAGAACAGCTGTGCGGAGGGCGGGGAGCGTGTCCGTGTGTCTGTTGTTGCTGGTTGTGTCGGGGCTTCTTGCGTTGGAGCGTAGCTTTTAATTTGCGCAGAATTTTTGCAGAATATTCGCTAACTGAGAACAAAACAAAAAAACAAAAAACTTTATTGCACGGTTGCCACAATTGGCGTTTTTGCGCCAAAACTGGCTCTATTTTGTCCTGTTGGCGCAATGGCACTTATTTTTTCGAATTGGCTGATTTTTTTATCAGTTTCAGAATTAGGTTTTAGGTTTAGGTTTGTTGCAAATTGTATCACTTGCACTATTAAAGCAGTTTACTTTACAATGCGTTTGCTTTGTTGCGGCAATGCGATTTCAATTGATGGAACAGCTGTTTGTTTCACCACCGAACAGCTGGTAAGGCGGCCATTTAAACTCATACACCAAGATAGCCGCACCAGTCACTCCAATGTGCTGTAAAGCGCGCCCTCTCGCTCTCGCTAAACGTCGCTCGCTTTCTGCGTCGTCTACCTGCAGCGTTCTGCGCGCCTGCGACTCCAGAAAAAATTCTCCGGCAATCCAATATCAAATTTTTGACATCAAAAAAAAGTGAAGTTTTTTTTTTTTGAGCTAGAGCTTTGAAATTTGTGTCAGAGACATATAGAATTTTTCTCGAATTATTGACATTTGTTGTTTCTCAAATTTCCTGTTATTTCTCAATGTTTTTGGGCTTTTTTCTCGATTTTGCCACCAAAACCAATTTCTAAATAAAGTTAATTATTTTACCTAATTTTGGATTTTGTTGTTTTTTTTAAATTGTTTCCCATTTTTTTTAAATTAATTTTTGAAAATTTCCATTTCAAATTGCGCGCCAATTGCGCGCACCAAAAAAAATGGCTGCATTTGCAAACAATACCAACTGAAATTTGGTAATACTGAAATTTAACTCTTAATACTGAAATGTTAAGCAACAGAGCTCTGTTAAGCTATTAACAGATAAATGTTAATTAACATTTTTAAGTGGCAACTTTTTTTTGAATTTTGGCTCATTTTTTGTTTCTTTTTGGCTCAATTCAGATATTTTTAAGTGGCAACCGTCGTGATTGCACTATCTTTTAGTCAGCGGGTTGGCAGTTCGCTGAAAACAGCTGACAAATTGTTTACATTAAAATTTGGACAATCTGGTAGCTAAAAATACCAGCAGACAACTAAGCTTTGGTATATTAATGCCTGCCACAGCTGGTCACACTTAGATTCTGTTAACAGTGCCATCTTGAGTTTAACATGTCATGTTGAGTTTAACAGTGCAACAACAAAGCGAGCGAGGCGCATAAATTTCGCAAAGTTTATTAAATTGTTTAAACAAACCCCCAGTGTAAACAAAAAAATGTGAATATAACCCATGTCGCGAGCAATCGAAATGCAATCACGCGTGCAATGGTAATCAAATAATGTGCATTGAAAAGCGGTTGGTCAAACGAAAGGGGGCCCAAAGAGTGAAAAAAATCAATTTGTATCCAGAGGCAGAAGTTTGTTGGGTGAAGAAGAAGGTGGAAAGAGAGAGGCAATAGCAGACAAGACGCAGAACTTCTCAAACGACGACGAGAAACTGTGAAAAGATGTGCTGCTGTTGCTGTTGTTAGTGCTACTGCTGCTGGGTGATGATGTGATGTTGATGTTGGAGTTCGTTGCGTTTATAAAAATAAAACATATTGCAAATGGCAATTAAAAGTGACGGAACGACGCGACGCGACGGCGAGAACATAACCCAGAGCATAAAATTATTAAAAATTGCGCGCGACGTTCAATACGCTGACGACTGCTGCTGTTTCTCAGCTGCAAAATAAATACAGATTTGTTTGTCTTTCCCCTCCTACGATTGTATGTTTGTTGCTGTGTGTGTGTTTTAAAAATAAGAATAAGAGCATATGTGTGTGTCTTGTATATTTCCGCGTTTATGTATGTTATATGCGGCCGTTGCGTGACGCCGCTGCCGCTGTCTCTGCTGACGTCGAGTTGATTTATGACATTTAACATTTACCCGCTTTTTGGTGGGTGCCTCCTGTCACATGTGTGTGTGTCTATGTATCTGTCGGTATATGTGCATGTGTTTGTTTTGTTTGAGGTCGAGGGATGAATTTTGTGAAAAAAAATTAGTCAAAATTTAATTAATACAGGCTTACGTTAAGTGTGACCGTTTGTCCACTTTGCTAATTTGTTTTCTGCTTCTTTTCGCATTCTCTAAACAAAACACCCACACACATGCACGTACTCGGACGCACACACACACACACATACAGAGCCGCTGCTGTGACCATGAAAAATACCAGCGAGAAATTTGCGAAAATCAATGAAAGCCACAAATGCAAGCAAAAGTGTAACAACAATAAGAAATATTTAAAATTAAGTGAAATTGAAGGCGAATTCGTTATGCTGCGCTGCCTTTACAATAGTTAGAGACTATTAAAAACAGAGCTCGGTTATAGTGGCTTAAACAAAAAATAAGTCAGCTTGAACAGCTGCTGCTGCCCCACAACATGGATGGTCAGCGTGCTCGCGATCTGCTGACGCTGCTGCAGGAGCGCGTTGTCTTTCTAACTGGCGGTCGCGATAGACGGGGCGGACCATTGCTATGCTTTCCGGCAACGCCGCGTAGGGATCGTCTGAAACCGGAGGATTTGCGTCGCCTGCTCAGCTACTTGATTAGCATACCAAGGTAAGTTGTTGTTTTTTTTTTTTGCCAAGTGAAAGACACGCAATTGATTCTTTTCAATGTTTATTTATTGCATTTGGCTGTTTTTTTTTGTATGTGTTGCCTTCTTTCTCTTTGCTCGCCTTTTGTTCCCAGTAGCCGGTACAATGAGTAGCCATTGTGTCAGCTGACGTTGACGTCGCTGTCGCTGTTCATATCAGTGTTACCATTTTAGCTATTTTATAGCTCGACAGCAATTTCGAAATTGCAAAAGCTAGAAAGTTAATAAAATCAGGTTATTTAAACTCCTTACTTGTCTTATTTTTTTTTACTAAATTCTACATTGAAAATATTTTGCTGAAAATTTAAAAAGTATAATTGAGGTATAGGAAAATTAATCGTTATTGATATATTTTGCTTATTCTTTTAAGCTTAATATAAAATATTTCTAGCGTTTTACTTTTTATCCAATTAGCTGTTTTAGCGCTTTAAATTCTGGCAACACTGGCTTTTATTGGTGCTGGTGTCGCTGCATACATTTAGTTTCATTTCGTTTTGCGGTTTTGGGTTGTCGCCTCACCCGCGCAGCTGCAGCTGCATGCATTCCACTTGATTTTCCAGTTCTCGCATGTTTTATGAATCATCCAACAGTCGCGCGCAACAGCAGCAGCAGCAGCCGCGACGACAATGGCGACCGAGTAGCAGAAACAACACGCACGTTGTGCTGCTTTTGCCTCCTCTTCTTTCTCTTGTTTGTGTTGTTGCTGCAGCTAGGCTGGCATTGAATGGTGCTAAGCTGTAAAGTTTAAGAGCGAAAGAGATAGAGCGAGGTAGTCAGATGCCACTTGGCAAAAAAAAAATTGTCTGCAAAACTGATAGAAGAAACAGCAGCCAAAGCCAAGGCAACAACAATTACAGCAACAACATCAGCAAATTGCATAAATCTGTGCGACAAAGAAAGCAAATGAGAAAATACATAACAAAAAGTAGCAACTAAACCGGCAGCGAAGCCGGCTTCAGCATCCACATCTGAGCTGAGCATCATCATGCTTTTGTGAAAAGAATGTGGCGAGCCGAAAGCTCTTCAAATTCTTGTTGTTGTTGTTTGTTATTCTGAATGTTGTTCGCTGCTTGCCCAAAAAAGCGGCCAAGAGTCAAAGTGCCAAATAAAAAAAATGAAAGCAAGGGGGAAGCCAAGAAACAAGAAATGAAAGGTAGAATGCGACTTGCGAATCATCGAATATTTGATACCCTCGGAATGTTGTTAATTAAGTAATTGTATATGATACGAATTGGGTAATTAAATGCAATGTGATAAACTTACAGTTGTAGATGCAGTTACTGACAGTTGTTAGCTATTTTTAAACATTGTATATGATAACTTTCAGAAGGCAGTTTAAGCCATGTCATGTAGACTTTGTAAATCTTGGACTAAAGTGAAGATTAAGTAAAGGGAAATTTACTTTAAAAAAAGTGTACTTTTTATGATCGCATTTAATGTTATTTTAAAAAGGCCGTTTAACCTTGAGGTGGAGGTTCTCCCAGTGGCCTGTTAACCCCGCTTGGGGTAAACATTCTAAGCTAAAAGTAATGCTACATAAGAATCGACATAAGAAAGTACAGAGTCAAGAAGTAATCATGCTATTGGAAGCCTGAGTTAAATCATAAATTCAAAAAGATTAATATTATATGATCAATCAATATAAATCTTTGATTTTTTAAAATTAAATTATCTTTTGAGAAACTTTACTTAGTCTCAATATTTTTTATAAATGTGTAATAATAATATGATTATTAAAAATTTTTTTAATTTCATAATAGTTTGAAATCTTTTGCCTATTTATAGCACCGAAACATTCTTATAACTTCACTTAAAAATCCTTCTATCAATTTAAATTTATGTACCTCTCTTTTTATCGCTATTCCGTTAAACATCTTAACAATTTGTTGATGCCCAATTTGAACATGTATCTTTGTTTCTTTTGGTTTTTTGGAGGTAATCAGCAATTCAGCCTTCGCAACAAGCTGAAGACAAGCAATTGAAATATTTCGAATAGCAAGCCAAAAAGATTCAAAGCATAATAATGTCGAATGATGCCAGAGGAGAGAAGATGATGATTGTTGCAATTGCGACACGAAAAATCGAGGCAAGCTCTAAAAACAGACAACTGACACACAGTGTTTTCTATAGTGTTATTCACAAGAAAACGGAAAACGCAAATGAATCACAGAGATTCCCATGCCCATGTCCATGTTGTGTGCTTATCAGCAGGCACCTATAGACTGGCATGCCCCCTATTAGCAGTCGCTATCTCATTGTCCCATATATACTCGGTTCAAATTCAAGACTGAGCAGCAGCCGTTGACTGACTGATAAGCTAGACTGTAGAGCAGACTGTGGTAGGGGGAAAGAAAGAAGAAGTGTGCTGACGACACGAACGACTCTTGACTGTGGACGCGCCTTATCTCATCGGTGCCATCCCAGTGTTTCTGTCCCCCTCTAACCCGCCTCCTCTTTTAGGTTTGTTTTGGTTGTATTTTTTTTTTATTGTGTTGCTGCTTTTATCGTTGTTTCTTCGCTGTTGTGCCGTTTTTATTTATTTGTTTTCATGCGAAACATTTTTGTTTATTTCTTTGCGTCGCATTCCCTTTGTCTTCTCTTCGCCAAATTGGCAATGGAGTCGCACGTCAATGCAAAAATAAAGAAATTCTGCTTGTTTTTTTTTACTCCCACAAGAAGAACAACAATGTGTGGCAGCCAACAATAAGTTCTCAAAATTTTAGACACGTACGGGGCCAACTTCCTTTGGAGGTTCTTCTTCTCCGTCTCCTCTGTCTTCTTCGCTTTCTTGTTGTTTGGTTTCCCAATCCCTTGTTTAATTCTTACAGATTTATGGGTTAAATAAACGATTCTTGATTAGTGTTCGTTGCCTTTTGTCTCACATTTTATTTCACGTTTCAAACGAGGCGACAGTTTTTTTTTTTTGAGATGAGATTTTTGAGAACAATCACGAAAAACTTTATGACGACACATTATCTGCCCCTATAAAATCTGTTGATAAACAAAGTTTTTTTAAAATGTTCTGTCCACAATTTTTATACTCTCAATTTTATTAATCATCCAGAGCCACACACAAAGTTACAATAAGATTCCGGAAGATTCAGCTGTATTTGAACAAACTTCACCCCGGTAGAATTCTTGTAGAATTCTTTCATTTCTTAATAAATTCAGACTGAACTTTTGCGTGGTTTGGTTTCAGGTTTTGGGTTCTTAAAACCTTAAAACCTTAAAAATGCTCAAAACCGCACGAATCACAACAATGAGGCCAAGAAATAGCGGCAAGACAACTTATGTTAAAACGCGTAACAGAGAGATAAAGCATAAAGAATAGAGTGAAGAAGAGAATGAGCGACTTGGCGGCATCAATAAAATAAATATTTATGCTTAATGTTGTGATTAAAATTCAAATAGAATGCAAATCAGAGCGCAAGACACGACAATAGCGGCACGTTATACGCACACACATAGGTAATGGTGAGGGGCAGACTGTTGGGAAACGGTATTGTCGGAAATTATTAGCTGAAATTGGTGTCAAAGCAATAGAAAATGCGTTTGGGCCACGGCTAAAGAAATGTCATAATTTATGCAAAAGACGTAAACAGAGCAACGAACCAAATGTAGCTGAATCTAACAACAACACTCTCACTCACGTACCACAGCTCGCTCTCTCATTCTCATTCTCTCTCTCGATCACTTGGCAACAGTGCTGCCTACCAAAAAAAAGCTACTTTTAGTGGCAAGAACCTCAAAAGAGGCTATATTTTCTAGCTGAAGCTTATTCATACATATCAGGCATAAATCTGCATTGCATTTTAATAAAAGATAAACAAAACAACATTATTTTTAAAGAAATCTTTATTTTTACTGTAAAGCAGCGGTGGACACGAAATCTGAAGTGGGCAGAAAAATAGTTGGGAACAGTCGCTGCTCCCGGAGCCACTGCGTGCCCACCGCTGCTATAAAGCATGTCAATTTTTATTAATTTTGGTATAAAACATCAATCATATATTCTTGTTGCGTTAAATAGCTTCGAAAAATGGGTTAAGCAAACTTAAAAAAATCCAGAATTCCCACTCTCCGATGTTTTTTTTATTTTTTCCGCAATCTAACTTGCAAAAGCCAGTTTTGGCGTGAAAAAGCTGTGCTGGCAACACTGACAACGTTGGCAACATTTCCAATTTTGTTTAATACTCAACCTTTCACTTGCAGCGATGCGGCCAAGAATCTCGGCTTTACAGTCATCATTGACATGCGAGGCAATGGCAACTGCTCGACGAATGTGAAGACAATATTGAAGGTACTCCAGGAGCATTTTAGCGCCAACATACACAACGTGGTGATCATCAAACCGGACAACTTCTGGCAGAAGCAGCGGGCTTCAATCAGTTCGAATAAATATAAATTTGAGACGCAAACAATATCGATTGAGGCGCTCAATAAGATAGCGGAATCTCATCAATTAACAGGAGATTTTGATGGACAGCAGGTGTACGATCATCAACAGTGGACGGACGCACGGCTGGCCATTGAGGATTTCTTTTGGCAGGCTGGTGATATGGCCGATCGCATTGATGATCTCCAGGAGGATCTCAATCGCAACGATTTTGCCGAGGACGTTAGTCTGGCCCGGCATGCCATCGATCATCACAACGAAATGCGCAAGAAGATTACCAAATTGCCCATCGAGGATCTCGATATGCAGGGCAAGAAGCTGTTAACCAAGATCAACATGGCAGCAGCCACAAATGTGGGATCGACCGGACAGGTAAGATTATCAAATGTGAATTAAATAATAAGTTATTCCATGGATTAATGTATGTTTCTTCTTGCAGTGCGCTGGTGGTGCTGCCACATCCGATTGCTCCGACTCTGGCACCTCCTCCGCTGGGCAGCAGCAGTCGCAGGGCGGCGTACAAAATGCCCGTGGGGCCGGCAATAATAATCCGGATATGTCAGCGGCCATTAACAAGGCGATGCGACAAATTGACCTCATCCATACGGGCCAGGAGCGTCTCTTGATGCTCTGGCAGCACAAGAAAGTCAAGCTGGATCAATGCTTTCAGTGGCGCCTCTTCGAACAGGATTGTGAGAAAATGTTTGATTGGATCTTGCACAATCGTGATGTATTCCAAATGAGCTACGTGGAGATTGGACACAACTATTCGGTGGCCAAATCTCTGCAGGATGAGCATCAAAAGTTTGCGGTCGCCTCGATGAATGTCAATGTGAATATTGATCGCATTTTGGCGGTGGCAGCGCGTCTCATTGAGAGTCAACATTATGCGGCACAGCATATAAAGACGTTGGCCCAACGTTTGGATCGCACCTGGAAGGATTTTGGCGCTGGTTTGGATGAACGGACCGCAGTGCTGCAGTTGAGTGTGCTGTTCCATCACAAGGCCGAGCAGTATTGCAATAGCGTGGCCAGCTGGGCAGCTGCTTGCCAGGCATCGCAGCCATTGCCGTCGGATATCCAGAGTCTGGAGACGGCAATTCGCACCCATCAGTCGCTGTACGAGGCCATGTGCCAGGCGTACACCGAGGTGCATTCGACCAGCAAAAAGTTGTTGTATCAATTGGATCATTTGGTGCAGGTTTGCAATCAGCCGCCGCCTCCTGGCGTGCCCGATCACCGCAAGAACAGCAATAGCAGCAGCTACAACAAATATGAGCGACAGAATCCTGCGGCGGATTACAGCGAGGGCGCCAGTCATGTCCTGGCGGTCATACACCAAATATTGGGCCATCATCGTACACTCGAAGCGAAGTGGCATCAGGAGAAGATTCGATTGCATCAGACGCTCGCGTTGCGTCTCTTCCAGGAGGATGTGAAGCAAGTGCTGGATTGGTTAAAGAATCATGGCGAAGTCTTTCTGCGCAAGAACACGGGCATTGGACGCAATCTGCAAAAGGCGCGCGTCTATCAAAAATCCCACGAGCACTTTGAGAACGTTGCCCAGAACACGTACAGCAATGCGGAGAAATTGTTGGCCGCGGCTGAGGAGCTGGCACGCAGTGGTGAGGCGGATCCAAATGAGATATACTCGGTGGCCAGGGAGCTCGAGCTGCAGGTGGCCAGTTTTGCGGAGCGCGTAGAGCAGCGACGACGACGTCTCGAAATGGCCGTCATTTTTTATACGCACGAAAAGGAGGTGACCGCCTGGATTGAATCATTGCGCACGGATGTGAGCACGGACGAGACGCGTCTATCGCTGGAGAATCTCGAGGGGATCGAACGATTGCTGCAACAGTACAGGGATCAGCAGGACAGCACGGTCAATGCCTGCAAGACGATCATTGCACAGGGCGAAGCATTGCTCCAGGAGATGCGTGCCCTGGAGTATGTGGACAATACGGGATCGTTGGCTGCCCTCGAGGCGACGCTCGAGAAGCTCAGCAAGCAGAAGATTGAGGTCGACGAACTCTGGTCAGCACGCAAGTTCCGTGCTGATCTTATACTGCGTCTGCGTTATTTCGAACGCGATGCGATGGAACTGTCATCGCAATTGGAGATCTGGTCGGGGGAACTGCAGCATGCAGATCTGTCGCGTGACTATCAGAAGGCCGAGCAACTCATTCGCATGCACAACGAGTCCGTAACGGACATTCAGAATGCCACGTACGAGGTACTGCAGCAGGGTCAGGATCTGTTGCAGCTATTCGAGAACGCCGGCTTCATCTCCATGGCGGATGCAACGGTCACGGCACAGGCACGCATCGAATATTTGTTGGACTTTTTGCGTGAACGTGAAATCGATCTGGAGGAACTGTCCGAGGCGAAGCGGGCTAAGCTGGAGCAGGCCGTGCAGCTGTGTCAGTTCCAAAACGATGCCAATCAGGTGATATCCTGGATAAGGAACGGCGAAGCGATGCTGGTTGCCAGTTTCGTGACACCCAACAGTCTGCAGGAAGCGGAACAGCTGCGCAAGGAACACGAACAGTTTCAGGTAAGACAACAGACTGTTAAAGTCACGCTTTCAATGTTTAACAATAAATGTTAAGTTTAGAAAGTTAACGAAATATTTAAACTTAGAATCATGGCTAGGATTTAAGACAGTTTACAGACTGTTAAGCTAGGGAACTTTCGAAAACGATAATTTTATACTTACAACTAAATTTTCTTTGAAATTTATTTTTGGGAAAACTCGATATATTTTTATTATTTGGAGATTTTTCGACAACTTCTTTAATTTTTTTTTTACATTTTTATATTTAAATCGATTTACTGTTTGGTTTTATGTACATCACTAGTTGTGGGCATGTTAACAGACTGTTAAAGTCACGCTGTTAATTTTAAAAGATAGCTCAGCAGTTAAATTTCCAATCTGGATGAAATACGTTAATTGTCGATACAAAATCGTTTTTGTATTTGACCTCGCGACAACAAAACGAATCAATTGGCAGCAGAACGATAGTTTGGACAGCTGTTGTTGGCTTAAACCAAACTCAAATTCCTAGTGTTATCATAAAGTAAACTTAAGACAAGACTTTTACAATTGAGTTGAGCTTTTTTAGTAACTTTATTTATGTCTCTGCTGCAGATTGCCATCGAGAAGACGCACACATCGGCCGTGCAGGTGAAATACCGTGCGGATGCACTCATCAATGCGAATCATTACGACCCAAAATCGATACGGGAGATCAGCGATGATGTTACCAAAAAGTGGCAACAATTGGTCACCTATGCGGAGGAGCGTCACAAGCTGGTGACGGCGTCGATTAATTTTTACAAGACGGCCGAGCAGGTTTGCTCCGTGCTCGACAGCCTGGAGCGAGAGTATCGACGGGAGGAGGATTGGTGTGGAGGCGGCGGCAGCAGTGATAAATCTCAGGCAATTGTGCAGTTGATATCAAAGCATCAGGAGCAAAAGGAGGCATTCCTCAAGGCCTGTACACTGGCGCGTCGGACAGCCGAGACATTCCTGAAGTATGCAAACCGTTCGCAACAGTATTACCAATATCCGCAGGGAAATTGCGAGGCGCATGTGAAGAGTAAACTGGACAAGCTTTTGACGCAGGAGAATCAAGTGTTGGACTTTTGGACGTTGCGGAAAAAGTCACTCGATCAATGCCAGCAATTTGTGCTGTTCGAGAGGAGTGCCAAGCAGGCCATCGAATGGATACACAACACTGGCGAGGGTTATCTCTCGTCGCGCACGAATCTCGTTGGCTGCTCGCGGGAGGAGACGGAGGGACTGTTGAAGGAGCACAACGAGTTTCGTAGCACAGCGAAGGAGACACGTGAGCGTGTCAAACTGCTGATCCAACTCGCCGATAGTCTGGTCGAGAAGGGTCATGCCCATGCTAGTTCCATTAAACAGTGGGTGGCATCGGTGGATCAACGCTACAAGGACTTTAGCAATCGCATGGACAGCTACTGTGAGCAGCTGGAGAAGTCACTGGGCATGTCCCAGCAGCAGCTATTGAATCATCCCGAATCCGATGCGAATAGTTCGATTAGCAGCACATCCGGCGCCAGCAGCAACAACGATCGACACTCGGATCCGACGCTGGAGGCCAAGCTAACGACCTCGGCCAGTTCGGCGGCCAGCAAGGAGATCAACGAGGAGAAACGTAAGTCGGCGCGGCGAAAAGAGTTTATCATGGCGGAATTGATGCAAACGGAGCGCGCCTATGTCAATGATCTGGCCACGTGCATCAAGTGCTTCCTGGAGGAATTCCGCAGCGGACGCAATGTGCCGCCTGCGCTGGTTGGTCAGGAGGATATCATCTTTGGCAACATCCGGGAGATACATCATTTCCATCAGAAGATCTTTTTGCGCGAGCTGGAGAAGTACGAGACAATGCCGGAGGATGTGGGCCATTGTTTTGTCACCTGGGCGGTCAAGTTTGATATGTATGTGCATTATTGCAAAAACAAGCCGACATCGAACAATCTGCTCGTCCAGCATGCGGGCAATTACTTTGAGGAACTGCAGCGTCGCCTCGAGGTGGAGCATCCGCTGCCCGCGTATTTGATTAAGCCGGTGCAGCGCATCACCAAATACCAGCTGCTGCTCAAGGATCTGCTGTCGTGCTGTGAGGGCAGCCATGGCGAGATCAAGGAGGGCCTCGAGGTCATGCTCAATGTGCCCAAGAAGGCCAACGATGCCATGCATCTGTCGCTGCTCGAGAACTGTGATGTGTCCATCGACAAGCTGGGCGAGGTGGTGCTCCAAGAGCCATTCCAGGCTTGGGACACCAAGCAGATCATTCGCAAAGGACGCGAGCGTCGTGTATTCCTCTTTGAGATGTACTTGCTGTTCGCCAAGGAGGTCAAGGAATCCAATGTGGTCAAGTATCAGTTCAAGAGCAAACTGATGACCACAGACATGGGCATCACGGAGCACATTGAGGGGGATGAGACCAAGTTTGCCGTATGGACTGGACGTTCGCCCATGCTCTCCGATTGTCGCATTGTGCTCAAGGCCAACAGCCTGGAAACCAAACAGGTAACAACTAATTGGCAATGTTCTTAACCTTTGTTAATACTCTATTAATCTTTTTAGATTTGGGTTAAGAAACTGCGTGAGGTCATGCAGGAAACTTGTTTCTCGGGCACCTCGCTTACGTTGCCAAAGTCGCCAGCCAAGAATTCTGGCTCCTCGCAGCGATCCTCGCGTGACCTGGACGAGCCACTCACTGAGAACGATCACGATCGCTGCTCCCTGGCCAGCTTTGGCTCTGGCAACACCACAGACAGTGATAATAAGGTAAGTTTCCAATCGATTTTTAAGTTAAATGTTATAAGTTGACGCTGTTAGAAAACATAGCGTTAGTTTACAGCAGCGGTGGGCACGCAGTGGCTCCGGGAGCAGCGACTGCTCCCAACTATTTTCTGCCTATTCAGCGATATGAAGTCGCACAAAAGACTCGCTGTTAATATTGTTGTGCTCTTGAATTCAGGTCTCGTGCCCACCGCTGGCTTACAGCCCTACTGTTATTTTTAAACAGTATTCAACTCTTACATATTTCATTTAACATGCTCCCGCGCTGTTAGCTATCTGTTATTGTTCCAGTTTTTATTTGAATAATTGGCAAAGTTCATACTCTTAAGCTTAACAGTTTGGCGTTCTGTTAATTAACTTTTAGAGCTTACAATTTAACAGCTTCGAACGCTGTAAATGTGGAGCTTATTGTTGGCAAAGCTTTAATGCTTTTTATGGTCCTACCTCACATAAAAAGCGCTTATGCCATTTGAATGTGCGCGCGTTCTCTCTTTCTCTCCCACATCCGCTCAATGTTTTGGAGCTACAATATATTGTTAAGGATGCTGCTGCTGCTGCTGCTGACATACTATTGGCTACGACTGCGACTCTTGGTGTTGGTGTTACTGAACTAGTTTTTCGGCTCGGCTTGTCTGCAATATGTTTAAAATTCATAGCAGGACTTAATGAGATTTTCTTTGCTGCTGCGTGCATTACCATGGGAGTGTAAGTGTGTCTGTGTGACTTCTGAATTATATATGACATGCTTTTAGCGTCTGAGTACCAACTTCTTAATGTACTTTTTATGCGACACTTTTTTATAGTTAGCTGTCATTGTCGTCGTATTTTGCTGCTTATAGTTGTTATAGTGATTTTCTCAGCTTTTATGGCAGTTTAATGTTTCATGACTTTCATTTTATTTATAGTATATTAAGCGATCTAACTTTTAGATCCTTTCTGAACTGCTTATAGTTTTCAACTGATTTTATGTGATTGTAAAAGTCATTAATGTATATGTGTCTTAGCGCGGCTAGCATAGACAACAACAAAGCTTTCAGCAAGCCGAGAGAGAGCCAGAGTGAAAGACAGAGAGCGAGAGAGAGAGACTAGGTGTGAGTCGAAAGCTTTATAACGTATGCGCAACGTATGCCAGCTGCTGCTAGCGCTAATTGGCAGTCTGCCACTTGAACGCTCTCTCACTCACTCTTTCTCTCTTACTCTCTCGGCGTGTACTCATTGAGAGCTTTTTTTTTTGGCGGTCTACACTGTTTGTTGTTGTCGCAGCTCGCGTTGCGTTGTTGTCGTTGTCGGTGTCGGCATCGGCATCGTTGCGTAGCGGCCGCTATTCACTGCTCCAGTTCTATCGTAGAGTTTAAGCTAAAAGGTTCATACGCCGTCTCGCAGTCATCGTCGCTGTCGTCGTCGTCGTCGTCGTCGTGGTCGTCTCTGTCGCTATCTCTTCCTTAAGCTTCGCAGCTGCCTGCAGATGCGCGCCCGGCCAAAACGCCAGTGAACGCTTCTTGGCATCAAACGTCGTTGCAGCAGTAGCAGCAGCATCGCCACCACCATCACCACCAATAACACTACCACTACCACTATTACCACCACTAACTACACCACTATACAAGTCTATCGCCACTTGTTTCTTACCAACAACTGTCATCTGAAAATCGAGTGTGGTCCAGCTAAAATTTTTTATTCTGCACTGACTTTTCTTTCGTGCGGTCGAGTTTGTTTTCGGTTCCAGCAAATAACTGTTTATTCTTAAGTGGAACGGTATTTATATTAATCAGCTGATAAGCGCGCGTCACAGTGTGCGTCCAAGATAAACTATACAAACGTGTCACTTGAATTTCAACCAAAAAAATAAATAAATGAAAACGTTTGTGTAATAGCTTAAAAGCTGTTTCATTCCCTGGGGATAAACACCATAAATCACAATCACAAATCGAAATCATAGTAAAAGTACATAAAACTTAAAAACCAACCATGCCAGATTGGAACAAAGCACAAAGAACTTTTAATAAAATAAAAAAGTGCCGCAACATTTGCCACAAAACCAAGTTAACCTTAAATAAATATAAATATAAATATTAAAATATGAATATAAATAACTTAGCCGCAATGTGAACAGTCATAGCACATAAACCATTCGTTGCTGTATATACATACATATAAATATATATGTACATGTATAATTATAATGAATAGCAACCTGCAACTGTTCTTTTTGCTGTTCTCCTAAAACTAAAAGCAAAATGTATACAATTTTGGCTACAAAAAGGGATTTTTTTCTCTTAGCTGAGAAAAAAATATCTGCTGTTGGGCCATAAAGAAATCAGGCACGCCTCACCACCCACAATTTGCGGTTGCCTTTGACCTTTTTCACGCCTTTAGTTGGCTGAGTAGCAAGTTCATTGGATGGTACGCATTTGCTTTCAGTCTCTGTCTCGGTTTATCTTGCTGTTGTTGTTGTTGTTGTTGTTGTTGATATTTTTGGGCTTATGCCCAGAGAAAACCACAGTCGATGGAACCATTCATTGTGACAAGTGCCGCTGTCAACTGCACTGAGATCGCACAAACAGAGTGTGTGTGTATGTGTGACTGAGTTGTATGTACTATCAAAAGCACGAAATTTTTATTATCTAAATATTTACACATTTTTAGAAAATTGTTTACTATTCTTATACAATTTATTCGTAAATTGTTTATAGATTGTTGTAATCTTATTTTTATTTTTCACTAAACTGAAATATCGAATTTTATAAAAATTTACAAATTCAAAAAATAGTTTGTATAGTTAGTAACAAACAGACTGATTGGAAAATGGCTACATTAGCTTAGCTCTTCATTTTAATCACGTCTTGAATGGGTTACATACTTTGTTGCATTTTAATACCTTTTGCAGGGGCGTTTATTAAACTGAATAATATTTACAAAATTTTCAAATATGCTTAATGTTATTTAACTCTTTTCTTTATTTTGATTCCTATTATAAATAGTGATGATTTGTATTTCATATCCAACTGAATTTACAGGGTATCCTTTGAGTCTTCATATAGTTTGTTTAATTTGCTTACTCTGTTGCTAATATTATTGTTTTTAACTTGTCAAGGCAATTAATTACATGCTCAGCTTATCTATTGCATTTTAATACTCCGGCGCGTTAGAATTCTGTTTATTGTTGTTGCCATATCACATGCGACGTGTTTTGGTCTTTATAATTGTTATTATTGTCGTTTTGTTACTGTTGCACAGCAATTTCATTTTTGTTTAAAATTGATTTAATCGTTTGCTAAAAATAATTTAGCCAAAGACGTAAAATTTTAGTATAAATATTATTGTTGTACCTGATTTCTGTAATAAAAATGAATATATAATTTTAATTATGTTGAATTTTTCTAGTTTTCGATAATATATCAATAAACCAATTCAAATGATTCCTTGCAACTTTTCTTTTTTCTGTTTATTTTTTCTATTTATTCTACAAAAAGTTGTAAGTGTCACAAAATGTAACTCAAAATTGTTTTCGTTTATATTTCAACTTTGTTTTTTTGTGGACAGTTAAAAGTTTTGTTAGACATTTGCTGGTTTTATTTTTACGCTCACTCATTTGCACAAATTGAATTTTGTTGGCTTTGGACCAAATGTAATGAAAGTATTAGCAGTTCGCTTCGCCCTTGGCTAATGGTGGGCGTGGGTAGCTTAGCCGTTTGTCAACGACATAGACTGGAATATGTCAAGAGTACAAACGACCTATCGTTACTGTTTTGTTGGATCTTTTGGGTCGTTTTGTGTACAAAGTAGCAAAGTTTTTAATGCCACTGGCATTGGTTAAAACCACACAAACTCGTGAGCTCTAGCCAAAACTGAATCCCACACTCCCAAAAACAGGGTATGCCACTTAGCGAGCAGCTGTGTTCCCAACACATTTCCACAACACTTTTTTTTTTAATAGCTAAATGCCCTCTGCAAATTTCCACCAACATATGCAAATTTTCACGCGTTCATGAGAGTTGTAGATTTCATTTTAAATACCCTATGGTTTTGTAATAGCTTAATATTTATGGTTTGATAGAAGAGAGCAGCTGATTTGTCAGTTTTTGTTTCCAAAATGCCTATTTTGGCATGTAAAGTAAACAATTTAGAGATCTCTAACAAATTGTAAGTGAATTTGTTAAACAAACTTGATGCTTTATCATTTCGTTTTGCAATAAGAAAGATATGGATTAGGCTCATCAGTTTCTGAAGTGTATCTATCTATAACTAAACACAAATTTACATTCGTGTGGAAATTTTTTCAACGCCACATATTTAAAATACTTATCTAATTTAATATTATTTTTTGTATAAATATTTTTGCTTTGATTCTATTAGGGAATTCATTGGCTGGCTTTTACATTTTGTTCTATTAATTGATTTTATTTTTGCACACACGAGATTTGGCATTAAACTATTTTTCACAGCATTGAGTTGGGATTTTTCTTCGTGTTTAGTTGTTTGTTGTTCGTTGTCGATCGCACCGCCGGCTGGCCGTAAATTATTTAATAATAATTTAAGCTAGTAGTGAGGTGAGTGAGGTGTGACGCGGTGTGGGGCGGTGTCCAGTTGGAAAAGCTGCTCCGTTTGTAGGCAAGTGGCGGCCGCTATGGCGCACCTGCCACAAAAGTGTGAAACATGCGCTGTGCCACCCAAGCAATGGGCTGTAAAAACAACAAACATTTACATATAAACAAAAAAAAAAAAGTGAACGAGTGGCTGGCTTATGAAAATTATAGATAAATTGCACACTGTTACAAAAAAATTGTATTCTAGAATCAGAAATATTTTACCTTAAAAATTGATTTTTGTTTTATATAATTTTTAGCACGAATGATCTAAAAATTTATATTTTTCTCACTCAACTAATTTTTTTTGTGTTAAAAATTAAGCGAGAGCAACAAATTTGTATCAGTGTAGAGCAGAAAAACTGGCGGCAGCTTTTTATCTGGTCGAAACGAAACGAAATGAATATTATATAAATAACAAAACTACTAAGTATGAAATAAGTAAGGCAATCAATTTTAAACGCTGCAAACTTTCAAGTAAACCCCTTTTTTTACAATTAAAAACTGCAGTTTGCAGTTCATTAAATGCCTAATTGTGAAAAGAAGAAAACACAGAAAGAATAGTTAAAATAAATCACTCATTCGACTCGTTGTACCAATTGAAACGCAAACTGTAAAAGCGTTTGTCAAAAGACAATTTGTAATAGATACAAATTGCAATGTCAGGATTGACAGACATGCTGGATGCCCAGCAGCAATTCAATCTCTTGTTATCTCTCTCTATCTTGGGCTATGTATGCTGCAAATCCAATCATCTACACTCAGTTCACACACCGACACACCTATACACACACACATAGACACACACCTACACCCGTCAGACGCACACGCAGAACGTTCCAATTTGGTTTTGGGGTTTTGGTTTGTGGCTCGTTTAAAAATAAAACATTGAACATAGACAACATATCGATTTGTGCGCGAATTTATTGACAAAAATCACAATATTAAATCCCTATACAAACATTTATTTTAAAAATTAAAATCCATATGAAATTGCAGCATCAATTTGCTCAAATGAAGCACAAATTAAATGAATAAATAAATCAGCATAATAGACCTGAAACCTGAAAAAAATCTGCAAAATCACCGCGAAATGAAGAGTGTTAAAAAGTTTCTGAACGAGCGCATGAACAGCGTCGATGCCGCCGTCGATGGCGTCAATAAGAGGACGCCCCTCGAGCGTCTCAAGTGCAGCGACAGCGCTGGCGAGCACTCTGGAAGTCTCGATGTTGCAAGTAGCCCAGGTGGAGGCGGAGGTGGAGGCGGTAGCGGAAGTGGCTGCGTCTCGTTGCCAAATACACCATTGACATTGCCACCGATGAGTGCTCCCATTGCCATTGGCGATCCATCGCCATCTCCATCTTTGGCTGATTCGGCACAGAATACACCTTTGTCCACCTTGGAGGAGGATGCTACAACATCGCCCAAACAGGCTAATAATGGCGCGGCCTCTGCCTCCGCAGCACCGCTGTCAACTTCCCCGTTCACCTTTCCCACCGCAACAACAACAGCAACAGCAGCTCAACAGCGCAAACCACGTCGAAAAATTTCGCTGCCCTGGTTCCGTCAGTCGAGCACCGTTAGCAATCACGGAGCCCTGTCACGACAGCACACCATCGATACGCCCAGCTCATTTCGGTTCTTTCGACAGCCCAGCAACAGCGGCTTTAAGGTAAAAACGTTAACATCCTTTACACTGTCCTACCAAAAAATGCAGAACAAAAAAGGAAGCTGATAAATATCTTGTGATTATAATAAAATTATTGTACAGATTAAATATCCATAAAATTAAACTCATCTCAAGCTGAGAAAGTAGCTTCTAAAAAGCAAAGTTTAGTCTGTAAAAAGTGCAAAGTTTAAGCTGCGATAAAAGCGGTTCTTTTTGGGATCTTAGAATACCCAGTATTGATAAAAAGTTGTTAATTATTATTTATTATAAAGAAAAGGTAGAGAGTGTAATTTATTATTCAACTATCATTGGGTAGCTGATCTTCAAATTTTCTTACAGGGTGTCTCCTAGTCAACCTCTGTAATTTGTAATTCTTTCTACTTAAAAGCGATTTGTGCGCCAATTGTAAACAATTTGCATCGATTGTGAATTTAAAAGCATTTCGAATTGTTTCGAAATTTCCCTGATGAATTAAACATTTTTTTTATTTGATTCCTTGAAGTATTTGATGAAACCTCCAAAACATTTAAGGTTCTTTTTATGGCATAGATCAACTTTTATGCCTAGTTCTAGTGTCCTCTTCTGAGAGATGGTACTCCGGAGACTGACTTCTTGCTTCCGGCTAGCTATTTGTATTTTCTATACGTTTCAGTTGCTCCCAAGATGGTTGTAAAATGTTGTTGACCCCTTGGCTGACCTGACACGCCCCCAGCACACACAATCGCACACACACACACACAGACTGTCATTTTAATAAGCACATTAATCATACGCTGTGTTGTGCGCTAATTTATTTGCTTCAAGTCGCTTCAATTATTGTCATCATCGTTTGCACTCGCACACTTTTCTCTTTTTTACTGTTTGCTGTACATAATATATCAAAAGAACAGCCAATCAGCGTTGACAGTGGCTCACATAATGTATTTATCACTTCATCAAGCCATGTAAAAGCTTAAATTATCATCATCATTATCATTTTGCGTGTGTGTGAGTGTGTTTGGTGTGCTTCTCATTGTCAGTGCATTGAGTCTTGTGTTGACCTTGTCTCCAACTCCCTGTGCCCTCTTCCTCTTTGCTACTGCTACTGCTGCTGCCTTACATGTTTTGTCAATTTGGTGTTGAGTGATGGCAATGTCCGTTGTTCGTTGTCCGTCTAGTGGACAGCTTCCTGTTCATTCCTTCTCTTTCTGCTCGTCTTGCTCTTTGACTTTGCTTTACTCAATTTACAAGGCTTTTAATAAATTTATGCTGCATTTAAGTTGGTTTCTTTTGTTGCCTTGATTGCATTCTGTGCAATCTTTAATATAAATATATAGAATAAACTTTATATTTCAATTTTGTGTCGCACACAGTCTTGAGAAGTGGAATCTTTTTGCAAATGCCAATGCCAAAAGTATTTGAGTAACTTTTGTTAAAGAAGTAACTGCTTGCCCTCTGCCATACTTCTCTCTTCATCTTCATCGTCATCTGCTTCGTTTCTTTATGTTGTTGCATGCATCGCTGAGCTGTTTGCTGGCAAACCATTGAAAGCTGGCGTAGCGTAGCGTAGCGCAACGCTGTGACTCGCAGGGCGTATGCTTTATGCATTCCATTATAGCATACTTTTGCGCGCACACGCCAAATAAATCCCAAGCAGTCCCGTAGCACCCCACACCACACCACACCACAAACACACACACAGTGGGAGGCAGAGAAGCAGAGCACAACCACAGCAGCGTGAAAAACGTGTCGTTCAAAACGAAATTTGTTTCACGCAAAAATTCCAAACACTGTCGCTGTCAGCTGCACTCCGTCCAAAGGCAACGGCTCACGTGCGCCGAAGAGCTAAACAAAAAAAAAAGGAAAAAATATACAAGCAAAATGAAAGCGTAGCAACAACAATAACAACAACCCAAAACAACGACAACTGACGACGCAGCAGCCGTTAACGTAAAAATGTTGCATAACACACAAAAGGACACCAAGAGCCAAAAAAAAAAATAATATACATTCTAGCCTGTGCAATACTCTGCACAAAACTGTCGTATGGTATTAAGTGATAAATATCAAGTTTAGATTGTGCTGAGCGGGAAAAGAGAAGCTATATGAGCTAGAGTTAAGAGATGAACGATAAAGTGTGGAATGTGTAGCTAAAAAAATTAATGAGAGTAAAAGATTTAAATGCTTAATTACAATTTTCATTAGCTTAGTTTTTTTTTAAAGATATTTAAGAAGTTGATAATTATGTTAAGAAAATAATTAAATAATTAAGTGGATAATTAACAATGGTAGTAAGAGTTTATGAAGTAAATAGTTATGTTAAGAAAATAATAAAAATAACTATGTAGAGAAATGATAGTAAAAGTTTAAAAAGTAGACAGTTAAAATTACAAAATAATTAAATAACTAAGTAGAGAAATTGAAGAGAGTGTCTAGAAATAAAATATCAGTTTGAATTTAGTTTAAAAGACTTATCAGATTTAATTTTTAAATTGCCATATCACTTACTTATGCAATTACCAAAGAAATACAAGTAATTGAAACTAATTCAGTTGTAAAATGTCAGCTCAAGAAAATAAACTATAATTACATTACCCGCATACTCTCATCAGCAATACTTTTATCACGTGCATTTACTTTATTAGCCTTAATTTAAGAACATGTCACCAACCTTTTGCCAAATGACAAGTACTCTATTTTTATTGTATTCCCTGCGAGTGTATAGTAAAAAGCCGTAGCGCAAAAAAATAACAGTAGATACTTAGCTGACGACGTGCAGCATCTTCTTCATTGTTGTTGGATTGTTGTTCTTGTTATGTACATTTCTCTTTCGGTAGTAGTTGTAGTTTTTGTTGTTAACTGGGTTTATGGCAGCAGCAGAAGGCATACTCACTCCCTGCCTCTCTCTCTCTTTCTCTATCTTTTGCTCTTGTCTTGGGCAACAATGATATGCAAATTGCGCTGAATGACAAACCCAAAGCGAAAGCTAAAGCCAACACTAAAAGAGAGAAGAAGAACAAAAGCAAATAGCAACAATTTGTAAGTAAATTGTCACTAGTCGTGCAATGCAGAAAACTTAACTGGTATGTTAGTTGCAGATACAGATACATACATGGATACAGTTACAATTGCGATGTAAATACTTATGGATAGATATAACTATGCTAAAGCCAGATTAAGCTTATATGGCAAGTCGTTGAGTCTTCTTGATACGGCTGCTGCTGCTGCTGCAGGGCTATAAAGATAATACCAAGAAGATTTTGTCTTTGTCTTGGTCTCGGCCACTTACACATGTCCATAACCCAATTGCTTGGAGCTAAACTGTCGACTACTTGCCACAGTTTCCAGCAATGTCTTCGTTATTGACTCGCCCAAAACTTAAATGAGTCAAATGTGTAGGCTGATAGAGAGATGTTGGCCTAAACTGGCCTTGTATACACATTCAGCCTCTGGCCACTAAACGTTGTTTTTGTTGTGCTCAATGGTCAGTACTTCCTCTTCATTGTATTGATTACGATTACGAACAAAGAGCGAGTGAGTGAGAGAAAGAGAAATACTATGGAGGACGAGCTGGCAACACTTTTGAGCCTGGCCCGAAGCCAACAGCATTGGGGCTGGCTTTGTTTATACCCTGCTTGACTACATATCCTCTTGGTTTCCACTCTTAAATGCCACAGGCAGCACATTTTCATTCCAAGAACTTAAGCTTGAAAAAGTCAAATGCTTTTATCTAAATGAAAACATGGCAGAGATATAAACTAAGCGCGTACCTCTTTGTCTTCAAAATATCTGGCATAATTTTTTAAGCAATTTTTATTCATACATATTTTAAACGATTTATTATACAAATTTTAAGACATTTTACTAAATTGGCAAACGAAGAAGAAAAACTAGAATAACATTAGAAAATAATTGGGAAAATGTGATATCCAAAATTATTTTTTTAAAATGTCGCAAAGCTCCAGAAAACTGTAAAAAGGGAACCAATCAAATTTCGTATGAGGTACCAATTTCAACGCTCCAAAAAATAGGCTATCAATTTGAAAGTCCGTTTAGATTGATGGCAACCGGAAGTCAGTCATTTAACAATAACAATGTATGTGTGTGTTTTGGCTTATCTGATATGTTTCTCTAATTGCTGTACTTGCTTTTGTCTGAGTGCATTAACCGTCCCCCGCCCCTAATAAAGGGCTAGGCCTTATCTATCATGTCATGTTTGCACGTAATTTATAAAGAATATTATTCGATTTGCGTTGTAAATGACTTTCGTTCAATACACATCGGAAACACACACACACACATACAGGTTAGACAATGTCTGTCCCACAAATGTCTTCACATAGGGTGTTAACATGCTGTCGCACAATTATCAGACCTCAGTGGGTCATCCCACAGCACTGTGGTGCAAAGAGGTAACAGGAATGTTTTCCTGGTACTACAATCTCCCTCTCGTTCTCTTACTCGATCTTTTCAAGCTTCTCCCTTTGGGGTTTTCCCTTTGCTTGGTCATGTTGTTGGCTGTTTTGTTACAATGTAATTGATGTTAAGTGAACCCCCCTTGAATGCCACGCCCACAGTTCTAGTTAATTGAACAATAGATGTTATGTTTATGTTTATGTATAGTACAACATGTTCTTAGCATAGAAGAGTCTGTGTGTGTGTGTGTGTTTGTGATTTAGTTATGTGACTAATGACACTATTTGACAATTGCTGAAATTATTAGCTTAGTTAATATAGTTGTCGCTTATGCTACTCTAGCTAAGAGTATTATTATTTTGCAAGAAGATATGTGACACCTTTTATAATATTTTAAATTAATAGTAGAAGAAAGTTAAAGGTTCTCTGTCAATATTAATATTTAAAATTAAAAAAATTTAAGCTTGTTGGAATTAACAATCAACAAACTGCAAGAATATTTATAAAAAGGCTTTGCTTTCTACTAAATCTTTTTAAATCGGAATTCTCTGATTTAAAGCTCTTTACGCACTATTTAAACATATATTTTTTTTAAGCTGCTGCTTTATTTAAGCTTGTTTCTTTTAAATTGCATTTAATTTAAGTCGCTATATTTTGAAAAATTTTACAGCGCTTTTAATCTCATTTTGTAATCAGTTAAATGATGTTTGTAATTCAAATTGACAACTTAAAGGGAACTCCTCTGCTCTCTCTCTCTCTACCCTCTCACTGTTGCGTCTGTCGCTTTTAATGACCCCAACAATTGGTGACTTTTTAAGAGAGAGCTTTTGTGTGCAATTGTGTTTTTATTATGGCCCATAAAAGACCCGGCCAAGTCATGAGTCTTAGGCATCTTTTGCTGCCAATCTTGTGCCTGCTTGTCAGCCATGCTGCCATCAATAATAACATGAGCATTTGCCAAATCGCTTAACCAATTTTTCTTTTCTTTTTTCCCCCTTTTCTTTTTTGCTCGGAAAAATCACATTTTCCGGGTCGTCAATGACGGGTCCGTTTCTATGTCTCGAGTTACGTCGTCTAGTCCTTTCTTGCTTTTGCCTCTGCATTGTGTTCTATTGTTATCGGCCATGTAATCAGCACGCACAGCTCACAAAATTCTGCAGCCAGAACTTTCACTGTGTGCTCAAGTTTGTCGTATTTGAAACGTGTCCTTGTCAAGGATGTTGGCTGTCAGTGACTTTAATTGGCAAAGTTCACTCCAATTTCACTGTCTTAATTTCAAACCAAGGATGCACTATTTCCCCTTGAATTTCTTATCTATTCCCCTGTCTGTCTGTCTGTTATGCAAATGCTTTGCCATTTTCTCATTTTGGCAAAGCCACATGGAAAAACTTTTTAAAACGAAATTCCGCATAAATAAAGGTTCCATCGAAGATTGTCATGAATATATGTATTTCTATCTATTGTAGACAACAACTTTGAGCGGAAATAATTAAATGGTGCGCGTTTATTGCGCAGTTGTGAAAACTGTTAAGACGTAGTTTTTTGTCAACATTCTATGCCAATATGCTGTTATCCAAATATAGAGGGGAGCATATAAATTCATTCGTTGATAGGTGATTGATGGTCTAAAATTAATTGTAGATTTTATTGATTTTTCAATTTCCCAACTTCTTAACTTACTCTTCATTACTTTTCAAAGTAACCAACACTTCTTCATCTCTTTATTTCTCTTTCTAAACTCACGAGTAGCCTCTCACTCTTTCTACTTCGCTTCCTCTCTCGTTTTCAGTCAACTTCTCAGTCTCAAAATCTTATCTCCGTTGTTACATCCTTCTTATTATTATTCCATTTACTCTGCCACGTTGATTAACTATGCAAATGCGCAAGCGGCAACTGTAAGCCACGTTAATTATTTTATGTAGAGCAACGATGGATATGAACACAACGCGCCAAACTGGACGAACCAAACGGACGGGGCATAAACGGGGGCAACAGCAGCTTAACAAGCCAGCGCTGATTGCATTTTGCAACATATAAATCGCAAGCTTTAAAATATGGCAGCCATGGATTCCGTCTGCAAAACTACGTATACGCCCAGTTGGCTGTCAGACGAAAATATCCTTTCATTATATGTTTTTTAATGAAAGACTTTGTGGCAAGAAGAGCAAGCAAATGTTTAACAACAAAGTGGCCGACAATTCTCGGCACAATGCAGATGAATTTAATTTAAAGGCAGAAAACAAACAAAATAACAGAGTGAAAAGGAAATTGGAGTCGGTGCACTGAAATTATTGTAATTGGAATGAAATGGTGCTGAATATTTCGACAAATGAGTAGTTAACACGCTGCTTGAAACTTGAATGAGTTCTTCAACTTTGAATATAACAAAAGCAAGTTGAGACTTGACTTAATCAGGGGTACTCTAATCCAGAGGTTGCACTTAAACTTAGTTCTGTTTTCATGTTCAATTTCAATTCAACCACTATAAATTTCCGCATCACACACAATTTATTTTGTGCACAATGCAAAAGTGATATTCTAAGTTCTGGTGTTTTTACACAAAACAGAAAGCTTGACGGATAAGCGAACCAAAAAAAAGAAGCGATTTAAACTTTTTCTGTTTTTGGGAAGAGCAAAACCACTTTTAAAATATGTGTTGACTGTTATTGCGACCTCTGCTCTAAGCCATTATAAAAGTTTATCATCCACTGAATTCGAAACCCATTTAATAACAATAAAATTGTTGTTCTTCTTCAATCAAACTAAATCGATATCGAATTTGTTGGCAATTAAATTTTGACTACCGTTTCAGGGAAACCACACACAATGGTTGAGTGGTGCATGGCGTGGTTTGCTTTTGTTTTGAGCTCGCTCGGTAAATGCACTTCAGGAATCATCCAAATCAAAAGTGCGCATACGCCGTGTGGGCCCCTCGCACATAAACTGCTGCCTAATGACAGCTTATTAGTGTGTGTAGGTGCTGTGGGCATGTTTTTGTGTGTATGTGTGTGTGTCTGTGTGACTGCAGCAATTTGCAGTGAACGTTTAATGGCAGTCGACGAGAATGATAGCCATGTCGTTGATGTTAGCTTGTGCCACTTTGCGTATACGTAATATTGCGTATAATCCAGTTGACAGTTTCAGTTTTTTTTTCTGTTTTATTGTTGTTTTCGAACTTTTTACAATTATGGAAATAGTTTTACAGCTATCTTGGCAAATGCTTCTTTTGCTTTTTTGCTCTTGCATATAATTTAACTAAAAGCGTTAGACATTTGTCTCTTGTCGGGCAAACATTTGGCTCTGATTTATTTGCCTTTTCCAGGACATACACACACAAATTGTGTCATGTCAGAAGCAAAGTCACAACATTTTCGGTACAGTTGTGGGAGTGTGTGTGTGTGTGTGTGTGTCTGACTGGAAGAACTTTTAATAGCGCTCGTTTTTGACAGAGATGAGAAAATACCATTTCTGTTGAATTCTCAGTGTCGTCGACGTCTCCTCTGACAAACTGTTGTTGAAAAGTTTTAATACTTGCTTGGTACGCTGAAAACTTTTCGACTAATTGCATTACAAGCGGAAACGTGCAATATATGTGCACACACACACACATACAAGGCACGTACAAGTGTTCGTGTCAGTGGCGCTTAATTAACAGCTGACGCGGCGGCTGCTTCTGTTCAGGCTTCAGGCAGCTGGCTGGCAACTTGGGGCACATTGCTTTGCTTCTGCCTTGCTTCATATTATTTGTGTTGCGGATGTGTGTCGTGATAACACACACACCCACACACACACACACACAGCTATACTTAAATATTTATGTATATATGGAAAAGGTGAAGCAAGTCAGCGAAGCGACCATAATGAACTAAGCTTTTGCTGCTGATGGAAGTTGATTTCATTTGTTGCTCCCACGAGGCAGCCTCAATGCGAGCTTGCCACTTGCCACTTGCCGCTTTCAGGTGTTATATGAGCCACGTTTGGCACGTGCACCCGCTCAGCTTAATACATATTTATCACACGAATCTATCTATAACTTTTATTAAAGTGATTTCTAGCGGTTTTTCTATTTTAATATTACGTTAATTTTTATAAATTGTACATCAAATTATCTTTAAGTTAGTTAATCAAATTTCAAGCTATATCAGAGTTTAGTATTTCTCTTATATTATTTTCCTTTTATTTTTTGTAATTAAAATAAATTTATTTTTAATGTGTGACTATTTTTTTTTAAAGTGTTGACAATATTTTTAATTGATTAAATATAACTATATTTTTATTTTCATTAAAAATTCTAAGAAATGTCACAAACAATCTATGCCGCATTATCATTGTAAACAAACAAATTTGTATTTGTGCTATTTCCATAGCTGTTTAAAAATAGCTAAATTTGATTGATTTCCACAAATCGATTAGATTCATAATTTTACAATTATCAGCTGTCTCTCAGCTGTCCTCTAGTCTTTCTCTCTCTCTCTCTAAAATGTCTATTTATAAACTATAATTAGCTTCTTATCGATTAGAATCAATTGAGTGGCTTACAAACTTGTGTACAAAAATGTTCACATATTCTATCATTATTCGCGGCTTGCGGTTTCACTTGGCAATTAAAGTCAGCACCACAGTCAACCGCACGACACAAGCCACCGCACCACAGTAGCATGTAAATTAATAAAGTAATAAATTATTAACACACATAACGTAGGTTGGTTGGTTGGTTTCGTTGGTGGCATGCCACAGGGGACGCTCAATCGAATGAACCTGACGGCTCGGCGTCTTGAGGCATCTCCAAGTCTCCGCAGTTTTGTTGTCTTTGCATATTTAACGAGAGACAATAGGCGTGGTTGTTGTTGTTGTTGCTTGAATGGCTTTCTAATTAGTATGTTGCTGGCAAATGATCCTTGAGTTGGGCTTGGAGGTCGAACAAGTTTTGTTTTATTTCGATGTGTGTGTGTGTGTTGGCAGCAAAGCTCTTAAGCAAGTCCTTGCTGGGGGTCAGACCTCTCACTCTCTCTCTTTGTCTTTCCCTCTCTTTTTTCATCTCATCCATGCAGCTGACGAAAACCGCACAAATTGAATCAATAATGACGCCTGTTTGCCCTGACCTCGACACTCGGCAAATGTCGTTGCTGCTGCTGATTTGCTGATTTGCCACCCTTTTTTTTCTGCCTTTGTCCCCGTGATCCGTGTCCCGTTTCCATTTACCGCTCACTCCATTGAATGCACTTGTTGTTTATCATCTTTTTGTCTATTCCCATCTCATCTTTTACTCACTCTCTCTCTCCATGTCTTTGTCTCTTTACAGCTGGGCAATCAGGAGGCTACCTGGGTGGTAGCTGACTATATTGCCAGCTCGGGCAGCAATGAGCTGAGCGTTAGCAAGGGCCAGCAGGTTGAGATTATTGAGCCGCCCACAGCCAGTGAGCCGGACTTTTGTTTGGTGCGCCTAAATCCACAGCATGACGATTCAGCCGTTCAGGAGGGCCTTGTGCCAGTGTCAGTGCTCAAACCGCCTCCAGGCGCGCACAAGCAAGGTTCATCAGCCAGCAGCGGAGCAACCACGGGAGCCGCCACCGGAGCTGTCTCACAAAAGCCAAACGATAACATGCAGGATCAAGGTAAGGAAAATACCAAAATCGAATCAAATATTTATACAACATATATGTATATTTAATTTGATTTCAGGCAATCGCAGCAAGGCGGATGCATTGTCCTCATCAACCAAACGACGCGGCTTTAGCGGGTGAGTTTCAGTTTCTTTTCTCGTTCTCTTTCACGTCAAGCACTTTTAATATGCAAACTAATGTCTACCCACTAAGTATGTCAAAGGTCAAAAGGCATAGAGCTTAACCTAACATGTGTCAGCTCACAAACGTTTTAGCCACGTCAGGACACACAGTTGTGAACTTTGTGGGAATTTAAGTGACTGCTGTCTGATAAATAATAAATATTAAACGGGTTAACTGTCTTGACTGGGCCTTAAGCTAAATGCTTTTATGTGCTCTGCCTTCAAGTTGGAAATATGTTTTTATCGAACGTATTAAATCATAAATGATGTGCTAAAGTGATTGAACTCTCCAACAGTCTAACAAGTTTTAGCTTGTTTTTCTGTTCGGTTAGCCCCTATGATTGATGGGAAAAACTATTAACTTCCTATGAGAAAGAAATGAATTTTTAATAACGATTGCATTTGTCAGAACTTTTTCACATAATATTCTCTATTGCTTAAATCTTAAGACTTGGATAAAAATTCGTATTTTTCTACCCGACAATCTGTGACTTTCACTTGGGCGTCAAAATGATTTAAACTATAATCCATCTGCAATGCTGTAAAACATGTTTATTACGAAAGTAAATTCAAGTTTCGTAATCGCTTCTAACACTCTTGGCCAGGCTTATTAGGTGGCAATGTTCAACATTAACGCTATCAGCCGACGACTGTTTGAGAATGGTCAGAGAATCAAAACCAATTCAAAAGGCATGCCAGAAAACTTATCAGCCATTTGTTGTTGCCCTCCTTACCTATCTCACTTTTCTTCTCTCCTTCTGTGCCTTTCTCTCTCTAGCTAAACTGATAAGTAATTGCCGCATTTACGTAATTCGCTTATATTGAAACAAAATTCTCTGTAATGATTTCTTTTTTTTCGAATAAGAGTTTGGCTCGTGATTTATCAACAAATTTGAATTTAGCATTGTCTTGTTGCATTTATGCGTCATTTTCCGATATGAAAATGTGAAAAACCAAAAAATAATTGAGATATTAAATCTCTTTTGAAGAGTTCTTATTAAAAATGATGAGTATGAAATGAAACAGATTACAATTTATTAAATACAAATGGTGTTGGACTTAATTAATGTTTGAGTGCTTTCGTGTTGATTAATTAATTATGATAAATGTTATGCTCTTTTTGACAGTGAATAGAACAGAGAAAATAAATATTTCAATCAGTTTAATTAAGTGTATGCTAAATTAAAGTGACTAGCTAATAGCGTCTTCATTTGCAACAGTTTATTATAATTAGCTTGTAATAAATATTAAAGCTTTATTAACATGCAACTGAATGTTAGTTCGTAGAGAGTTCTAGACAAATATTTATTAAAATAAATGTAGTAGTTGTTTTGTATATGTAGTTAACAGAACATTATTAGCAAGACTTCTCTAATTTGTTGTTCCTATATAAACACTACTAACACTTTTGCTTGGGGTGTATAATCGCGTGTCGGGCTGCTCGAGCGCGAGCCATAAAGATATAAACCTATTACACTGAACACTGAATTCAACAACAACAACAATAACAATAACAACGAGAAGGCAAAGCAACAACTGAGAAATACTCATAAAAATGAAAACGTAGTAAGAATTATTCTTGTTTTGTTTTTGTTTTTGCATTTATTGTTGTTTTTGTTTATTTTTTTTTTGTTATTTCAGAGTCGCTCAATTCGCTCAACTGTTGCTCACAGTTGCTGGCTTTTATTTACACTTGGTTACTCTTTATGTTGTGTTTGTACTCTTTGAACAACCAAATACAAACAAAAACTGTTCACTGAGTTGTGCCTCTGAGTTTGAGCACTTTTCTCTGTACTGTTTCTCGTTTCTCCAGAAAGCGAAAGCCTGTTGAGCGCTGTAGAACTGTTCAGTTCAGTTGATTGTCAAACGCCGAAACGCGAAGTTACGTATACGCAACGTCTTAGATTTAATTTTTGATAATTAGACGTGGTGCACCTTGTGTTTGGTCGTGTTCTTATCTATCATGTGTAACAATAACAATAGCTTACTAGATAAGCAAACTCAAAAC
Source organism: Drosophila subquinaria (assembly GCA_037043405.1). Lineage (NCBI taxonomy): Eukaryota > Metazoa > Arthropoda > Insecta > Diptera > Drosophilidae > Drosophila > Drosophila subquinaria. The sequence goes on along the minus strand of JBAMBL010000329.1, from coordinate 8,424 downwards.
GGTCTGCATTTCGAGTGCGGCAGTGTTACCGCCGCTCATATCAACAATAATAACAACAACCATCTCAACAACAACAACAGTAATAATAATAATGTCAATGATAATAGTACAAGTAACAACATTATGAGTGTGAATCAAATGAAACGCCACTCGGCGACAACGCATCGTCCGAAACAATCCCAACAACCGCCACTCTTCAAATCCATATCACTCAACATCAGTGGCAATGGACGGCATAATTCGAAAACCCATTCGATGTATAATGAACATCAACATAATCCGAGATTGACGCCAATGTCAGAGGGTTTCGCCTGCTTCTGTTGCCAGCCCGAGGAGCCAACGACACCGCTCAGTGCCAACGAGCGAGTCAAAGCTTGGTAAATCTTTTGTAGATTCCCCTCCCAGATTTCCCTATCCCCTGATTCAGTTGCACACAATGCACGGTCTTTGTTTGCCATTTGCCTGGACTGTAATCCAAACTGTGCGTCGACCCTCACGTACAATTAGATGTTCATTGTAATCACTGAGCACTCGATAAGCTCAGTTTCATTTGCAACGGCAATAATAAAACTATTAGGAAAGTTATCAGACGAGTGAGCGCAGCTGTGGGAGACCCTGTACTTATTTTGTGATATAAATAAAAAAAATTCCAAATAGTGACAGTTTTTTAAAACAAATGTGATATGTTCAAGAAATAAAGAAAGCTACACACCAAATATTAAGGCTCTAGCTCTTAAGATCTATGTATGGCTAGATTGATTTACTAATTTTTCCCTACCTTTTTCGACTAACTTAATATACCCTTTTTACTTTTTGAGTAACATAATCTAAAAACATCAAGTTTATTTATGCATATAGTACTCTATGCCACATGGCCACGCCCATAGTTGATAGCAGTTTGCAAGTTTTTTTTTATTTTTGGTTGTTTGTGCAACGAAACGTTAAATGACTAAGCTAACGCTTGACCTTTGGCTTATCATTAAGATATACTCGCTTATTTATACAGTATTTTCAAGTCTGTGATTAGTCTTGACGTTGAGCACGTCTTGCTCGAAATTATTTTTACAAATTGCTTGTGGCATCAATTTGAACAAGTTGCAAACAATAAGAAGAAGAAAAAATGGGGAAAACGAAAAGCAAACAGTACCAAATCTATTGTGTTTTATTCTTTTGCTCTGTTTGATTATCTGAAAGCTAAAAAGTTGCTGAAAACTCGCAAAAAAGTTGTTGCAATTGTTAAAAGCAGGGTTACTTGCCAATTTAACATTGTTGATTTCTTGGAAACTCAGTTTAAACTGAACTTTAAAGCAATGCCAAAATATCTAAAATTGACAATTAATTATATTCAATGAGATATTAAATCAATCATAATGTTAATTGTTATAGAAAGGGGATTCTCATACATATACTTCAGTTTAATTAATCCGCTTGCTCTGGGCCAACTTAGCAACAGATTAATTCCCCGTTAAAAAAAACCGGCTTAGTGTTTCCCACAAATATTTTCGTTAATTACGCTAAGCAAAAACCTGTTTTTATACATGCAACGGAATTGCCACACTGCATTTGTTGTTTATTTATATACTTTTATTTTCATTTCGTTTTAAACAAAACAACAACAATGTGGGGTTGGGGGGTGTGAGGTTGTTCCACATAAACATTGAACAGCCGCCTGCATTAGTCAGCGTGCCTCGCTCGGCTGCGTCATAAGTGATAAGGCATTGAAGAAGTTGCAACTTTATATATTTTGTTGCCATTAATCATACGCACTGTGGTCGCAAAATGTTTGGAGTTCTTTGTTTATTCTTTTTACAACTTGCAAAACTAATGTGACTAATTAAACGGCTTATATGCTTCGATTTCTTTTATATTCGACGTCAATAATTACATTTTCAGTTGAAATTCAATGGTCAATTGTGACAATCTTATCAATATGATAAGCTTTTAAGCATTGATGAACGTGAGTGACAGACATTTTCCTAATTAAAGCTCTAAGCCGAAATAGGCCAAGCAATAATTAACTAGACTTGGGAAAAGCATTTAGTTTAGTTAGTTGAACATAAATTACAAAATACTTTCAATATTTGCACACTAATTGGGCACTTTTGTTTACCAACCCACTGAGCATTGAGCAAAGCCATTTCAGTTGTTTTTATTGTTCTTGTTACTGGTCAGCAAACCGCTGACCATGAATATAGATTATTGTCGGACACAGCGTGGCTTTTACTACCCATGGCCAAGACAAAGGAATAGACAGGCCTGTTACTCTGTATCTATCTGTCTCAAGCGCTCTGTCAATAAGCGTGCTTTTTGTTTGTCCAATGCTGCTCAGGACATTGACAGGAAGTGAGATGAGGAGGCAGTGACAGAGTGAGACAGAGAGATAGAGAGAGAGGGAGAGGAGCGCGTGCTGCCAAGTCCAATGAACTAAATGGACATACGTATTTGCAAGTGTGCACACACACTCACAATTTGTGGCAGCCTTTGTTGCATACTTTGAGGCGACCTCATTAATACATTGCCCCTCCCCTTTCTCACTCTCTCTATATGTATATGTGTGTGTATTAAGCGCTGCTTATTTGCCTAAAACATTACATCAGCCAAATGAATTTTGAACGTGAACGAGCACGTAATAAATTAAATACTATTTCCAGGAACCAAAAAGGACACTCCCACCGCCCGTCGCCCACCTTTTGCTCCATCTCATCATTCTGTTTGACTATGTCAATGTTTATTTTTACTTTGAATTATGTTACGCCAACTGCGCTTTTTACAGCCACGAAGGCGTCGCCGGCCACGCCCCCCGCCGCCCAGCTCAAAAATTCACTCAGCTGATGGCTTTTTGTGTCGAAGGCGTCGCAATGTATGCAACGCTTTTTAGTTGAAACGCTTTAATTAAAATCGAATTTGCATTTAACCATAGCGAATTAATTTTTTGTAGAAATTGGAATTTTTAATTATTTTTTTAATATTTATTTCAAGTTTGTACTTGTATAAAATAAAATTTCATAATATTATAATTTTTACTGTAAGAACGGATATTGCTTATCTCGAGTCGTTTTGCATTACAACAGCCTCATTAAATGCAAACCCCTTGATGTTGCCCTTTTGCTCTCAACTATTGCCATTTTAATTAAAGTCACGTAAAGGGGCTAAGAGGGGGTTTAACAATTTTGTTTAGAATGTGCTTTGCGGTTGCTGCGGTTTGTGGAAGCGGAAAGTGAAATTGTTTTTTCTAATTAAATACCACAAAATGTGTGCTCGGTTAAAGCTCAGTAGATGTTGTTGACCACATTACAAAACAGAACTGGCTAAACTGGAGCATAATTAAATAAGTAAGACAGAAAGAGAAATTAGTAACAAAGACTAAAGACTAACTAACTAAATTCAAACAATCAAGTTAAATACTTAAATCATTCACTATAAAAGTCTTAAATTCCTGGATGTCCTTAAAATTCCATTACTACATTCTTTAACCCGCTCTGTATGCAAAAGTTTTCCAGTTGATAAATGGCTTTCATTTAAATTCCTTTTGCGTACAAAATTTAAAGCTGACCCATAAACTTTGCAGCTTGAAATTAATCAAAATCGGGCTGTTAAGTGCAAACTTTCAGCTTATAAAATGCGAATGAAAATTGAGTACGTTTCTTAAAAAATCATAAAATATAAAAAAAAGGAATAAAAAACATAACGCATAAAAAGCAATTTTCTTTTTTGGTTTTTGGTCAATAAGAGCATTTTTGATAGCGCAAATAAATTGAGAAACGCAATAAATTTTGCTGGCAATGAATTTCACTCATAATGTCACAAATTTTTTCTCTGCTTTTCTCACTGGCCGCGTGCCATGAACTTGGCCTCACTGTGCGAGCGGCGGCAGCGGCGGCGACAATGAGCTGCGGGCGGGATACCCACTCTCACTCACAATACCCAAGTGCCTGCTGATATGCTGTGCCATTGGCGACAGTCTCATGTCGGCCACGCAGCTGGACAGCCAATTTGCCAGCGCGTTTTTAGGGTCCGTTTTAATTGCGTATACGACGTGTTGGCATCAGCAGAAGAGAGAGAATCAAATGGATGAACTCGTGCAGAGCGCTACATCAATACGCATGTTCCTGTACTTGATCAGCTTAAACAATAAACTAATAAGATAATCTTAATCAGCTAATCATTATCATAATTTACAATTATATATTAATGTATGTTTTTTGTCGTTCTCATTGCAGGCGAAAATGGTTGCCGCCACAACTGCGTAAACTTTCACAGAGCAAGGTTGAGAAATCGCCGAACGACAAATCGCTCATGAAGAAACCCTCGGAGAAGAATCTGAGAGTAAGTTTTTATGAGCGTTTATATTTATAACGCGGCATATATATTTTTATGCATATATAAAATCGTGATTGTTTTTATAGCTACCACAGAAACACTTTGAGGAGCTGGCGGAACAGACGGGCAGCAGTGCCGGTACAGCGACACCTGGCAGCGGTGCGAGTACCAGTGGCAGTGTTGGCCAAGTGCCACCACAATTCCCCAATGTAAGCACACAACAACAACAGCAACACCAGCAAGACTATGAGGCCGAAGAGGAGGCTGGACTGGAGCTGCCGCCACCGATGAAGCCCATACAAGAGCCACATTTGATTGCCAATGGACCGCCCGCATTTCCCAAGGATCTCAAGGAGAGCTCAGCCAATTTGGTAAGTGTTTGTTTGGCCACACAATTGAAGCATATTGCCAACAAGCTGTCCCATGTTTACCTTTCGGCCTGACAACTCAATTGACCACAAAACATTGAACATCTTTTACTTGGGTCGTAGTTTAACATTTAATTGGACAAAGATAGAGCTGGCTAAAGAAATAATCTATAATTAGCTGGAAATTGGAAGTTTGCAGTACTAAAAACTGAGAAATTTATTCTAGTTCAACTGTTTTGAGATCAAAGAGATTTTAAGATTTTACGACATTTTATTAAATTTATAAAAGAATTTATTTCAAAGCAAACAATTTAAGATTTTAACAACTTAACTTTACTTACTCTCGGCCAGCTAACATCAAACTTGATTTTAGTTTAGTTTTGTTGTCTCAGTTTAGTTTTCTTTGGACTAGCATTTATTTGTTTTGGCTGTTTTTGTTTGTATGTTTAATACGCAACTTTTCTAATGTGTGTGTTTCCTATACAACTCAACCCCAACCCTTCCTACACACGTGCATATGTATGTATGTACAAATCAAAACAGTTGCCGTTGGCATTGAGAGACGCCACAAGAAAAATTCACGTCATTGAAAGATTGCGCTTAAGCAATCCGAGCACGAGTTTGCCGCTTTTGCTCAATTAGAAAGCATAGCAAATATAGCAGATCACAACGGCAGCAGCAGCAAAAATACGTATACGTATATATATATTCCACACGTTCGTCAAGGGGGCAGCAGGGGCGTGTCTTGGGCAGCCACCTTTGCCATAAATGCGCCACTTTATTTTGTTTACACACGCAGCGAATGAATGAGACAGAGAGTGGGAGAAAAGAGAAAGAGAAAGAGACTGGACACAACTGACAGTCAGACAGTCATATCTACCTAAGATTTTTGACGCCCACAACAACAACAGCAACCACACACACACACAATAAACGACGCATAAATTGTTCACAGTCAAATTAGCTGGCAAAATACTTTTGTGGGGCGAAATGATGCTGGATTTAGAATACAGAATAAGCTGTCCGTTATGTGGGAGGCGCACATGAATTGTGATTGCGGTGGCCGTGTACTTTACTCCATGTACATTGTTTACCGCAAGGATTTGTCACAGTTTGTTAAGCAGAATTTAATGAAACTTTAAACTGACATAACTTTGTGAAAACTCAACCGATTTCGATGCGGAATGTTATTTTGATCATGATTTAGTCTCAAAATTCATTTTACATTCCAACATTATTTCGGAAAATTGTTCAATACCTTTCCCAGAAATAAATCTATCTGCTAGAGCAGCTGTTTAAGTATCTTAAATTACAGAAATCATATAACTAATTAAGCCCATGGCAAGTTAAGTTCTACATAAATACAACTTCAAATGCCTTGGAAATTGTTGCTACTATTTTTAGCCACTTGTTGATGTCGCAGGCGCCTCTCAATGCGATTTAGAAATGAATCAATGGCAATTTTCATCTAAATTTCCATTTCCTTTATGGTTTTTGCTACAACTCTTGAAATTCTCTAAATGCCGCCATATTGTCTTTAGATGCCATTAACAACATGCCATTGAATGTTGTGCGTGTTGTGTGTGTGTGTGTGTATCTGAGTGTGTGTGTGTGTGACGCCAATGCGAATTGTGTCGCCACTTTGTCGCCCGCCGTTTCCACCGTTTCCATCAATAAATTTAATGTCGTCTGTCGCTTGAATGTTTATTTTTTTTTCTACTTCTCAGTATTGTTGTTGTTTCTATTTTTTGGCTTATTAGTTGAATTTAATGTAAATTCACGTTGCCTTGTAAAAATTTTTGCCCGTTGCCTTGTCAACAATTATATATATAAATATATATTTTTTAGGATTTTACATTTTGTATTTTTATTTTTGTTCATTGTATTTTTCCTGTTTTTGCAATCTGTTTGTTTATCTGACTCGGCGCAGGGTGTGAACTTTTTCGCTAACCCAGTTAGGTCTTTATTTATATGTATTATTATTATTATTTTGTGGCATTGTTGTTGCCATTTTCTGTTAACTCTTTTTATGCTTTTTTTTTTGTTTTGGGAACACTTGCCAATTGGGTTTTCGGGTCGTTAATGCCTTCGCCTTTGTTTAGTTACTTTTACCTGTTGTTGTATTGATATTTGCATAGCCATTAAAACATGAATAGTTCAGTTCTGTCTTTGTGGTTGTTGTGGTTCTTCTTCTTATTGTTGTTGTTTTGCTGACATCAGTTGTTGCAAGTTGCCTTGAACAGTGCTTCTCTTTCTGCCCCTTCCCCCGAGCCTAATTAAATGTCACTTCAGTTAAATGAAGACGTCATTGCGTTGGTGGCAACGCATTACCCCCAACTTCATTAGCATTGTTAAATTCAATGCTCAATGCTGATATCAACAGAAAAACAACAATTGCAACAACAACAATAATAGTAAAAACAAACCAAGGTGCAAGCCGATTATCCAATTAAATAAATAAATTAAATGTGTCAACTTGGAAATGTGTGATACGAACTTTAAGTCTACTTTGAAAACTGCATAAAAATATATAAATTTATTTAAATATTACATTCAAATAAATAATATAATAAAAATATAAAATACAGAATAAAAAATAAAAGATAAGTTGCATATTAAACTCAGTTGAACATAAATATCTCATTTTAAAATCGCTTAAAAAATCCTTGAATTGATTTTGCGCCTCTATTTGTAACCTTTTTTACATACTATTGCTATTCTTAACTCCAGCTGTGTCTAGGGTATGGATAAGTTTATCAGGCGACAATTCATGCCATTTGTTCACACACAAATTTCTAGAAGCATTTTTTACAGTACTCATTTTTGTTGGTCTTGTTGTAGTTGCTTTTGTTGATATTGTTTTTGCGGCCGAGAACAATAAGGCGAATTAATTTATAAATTTAAGAATTTATACACTCCCACAATCACAATCACACACAGGAAAGTGGCAAGATATGTAGTAGTCTCTCTCTCACTCTCTCTCTTTTCCGCTCTTCTATTCTCACACTCTCTGTTTCATTGTGGGTTTCTCTCAATTATTTTAATGCCTGTCCACAAGTGGCGACGTCGAATTCGTTGGCGTCGCGTTGATTGAGAGTTTCTTTGATTGCTCTACGGCTAAGTGTTTGTGTGTTTGTGTGAGTGGCGGGGGAGAATTTACGCATATGTAAAATATACAAGCGAAAAAACAAAATACGAAACTATTGGCAGCCCTGACAGGTCATTCAGTCAGTTAGTCAGTTAGTTGGCGGCTCAGAGCTCAGTCGCTTCATTCGGTCGTGTCTTGCATTTGTCTCGCATTATCAAAATGCGAAAATGCCGTCGCACCAGCACATCCTTATAAAGAAGTGAAACAACAACAATAACAACGGAAAAAAATTAAAATTTTATTATAGACAATTATCCAAAATTGGATTTTGACAAAACCAAAAATATCGTATTCAGTGTGTCGAGAATTTCAATCAAACACGTGCCATGAGCTGCTTTCTTCGTTTGTTTGTAAGTTGCAACATGCCACTGCAATGTTTATAATAAATACGAAAAATTATTATTTATTATTTTTTTAATAATAAGTGAATTTGATTGCACAAGTAAGTCGCTGTGACTCGTCGCCAAACGTCGGCAAATCTTATCGCAAAGCAAGCACACACAAAAGCCTCAAAAGACAGGCGAAATAAATACATACTCAGACGAGTATATGAGTACAGAAAAGAAAAACAATATTAGTATCTGATGG